>OX451739.1:1416980775-1417580775 GCA_948472305.1 Vicia faba | reverse complement strand
AGGCGTGTATGATTCTCATTAATAGAGGCTATTTCAGGGGAAAATACCCCATGGTTGAATTTGTGGACCTTAATTTAGGGGGGGTAGCCTAAAGCTTTTGCCATGAATATCTCTTTTTTGGAGGTTCATGTTTTTGTTTGGCCGGAGAAGATGACTGTAGGGAAATTCCGGCATCCCTGAAAATCTTTGACTCCGGTCAAAGCTGGCATGGAAGTTTTGTGTTACCTGATTGGCCCATTCAAATATATTTGGCGTGTGCGTTTGAAATTGGGGAATATAATTGAATTCTCTTCATATTATTTTTGTGTTGTCATACTAACGAATGAACAGGATGACGCAGTGGCAAGACAATGTAGTGTGTGTTAAGGTGTTTCTTATGTGAGAGGTCAAGGGTTCGGCCCATGCCTCTTGCATATTATTTTTCCACTTCTTCTTTGCAGATCCAGTGTAACAAGGTTGTACACGCGCACCATAGGCCATCAGATCCATGTTTTCCAATGTCAACGCAGCCAGATCCAAGCGCACCAAGTATACATCCCCACCATGGACATTCAAAGGATCCCCTAACTAGATCCATATAGCCGCTGGGCTCCTTCATACATGGGCCTAGCAATTTCAAAAACGCACCCCCCATTTATTTTTTATATCAGGCCCAATTTGCTTTTCTTTATTTTTATTTGTCTTATTATTTATTTCTTTAATCATTTTTTTAACAAATCATAAAATAATTAAAAAAAAAATTAAATAGACTTAGGTTTTTCTTAAATTAATCTTAATTTTGTAAATAAATTTAATTATTTTGACATTATTTTTATTAATTTAAAATCAATTAGACTTAGATTTATTTCATTCAAATATTTTCTTAATAAAAACCCAAATAAATAGTAGAATTAGTTTTATTAATTAACAATCATATTTCTCTTATTTAATTAATTAGGATCATATTTTCTCACTTAAATTTTAAGTATTTTCTTAATAAACACAAAAACAAAAACAAAAAAGATTTCTTTAGGTTTACTTAGCTTAATTCTTAGGATTTCTTAGACGTTTCTTTATTTCGCGTGCATTATTCTACTTTCGTATTTTTTATAATAATGTATCTGCTGACAATATGTAATAGATTAAAATAGGATTTTATCGCTTTCTTTTTCCCCCATTTGGATATGTAAATACCCCTCCCTGAAACATTGTAATAGCGTAGAATTTACAATTCCCGCACTTTAAATTTCTGAAAAATATTAACTGTTAGTAATTAGTGTTGTACCCCAAAATTTGCCCTCCCATATTTCTCAAAACATTGCAAGAAAGATCCTCAAGTTGCTTAATGAAGTCCAAGGGTTGACCAGACAAGCTCCCTCCTAAGGCAGTCTACCTCAAATTAGGGTTTCATGTTGCATCAAGATACTTGAGTCCAAGGGATTCCAAATGCTCACCATTGTCCTAACATGTTCTCAAGATCATCCATGTCAAGTTTCAAGCCTTGTATAAAAAGTTTGCTCAGTCAATTGCTCAAAGGCCTGAAAATCGACTATGCTAGGGCAAAAGTCAACTGTGGCCTACATACAGTCAAACTTCAAGATTTTTTGTCAACATCCTCATTTTGAAGTATATTTAATCATTTGATCAAGGTTTGATCATGATTCATCAAGGATTGCTCATAATTCATCAAGAATCAAAAGTTGATAAATTAGGGTTTTGTAGGAAAAGTCAACTCAACTTTGACCAAGCATAACTTTCTCATACTTTATGTGAAATGACCCATCCAAAGCTCATTTTGAAGAGGATGCCATTATCTACAATCCATATTCATCTCCCAAGTTCAAAATATTCACTCACAAGAAGTTATGAATTTGGACATTATAGGTCATTTTGAAAAGTCAACAAAAACACCTTCTTTGTCAAAGCTTCATACATGAGCATGGAATATCAAATTGAGATGAGACCAAAAGGGTTGCTTATAGGACATATCAAGCTTTCTAAAAAGTCCAAGAACACCTTCAAAGAGTCAAAATTGAGGAAGTTATACATTGGTGAAGTTGACCTTTTTTGCAAAATTGCCAAAAGTCAACTATGCGTAAAACTTCAATTTTTGCCAAATGGGCCCAATATTTTTCACTTCTTTTGAGTTGGCAACATGGTCCACGAGCCCTAGCCTTTTCCACTTGTCATTATCTTATTTATATTATTTATTTTGATTTTTATTTGAATGAAATCATTTTAAATCAAAACAAATCATATAAAATCCCAAACATTGAAAACTCAAGATTTTTTACATGATTCAGGTCTTAAATTCCAGCTAGCATGAGATCAAATTCGTGTAAAGGCATGGGTGGCACAAAAAGATTGAATTAGGCCATTTTTGGAAAGATTTTAAGGTGAATCAAATCAAGATCAAGGGCATTGATGGAGGAAGATTGAGGCCAGGTTTTCAACCCTAATTCACTCCTCAATACATAAGGAGTGTGTGCAGACCAAAAGAGGCTAGAGAAAGAGGTGTATGATCAAGAACAAAACTTGAAAGACATCAAAAAAGTGTCAACACGATTTCATTATTCCAGGCCAATTCAAGACTCTTTGACCATTCCAATTGCTTCCTGGGATTGTAGGCAAGCAAAACCAATCAAGACCAAGCATTTCCAGGCCATATAACGCGCTGTAAGTCCGTCACGGTATTGCTATTTTCTTGAATTCGAATTGCATCATTCTTGTACTTGTAGCATGAAATAGTTATAGATTCCTACTCCTTGGAACACTTGCAAGCTTTCTATGTTGTTTAATTGCATTTATATGGACTATATTGGATTTCACCATTATTAGGGTTTGTAGTTTCAAATTGGGTTCTTGATGTACAGGTGAAATTGGGCCATGAAAGGGCCACCACTATACTCAGCAGGTTCAGACGAAGCCATCCATGGCTTTGGTTTTTATTTATCACGCTTGAAATTGATTTTGAGAATGTGCAGCCCTATAGCTACGGACATTCGTCCGTAGGTAAAAGTGTTCAACTTTTACCAACAGATGCAAGGAGGGAGACGAAGACGTGGCAATCCATCACTCGTTCATTTGAATTTTCGCGCAAATATTTTATTGTTTTGCTTGTTTTATATATAATAATTGATATTTATATTATATACAACAAAAACAAATGGCGCAGTTGGTTACAGCGCATGTGCAAAACGCTTCAGGACCTGGGTTCGAATCCCAGGTCCCCCACTTTTCTCATATTATTTTCTTTCAGGCAATCTCATGCGTACACAACACTAGGGACCACCATATATCCTCATCATACAGCCATTGGACCTCCTGGTAGCTAGATCTGAAGGCTAGCATATGAGAGACCATCATGAGGCCTAGTCAACAAAACACACTGAATCCAGGAAGTCAACATGGACTTCCATCTTTGGGCCCAAAATTCTGATTCTTGCACCCCCCATAATTGCTCAGGCCCAAACTTCTTTCTCTATTCTTTCTTTTTACATTCATTTTATTTTATGTTAATTTATTTATTTTATTTACTAACACCATTAGTTATTTTCTTTTTATAAAAAAAAATCATAAAAATATTTTTCACCCAATTAGGCTTAGGTTTATTTTTTATCAATAAATTTATTAATTTAATTAGATTTTAATTTTAGGTAAGACTTTAATTATTTTGTAAATAAATTTAAAATCAATTAGAACAATTAGGTTTTATCTCTAACTTAATTTTATTTTCTTTTCTTAAAAATAATTAAAAACAACCAAAAACAATTTTTCTTTTGATTAGGTTAGAAGGGTCAAAACCCTAATTTCTTCTCGGTCTTAATTTCCCCGCACGCGCTTTATTTTTTTTTTACCATATTGATGTAACTGCCCACAAGTTGTAATAGTTAATTAGGACTTTTATTTTCATTTATCGCTTTATCTTTTAAGGGTTTGTTTTTGGCTACGTAAATACCCGAAGCCTTGTAATAGTTTAGTTTAATTTCCGCACTTAAATTTCTGCAAAATATTTAACTATTAGATGTATGATATAGGGATGCATGACAAGAATGTATGATCAACTTTAAACCGATAACCCTAAAATGTGCAAAGATAAATAATCTGAAATTGAATCACTCGCACATGCGCACTCCTAAGGTACACTCTCACTTGGTTGCCTTCGGTAAACGGTCATTGAATATAGGATGCTTTAGTGTTCGTCCTTTTGTCAAAATATCAAAGTTGCCTCGGAAAGGTTGCCTCGGATATTGTTGCTTCGGATAATTGATCTAAGACATTAGGGTTATTACTAAGACGTCCTAACATTACTTTAGTGACTGTACGTCCCTTTTCGAATTGACCCTCAAACTTCAACGACGGTGCTACCTACTCACTAATAGTGGGATAATGTTGTCTAAAGGAAACAAACATAGAACGATTCTTATTTCGAGTAGGTAGATTAACTCTTAAGTACTTGCTCAATCCAAATGAACTTTTTCACACTTACACTCTTTTTCAAACAAAGTTTTCAAAAACACTTCATTACACTCTTGAAGACAGAAGCAAGAGTTAAATCGAAGTCAAAAACAAAAGCTTTTCAAAGCACACAAACCCACAAAAGAAGCAATTTTGAAAATGATGAGCAAGTACATAAGAGCCCGTAGATAACTACTGATAGAAAGGGTGCTAATACCTTCCCTTTCTATAATCTACCCCCCGTACTCAGAAATATCTCGAAAAAAGAATTTTTCTGTGCTTTTTTCCTTTCCTTGTTGGATAAAATAAAAGTCGGTGGCGACTCTTGCTTACCGCGACATTTTGCGAATACAAACGTAAAACACAAACCAGCATTCCTAAAAACAGTCCCGGTTTTGGCCACCGTATCACAATTAGGCATGTATGGAAATACTAATAACAAACGCTAGCAAACTTAACACAAGACTAAAATAACTGAACATAACACACCATGCACATACTCACCTCTAGGGTACCCCATATTGGTTGCCTTTGGAAAACTGTCACAATTCTCGAAACGTGAGAAGTTTTAGTGGTTGTCCTCTAGTTTGAAAGATCACAAGTCCCTCGATGACCCTCTCGACTATAATACGGTGGGAGAAATGACTTGAGGTTTTGCGTTTAGTTGCAAATGTTTCGGTTTAGCAAGAGTCGCCACCGACTTTTATTTTATCCAAAAGGAAAGGTAAAAAAGCACAGGAAAGACCTTTGAGATGTTTTCTTGAGTTCGGGGGGTAGATTATGAAAAGGGAAGGTGCTAGCACCCTTTTCATCCATGGTTTTCCATGGGCTCTTAGTAACTTGCTTAGATCACTTGCTTTTCTTTTCCAATTGTTTGAAATGGTGCTTTGTGTTTGGTGTGATTTTGAAAGTATTTTTAAAAAGAGGCCATCGTTTTAGGCAACCTTTGTAATGATTCTCGTTTGTAAGAATGTATACAAAGATGTTTGTCTTTTGAAAAATGTTTCAATGTTTTGAAAGGTGTTTGGAAATGTGTTGAAATGTGTTGTGTATTTTTGAAAATAGAAAGGATTTGTTTTGAATTGGAGAAAGTAACTAGGAACTATCTACCCTACTCAAATGTCTTTCCTATACATTTTTATTCCTTTGACATTGTTGATTTACCATTGCTTTGGTAAACAATTCTATCTTTGGATGTTAAACGGGACGGGCATGGGTCATCGTATGACCATGATAGCAATGTTTCCAATTATCTTTAGCATTTTGAGGGACCAAGATCATTTGTTTTTAGGAAACCTTTTGATAGCGTCATCGAGGGATTATGATCATTTGTTTTGTTTTGCTTTATTTTGCCAAGATACTTTGCATGCATACCATGGCCATTTGTTTAGGCAACAAAGTGGGTGAAACCCTAAGGAGTGCTTGTGTGCAATGTGTGCCATTTTACATGCTTTTGTTTGTCTTGTATTAGGTCATGCTATTTTTTTGATTTTTGTCTTGTCATGCAAAACCCTAGTTTTTACTAAACATGGTAGAATACGATAAATTGCGTAAAATAAAGCTAAGCTATTACAACAATTATTATGGGAGGGGGGATACAAGTTTTGAATGGGGGATATTGCTCAAAATAAAACCCTAAAATAATTATTACAACCCAATTGAATTTTTACAATAAATAAATAAAATACACAATTATTTAAATTTGCAATAAAATGTATGGATGCAAAATGTTTTTGTATTTATTTTACGTATGAGAAAAATAAATTATTTAAGTCATAAAAATAAGAAAAATAATATTATTATTTTTGAAAGGGTGAAAACCCCTAGTTTTTGATTTAAAAGAAAATTATGTTTTCTAATATTTATTTTATCCATTTTTGCTTAAGAAAAATAACAAATAATATTATATAAATATTAGATATTAAAATATGTGTGAAAATAATATTTTATGTGTATAAATGATAAAATAAAAATATATAGTATTTTCAAAATATATTTACAATTTATTTAAGAAAATAAAGTTCTATTTATTCTAATAAATCATTTTCTATGTAAAAAAATAATAAAAATAAAATAAAATTACAAAAAATTAAAAAAATTATTTTTATGATTTTTAATGTTCAGAAAAAAATTATTAAAGTCAATAAACATAAAAATAAAAAGAAAATATGAAAAATATACAAAAAATGCAAAGGGGGTGTGGATAGTGGATCAGGGGGCGTGGAAAGTCAAAATAGGAGGCCCAAGGCGCGCCAGGCCCAGGACTTCATCCATGTCCTCCAGCCTTCTCCCAAACGCGCGCTTTTTGCTTTAAACCTGTATCTCGCTCTAGCTTGCATAAAATCAAAAACTCATAACACAAAAAATGTAGCTTATGATCTCACGATTCCAGTAATATAAAGTTTGTAAACTAACTCTCAAAGATCAGAGAGAATTTAATCACCCCTAATTTCTGACCTAGTTTTTTCATGAACTTCAAACTTCAAATTCTCACTACTCAGTTAATATAAATAACAACTATGCATATGTACAGCTTCACCAAGTTAAGGACTACATTTTTGCTTCACAAATCAAAGTCTGAGGATTCCTAAATAGAGAGATAGAGTTTTGAAAAATACCTTGTTCAGCTGAGTTTGGATATGGAAATGTAGGGACTTTGAGGGAGGCCTGAAGATCGTGTGAGCTTCCTTGAAGTTCCCTCAAGCTATTCCAATGCTTAACTTGCCTTGTAGATGCTTGATACTCCCTGCACGAGTCAACCTGCAACCTTTCAAAATGAAAATGGTGATGGTTGAAACAGAGCTTCCAGAACCGGGACAAGGGCTTGGATAGTTTAGGTAGGATGTATGGAAGATGTTTGATGTGTTACAAAGAAAAATGAACGAGCAAATACTGAGATGGCTAGTGTTTTGCAGAAGCTGCCCTGTTTGGGCAAAAAAATGTGTTTTCTGAGTTTTTGAGTGTTTTGGATCTTTAGATTTCGTGCTTAGGCTTGTAACAAGTTTTTCCAGTTGTTTTAAATGATGTCAAGTCTTCTCTTTATCAGCTGTACAAGCTCTCTTCACTTTTGCCACTTTTCTTGTATTTGAAGAAAGTTGAAGTGACTTAAGCCAAAATGTTGTACTTGCTAGTTCTAGGGCTGATAAGAGTTGGTGAACATTGCCTGATATTTGTGGATATTGCTTTCCATAAAAGATCAGGTCCATGGCTCAAGAATTGTAAAGTTGGAAAATCTAGCTTTATCAAAATGGCAATGTGAACTTTTGGCCATTTATGGAATTATTCTTTGTGCAATGCCTCAAAAGCCAAAACAAAGCCATTATCCAATGAGTTAGAATTTAATTATGAAGTGTAGAAGTGATTTAGGACCTATAATGCAAGGTACAAGCATGCTAGGATTAGATTTGCAACTTGGTGCGTTGTAAAAATGGCTTGGACAAAAGTGATAAAATGCCATTTTCTCTTCTTCGATTCTCCCTAACCATAAATGATCTTGGAGAGTTCTTGGAAACTTGGGAAATCTTGCAACATGATCTACAATCCATATTTGAAATGTAACTTGAGATACCTCTTGGAACTAGGTGAAAAGTTGCCATGAAGTTAGGTCAAAAACCTGCCTAAACTAGGGCAAAATTTCACTAAGTTATTTAGTTTATGGACCCCTATTCACAAAATCATAACTTGATATCCAAGCATCTTTTGGGAAAACTTTGTGAATCATAGTTGAAGATTTCATGGAGGACTACAACTTTCATGTTGAAAGTTTTCTTTGAATCCAATTGCATCATGGTGTAAAAGTTGTGCAAAGTTAGAAAAAAATAAGAAATTTTTCATACTTAGAAAAATTCTAATGAAAAATTTTTAATTAAAACCCTAATTTGAAATTTTAGGTTTCTTGGTCAACAAATTTCATATTTTGACATATCTTGATGAATTATGACCCTTGGCACTTGATTTTGACCAAAAAGTCAAAGTTTGACTTTTCAGTGCATAGTTGACTTTTGATCAGTTGACTGCAAAATTCATCTGTCTATCCAATGTACTTGAGACTTTTTGAACTATGTGATTAGGTCAAGATGATGCCATTGATTCCTTGAAATCATGCTTGAGACCAATTGGCTATTGGTTAGGTTAAAAATCAGAAATTGCCCTTTCTCAATCAAAACCCTAATTTTAACCATTTTGCCCTTTTGGTGATCTAATCAAATTTCTTGAGGAATTATGATCCAAACTTGATCAAATGGTACATATGAGTCTAAAATGTGGTTGTGGATCAAAAATTATGAATTTTGACTGTAAATTGGCCATGGTTGACTTTTTCCCCAATACAGTTGATTTTTAGGTCAACTGTCCAATTGACTGGGCAAAAATATGATTCAAGGCTTGAAACTTGGTATGAGCAATCTTAGGGGTCCAAGATGGTGTATGAAAGTCACATGAAGCATTGATGGTCCAAAAATACTTATGCAAACTCAAACCCTAATTTCAGGTTATCAGTGCAAGGAGATGTCTTGAGCTGTGCAAACCCTAATCTGGTCTTAAGTCCAAGAAGATCTTGTGAGGAAAATCTTGATAAATGAGATGGAAAATTTTGGGGTACAACATCAACGTTTCCTCTATTAAAATTGATCTTAGAACTTTAGGACAGTTACTAAAATTCCTTGCCAAGTTTCCTCTGTGACCGTATCGTCCCTTCGATGTCCCTCATACATTCAACGATAGGGCTATCTACTCACTAATAGTAGCATAACACTGTCAAAAGGATAGGAGGAAAAGAACTACCTTTTCGAGTACAAGTAGATAGATGTTAGATGCTTGCTTAGAACAAATTTTTTACACTTACACATTTCAAAAAACATTCGCTTTGTCAACACCCTTGAGGAGTGATACAAGAGTTACCGTAAAGTGAATCGCCACACTAAGGAATTTTCAAAAAAAAAAATTCAAAACACACAAAGCACAAGCAATTTACAAAACATGAGCTAGCATCTAAGAGCCCGTAGATAACTACGGGTGGAAAGGGTGCTAACACCTTCCCTTTCAATAATATACCCCCCTTACTCAGAAAATTCTCGAAAAGCTCTTTTTCTGTTCTTTTCACCCTTTCCTTAATATGGATAAAAGAAGAGTCGATGGCGACTCTTGCTTACCGCAACATTTGCAAACAAAAATGCAAAATTAGTATTAACAGTCGGTTCTGCCATCGTATCATAGTTAGTGAGAATGCTTATGATGTTATGATGTTTCTAATGTCATGAATAATCATCACAAACAAAGCACACAAAGCCCTTAGGTTTAGGCTTGCATGGGTTTCATAGGTAAGTACCCTCTTGAAGTTTAGTTGGTCCAACCTGTCCTACAAAGTAATTGGGTTCTATGGAATCTTAATATCATTGGTCTTTCTTCATTTGGCATTGTCTCAGCATAATTAATCTTTTCTTGCAGCTGAAAAATCCCAAAATTCTGATCTCAATGAGTGTAGTATCGAGTATCAACCAATCTTCAGCTTTGCACCAAAGTCGACCATCTCACTAATTCCTAATGGCCAAGTTGTACAATTAAGTTCTACGGTCAGTTAGTGCTTCACGACACCGCTCAGTGGCCCTGTATTCTCATCGATTCAACACAAGGGATACCAGTACCAACAAATGCGTCACACAAACATAGCCATTGCTTCAACCATATTGATCTATGTTGTACAGTTTCCATAATATATTTCTACTTACCTAATGATGTTCCCAGATCCGGGAAGAGGATCAATATAAAACCCAAACAAGGACCCAAAATGTAAAGCAAGAAAGTCAAACAATGAAAGCATTTAAAGTTGATCTAGTCTCTAAGGTAACCCCACTTTTAACCTCTCCCCAGCAGAGTCGCCAGTTCTGTAATACGGTGGGAGAAATGACTTGGGTGTTTTGCGTTTTACCGCAATTGTTGCGGATAGCAAGAGTCGCCACTGACTTTTCTTTTATCCAATAAAGGAAAGGGTGAAAAGAATAGGAAAGATCTTTTGAGAATATTTTCTTGAGTTCTGGGGGTAGGTTATGAAAAGGGAAAGTGTTAGCACCATTTTCATCTGTAGTTATCTACGGGCTCTTAGTTGCTTGATCACTTTGAAATTATTTGCTTGAAATGTGTTTGTGATTGTTTTTGAAATTATTTTTGAAAAGTTCATTCGTTTAGGCGAACTTTGTAATGATTCTCATCTCTATAAGAATGCATACAAAGTGTTGACTTTTGAAAATATTTCATGGAAATTGTTGGTGTGTTTGAAATATGTTTTGAAAATGGTTGTGAGAAAGCAACTATGAATTTTATACCTACTAAAAGGTCTTTTTTTGATTTCCTCCTCCTTTAGACATTGCTATCTTACCATTGATTGATAAGAAGTCATATTGTTAGATGTGAAGGGACGGGCGTGGATCATCGTATCGTTACAGAAGGAAACATTGTAGGATACCTTAGCAATTTATCTTAAGGGTCTAATATTAGTTACCGAAGGCAACATCGAAGGGTCATCGAGGGACTATGATCTTGTACTCGAGGTTCTTTGCTAAAGTATCCCACGTTCGAGGGACATGTCTATTTTTCTCAAGGCAACAAGTGAGGTTAACTCTATAGGTGCAAGTGTGCAAAGTATTTGTTTTTCATGCTTTATTTGTCTTGAATTAGGTTTTTCTATTGGTTGATTTTAGTTTTTCCATACAAACCATAATTACTAGCATTTTATTCAAAACCTATAAATTGCGGAAATTTAAAGTCCCACACTATTCCAATACTTTTAGGGGATGGGATACAAGTTTAATGAATGGGGATGAAAGTGATAAATCTCTAATTACTATTACAAACCATTAATGATCCAAAAACATCAACAAAAGGTCTCAAAAATCAAGAATTATGGTGTCTGGCTGACAAGGGTTGTATCCTATAACACGGGCACCTGTGTCAGGACCCTGTAATTATTCCTGCATGATTTTTTATGTCCCAGATGAGCTGACACAGGCTGTGTCCTGTGACACGGGAACCCGTGTCAGGATCCTGTGTTGCCATTTTGCCAAGTTTTAATCCCAGTAAGAGGGACACGGGCCGTGTCCTATGACATGGGCACCCGTGTCAGAACCCTTTCTTGCCATTTTTCCTGTTTTCTTCCTGACACGGCCAGTGTTAGGTAACACGGTCGGTCGTGTCAGACTTCCAAAAGCATTTTTCTGTAGTTTTAAGTGTTTGAAACTCTTCTAATTTGATTTGTCTTGTTTTATTATTTTGAAAACGAAAGTAAAATGATGTATGAGAAAGGATATTACAGTTTGAGAAAACTTACCTCTTGAAGTGAAAACTCGAAATGTGTATGGATGTTTCCAGGTGCAATGTGATGATTGATTGAGCTTCCTTGGACCTCCTTGAAGTTGTTCCAATCTTTACTTCATGCTGAAAGTGTTTGAGACTCTCTAACTAATCCAACTCACAAGATAATGTTTTTTGAGTTTGGACGATGATGAGAATGATGTTAAAGAAGTTATTATTGTGTTTGAACAACTTATACATGATGTATTTAGGTATGTGGATGGTGTTTTTGGACATAAATGCAAGGTTTGAGAGATTTAAAGATTTTGGTTTCTAAGCTAAAGAGTTGAGGTTTTGTGGACAGTTATGTTTTTTGAGAGTACGAGGGTGTTTGAGAAAACTTGTCTACACAACAAAAACTTATGGCCCTTTGGCTTGCAAATGGACACTCTATTTATAGAGGAGGTTTTAGAGAATAAGAGAGTTTGTTCTATAAGCTGTCAAAATTCTGGTTTGGTTGAGATGAAACAACCAAGTTATGTGAAAATTGGTGTTCCAATGCATGGTACATGCATGATCTGAAGTTGATAGAGGATTTTAGGCATGTTGCTTCTTTCTTTGACATTGTGTATGTGCAGAGAAGACAATTGAGAGGCTCAATGAGTTCACAATTGCATAAAGCTTGCTTTATGTGAATGGCAATGGTGCCTTTATGGTATAAATGGAATGATGCAATGGACAATACTTGAATCACTTGGATAATGGTTCAATCAATTATGTAAACACCTGATTATGGATAGATTTGCAAGTCACGAGGCCTGAAAAGTAAGATTATGCTGCTCATTATGTAAATTAGATTATTTGTTCTTCAACAAAATGACTTGCATTTCATGAATGGATGCCCAACTTCATGCCCTTGAATCTCCTAGCTCAAGTATGATAAATTCATGCTCTTGGATGTTTTGGAAAGCTTGAAACATCCTCTATAACTTTCATGTTGGCCATTTTGACAAGATCAACTTGGAACTATGTGAAAAAATGCCAAGAAGTTGGGATAAAATCCTGACCAAAATTTGTTTGAAATTTCTCTAAGTGTTAGATGAAAATGTCATGACTTCATGGGCTTATATCTTCAAATCAAAGCATTTTTTGGACATCAACCCTCTAATGCAAAGTTGTAGAATTCATCAAGATCTACAACTTTCATGTTGAAATTTTCCTTTGAATCATCTTGCATCTTGGTGAAAGAATGGCATGAAGTAATGAAACTATCATGTATAAAAAACACTTAGAAAAATTTATGTCTTGAAAAGTTTGACTTTTCACATTGACTTTTGAATTTCATGATTTCTTGATGATAAAGCTTTGTATTTTAAATGTCTTAATGAATTGTGATCTTAGAAATCAAATTTTGACCAAAAAGTCAAAGTTTGACTTTTGGTGTATCAGTTGACTTTTCATCAGTTGACCAAATTTCAACTATCATTCCACTGATCTTGAGAAATGATTTAAGCCATGGAATTAGGTCAACATGTTATGTTTAAGTCTTTGAGATTATGCATCAATCCGTTAAGTCATGTATTAGGTCAAGAGTCAATGATCAGTCGTTCTTAGTCAAAACCCTAGTTTGTGGTCTTAGTGTTTTGGAGATGATTTTTGTCTGATCAATTCCTTGAGAATCCTTGAGCATTGGAGGTCCTTTGTGAAATGTCTTGAGGAAAGAGAGGGAAATTTTGGGGTACAATAACAATACACCAAGATTGGTATGTCCTTGCCACAAGCCCTACAACATTTACTAAAAGCTGGGCTCATTTCACTAAGAGACCCTCCACAAAATCCTAATACATCTTAACCTAAATACAACCCCAATTCCAAATGTGCATACCATTCAAACAGACCCGGACATGATACCAATTATTGTTGGTCTCTAAAGAATAAAATCCAAGACCTGATTGATAACAAGACAATTGAATTTGACCCTCCACCAACTCCAAACATAATCATCGCACCCATGTCAAATCATGGTAAGGGTATCAACGCTATTGAAGATGCCTCTTTTGTTACCTCCATCAATGACTTGACCACTCCTTTGAAGACTGTTAAAGAGGATTTGTTGAAATTCAGAGTATTCCCTGGTTTCCTTGAATACTATTGCTACTGTGCTATACAAATTAATGGTTGTGAATGGCTGAAGAAAGGTGTCCAACACCTGATGGATAGCCATGAGATTCTATTTAAAAGAACCCCATCTGTAAAAAGTTTGACCCAAAGTGTATCTCAAGAATTTGAAGATGTGTCCATCATTACTATCTCCAACAAACCTATTAGGATCACCTCCAAAGGTTCTATTAGGATTCCCATTGAACCAAGAATAGCTCCACTGATAATCACCACACCAGGGCCATTCCCCTACTCTTCTGATAAGGTTGTGCCTTGGAATTATGGGACAGAAGTGTACTACCATGGTGTCAAACAAGATTCGTGGATTGATGAAGATGAAATTGCTGACATTACGAACATTGTTGGATCAAGTAAAGTCACCAGAACAGGGAGGATCTTCTCTCCAGAAATTTCACCTCCGACAAACACTACTACACCCATTCATATTACTGTTGTTAAACATGTTGCTGATACTCGAGGAAAGGAAAAAATGGTTGAGCTTGCCCTGACGGGGGCCCCCGCAAAAGGTGTCACCATTGAGGACCCATCTACCCAAAAGATGGAGGAGATTCTAAAAATCATCAGAAAAAATGATTACAAGATAGTGGAACAGTTGGGGAAAACACCCTTGAAGATTTATATGATGTCTTTGTTGCTATGTTCCGAGGCGCATGCCCAAGAACTGATAAAGTTCCTGAAAAATTCACATGTCCCACAAGAAACTACGACCGACCAATTTGAAAATTATGTAGCAAGCTTGACTGCTGACAATGGTTTAGGGTTCTCTGATGCAGATTTGACCCTGATGGGGAAGAATTACAACAAATCTCTCCATGTATCTATAGAATGCAAGGCCATTACCATGGCACATGTATTAGTGGACACTGGATCTTCTCTCAATGTCTTACCTAAAGGAGCTTTGGATAGACTAGATTGTGATGGACTGGTATTGAAACCTAGCGACATTGTAGTAAGGACTTTCGATGGTTCTAAAAGGATAGTCCATGGAGAGGTTGATCTCCCTATCAAGGTTGGGTCTCAAGTCTTCAACTCAACATTCTATGTGATGGATAACCATCCTGCTTATTCGTTCCTTCTTGGACGCCCATGGATACATGGGGCAGGTGCGGCAACTTCCACACTACATCAGAAGTTGAAATATCTAGTTAAAGAGAAAGTTGTTACCGCCTGTGGTGAAGAAGAGTTTATGATTAGCCATATAAATTCATTCAAATATATTGAAATGGATGGAAAGTTTATTGAAACTCCTTGTCAAGCTTTCGAAATGGTCTCTCCCATGATTGTTGTTGCCAAGGCCACTCCCGACACTTCCAAAGCTGCTAATGATACACCAAGGATGGCCTCTCTCAAAGATGCTTGTGTTGTTGTTGAAGAAGGAGGTTGCACCATTTGGGGACAAATCCCTGATTTCCCTTTCAAGTCAGACAAATTTGGGTTGGGCTTCACTTTCAAAGCTCAAAAGGAGGTTCAATGTGCTCGTGCAGGGAAACCACCTCTCCGCATTACTAACCATGAAGTTGATGCTCTTGAACACTCTGATGTTGATTGTGATTTTAATGATTGGATCTACCCGACTGTTGATGGAGGGCTCAACAACTGGAATGCCAAGGATTTCATTTCCATATCCTTCAATAAGGAGTAATTATTGTTTACTGTTTTATTTTCTTTGAGAGATTTGTCTGTAATTTCCATTTAAACGATGACTTTTAAAACCATGTGCCTTGCCCAGGGCACAATGGTCCATTTATTAAGGGTTTGTCATTTTCATATGCCATATGCTCATTTTAATGAAACATTAGACTATTTTGCATTCAAATTTTGCACTCTTTGCCTTTCATTTACTTTTATTACATTTTAAAATAGCCATGTGATCTTACCCCCCCCCCCCCCCACACACGCACACATGCAGATCTACATCCACTCCAGATCTCGTTGACAACGACTCTGCTATTGCCATCTATGATTTCGGACATCTAATCTATCAAGATGAAGACAAAGGCGAGGAAGATTGTGAAATACCTAGGGAACTCTCTAGAATTCTAATGCAAGAGGAAAAAGCCATTCAACCACACAAGGAACCAGTTGAAGTGATAAACCTAGGTACTGAGGCAGACAAAAAATAAGTCAAGATCAGCGCTAACCTAGAAGAAAGTGTCAAAGGGAGGTTGGTCCAGATGTTGCATGATTATGTTTAGGTGTTTGTTGGTTATATGAAGATATGTCGGGGCTTGATACTAATATTTTAGTTCGTCGTCTACCAATGAAGGAAGATTGTCCTCCAGTCAAGCAAAAGGTTCGTTGCATGCGACCAAATATGTCTGAGAAGATAAAGGCTGAGGTAATGAAACAATTTGATGCAGGTTTCCTGGCAGTGACATCATACCCTCAATGGCTGGAAAATGTGGTCCCGGTGCCTAAGAAAGATAGTAAATTCCGTATGTGCATAGACTATAGAGACCTGAATAGGGCAAGCCCCAAGGATGATTTCCCACTACCACATATCGATGTCTTGGTTGATAACATTTCTCAACACAAAGTTTTCTACTTCAAGGATGGCTTCTCCGGATATAACCAGATCAAAATGGCACCCGAAGACATGGAAAAGACCACTTTTGTTATACAATGGGGCACCTTCTGTTACAAGGTCATGCCTTTAGGTTTGAATAATACAGGGGAAACCTATCAACATGCTATAGTAGCTCTATTTCATGACATGATTCATCATGAGATAGAATTCTATGTTGTTGACATAATTGCAAGGTTGCAAACTGAGGAACAACACCTTGATCATATTCATAAGCTATTTGAGAGGTTGAAGAAATAAAAGTTGAGGCTGAATCCCAACAAGTGCACCTCCGGGGTGAGGTCTAGAAAACTCCTAGTGTTTGTCGTCAATGGAAAAAGTATAGAGGTCGACCTTGCAAAAGTCAAATCCATATAAGAAATTCCAGCACCCTGTACTGAGAAGGAGGTCAGAGATTTCTTAGGTCGACTCAACTACATTTTCTGATTCATATCTCACTTGACTGCTACTTGTGAGCCAATCTTTAAATTATTGAAGAAAGATCAAATAGTTAGATGGAATGACGATTGCCAAGCATCTTTTGACAAAATCAAGGAGTATTTGCAAGAACCTCCAATCTTGATGCCTCCAGTTGAAGGAATACCTCTGATTATATACTTGATTGTATTAGAGAATTCAATGCGGTGTGTGCTGGGTCAACATGACGAGTCTGGTCGAAAAGAGCATGCAATATACTACCTTAGCAAAAAGTTTACCGACTGTACAACCAGGTATTCTTTGCTCGAGAAAACTTGATGCACTTTGGCATGGGTTGCTCGCCGGCTAAGACAATATATGTTGACTCACACCACTTTATTGATTTCTAAGATGGATTCCATAAAGTATATCTTCGAGAAACCATCTCTCTCCGGACGAATAGCTAGATGGAAAATGATATTGACTAAATATGACATCCAGTACACTACACAAAAAGCAATCAAGGGAAGCGTGTCGGTGGATCATTTGGCCCATCAAGTTGTTGATGTTTACCAATCTATGAACTTTGAATTCCCAGACAAGAATATCATGTTGATAACTGATTGTGAAAAGCCTAGACCGTATGACGAACCTGAACGAGGATCCCGATGGATTATGGTTTTTGATGGAGCTTCCAATGCTTTAGGTAACGGAATAGGTGCTGTAATTATTTCCCCCGAAGGTGGCCATACACCTTTCACTGTAAGAATATGCTTCGACTGTACAAACAACATGGTTGAGTATGAAGCGTGCATCTTGGGTCTTAAGGCTGCTATTGACCTAAGAATCAAATTCTTAAGCATGTACGGAGATTCAGCTTTAGTAATCAGTCAAGTTAAAGTAGAATGGGATACAAAGCATCCAAATCTGATCCCTTACAAAGAACTTGTGTCGACCTTGATCCCTTACTTCGAGGAGGTCACCTTTAAACATTTCCCGAGAGAAGAAAACCAATTGGCATATGCTTTAGCAACAATGCCATCCATGTTCAAGGTCAATTGGGACAACAAAGCTCCCATAATTACTATCGAAAGATTCGATGAACCTGCGTACTGCTATGAGATTGACACTGATGAATAGAAGCCTTGGTATCACGAAGTGAGGAAGTACCTTGAAGCACAAGAATATCCTGAGGGAGCCTCAATCGACGACAAGAAATTCCTTCCGAGGTTCTCATCCAAATTCTTCCTAAGCAATGGGATCATGTACAAGCGCAATCATGATCCTACTCTGCTCTGTTGTATGGACAAGAAAGAAGCAGAGAAAATAATGGAATACATGCATGAAGGTGTCTTTGAAACTCACTCTAGCGGGCATACTATGGCCAAGAAGATTCTAAGGGCTGGTTACTATTGGTCGACTATGGAAACTGATTGTCACCGTCACTCGAGGACTTGCCATAAGTGTCAAATTTATGCCGACAAGGTTCATATACCTCTAATTCTGTTAAATGTCATGACTTCTCCGTGGCCATTTGCAATATGGGGGCATTGACATGATTGGAGAGATCAAGCCCACTGCCTCCAATGGACACCCCTTCATCTTTGTTGCCATTTACTACTTCACTAAATGGGTCGAATCAGCTTCATTTTCCTCAGTAACCAAGAATTTTGTAGCCCAGTTTATCAAGCATAACCTCATATGTTGTTACGGTATCCCTGAAAGGATCACCACTGACAACGGAACCAATCTCAACAATGCTATGATTACGGAACTCTGCACTCAGTTCAAAATCAAGCATCACAATTCTTCTCCGTACAAACCTAAGATGAATGGCATAGTAGAAGCTACCAATAAGAACATTAAGAAGATTATGCAAAAAATGGTGGTAACCTACAAATATTGGCATGAGATGCTACCATTTTCTCTTCATGGCTACAGTACTTCGGCCCGAACATCAACTGGGGCAACCCCCTTTCTCTTTAGTCTATGCCATGGAAGTTGTCCTGCCTGTCGAAGTTCAGATTCCTTCTCTAAGGATTACGAAAGAAGCAAACTTATGCAAAGACGAATGGATTCATACTAGATTGGATCAATTGAACTTGATTGATGAAAAGAGGCTGGCTGCTGTTTGTCATGGTCAAATGTATCAATAGCGTATGATCAAGGCATTCAACAAAAAGATCAAACCTCGAGTATACTAGGATGGCGACTTGGTAATAAAGCGCATCATTTTACCACATGGTGATCCCAGGGGCAAGTGGACTCCCACTTACGAAGGGCCATTTGTTGTTAACAAAGTATTCCCTGGTGGTGCCATGATGCTAACTACTATGGACGGCGAAGATTTCCCTCATCCTATGAACGCGGATATAGTCAAAAAATACTACGCATAAAGAATGAACCGCTAGGTTAACATACCTAGGCAAAAATAAGGGCATCCCGACGAACCAAAAGGTTCGGGAAAAAGTTAGGGATACATACAAAAGATTGTACAGCCGGCAAGTCAAAAACCTCAAAGGGTGGCTTGGGCAAAAAAGGGTATTCTGGTGGACTGAAAACCTAAAAGGGAGGTCTAGGCAAAAGTTAAGGATTAAAGCGTATGATTATGTCTCGTCGGATCACTAACAGTCAACTCTATTACGAAGGTCAAAAGTTCAAATGGTATGAGATCAATCCAATCAACTTCTTTCGATGGCACGGGATGATGTTCGAAGACATATGGCTAATAGCGGAGTTGGAACCCAATCACTTTTTGACGAATTCCTCTTACTAGGATTTTTGTCTCCCGGTACAAAAACGCTTATTTTTAGGCAAATTATCAATACTAATATACTTTGAAGTACAAACTTTTTGTTTTTCTGTTTTGAGTGAAAAAATGTCCAATGACTAAAATTAAATGAACATATGTGTATGAACATGATTAACTGTTAATAAATGTATGCACAAGCATTTACTCAAGGATGTGAGATATCCCCACAAAATTACTTCATTGAGATTATCCCCAAAGAGTGACGGCATACATTCTCCAGAGTACCAATCGACATATTCCCTGGAAATTCCATTCCCCAGCCAAGTTTGGACTTCCAAAACGGAAAAGAAACCTTGCAAAAAGGTTTATACCAAAATAATTCATTTCCCCAGTGAGGTCACCAGAATAATTTCCTCAACAGGATTTATTTCCCCAACGGATTATAATCTACCCAGTTTGAGTTTATTCCTCATACTACTACAGATCAACTGACAAAATTCCTTTCCCCCGGCGGAGTTGATACTATCTCTAAAAAGTTGCTGCGAATCCTGAAATCTGACCAGATAACAGTTAACTTTATCCTCCCCAGATAAGTCGAAAGTTTAGTCATCTCTTTTATCCCGAGTTCGGGCATATAAGAATCAAATTCCCCAGTAGAGCAATGAACAACCAAAGTTTCTGGACCCTACTTCCCAAGCAGAAACCAACATTCCCTACAGAGTTTCCTCAAACAAACAAATAGGAATTCCAAGAAAAAGCACTCTAAGCAATGTTGAAGATACACATACTCTTCATCTCCAGCAGTAGTCCGGGATTTAAGCTTCCTAAATCTCCCTAGCAGTTGTCAGGGATTTATTTTCCTAGACGTAGATACATTTCAATAACATTACACATTCAAACATCATGACATATACATATAAAACACATATAGCACAATCTCATTTATTTTGAGAACATCATTACGCAATGCATTCATCATGACATTGCATACAACTAACTCTTTACCTTTTAACAAAAAGATCAATCAACAGACGCATGTCATTAACTATCTACGAATTTCTCTAAGACAAAATCAAGCTTGGGTTCCTTGTGGTACCCGTTGAAGTAGTAGTCATCAAAGATTCCTTCACTACTTGTTGAAGTAGTAGTTGTTAGATATTCCTTCACTACCTATTAAAGTAGTAGTCATCAAAGATTCCTTCATTACATCTTGAAGTAGTAGTCGTCAGAGATTCCTTCATTACCTGTTGAAGTAGTAGTCATCAGAGATTCCTTCATTACCTGTTGAAGTAGTAGTCGTCAAAGATTCCTTTATTACCTGTTGAAGTAGTAGTCGTCAGGATTCCTTCATTACCTGTTGAAGTAGTAGTCGTTAAAGATTCCTTCATTACCTGTTGAAATAGTAGTCGTCAAAGATTCCTTCATTTCTTGTTGAAGTAGTAGTCATTAAAGATTCCTTCATTACCTGTTAAAGTAGTAGTCGTCAGAGATTCCTTCATTACTTGTTGAAGTAGTAGTCGTCAGAGATTCCTTCATCATACGTTAAAATAATAGTCACATTCAAGCTTTATACTTACCAACAGTCATCTTGGATAGCATCTATAAGCCCATCTCCAATAAATCTTTATCACCTCTCCAAATGGAATCTATAATACCATTCCCAAAACAATCAACCAACAACATTATTTTGTACGAGTGCAAATTTCTAGGCACTCTAGTGTTCAATCATCTTCCACCTTCAAGTCACGAATGGCGGGTCGGCCAATCTAACGCTTCAGGTTTAAGAATACTGAACAGGGGAAGCTGTTATACCTAAAAATTTTCCCTCTCCTTTCACAAGACATTTCTCACAAGATCTTCAAAGGCTCAAAATTGCAAAAGTGTTGACTAGGTCAAACCATCTCCTAAACACTAATACCTCAAATTAGGGTTTTGATTGTCACAAGGATAATTGGACTTATAATGCCTCAAATGACTTTCATGGATCATTTTAGTCCTTCAAGAATAATCATGTCAAGTTTCAAGTCTTGAATCACAATTTTGCTCAGCCAATTGACCAGATGACTAAAAATCAATTGTATTGGGTAAAAGTCAACTGTGATCAACCTACAGTCAAACTTCATGATTTTTGGCCAACATCAACATTTTAAAGTCCTATTCATCATTTTATCAAGTATTTATCACAATCCCTCAAGAAAAGCACTCAATTTAGCAAAAGGGCAAATGGTCAAAATTAGGGTTTTGACTGTAATTGACTGATCAATGACTTTTAACCTAATACATGATCTAATGGCTTGAAGATTATTCTCAAGGATTCAAGTACAACATGTTTACCTAATTTAATGATTCAAAACATTCCTAAAGATCAATGGATTGATAGTTGAAATTTGATCAACTGATGAAAAGTCAATTGATACACAAAAAGTCAAACTTTGACTTTTTGGTAAAAAAATCAATTTCAAAGATCACAATTCATCAAGATATTCAAATATATGAAGCTTGATCATCAAGAAATCAAGAAAGTCAAAAGTCAATTTGAAAAATCAAACTTTCCAAGACTTAGAAATTTTTCTAAGTATTTTGTACATGATAAATGCATTACTTCATGACATTTTTTCACCAAGATGCAAGATGATTCAAAGAAATCTTTCAACATGAAAGTTGTATTTTGATTAATTCTATAACTTTGAATTCAAGGGTTGATGTCCAAAAAATTCTTAGATTTGAAGATATAGGCCCTTGAAGTCATGACATTTTTATCTAACACTTAGAGAAATTTTCAACAGGTTTTGGTCAGTTTTTATCTCAATTTCTTGGCCAATTTTCATCAAGTTCCAATTTGATGTAGCCAAAGTGGTCAACATAAAAGTTGTAGACAATGTTTCAAGCTTTATAAAACATCCAAGAGCATGAATTTATCATACTCGGGCTAGGAGATTCAAGGGCCTGAAGTTGGGTATCCATTCTTGAATTGCAAGTCATTTTGTTGAAGAACATATAACAAAATCCTTATGCCATGATGCATAATCTTACTTTGCAGGCCTTTTGACTTGTAAATCTATCCATAATCAGATTTTTACACAATTTATTAAAGAATTATCCATGTGATTCAAGTATTGTCCATTGCATCATTCCATTTATGGCACAAAGGCACCATTGTCATTCACATAAAGCATGCTTTATACAAAGTCAGCTCTCCTTGAGCCTCTCAATTGTTTTTTCTACACACATAATGTCAAAGCAAGAAGAAACATGCCTAAAAACTCCTAGCCACTTCAGATCCCATTTGTACCATGCATTGGGACATCAAATTTCACATAACTTGGTTGTTTCATCTCAACCAAACCAGAATTTTGATAGCTTGTAAAACAAACTCTCTCATCCTCCCAAACCTCCTCTATAAATAGAGAGGCCATTTGAAAGCTAAAGGGCCAGAAGTTTTTTGTTGTGTAGACAAGTTTATCAAAAACTCTCATACTCTCAAAAAACATATATGTCCATAAAACCTCCACTCTTGAGCTTAGAAACCAAAATCTTCAAATCTCTCAAACCTTGCATTTCTGTCCAAATAAACTATCCACGTACTTCATATACATCATATAGAAGTTGTTCAAACATAAGAGAAACTTCTGTAACATCACTATCACCATTCTCAAAACTCAAAAACAACCACTTTACATCTCCAAGACAATACAGCAACTCTAAATCAAAACACAAATTTCAACTTCAAGGTAAGTTTTCTTGACTTTGAACTCTTCATACAAGCATCATTAGTGGTTCATTGGTAACTGAACCAAGGCAAAAATAGCATCCAATTGTACATCCACTTTTTTCAACTCAAGGGTATCCCCATAATGGCGAGTAAACATCTTCAAAGCTCTTTCAAATAGTTTCCCTTTGATGGTCTTGATCTTCGCCATATGCGGCTTGACGACATTAACACAAACAAGTTGTTTCCCTATGGCATTCATTTTTAAGACACTTCAACAAAAACCTTTTATTATATATTTTTAATTCTATGAATAAGACAGACAAAAAGAATGGAGGGTAACGAATATGTGAAATGCAAGATGTATGAATGATTGTATGCCATAGTACCGGGATTTCATGAAAGGTATCCTTAGTTGGTAGGCTCCTAGTTTTGGCCTATGTATATTCTACCCTCCCCAACAAGATGGTTTCCTTAACGGTATCATGGATAACACTAGAAGGAAATACACAAGGGCATCCCTTAAGTGGGGTCTCTTTCAAGACCGAAACTTTCGTCTCTAGGTCGTGAAAGGTCTCACCATGAGTTTTTAATTTAGGGTTTATACAAAAAGTCGTAGGTTTCATCCCGAAGTCCTACCCATCAAGAGGGTGTCTCTTTAGACATATTTATTTTTTGGAATTCCATCGACTCTATGCAAAGTCGTCACAAAAACTTATAGGGATGATGTGTCCCATTGGCCAATAAACGAACCTTCTTTCTAAGGTTTTTGAAAATAATTTTTTTAAAATAAAATCCCGCCAACAAAATGATAAATAAATAATATAATAATAAACAAAAGTAAATAAATAAATCAAATATTTAAAACACCAACAATCTAAACAAAATCCAAAACCTAAGAGGAAGGCTTCTAAACCCTAGGGTTGAGTCCTCAGCAGAGTCGTTGGCTGTAATAACCGGTTTAAAATGAGAGTCGCCACCCTTGATTTTTATCTTTAGGAAGGAAATATAAAGCATAACCCTAATTTGATCAGAGATTCTAAGTTGTTAGACTCGTTTTTAGACGAATGGAAGGTGTTAGGAACCCCTCATCTACCTTGTTCACAAGGATACTAGGGTTTAGGTTTACAATTCAGGAAATAGGGTTTAATTTTTATTAGGGGAACTCACCACGATTTGAAATCGTATTCCTATGTGTCCTCTTATGAGGAATCAGAGTCCCAATTCATAGTTCATAGTTGTTGGTTGGTGTTTTTTAAGGATTACGAAAATATCTCGTATTAATCCTTGAACTAAGTCTGGGTTTGTAAATCGCAGAGTTGTTAGATGAAGTTCGTAGTTAATGAGAAATATCTCCATAATCCTTTTTGAAAATAATATGAGGTTTGAATTATGTTAGTGAAAATTAGCAGTAGTTTGATTGGTTAGATATTTTCAAATATGTTAAAAAATATAATAAAAATAATTTTTAACGCATGCGAAAAATAATTTTAATACAATTAAAATATTGAATGAGTTAGTAAAAGAAATTGAATTAATAAAATAAGAGTTTATTATAAATATAAATATTAATTGTGAAAATATACGAAAATAAATAAATGAATAAAAATTAAAAATTAATTAATTAATTAAAAATGCAGGGGTGTATTTTTAGTTAGTTAATAAAAGGTTGGGGGTATGAAGAGTAAGACCCTAAATTCAGATATTGAATTTGAGCCCAAAAATGTAGGGGGTGTCATTTTGAACATGATAGAGAAATTGGGGGGTTGGTTCAACAAGGGCCCAAGTTCAGATATTGAATTGGGCCCAATAGCACAAGGGGGTGTGTTTCTTTGTTAAGGAAGTGATTCGAGGGTGCTAAAAGAAAAGGGTCTGGCCCAAAACAAATTATCAGGTCCACTGGATATAGTGTGGACGCGTGAATGTACTTTGTGATGGGCGTGCGATTATGAAACATCTGATGATGATCAAAGGGTTTTGGAGCGAGGGTGCATGATATGAGCAGCATATGGGAACAACTGGTGTTATACAAACAAAATCATGGGCTGAAGGCCCATTTTTCTTTTCTTTCCCTCTCTCTACACCCAAAACACAAACATGTTATACTTTAAGAGAGTAAAGCTTTGGCTTCTCTCTAGGAAAACAGAAATCGCCCTGCCATCCAGAAATCGCTTCTGCATGCAGCTCCAACCTTTAGCCACCGTAGGGCACCTTGTCTCCCCAGATCTCCGGTTGAAGTTCAACCGGGATATTCATGAGTTCATATGCTCTGTTGTGAGCTAACCCGGAAATGTTGAATATCTTCAACTCAAACTTAGAACCCTAAGGATTCGTGAAGAACCCTAATCAAACCAAAACCCATAAACCCTAAACCTGATGAACCCTAACCCTAAACCTGATGAACCACAACCCTAAACATGAACCCTAATGAACCCTAACCCCTTCAGAAACACAAAAATCCAAAACCAAACATAAATCGGAGATTCAAATAACAATAACCCCTAAGCTAAGTGAGTCAGCTTACCTCACCTACAGTAATTCTTCTTGTAAATCTCCTTCTGGCTCTTTCTCGATTCTCCCTTATAATCTTTTTCTCCTTCTTTTATGTTTGACAGATGTATAAGATGATGGTGCGTGACGGTGATTTGAAGCATAAATATAGGGTTTCAGAAATTGAAACCCATATCTCAGGGAGGCGGCTGAATAGCGGATTCTGTTTCTGTTATAATTTCTTCTCCTCCAATTTTGTTGTTTTCTTCAAATATTTTTAGGGTTTTTATTTATAGGTTTTAGAATTAGACTAATTAGGAAATTATGTTTGATTGTTGTTACTTTTTAGATTGATTTTAAATTAAGGTTGCAATTAGAAATCAAGGATTTGATTTGTTGTACATTAGAGATTTGATTGAGTTTTTGTTTTATGAAAGATTTGATTTTGTAATGTATTTGGACAGTAACTTGTATACAAATTCAAAATCAATAAAAGATATGATTTGCTATATATTTTAGTTTTAGTTTGATTCAAAACAAACTCTGGATTTGGGCTCCTAGGGTTAATTGGCGAAGGAAATGGAACCTTGGGCGCCACTGCAGATTTAGGGATTCAAAACCCTTTGGTTGACTTGGTCAACAATAATCAAAATAAAAACAAGAAATATTAAAGATAATAATAT
The DNA here is from genome assembly GCA_948472305.1 of Vicia faba. Lineage (NCBI taxonomy): Eukaryota > Viridiplantae > Streptophyta > Magnoliopsida > Fabales > Fabaceae > Vicia > Vicia faba. The sequence continues at coordinate 1,417,554,259 of OX451739.1, read as the reverse complement.
TAATAATAAATATTCACTAATAATATTAATTAGTAAATAACAATTATAATAATAAAAGTAATAATATTACTAAAACGATTGTTGACATAGTCAATAATTAAGATGGGCTCTAAACCCTCTTAGTCGGCCGGAAATTTAAACAAAAAAACATACACCCCTCTTTTTTATTTTTAAACACACCTCAATGAGCTTGAATCTCAACAACACCCTTTTTCTAATTGTAAGTAAAATTTAATGAGCCATCAGATTTTGATGGTCCATTTTCGAAACAATACACCCCCTCCATAAACTTAAACCCCAAATTACATATATGAATTTGACTATAATATTAAAAAGAAAATGATAATACTGGAAATTAAAAACAATAAGGAATAAATTGATTAGAAATCAATAAGGGAAAATTTGGAGTATGACACTTTCATAGTAGGATCAAACCAGAACAAATATCTGATAGTGACCGTGGACTACTTCATAAAATTGATAGAAGCAGTAGTGTTAGCCAGAATCACGGTGCAAAACATTCTTCATTTCTACAAAAGAAACATTCTTTCTCGATTTGGAATTCCACAAGAGATTGTCACCGACAACGGGACACAATTCACTAACAAAAACTTCTAGGAAATTGTTACCAAGTTGGGCACCATCCAGCACTTCGCCTTCGTCGAACATCTGCAGACAAACGGGAAAGCCAAGTATGCAAACAGGATGATCCTATGAGGCCTCAGGCAAAGGATGGATGATACCATGAAGAGATGGGTCGAGGAGTTACACAGCTTACTATGGGCCTATCGCACAACAACTCACTCATCAATCGGGGAGACTCCCTTCCAACTAGCATAAGGAACTGAGGTCGTTATCCCCGTCGAAATCAGGGAACCCTCCAAACAGACTGAAGCTCCCCTCAATAAGGAGATGAACAATGTTTCATTGAGGGAGGAGTTCGACCTTGTCGAGGATATCTTAACACGAGAGGCCTTACGAGAAGTCTCTCTCAAACAAAAATTCACCATAGAGTATGACACCAAAGTCATACGGTGCTAATTTCAAGTCGGCAGCCTAGTCCTGAAGAGAAATCACAAAGAATCTCACGAAGGCAAGCTCTCCACAAACTAGGAAGGCCCGTATCACGTTCATGCAAAAACGAGGAACGAGGCCTACTACCTGGAAAACCTACAAGGGGAATAACTTGCTCGACCTTGGAACACCAAAAATCTAGGGCAACATTATAGTTAAGACACTGATACAATCAGTGTGTCTCGTCAAAACAGCGAATACACCTTTGCCCGACCACATGTGCATGCCCAAGTACAAGCATGGCACTCAAAATTAAACAAAGAGGAAAGTCTCCACTCTTTTGACGAGCAGATTCTTATCCTGGCATAGAAAACTCAAACGAGCTCCACGATCGTCGTACCCCGATGGAAAAATACCCAGCTCTCAATGGGAAGCTCATTCCGCCGAGCTCGGGCCCTTAAAATGAGTCCAGAGCTCCAGCTCATGCCTGGAAATAACCCTGTCCATTTGACCAGTCTCCCCATACGGGTGAACTCAATAAACCAACGAGAAAACCCCCAAAACCCTTAATCAACATAAAATATCTCAAGCAGACGGGCATACAAAGACATGTAAACATTACATAATCAATAAATCATGCATAAATCGAAGATAAAAACACTCAAAAAATGCGACCACCATGGTCGAAACTTTAAAAGGACGACCACAAAGGCCACAATTGTAAGAAACATTATATAAGGGAGGCACGAGGCCCCCAAATAAATAAAACGATCATGTGGCCACAAGGACCACAATTGTTTGAAACTTACATCAAAATGGGCAGAGTCCGCGAAAGAAATTACAACAATAAAACACACAGGCGAAACAAACATAACAACAATAAGCTGATTAAATGTTTGGCTGAAATCCCTCCTCGTGGGCACGGTCCTCCTTGATAGGCTCCTCGACCAATCTATCATGTTTAACCTCAAGGGAGTCGGGCACAACGATCTTCCCGTCCGCCACATAGTAGAGAAATTCCATCCTGGTCGTATTCAACTCCACGCCTGGATTCACTACTCTGAGTTGCGTCATAACATATTTGAAAGCTCCCTCAACATTGGTCGGGCTATTATCCACGGCCAATTGGAGTCAGGAAACCAACTTTGCACTGGTCTTTATACCCTTGGCCTCTTCGGGCTCGTCCTCACCAGGAGTCGCCTCTGTCCTCAAGGTATAAACCGTCTTCTTGAGGGATTTATTCTCCAGCAGAAGGATATTATGCTCCTTGGTCATCTTGGCTAGGATCTCCATTGACATCTTGTTCTCAACATTATCTATAATGAACCTCCTCTTGAGATTCATTATCTTACTCTGAGATTTCCTCAGCTCGGCCTCCAGTGAGGTGCCTTCCTCGGTATACGCTACAACCATTCCCAATACCCTTATGACGGCACCAGCATCTCGAGATAGCATCCCTCTTTTTCTCGGGAAGTCTATCTCTTCGAGCATCAGGGATTCAACTCGGAAAAACTACAGGGAAGAGCCCTCAAATAATTTCTTGTCATGAAAACAAGGAGGTAGCTCGAACTTACCCTTGTCCTGCTCACCCGTCAGATCAACAGCGTCCTCAATACGCGTTCTCTTCAACCTCGAGGACACCATTTGAGTAGAAGGGTGCCCGACCATGGTACCAGATGAGCGATGTCCCCAAACCCGCTTGGGGGATCGTCCCCGCATCACCTTGAGGACCTTTTCTTGAATTATGCCCCTTCTTCGTTTTTTGGGCAGTAGCAACCGACTTGATCATACGCTCTTGAGCAGCATTCATCCTTCTTACAACAAAAAACAAATGAAGGTTGGTGTTGTAGCCCAAAATTTTCCCTCCCTTTTCTCAAGACATTTCTCACAAAAGTTCTCAAATGCTCAAGAAGTTTCAAGGGTTGATCAGACAAGTTCACCTCCTAAGCACTGAGTCCACAAATTAGGGTTTTGGTTTTCTCAAGGATAATTTTACTTTTAATGCGTCAAGTGAATTTCGTGGTTCATTATAGGTCTTCAAGAATGCTCATACCAAGTTTCGAGTCTTGCACCACAAATTGGCTCAGTCAATTGCTCAGATGATTGAAAATCAACTATATTGGGTAAAAAGTCAATTGTGGTCAACATACAGTCAAACTTCATGATTTTTGGCCAACATCAACATTTTGAAGTCATATTCATCAATTTATCAAGGTTTGATTACCATGCCTCGAGAAAAGCACTCAAATCATCAAAGGGGCAAAGTTGTCAAAATTAGGGTTTTAACTGAGAATGACTGATCAGTGACTTTTGACATAGTACATGACCTAATGGCTTGAAGAATGATCTCAATGGCTCAAACAAAAAATATTGACCTAATTTCATGGCTCAAATAATTTCTCAAGAACAATGGGTTGATAGTTGAAATTTGATCAACTGATGAAAAGTCAACCGATACACAAAAAGTCAAACTTTAATTTTTTCATCAACATTGAATTTCAAAGATCAAGATTCATCAAGACATTCAAAAATATCAAACTTGATCATCAAGAATCAAGAGTATCAATAATCAAGAGTATCAAGAAAGTCAAAAAAGTCGACAAAAAGTCAAAGTTTTCAATACTTAGAAAAATTCTAAGTGTTTTTAACCTTGATAATTTCACTACTTCATGACAATTTTTCACCATGATGCAAGATGATTCAAGGAAAACTTTCAACATGAAAGTTATAAATCTTGATGAATTCTACAACTTTGCCCCTTAGGTTTGATGTCCAAAAATTGCTTATATTTGAAGATATAGGCTCATGAAGTCATGACCTTTTTACTAAAACACTTAATGAAATTTTCATCAAGTTAGGTAGATTTTTTGTCCTAACTTCTTGTCCAATTTTCACCAAGCTCCAATATAATTTAGCCAAAGTGGTCAATATGAAGGTTGTAGGAAATGTTTCAAGCTTTCCAAAATGTCAAAGAACTTGAATAGATCATTCTTGATCTAGGAGAATCGAAGAGAAGAAGTTAGACATCCATTTTTGAGCTACAAGGCATCTTCATGAAAAACACATAACCAAATCCCACAACTATGTTGCATAATCTTGGTTTTCAGGCCTTCAAACTTGCAAATCACTCAATAATTAAATGTTTACACAAAGGTTTGAGCCATTGTCTAAGTGTTTGAAGCTTTATCCAAGTTGATTTTCCATTTTTAGCACAAAGTCACCATTGCCATTTTGGAAAAGCCAACTTTAATCACAATGTCAACTCCTTGAGCTTTGGACTTATTCCTTCTGAACACACACAATCTCAAATCCAGAAGCAACTTGTCTAGAGCCGGTTAACCACCCTACAATCCCTTGTACTTCACATTGAAACTATGCATTTCAAGTTTGCTTCATAAACAAGTTTCAAAACCATAACATGTGATCTCTTGAATCTGATGTTCTCCTTCCCTCAAACATTTTCTCTATAAATAGACTAGTCATTTGCAACATAACACATGATTTTACAAGCCCTCAAACCCTTTCAAACTCCCTAAAACTCAGAACTTGCACACAAACCTCCATTGTTGCAACTTCTAGCCAAAAACTTTAAACTCACAATCCACTCGTGTGTTTCCTTTCTAAATCAATCACAGAGCTTCCATACATCATATATAACTCATCCTCATCCTTGTTTCTTAACTGTAACTCCATTTTTATCATCTCCCAAACTCAAAAACAAACAGCCACCTGCAACTTGACTTCTCCAGTACGATTCAGGCACTTTCAGTATAAAGTAAGTGTTGCATTAGCTTCCTAGGAGTCCAGCGAAGCTATTTAGATCATCACAACACTTCCAGGGGTGCTCAAACTCCATACACGATTTCCAGTTTTGAGGTAAGTTTTATCAACTTTGAACTCTCTCTACAAGCATCATTAATGGTTACTTTGTGAATGAAAAATGTAGACATCATAATCCTGAAGCTAACCATACCTTTAGTTTTCATTTATGTTGCCTGAGTGATAAGAATTTTGAGTTTGAACTTTATGAAAAAATTAGGTTTTGTTTGGTACCAAACAAAATTCATGTTCATCTTTGATTTATATCCTTAGTTATTTATATGGTTGAGTTCATGGTGAAAAATGGAACAACTTTCATGTTTACAATTTTGAAAATGGTTGAGAAATGAAGAAGTTACAGTTTTGGCCATGGTGTTGTTCTTCTCTGTGCATGCAAGGTTGAAGATGAATTCATTTTCAAATCTTAGAACTGAGTTTATTTTAAGTTTATTGCATGTTGTATTATGACCGGGTGAAACAGCCATCCCATAGGCAGAGGAAGCGCGCGTAAGGCATTGATCTATAGGGACCTGGGTTCGAGCCCCAGTGGTACCCTTTTATTTTTCACCTATTTTGCAATTTCTGATTCAATGCAGGCCAAGCATGTGCACTCAGCATGTGCCTCTCATTCACACCATATGATCATTGGACAATCAAATCCAACGCTCCATAATGCAAGACCCTAATGCATCTCCAAAAAGTCAGCCATATGGGATCAAAACATGCATTGGACTTTGTTCTTAGGCCTAATCTGAATTTATTGTTCTCACCCCATTTTTACTTTATAATACACAGGCCCACTCTTTTTTTTCTGAATTTAATTTAAAAAAAACCTTTGGGCTTGGCGCCCTATTTTCTTTTTAAACCTCCAGTTTACTTTTCAAACACCTAGGCCCAATTATTTTTATTTCTATTATATTTTCCTTATTTTCATTTATTTATTTATTTTATCTAAACCAAAAAATACCAAAAATACATTTCCTTAATTAAATTAAAAATGTTTTAATTCGGGCATTTATTTCATTCTTTTTTATTAAATTAATTTTTTTTTTACAAATTAATATTAACATTCAAATTATTTCCTAAAATAAATTACTTAGACTTAGGTTTTATTTTAATTAAATTAGACTTAGGTTTTATTTTAATTAACTTAGATTTTAGGTTTTGATTAAACAACGAACTAACTTTCTTTGTAATTAAAATTAATTAGTCTAATTAGGTTAACTATAAAAACCTTTTTCTCCATTAAAAACTCTAAAAACAATTCTTTTCTTCCTCTTTACATTTTGTATATTCTATTCATATTCAATGGTTTATAATAGATGATTAGGACTTTATTCCTTTCTTCCACCTATTCACAAACTTGTACCCCCTATTCCAAAATGTTGTAATAGCGTAGGATACTTAAATGCCGTAATTTATCACTTTCCTTATTATTTCTAGTAATTAGGGTTTGCATGACAAGACTTAAAATCAAACCTAGAAAAACCCTAATCCAAGACAATATACATGAAATCAACATACTTTGCACACATGCACCTCTAGGGTAACCCACACTTGTTGTGTCGGATAAAAGCAGTCATGTCTCTCGAATGTGGGATGTTTTAGCAAAGACCCTCGATTAAAAGATCGTAGTCCCTCGATGACTGATGTTGCCTTCAACAAATGATCTTAGTCCCTTACGAAAATTGCTAAAACATCTTACAAGTTGCCTTCTATGATTGTATAATAACCCATGCATTTCCCTCACATCCAATGATAAGGCTTTCTACTAATAAATGGTAAAATAATGCTATATAAAGGAGGAGGAAAAGAACAAAGACTTTTTGAGTAGGTAGATTGCTCGTAATTGCTTACTCACAAACTAAAACAATATTTACACCTTACACTTTCAAAATACTTTTCAATCAAACATTTTGTATACATTCTCAATGATACGAGAATCATTACAAAATTGCCTTAGATTGGCATTTTCAAACATCTTTCTAAACACTCGACAAATATTTTCAAAAACCAACACTTTGTATACATTCTCAATGATATGAGAAAAATCGCAAAGTTTTCCGAACTTAGGCATTTTCAAAAATATTTTCAAACTTACACAAACACAAAGCATTTCAAAGTGAGCTAGAAATTAAGAGCCCTTAGATAACTACTGATGAAAAGGGTGCTAACACCTTCCTTTTTCATAACCTACCCCCCGAACTCAAGAAAAATTTCAAAAGGTCTTTCATATTCTTTCCACCATTTTCTTTATTAGATAAAAGAAAAGTCGGTGGCGACTCTTACTATCCGTAACACTTACGATCAAACGCAAAACATCAAGTCAGTTCTCCCATTGTAGTACAGTTGGCAAACGAGGATAAGGGAATATGCATACAAACCAAATCTAAAATGCGAAATAAATAACCAAGTACACCACAGGATCCCCATATTCGAGGAGTTCCTTAACGTTTATCAGCCCTGGTTCAAACATCGGATCTCCCTCCTCGCTTGTTACGGGCCTCCCCCCCTTTGCCCACCCGTTGGACAAGGGGTATCCCCATAATAAAGGCCGATAATCGGTCATGGCTATCTTGGCCCACGAGAAAAAAAATGTTTGCTCGACCAATGGAAACTAAACTTCAGCACCAACTTCACCACTAGGTTTCCCTCCTTGTTCAGCATAGGGCTCCTGTCCTTGTCAACCAGCGGGACGCTCCTAAAAACACTCAACAACGCCCTCCCTAATACGGGTCGGACTTGCATATACCTCTCCTTAAATTTTTTTACAGATTCAAGGTAAGCCTTGAACAGCTTCCCATTAGCTTGTTTCAAGGAAATCCATCCCCACTGCTTGTCGAACTGTCCCCGTTAGAGGTGGAAGCAATAAAAGAACAAAGGGATAGTGGCCCATATCTGCAGATAATCACACACTGTTTCAAAATCCCGCATGAAGGCAACTAAATTAGGATGAAGTTAGGAAGGAGCAAGAAGGAGGTGCCTAAAAACGACCACGTGCAGATCAGAGAAAGGAAGCCAAAGACCCAACTCCCAGAAGAAAATCTCATACACATGAATAAGGTTCGCATTAAAATTCGAACATATACGATGATCCTTCCTGAGGATGTAAATTGCCCATTCTTCCTTTGCATCCTCTGACTCCATCCCCGGAGCCACTAATGAAACACAAATATGTGATATTTCTGGCTTGATATACACAAAATATTTCTCATACTTTAGTTTAAATTAAATTATTTTATAGGTATTATGCAGGTATTTTTCTATTTTTGCAGATATACATTAAGTTGAACACTTTGGAAGAAATGAAGAAAAAAAGGTGCAAAGATAGCAAAAAGGGCCAAAGGAGAAGAAATCAGTTTAAGCCCATCAAGCATGTGAGCATGTGGCCCACCATGAAGAAGACCTTGACGATCGTCAAGGAGCATTGCCGCTCGTCACACATTGAGATGGACCAAGTGACCATCGTCACTTGGACGTGACGAACTTCACAAGGCCATTTTCTCCCACTTTCTCCATGTATCCAACGGAAGGAAACCAATTCAAAACAAATCCAACAATCACCCTATATTATCTGATCCACTTAGTCAAAGCATGAGGAACATAACAAAATTAGTGGTCCTATTATTTCTCAAAGGAACACAAATTGTTCCTATATTTCCGAGAACGAACTTATCACACAAGAGTTATAAATAGGGCCTTGGACCATACGAGAAGGGAGTTCTTTTTTGGCAGAAACTTTGGAGAATTCATATTTACTTTTAGAAAATATTCTTTAAGTATTATTTTATTTCCCAGCAATTTCTATATTTCCTCTAGCATTATTTTCATTGTACGGTTACATATGTTCTCCGATCGAAGCAAAGCCTACAATTTGTGCAGGAGTGCTTCTATCTTCAGAATTATTACCTGGTTTATGTTTACAAATTCTTATTACTTTTAATCAATATAATTATGTTTATTTTCGTATGTCTCTTAAATTATTCTGTGATTTGGTCTAATATTATGTTAGGCTAGAATTCGTATACCGGTATGTAAGGTCACTTAACCAAGGGGTCGAGTGACTTAGTTGGGATTATTTTTACTACAAAACTTTCTTTCCTGGCCTAAGTTACTATTTTTAATCATTAAATTGTTTTGTTACGAAAGTAAAAAACAGATAGAGGTTAGGGTCAACAAAGCGGAAGTTTGAGATCTTTTAACTGGACAGTAGTAATTAGGCATTAGCTTAAAATACAGCGGAAGCACTTTAAAGTTAATTAAGATTTTATTTAGTTTTCAAAAGGTGTTTTTAACTCCTGCGGGATGGCGGAAGCGTACGTTAGGACTTAACTGCATAGCCTAGATCAACAAAACGACAGTGTGAGACGAGGGTTTTTAAACTAAATAAGTTTTACTGAAAGCTGTTTTGAAAATATAAAGACACCCAACCGGTCGCTAGTTCCCGAGGTTCGACTATTGCATACTGGTAGTTACGCTCATTGATTATTAAAAATCCAACTTAATTTAGTGTTTAGTTTTCCCTACAACCCAATCAAACATTCATTAGCTTTAGATTTGCAAAGTAACAATAGAAGACGGTAGATCGATTCATCACTCTCTGTGGTTTGATATCTTTTAAAACTACATGATAAGACTGTGCACTTGCAGTCCGAATCATTGGATACCTAAGTATAAATCCTCGATCAAGTTTTTGGCGCCGTTGTCGGGGACTGATTTAAGTCAATATCGCTACTCTTTCGTTACGCAGTAGAGACTAGAGCAAAAACCTCTCTATTTCTTTTCTATTTCTATTCTTATTTGTATGCCAAACACTCATTCGCAAGGCGAGCCGTTATACATACAAATCAACAATATCGAGCAGTATCTTAGACTTAGACGCCGCATTCAAGAGTATCATCTCTTGCATAACACTTAACCTCGTCAATCAGTCGAATCTCCTATTCCTCTACCAAGCGAAGAAATGGCTGCCATTCCTGCTTCACGTCCACTCAAATCCTACGCCATTCCCTCACAAGATGAACCGCGCAATAGCATTGTTGCTCCTCCAATCGAGGCTAACAACTTTGAACTGAAATCTTCTTTGTTTTCTGCTGTACAACAGAACCAGTTCTCTGGTGGGTCAATGGAAGACCCTAACCTTCATCTATCAATATTTCTACAGTACGCAGATACAATTAAGAACAATGGGGTCAGTCAAGAGGCAATAAGACTTCGTCTCTTCCCTTTTTCTCTAAGAGACAGAGCCAGAGCTTGGCTCTAATCCCTACCCGCAAACTCAGTCACTACATGGGATGAGCTGAAGAAAGTCTTTATTGCAAGGTATTTCCCGCCAACTAAACAGCTATGCTAAGATCTCAAATAAGCGATTTTAGACAAAAGGAAAACGAATCCCTTTTCGATGCTTGGGAACGATACAAGGATCTAATGAGACTATGCCCACATCATGGCTTGGAGGAATGGTTAATTATCCATACCTTCTATAATGGTCTCCTTTACAATACAAGATTAACGATAGACGCTGCTGCAGGAGGTGCACTTATGGACAAATCCTACACCGCTGCCTATGCTCTAATAGAAAGCATGGCCCAAAACCACTATCAGTGGGGAAGTGAAAGAGGACAAGTAGACAAAGGTACTGCAGAGAAAACACCGACAAAAGGAGGCATGTATGAGATAAGCGATCTAGACAGTGTCCATGCTAAGGTAGATGCCATCACCCTAAAGATAGATAATTTGACCGCAATACCTCCAGCCATTGTGGCTGCTATAACTCCCAATTGCGAAATATGCGGAGTACCTGAACATTTAGTTACCGAATGTAAGATCTTGGCAGGAACTCCAACTGACCAAGTGAGTTATGCTCAAGGAAACCCTTACTCAAACACATACAACCTTGGATGGAAAAATCACCCAAATCTCTCATATAAAAACCCCAATGCGTTGTATGCTCCAAACCAAGCACCTGCCGCACCACCTGGATATCAGAAACCTCCTGCAAACGCTCCTAGTGTGCCTAGAAAATCAAACTTAGAATTGATGATGGAGAACTTCATAGCTACCCAAGCGCAAACAAACAAAGACGTCCAAAATCAAAACATACACACTAATGAGCAGATAAAACAATTAGCAAACAAAATAGATGCTTTGGCCACCCACAATAAAATGTTAGAAACCCAAATCTCTCAAGTGGCTCAACAACAAGCACCTACAGCTGCACTGGATGATACATTTCCTGGTCAACCACAACCTAACCCGAAGGGGCGTGCTCATGCCATCATATTAAGAAGTGGAACCGAGTTAGATGGACCGCCTGACCCAAGACTGTCAAATCAAAGTATGTACCAAAGGTCCGAAATACCAACTGAGAAGGAATATCAACCAGAGAAACCAGAGGAGGATGAAGAAGATAAAGGAGGAGAGGCCAAAGAAAAAGAAAAAGAAAAACCTTATGGGCCTCCACCGCCTTATAAACCCCAGATCCCATTTCCTGGTAGATTAGCCAAACCTAAGAATGTAGGGCAATTTAAAAAATTCGTAGAACTTCTGAAACAACTTAATATAACAATTCCTTTCACAGAAGCCATAACTCAAATGCCCTCCTATGCCAAATTCCTCAAGGAAATCTTATCTAACAAGAAAAAGCTAGAAGATAACGAAACAGACACACTTACTGCAGAATGTAGCGCAATTATCCAAAACAAGATGCCTCCTAAGCTGAAAGATCCTAGAAGCTTCTCTATACCATGTCATATAGGTAAGTTTGTCATAGACAAAGCCCTATGCGATTTAGGAGCTAGTATTAGCATTATGCCTTTATCCATATGCAAAAAACTGGAAATGGGTGAACTAAGACCAACAAAGATGTCCGTTCAATTGGTGAATCGCTCTGTCAAATACCTAGTAGGAATCTTAGAAAACGTTCCTGTACGGATAGGTCAATTCTACATCCCTACAGATTTCATAATCATGGACATCAGAGAAGACGAAAGTACACCTATCATTTTAGGAAGACCATTTTTAGCCACCGCTGGAGCTATCATAGATGTAAAAAAGGGCAAACTAACCTTTGAAGTAGGTGAAGAGAAAGTCGAATTTATTCTGACACAATTCTTACAAGTGCCTGCCATAGATGACACATGTTATCTGGTAGACATCATGGACGAATGCGTAAGAGAAATTGAATGGGAACCGATACCTTGTTCTAAAACCATGAAGATTCCCACGCCTCTTATATTCAAAGATAACGAATGGTGTCCCGAATACCAAGACGATAATCTAAGTGAATGCTTAGCTCTGACACCCGGCCACATGCCTTGTCCAAGAAAACCAGCATTGGATCTTAAGCCATTACCTAAGACCGTTAGATATGAATTCCTTGACACTGAGTTAAAACGACCTGTGATTGTCAACACGGACTTAGGACAACAAGAAACAGACAAATTATTACAAGTCTTAAGAAAATATCCATCCGCCTTGGGATACAACATTACAGATCTCAAAGGAATAAGTCCTTCCATTTGCATGCATCGTATTATGCTGGAAAACGACTGCAAATCTTCTAGAGAACATCAACAAAGAATTAACCCAATATGGAGCACCGTAGTTAAAGACGAAGTAAAAAAACTTCTGAATGCAGGAATCATATACCCAATCTCTGATAGTCAATGGGTAAGCCCAGTCCACTGTGTACCAAAGAAAGGTGATATAACAGTAACAACAAACAAAGCAGGCGAAGCTGTAGTAGAACAAACTGTAAGCGGAGCTAGAATGTGTATTAACTATGGGAAGCTAAACAAAGCCACTCGCAAGGACCATTTCCCTCTACCATTCATTGATCAAATGCTTGAACGACTAGCTAAGCACTCTCATTATTGTTATCTAGACGGTTACTCAGGATTCTTTCAAATTCCTATTCACCCTGATGACCAAGAGAAAACAACATTCACATGTCCTTATGGAACTTTCTCCTACCGACGAATGCCGTTCGGATTATGCAACGCTCCCGCCACATTTCAGAGGTGCATGATGGCAATCTTTGCTGATTTCATATACAATATCATGGAGGTCTTTATGGACAACTTCTCTGTATATGGAGAGAGTTTTGAAGATTGTCTAATAAATTTAGAGAAAGTTTTGGAGAGATGCGTAAAATTTAACCTCGTTCTGAATTGGGAAAAGTGCCACTTTATGGTCAAACAAGGAATCGTACTAGGACACGTTGTGTCTGAAAAGGGGATTGAAGTCGATAAAGCTAAGATCGAAGTCATAGAAAACTTGCAATCCCCTAAAATAGTAAGAGAAATACGCAGTTTCTTAGGACACGCCGGTTTCTACCGACGATTCATAAAAGATTTCTCGCAAATATCAAAACCTCTAACTACCCTCCTTATGAAAGACGTTAAATTCGATTTCGATGACAAATGCCTAAAGGAATTTAACCAATTAAAAACAACTCTTGTATCTGCACCAATCATGCAACCACCTGATTGGAGACTTCCATTTGAAATCATGTGCGACGCAAGTGATTACGTCGTAGGTGCAGTCCTGGGACAACGAAGAGATAAGAAGATTCATGCGATATACTATGCTAGTATAACCTTGGACCCTGCACAGATGAATTACGCAACTACGGAAAAATAACTTTTAGTTGTAGTCTTTACACTGGACAAATTTCGCTCCTACCTAGTAGGCGCGAAAATAATCATTTATACAGACCACGCAACTATTAGATATCTCTTAACCAAGCAAGATTCAAAGCCGAGACTATTGAGATGGATTCTGCTTCTACAAGAGTTCGATTTAGAAATTAAAGACAAGAAAGGTATCGAGAACATAGTAGCCGACCATTTATCCCGAATGGAAAGGCCGACACCAGAAGAAGTACCATTAACGATGACTTCCTGTATGAACGTCTGTTAGCTCAGATGGACTTAGGAGATGCCAGCGAAGAACCACCTGAACTGAATCCAAACCAACTGCTTTTAGAACTTGACACACAAGTTGTTAGCTGTAATTCACAAGAGAGCCAAGACGCAATAAATAATGATATAAACGAAACAGTGCTCTCTGTCCGAACTAATTAAACCTTACCATGGTATCCAGATATAGCAAATTACTTGGCGGAAAAAATCCTACCCCCTGATTTGACTTATCAACAGAAGAAAAAATTCTTTCACGATTTGAAACATTACTTTTGGGATGAACCTTTACTATTCAAGAGAAGTGCCGACGGTATTTTCCGATGATGCGTCCCGGAAAACGAAATTGAAAGCATTATTTCTCATTGTCATGATGCCCCTTACGGAGGACATGCAATCACATCAAAGACCTGTGCCAAAATTTTGCAGTCTGGTTTCTATTGGCCAAATTTATGGAAAGATGTGCACATAGCCATCCTTAACTGCGACCGATGCCAACGCACTAGAAACATATTCAGACGCGATGAGATGCCTCAGACTGGAATTCTACAAGTCGAAGTCTTTGATGTATGGGGAATAGACTTCATGGGACCATTTTCGTCCTCATTCGGTAACAAATATATACTCGTGGCTGTAGATTACGTTTCGAAATGGATCGAAGCAATAGCTTCTCCAACAAACGATACTAGAGTCGTGATTAAACTCTTTAAAAACATCATCTTCCCAAGGTTTGGTGTACCCAAGCAAGTCATAAGTGACGGTGGCTCCCACTTCATATCAAGAATCTTCGATAAACTCCTAACCAAATATGGGGTGAAACACCGCGTAGCAACACCGTACCACCCCCAGACAAGCGGATAGGTGGAAGTCTCAAATCGAGAAATAAAACAAATATTGGAAAAAACTGTTGCCACGTCAAGAAAGGACTGGTCAGCTAAGTTACCTGAAGCACTATGGGATTACAGGATGGCGTTCAAGATGCCAATCGGTACGACACCCTTTAAACTCATTTATGGTAAGTCATGTCACCTACCAGTGGAAATTGAACATAAAGCTTACTGGGCAATTAAGACTTTAAACCTAAGCTACACAGCGGCAGGTGAGAAAAGGATCCTCAACATAAACGAACTAGAAGAGCTAAGATTAGACACATATGAAAATGCGAGGATCTACAAAGAAAGGACGAAAAAGTGGCACAACAAACGAATCTCAAGGAAGGAATTCAATCAAGGAGATGTAGTTCTCCTATTCAACTCTCGTCTAAAACTTTTTCCTGGGAAACTCCGTTCACGATGGTCTGGACCCTTCAAAGTGACCAAAGTTTTCCCCAGTGGTGCCATAGAGATTAAACGAAAGTCCACGAACCCGTTCTTATTAAATGGCCAACGTTTAAAACATTATTACAGCATTGAAAACAAGGACTACACCGCGAGCTTAACACTATTAAAGCTACCACCCGAATTAGGAAACTAATTCACATCTAAAAACATTGTCAAGCTAACGACATTAAACAAGCGTTGTGTGGGAGGCAACCCACAAGTTTTTCATTTAATTTCTTTCAAATCTATTTATATTTTTATTTTGCATTTTCATTTTCATTTTCTGATTTTTCTTTTTCTTTCTTTCTCCCATTGCATATTTTATTTATTTGCATTTTTCTTTTACAAATTTTAGTACCGACTCTGTGATCGGTGGATCTGGAACTGACTGTTTGACGCTGGTTCGCGAAATGTCGTGGAAGCAAGAGTCTCCACCGTCTTTTATTTTCTCCAATATAGAAAGGACAAAAGCTCAGAAAAATTCCTTATTGAGATTTGTTCTCGGTTCGGGAGGTAGATTTATAGAAAGGGAAGGTGTTAGTACCCTTTCTATCCATGGTTATCCATGGGCTCTTACATACTTGCTCATTGTGTTTTCAAAATGTTTGTTTGCTTTTCAAGGTGAGCGGGTTTGAATAAGTTTTGTTTAAAATTTCAGTTCGACTCTTGTATCAGTCCTCAAGAGTGTTTGAAAAGTTGTTTTGAAAGCTTTTTGCAAAGTGTCGGTGTGAAAAGAAGTTTTTGATTTGTTTTGAATTAGAGCAAGTATCTAAGAGTTCTCTACCTACCCTAAGGAATTAGTCTGTGTAAATGTCCTTGAGGTAGTGCCATCCCACCATTGAGAGGTAGGTAGCACCACCGTTGGAGGTGTTCGGGTCAATTCGTTTGTAGGGACAGTGTGGTCACAGAGCAATAGGAAGACACCTTAGAAGCTACCCTCATGCCATGTTCATGGACATGAGGACTTACTAAAACGTCCTCTACTCGACGACCACGTTTCGAGGGGCAAGGCAACAGTGAGGCGTACCTTAGGAGTGGTGTGTGAATTATATGTCATTTTCAGTTATATTTGTCTTGTCATGCATTTGGTGGTCTACGCTTTGATTTTATTTGAGCATACATTCTTTCATGTGATTATTAACAGTTTAAAAGGTGCGGAATTTAAAGTGCGGGAAATAAAGGTCCTACGCTATTACAAGGCGCGGGCCTACATCGCCAAATTAAACCTTTGAATAAATAAAATACGGAAAATAAATGTCCTAATTATCTATTACATAGCTTTGGGGCAATTACATGAAATTTAAAAAGGAAATAAAAAGCAAACGCGCGAAATGGAATTATGATCGAAGGTGCGAGGGCGTTGGACCCTTTAAAGAAATTACATTACAATTAATAAATTAATTAAGTTAAATAAAGAAAAGAACTTGTTTTTTATGTTTTTTTGTATTTTATGAAATTAAAGAGAATTAATTGAAATTTAAAAGTTAAATAAAACCCTAATTCTAAATTGTTTTTAATTTATTAAAAAAAATGTTTAAGTTTGACCTAATTTAACCTAATTAATTAATTGCATATTTATTTACAAGAGTAATTAATTATTAATAATAAGAATAAGAAAAAAAGAATAAAAGTATTAAAAACCTAATTTCTACACTTTTTAGTTTATTTAAAATTAAACCTAAAATTAAACTAATTAATTATTAGAATTTTATTTACAAAATATTGATGAATTAAAAAAAATTAAATAAACATTTTTTTATTTTTTATAGTTTCTGATTTTTTTGTATTTTTATATTACTAAAATTAGTTTAAGGAATTTGAAAGAAAATAATTAAAACAAATAAAAAAATAGAAAAAGAATAAGGGAAAGAAATACAAACAAGAGGGGGTTTCTGCCCAAATTAGGAGGTATATGCAAGCAATTTGGCCCAAGAATTCAGGCCTTGTTTGACTTTTCTGGGATTGTGTATTGGTGGTTGACTGATGCGTATGGTGGGCCTCACATCCTGACCTTTAGATTCATCTCCTGGGACATGTGGCGCGCCAAGGTATTGGATGCATGATGGACCCTAGGCAGGGAATTACACCTGAACGCATATTGA
The DNA here is from genome assembly GCA_948472305.1 of Vicia faba. Classification (NCBI taxonomy): domain Eukaryota; kingdom Viridiplantae; phylum Streptophyta; class Magnoliopsida; order Fabales; family Fabaceae; genus Vicia; species Vicia faba. The sequence goes on along the minus strand of OX451739.1, from coordinate 1,417,537,084 downwards.
ACAAAATTATGAAGAATATAGGGGGACCTGGGAATCGAACCCAGGTCCCAATGCTTGAAGGACACCTCACTTACCAACCAGCCAAGCGCATTCGTTTGTAAGATTAGTGGAACCTGATCAGTATGAGAGACAAAAAGGTATTATGCTGGATAACAAAAAAAAGCGCCAATGTTTGAATTGACCAACCATCAACCAACAGCTCATCTTCTTCTCCCTGGCTTCGTTTTCACCTGAAAAATATAAGCTAGATAGCGGGGGTTTTAAACCCCCACTAATTCAAACCTGCAAAAATAATGATTAGGCCATAGCATAATATAAATTGGGCGTGATATATGGATTTGCTTCGTTTGGACATTCTGAATCCAATGGCATAGGTCTCGTGGCTTAATTTTTCCCCAGGAAAGAAACCTCAATTTCAAACCTTTGAAACCCTAGGCAGCTTCCATGGTAGATTCGTGTATAGGGCTTAAAAATTCAATCAAAGAATGCCAATAGCTTTAGAACAAACATGTTAGTATAAATCAATCATTAGAATGCATTAACATGGCATGAAAATATGAATACGAATATGCAAAAATGTATGAACAGGGTGACTTCGTGCTACCAGTTCTTTGAGTATTGAGACTTGAAAAGTATTGGAAAAGATTCCTGGCAGTCTTGGCAAGCTTATGGAACAGTTTTTAGGCCTTGAAACACACTGAAACTATGTTTTCAGTTTTGAGTTTCTTAAGAAAAAATGCAAGTTTTATTTTTGGTTTGAGGCGCAGCTTTCAGGTGTTTTGGATTAGGGTTGTGTTCTGTTTATGTATGTGAACAATTTAGGTTTACAAAACAAGCCTAACATCCAACTTTTAATGCCTTTCAAATTTGTGATCTTCCATGATTTTTTCAATCTTTTTTCATTACTTTTTGATGCCAATCATTGAAGATTCTTGCCTTTTTAGTGATGCACGAAATATTTGATCCATAAAGAGTGAATTAGCTGCACAAAAAGATTTGAAACACATGATTTTCTATTTTGTCATATTTTATTTTAATTAAATGAATTAATAATAATAATAATTCAAATAATTAATCAAAAATGATAAAATAACTCCCTTGGATGTCAATGGGTCGTGCATGGCCTTTGGGTGATGATTCATGGAAGAAATTGTGGCCCATTAGCAATTTTGAGGCATTTGAAGCAAAGTTGACTTTTCAAAATTCCCAAACATTTCCCAACTTCCACAAGGCATATCTTGCTCAATTTTTAAGCTTTGATCATGTTCTTGGACATTTTGGAAAGGTCTTGAAGTCCTCTAACCAATGCCTTTGGTCCCATGTCATTTTGATTTACCAATCTCAAGTTATGGTCTTTGACTTAAAGTGCCTTTTTGTTGACTTTTGAAAATGACCTATAATGTTGAGATTGATAACTTTTTGTGAGAGCATTTCTTGGACTTGAAGTGTGAAGAGGAGTTGTAGGAAATTTCATTCTCTTCAAAATGAGCTTTGGATGGAATTTTTCTGATAAACCATGTGGAAGTTATGCCTTGGTCAATTTGTAGTTGACTTTTTCAACTGTCCAAAAATAGAAACTTTTGCATCTTGAGACTTTTTGAGCCATGCCTTGAGAATCATGATCAAGAATTGATCAAATGATGTTTGTGGCTTCAAAATAAGATGTTGACCAAAAATTTGAACTTTTGACTGTCAAATGACCATTTTGCCCCTGCAGTTGACTGTTGAGCAATTAGGGTTTTTTTACTGTGCAATTTTATGCTGTGAGTCTTGAAACTTGGCATATGGATGCTTGACAATGTTTATAGGCATGTGGGACTTGTTTGGACCCTTGGAAACTTCAATTTCTTTGCCAGAACCAAAACCCTAATTTTTGACTGTTAGGAGGCCATTGAACTGTGCAACCTTTGGGAGATTTTGAAGCATGCTCTTTGCAAATCTTGAAGAATATGGGAGGGAAAATTTTGGGGTACAACAGTTGCCCCTGTTCAATCTTCTTAGACCTGAGGATGTAGATTTGCGGACGTGCCTTTCGTAATCCGAAGGTGGAAGATGATTGAACACTAGAGTGCCTAGAAATTTGCGCTCACATAGTAGTGTGATGGTGGGAATGGGCTTACAGATGCCATTTGGAGATTAGTGGATAGGAGGATAGGCTTATAGATGCCATGTTGAGGGGTGATGAATAGGTGGATGGGCTTAAGGATGCCATCTGGGTGTCGATCGCGTAAGAGATTCCTTAGCGAGAACTTGCGTACCTGAAAAAGAAAATGATTACCTGGCCTGTTACAGGAGTTTGCCTTTAAAATTCTTTACATAGACGTGCCCTGGCTGGTTACAGGTATCGAATCTTTGAACTCCTCAGACGTTCCCTCAACAGTAACGATGAGAGAACCTTGGGCGACTTCAACCTCAACAGTGACGATGAGATAATCTGGGGTGATTACTACCTCAATAGTAACAATGAGAGAATCTGGGGCGATTACTACCTCAACAGTAACGATGAGAGAATCTGGGGTGATTACTACCTCAACAGTAACGATGAGAGAATCTGGGGCGATTACTACCTCAAAAGTAACGATGAGAGAATCTTGGATGTCTTCTACTAAGTCTTCATTAGGAAAATCTTTAGGAATCGATTTAACTGGACTAGAGAAAGCCTTTGACTGGATAAGAATCAGAAAATTCTTTAGGAATCGATTTGACTGAACCGGACAAGGTCTTGAAATCTTCAACTGGAATAAGAATCAGGGAGATCTTAGGGTCGATCTGACTGAACCAGAGAAGGCCTTTGACTGGATAAGAATCAGAAAAATCTTAGGGTCGATTTAACTGAACCGGACAAGGTCTTGAAATCTTCAACTGGATAAGAATCAGGGAGATCTTAGGGTCGATCTGACTGAACCAGAGAAGGCCTTTGACTGGATAAGAATCAGAAAAATCTTTAGGAGTCGATTTAACTGAACCAGGCAAGGTCTTGGAATAACTTCAACTGGATAAGAATCAGGGAGATCTTAGGGTCGATCTGACTGAACCAGAGAAGGTCTTGGACATAGCTGAGAACTTAACTGGATCTTTCCTGAAAGGTAAAGGTCAGTCATATGCAATGCATGATATGGATCGGGCAATGATGTTCTCAACATAAATGAGATTGTAAGATATAATGCGTATATGCATGCTATAATGTGTGGAAATGCGATGTTTATGAATGTATGTTTTTGTTTAGGAAAGTAAATCCTTGACGGGTGCCGGGAAGTCTCATCCTGGGCTGATGTAGAGCTTTTGTTTCCACTGGGGAGTGATTGCAAGAATGAACCGGTAGGAGAAGATAACTTCATTGGGGAATAAAATTGGCGAGTGGATCACTCTGCAGGGAATAACTGTTCTAGCGATCTTGCTGGGGAACAGTACTCTGTGGGGAGAGAGGTACTTTGCTGGGATATTGATGGTAACTTCGCTGGGGATACCGTTGATGCGTTGGAAGTGTTTAATAGACTTCACTGGGGATAAGAAGACTTCGCCGAGGACGATCTTTCCGTGGCTTTTGGCTGAGGATAACCCAGTTATATCCTGGTAGGGAAATAACCTTTGAATAAAGCCGGGAGACGCGTTCGTGCTCTGTAGGGGGGAAGCTTCCAGAATCTACTGGGGATAAGCTTCCTGCTGGGGAGATGGATTCAAACTTTCCTGGGGAAATTTTGATTGGACTCTCCTGGGGAAATTTTTGAGATGTATTGGGAAGAGATTCCACTGAATGTCTGGTATACCGCCGGGGAACAGTCTTAGACCAAGACTGCCGGGGATGCTTGTCAAGAATATTCGTATATTATGCTGGGGAATGTTGAGATCTGCTGGAGGATACCCAACTTCCTTAAGGCTGATAATATGGCTTTGCTTGGGGAGAGTGCATTGACTTGCTGACTCACTCTCTGGGGAATTAAGGTATACTGGTTATGTTCTTCAGCCGAACCTACCTTGGTACCTTGGTGGACAGAGCAATTAGATCGCTTAGACAACTCTTTATTGCCCCTGTTTCTAATGTTACCTGTAATTAATCCTTTGTTTCGTATGCAAATATTTATGAGTTAGCAATTATTGTCAAATGCATATATCACAAGTTGAACCTTGGACGTTCTTCGCAAAACAAAACAGAAAAGGAAAAACAATTGGCAGTTTTAACTGAAAAGTGATTTTTGTATTGATTTTTGAATTTGCCTGTAAATAGGCGTTTTGTGTACAAGAGGCTGACGTCCTAGTAAGAGAACGCCGCCGAATAAAAGAGTTTATACAATTTGTACAAAGGGAAAATAAAACAGTTGTGTGAAAAGAACAATCCCACTGGGTTCCAACTCTGCTATCGCCTTTATATCTTCAAGCGTCTCATCACTTGATGACCTAGTCGAAGGTGAAGCTGATTGATCGATGCCGTCTGAACTTGATAGCTGATACCGGATTTTGGATGTAAAGTGATCCAATGAGACATAGTATTACGCTTTATCCCTAACTTTTGCCTGGACCGCCCTTTCGGGTTTTCAGTCCACCGGGATACCCATTTTTGCCCAAGCCACCTTTTCAGGTTTTCGACTTGCCGGGTGTACAGATTTTTTCCATTTCATCCCTTCATTTTGCCCGAACCCTTTTGGTTCGCCGGGAAGCCCTAATTTTTGCCTAGGTATGTCAACCTAGCGGGTCTTTTTTTCATGCGTAGTATCTTTTTACTATGTCTGCATTGGCGGGGTGAGGAAGGTCGTCACCATCCATGGTGGTTAGAATCATGGCTCCTCTCGAGAACACATGCTTAACCACAAATGGCCCTTCATACGTAGGGGTCCATTTGCCCCTGGGATCACTCTGAGGAAGGATGATGCGCTTGATTACCAGATCCCCAACTTGATACTCTTGTGGTCTGACCTTTTTGTTAAATGCCCTGATCATCCGTTTTTGATACGTCTGACCATGACAAATAGCAGCAAGTCTCTTTTCGTCGATTAAGTTCAGCTTATCAAGTCGTGTCTGAATCCAATCATCTTCACTCAGATATGCATCCTTCATTATTCGGAGAGAGGGTATCTGCACTTCGATTGGTAAGACTGCCTCCATACCGTAGACCAAGGAGAAAGGAGTTGCCCCGGTTGACGTCCTGGATGAGGTACGGTACCCGTGTAGAGCAAACGGTAACATCTCGTGCCAATATTTATAAGTCATTGTCATCTTCTGCACAATTTTCTTGATATTTTTATTCGCTGCTTCTACAGCCCCATTCATCTTCGGCCAGTAAGGAGAAGAGTTGTGGTGCTGTATCTTGAATTGCTCGTAGAGCTCAGTGATCATTTTGTTATTGAGATTGGTACCGTTGTCTGTAATGATTCTTTCCGGGACACCATATCGACAGATCAGATTGTGCCGAATGAACCGTGCCACAACATTCTTGGTTACCGTAGCGTAGGAAGCTGCTTCAACCCACTTTGTAAAGTAATCAATCGCCACTAGGATGAAGCGATGCCCATTAGATGCCGTAGGTTTAATCTCGCCGATCATATCTATGCCCCACATTGCAAACGGCCAAGGTGCAGTCAGAACATTTAGAGGAACTGGAGGAACATGCACCTTATCTGCATAAATCTGGCATTTATGACACGTCCGAGAATGCTGGTAACAGTCGGCTTCCATAGTGGACCAGAAATACCCTGCCCGAAGGATCTTCTTTGCCATAGTATGTCCACTGGAATGTGTTCCGAAGGTACCTTCATGTAGCTCTGCCATGATCCTTTCTGCTTCAGTCTTATCCACACAACGCAGTAAGGTCGAATCATGGTTTCGCTTATACAGGATGTCGTTGCTAAGGAAGAACTTCGCTGCGAACCTTCTCAGAAACTTCTTATCATTGATAGATGCACCTTCAGGGTATTCCTGAGCTTCCAAATATCTCTTCACTTCATGGTACCAAGGCTTCTCAGTCACCAATTCAGTCTCAAGATCACAACAGTGTGATCGGTGGATTCAGAACTGACTGTTTAACGCTGGTTCGCGAAATGTCGCGGAAGCAAGAGTCGCCACCGTCTTTTATTTTCTCCAACATGGGAAGGACAAAAACACAGAAAAATTCCTTATGAGATTGCTCTCGGTTCGGGAGGTAGATTTATAGAAAGGGAAGGTGTTAGCACCCTTTCTATCCATGGTTATCCATGGGCTCTTAGATACTTGCTCATTTGTGTTTTCAAAATGTTTGTTTGCTTTTCAAAGTGTGAGTGGGTTTGAAAAAGTTTCGTTTAAAGATTTCAGATCGACTCTTGTATCAGTCCTCAAGAGTGTTTGAAAAATTGTTTTGAAAGCTTTTTGAAAAGTGTCGGTGTGAAAAGAGTTTTTGATTGGTTTTTGAATTAGAGCAAGTATCTATGAGTCATCTACCTACCCTAAAGAATTAGGCTGTGTAAATGTCCTTAAGGTAGTGTCATCCCACCATTGAGAGGTAGGTAGCACCACCGTTGGAGGTGTTCGGGTCAATTCGTTTGTTAGGGACAACGTGGTCACTAGAGCAACAGTAGGACACCTTAGAAGCTACCCTTATGCCATTGATCCATTTTAATTCGAGGCAACTTTTCTGAGGCAACTGGATCATGTTATGGACATAAGGACTTACTAAAACGTCCTATACTCGACGACCACGTTTCGAGGGCAAGACAACAGTGAGGCGTACCCTAAGAGTGGTGTGTGAATTTGTGTATTGTTTTCAGTTTAACCATTATCTTTGATCATGCATTATGGTGATCTACGCTTGTTTTTAATTTAGGCATACATTCTTTCATGCAATTTAGAATTTAAAGAGTGCGGAATTTTAAATGCAGAAAGATAAAATCCTACGCTATTACAAGGCGCGAGTCTATACATCGCCAAATTAACAAAGACCCGTTTTAAATAAAAATGCGGAAAGTAAAATAAATTCCTAATTACTATTACATGGCTTGAGCAATTACATAATATTCACTAAGAAAATAATATAACGTGCGAAAAGAATAAAATAGAATGTTCGAGGGCGTTGAACCCTTTTGAAATTAAATGAAATTAAAAGTTAATTAATTATTAAATTAAAGAAAAGAAAGTGTTTTAGTGTTTTTTGTATTTATGAAAAATAAAGAAAAAGAATTAAAAGGAAACCCTAAATCTAGATTATTTTAATTATGAATGAAAATATTAAAGTTAACCTAATTTACTAGTTAATTAATTTATTTACATGTTTATTTACAAAATTAATGATAATTAATAATAATGATAAATAATGATGATTAATAATTTATTTAAGAAAAAGATGAAAATGTCAAAAAAACCTAATTCTAGATACTTTTTACTTATTAAGAAAAAGATTAACGTTTAAAAACCTAAATTAAACTAAGTTAATTGTTAGAGTTTATTTACAAAAAATAGGTTAGTGATGAAATTAATAATAATTAAATATATTTGTATTTTTGATTTTTCTGTTTTTATTATAGAAAATTATTTTATGGTGAAAAAAACAATCAAAACAATTAAAAAAAGAATTAGAAAAGAAAATAAAATAAAATTAAAAAGGATGCAAACCAAGGGGGGTTTCAGGCCCAAGGGGAGGTTTTTTTTGGAAGTAATTTGGCCCATTAGACAACAAGCCTTGTTTGACTTTCTGGCATCACGTGCGTGTTCATTGACTCCTGAGTACCGTGGTCTGCATTCTTTGGCCATTGGATTGGGTTTCATGGCCGTTTGTGTTATGGCTGTTGGCCATTTGTGTTCTGGCCTCATCATGCATAAGTTGTTCTACTTTGGCCATTTGGCTTTTGGCTTTTGGCTTTTGGCCATTTGTGTTATCGCCTCAACGTTCCTTAATCTCGCCATGTATTGGTGTCATGCATAAGTTGTTCTTTTTTGACCATTTGGCTTTTGGCCATTTGTGTTCTGGCCTCAACGTTCCTTAATGAACCTGCATGGGATCCTGTCTAAATCTGCAGTGTTGAATCTCATGAACACATTAAATAAAAGCATAAAATGCAAATAAAGTCAATATATGAAGAAATTTAATGTTTAGGCACAATATGGCATGTATGAATGATTATACCCTTTTGATCATGGAGATCAAATCAATCTTACCCTTACTGGAAAATTAGTGACCTGAATGCTTTTATGCCCTTTGGATCATGGAGATCAAGCCAGCCTTATCCTTACTGAAGAAGTAGTGATGTGTTGGTTTGTAACTGTGATGGCTTGTTTGTAGTGAGAGAGGGATTTGTAATAAGGATTTCAAGGTTTTAGGGTTCTTGAAAGAATTTGATATTCTAACAGTGTTGTGGCAAGGTTTTTTCTCTCTTTTCCTCCTCTCTGGTTTGTGTGAAAAGAAGGTGATTATATAATGGAAATTAGGGTAAAGAAAATGGGCTTTGAATGTGCAATTGGGCCTCCAATGTTTACTTGAGTTCGTCACTTTCCAGGCTAAATCAAAGGGACTTAAATGCTATTTTTGAAGTTGAAATGTGAAAACAAAATGTAGCCGACATCGATAACTAACTCCTGTCCGAAAATCGGCTCAATCGGATAAACGGTGAATTAGTTATGAATTTTTGAAGTTTCAGCTCAGACAAACTTATTTTGGGCTCCAGTGTCGACTCTGACACGTTCTTCAATAAAAAACTGGTATTGATCGGAGCATAATCCGGTCTCGACTTTTGAAGTAAAGTTGTAGATCTATGAGTCAGGGACCTTGTGTAAGAATATGAGCCCAATCCGATAAAAATTGACCGAGTTATGAATTTTCGAAGTTTCGGCCCAGATGAAATAATATTCAGCATTCAGGATTTTCGGTGTGTCACACACTCTGAGCAAAAAATGAAGGCCTTTTGAACACCGTTCGAACTCGATACCTCCTGTGAAAATGTAGCCAACTCAATTTGTGAAATTTTGGCGCCAGAACCAGCTCGATATGATGAAAATCGACCAAGTTATGATTTTCTGAACATGACGCAAATAAACTTCTGTCACAAATTTTTCGTATGAAAATACTTGATAAATCCACATTTTTGAAGACCTTCTGATCGAAATTGACTTCCAGCCGTGAGAGATGAAAACGTAGATAATGTCAAGACGGAATTTTGGCCACCGGAACGGGTTTAAAACGAGCCACGATCTTCAAGTTATGAATTTTTTAGCGCGTAAAAACTGCACTTTCAGCACACTTTTTCACCATATTTCTTCGAGAAAACTCGTAGATTCGGATACATTCTTTAAAGAATTGACTCTTGAGTCGGACCTGAAATTGAGAATACGTTATCAGAGATATCTTGGTGAAAGAACACCTGAATATGACGCGCCGGGTTGGACTTGTGAATTTTTCTTGAAATGTTTTGAGAAATATGGGAGGACAAATTTTGGGGTACAACAGTTGCCCCTGTTCAATCTTCTTAAACCTGAGGATATAGATTGGCTTTCGGTCCTTTCGTGATCCGAAGGTGGAAGATGATTGAACACTAGAGTGCCCAGAAATTTGCACTCGCATAGTGGAGTATCAGCAATGTGATGTCGGGAATGGGCTTACAGATGCCATTTGGAAAGATGATGGAGAGGAGGATGGGCTTATAGATGCCATCTGAAAGTGTGACAGAACCTTGTCGGGAATGGGCTTATAGACGCCATTCGGAGGCTGTTGGTATGTGGATGGGCTTACAGATGCCATCTAGGTGTCGATCGCATAAGAGATTCCTTAGCGAGAACTTGCGTACCTGAGAAAAGAAAGATAATTACCTGGCCTGTTACAGGAGTTGATCTTCAATTTCTTTATGTAGATATGCCCTGGCTGGTTACAGGAACCGAATCTTTAAACTCTTCAGACGTGCCCTGGAAAGATACAGGAATCGAGTCCGGAGAATATAGTCGTCAACAGATACACCCTGGCGAGATACAGGAATCGAATCTTCGAACTCTTCAGACGTGCCCTGGAAAGATACAAGAATCGAGTCTGGTAATGTTAGTTGTCAACAGATACACCCTGGCAAGATACAGGAATCGGATCTTCGAACTCTTCATACGTGCCCTGGCAAGATACAGGAATCGAGTCTGGTAATGTTAGGTTGGTGAGTTGTCTCTACTGACAGGTTATCCTCATGGACGAGTGGTCTTTAACGACGAGTGTCTATAACGACGAGTGTCTATAACGACGAGTGTCTATAACGACGAGTGTCTATAACGACGAGTGTCTATAACGACGAGTGTCTATAACGACGAGTGTCTATAACGACGAGTGTCTATAACGACGAGTGTCTATAACGACGAGTGTCTATAACGACGAGTGTCTATAACGACGAGTGTCTATAACGACGAGTGTCTATAACGACGAGTGTCTATAACGACGAGTGTCTATAACGACGAGTGTCTATAACGACGAGTGTCTATAACGACGAGTGTCTATAACGACGAGTGTCTATAACGACGAGTGTCTATAACGACGAGTGTCTATAACGACGAGTGTCTATAACGACGAGTGTCTATAACGACGAGTGTCTATAACGACGAGTGTCTATAACGACGAGTGTCTATGACGACGAGTGTCTATGACGACGAGTGTCTATAACGACGAGTGTCTATGACGACGAGTGTCTATAACGACGAGTGTCTATAACGACGAGTGTCTATAACGACGAGTGTCTATAACGACGAGTGTCTATAACGACGAGTGTCTATGACGACGAGTGTCTATGACGACGAGTGTCTATAACGACGAGTGTCTATAACGACGGGTGTCTATGACGACGGGTGTCTATAACGACGAGTGTCTATAACGACGAGTGTCTATGACGACGAGTGTCTATAACGACGAGTGTCTATAACGACGAGTGTCTATAACGACGAGTGTCTATAACAACGAGTGTCTATAACGACGAGTGTCTATAACGACGAGTTTCTATAACGACGAGTGTCTATAACGACGAGTGTCTATGACGATGAGTGTCTATGACGACGAGTGTCTATGACGACGAGTGTCTATAACGACGAGTGTCTATGACGACGAGTGTCTATGACAATGAGTGTCTATGACGACGAGTGTCTATGACGACGAGTGTCTATAACGACGAGTGTCTATGACGACGGGTTGTCTATAACGACGGGTGTCTATAACGACGGGTGGAAGTAATTTTAACTAGACTTGTCTTCTTTGGCTGGATTTGTCTACTTTGACTGAATTTGTCTTTTTTGGCATAGCTGATCATTTAACTGTATCCTTCCTGAAAGGTAAAGGTCAGTCATATGCAATGCATGATATGAATCAAGCAACGATGTTCTCAACACATGAGATTGTATGATATGATGCGTATATGCATGTATCATGATGTATAACAATGTGATGTTATGAATGTATCTTCGTCTGGGAAAATAGATCCTTGACGGATGCCGGGAAGTCAAATCCTGGGCTGATGTTGAAGAGTGAGATTCTTCGTTTCCATTGGGGATGATGATTGCAAGAATACCGGTAGGAGAAGATGACTCTGTTGGGGAATAAACTTGGCGAATAGATTACTCTGCGGGGAGTGAACTTTGTGGGGAAAGAGAAGTACTTTGTTGAGGTTGATGAAGATAACTCCGCTGGGGATACCGTTGATAAGTTATGTTGGGAGATTTGATGAACTCCGTTGGGGATAGGAAGACTTCGCCGAGGACGATCTTTTCGTGGCTTTTAGCTGAGGATAACCCAGTTATAAGCTTTGGTGGAGAAATAACCTTTGAATAAAACCGGGGAGACGTGTTCGCTCTGCAGGGAGTGAAGGTATCTTGGTCGCATTCTTCAGCTGAACTTACCTTGGCACTTCGGTGGACAGGGCAACCGGATCATTTAGACAACTCATTATTACCCCAGTTTCTGTTGGAGAAGAAGGTACCTGTGAAGGTGTTTGATGACTGCCGATTGACAACTCCTCTTCTGGTAGGCAAGTGATGGGATGCCGGGACATAGTCGTACGCTTAAATCCCTAATTTTTGCCTGGACCGCCCTTTCGGGTTTTCAGTCCACCGGGATACCCATTTTTGCCCAAGCCGCCTTTTCAGGTTTTCGACTTGCCGGGTGTACAGATTTTTTTCATTATTTCATCCCTCATTTTTGCCCGAACCCTTTTGGTTCGCCGGGAAGCCCTTATTTTTGCCTAGGTGTGTCAACCTAGCGGGTCTTTGATTTTGCATAGTATTTTTTTCCGACTATGTTCATGCTCTCAGAGTGTAGGGAGTTGCCCCTGTCAGTAGCATTGTGTTGCTGCACTACCAGAAGATGTTTGGTCATGCAAGATTTGTTGCTGGGAATTCATGTCCAATGCCCCAAGTGGCTCAGGCGGAGGTTTGCCCCTGGCTGTTTGGCATCTTGAGAGATTCCTTGAATCTTGATTGGACTGCCTCAGATGATGGACAATGATCAGGCCATGCCCCTTGATTGGAGGTGCTTTTGTTCATTAGGCATTTGTCGTGCGAATTTCTATGTTGTTCAAACAAAAACTCATATGCAAACAAAGTTATGTTAAAAATGCAAAGCTTATGTCTGTCTTGAAGTTTTTGAAAAATGCATTTTTCAGTAAAACCAGCAAATTTTGTAAAATGTGATGTCAACTCAATATTTTATAGCAAGCCTTAAGGAGTCAGGATACCTTTGGTAACAGTATGCTTTCGAACTAACCCATGCTTCAGCTAGGACTTTTAAGGGTTGTAGCGTGGCCTGGTTCACGGTTTAAGAAACAAAGGATAAAGGCTCAAATTATTTGTACCCACCCGCTCTTCGTGGTGTTCTTCAAACCTAAACTCAGCTGATCGTGCGTTAGACCTTGTTTGAGTCTTTGCTCTGAAATTCCAGTGATGGTTCGGATGTTGAACGTTTATTTGAATAGGCAGTCATTTTTGTTTGGTTTAGGGTTTGTAAGACCTCTTTCTTTTTCTTTCATTATCCCTGTTTTTTGCCTGAACTGTTTCTTTTTGTATTTACAGTCAGCGGGATGCCCCAGTTTTGTAAGTCTCCTTCATAGTTTTTTGACTTATGGGCTTTAGTTTTTTTTTGTTTTGGTAATGACTGCCTGTCTTTATGATTGTTCGGAACCATCACTGTCTTTTGTTTTGTAAGGACCTCTTTGGTGCCATTCGTTATGCACTTGGATCAACTGAGAGACTACCCTGCCCCAGGTTATGATTAAGGGTTTTAAATTTCGAAAAGAAAAACTCCTACTTCTTTGGCTCAGAGGGGTTGACGAGGGATTATCTTCCTTATAACTCCAGTGTTTAGGAATTGAAACAATGCCTGTACCTCATCAGCGGGGTCTATTCAAAAGCATACTGTAAAGATCGTGGTATCGTTTTCGTCATCCTCCCTCAAGAGGCTTAGAATTTTCAATCAAGAGTTGATCATCACAAAAATATGAAAACAGTTTGCATATAGTGAATACGAAATAATTACTTCAAAACAGACATGTGTAATGCATTAATGAAATAACCAAGTTTGACATGAAATAAAATGTTTGAACAATCAAAGAAATTACAATCTGAACATTCAAATGAACAAAAGTTTCCAATCCTAGCCATGTTTGGGCAGGGGAGCAGTGGTCACATTGGGAGCCTCTGGAGAGTCGAGCTGGACTTCCTTTGCGTCAATCAGATCCTGGACCTTATTTCTCAAAGTCCAACAGTCATCTGTAGCATGCCCCGGGCTGTCAGAATGATAAGCGCAGCGAACGTTGGGGCTATACCTTGAAGGCGTCCTGTTAGGATTCTTTGGAGGGTCCATGAGAGTTACCAACTTGGTTTCCAGCAACTGTGGCAATATCTGTGACAAGGTCATGCCGAGGGGAGTGAATTGCCTTTTGGGTCTCTCTTCCCTTTGCTGATTGTGACGCTGAGGAGCACCGACCGATTTTGCAATAAGCGCCACGTTGACATCTTGGCGGTGTTTGGACCTATTCTGCCCTCTTGAGCCATAGACAACACTAGATTCTCTCTTGGATGGTTACTTCTCAGTGTTCAAGGAGTCACCATTCTGTATTTTCCCTGACTTGATGCCAGCTTCTATTCTTTCCCCGGTCAAGACCAAATCTGTAAACCCAGCAGCAGAATTCCCAATCAGGTGGTTGAAGAATGGACCAGACAGGGTCCCCAAGAACATGTCGACGAGTTCGCGGTCAGTCAGAGGTGGTTGTACCCTTCCAGCAAGGTCCCTCCATTTTTGAGCATATTCTTTAAAGCCTTCGCCTGTACCCATAAACATCCCCTGAAGCTGAGTACGCGTGGGAGCAAGGTCGGTATTATACTGGTATTGCTTGTAGAATGCAGTGGCCAAGTCCTCCCAGCTGCGGATGTTGGCTCCATTCAGTTGATAGAACCAGTCGAGTTGAGTTCCCAACATACTATCCTGAAAAAAGTGAATCCACAAATTCTTGTCAGCCGTGTAGGGCTGGATCCTCCTTGTGTAAGACCTGAGATGCAGCTTAGGACAGGATACCCCGTCGTACTTGGCAAAGGCAGGTGCCTTGAATTTGTGCGGGATTACTACCCCAGAAGACAGACCTAGATCTTCGAAGTCCAGGCCGGGCACTTTTTGTATTTCCATAGCACTTAGCCTGTCTTCTAGCTGTTTGTACCTGTCCTCAGCTGGAGGGTATTGCTCATCATTGTAATCGGTCTCGTTGTCGGAGACCACAGGACTAGGAACCTCTCTCTCATGGGGGTTGTCCTTTCCAGCAGATGGGGTAGTCTGCTCAATCTTCATTTAGTGATCCATTCCCACATTTGCGTCTCGGGTTGAACAACACTGTCCTCTTCTTCTTCCTCTTCGAGAGCAGAGTCTTCAAATCCTGTTGGCCCTGGGCTAGACTCTTAATCAACTCCTGTAACTGGGCATTCTGGGCCTGGAGGGCCTGGATGGATTGCTCAGTAGATGTTTCAGGATTCATGACGATCGGCTGAAATAAACAGCGAAGAAGGTAAGCAACATGTAAAAAGGTATACCTGTAATGCAATGATATGTATATACGCATGCAATGTTTTCAAGGATCTCGCGGGGTAAACAGGAAAATTGTCAGAATTTGAATCCGGTAGCTTGATTGAAGGAACTTCCTATTGTTGAGAGTCCTTCTTCAAGGGTCAAGGCTCACCATATCGAGTGGGTCATAGCCCCTGACAACCTTGGCTAGAGGAAAATAAATCCCCTTGGCCCCTTGCTAGACATTTTGATTCATCATGACCTGCATCACAGACCCTTGAGATCCTTGAAATGGGTTAGTCCTTATGTAGGATGTATGTAATGGTATGATGGTATGACGTTATGCTATGCATGGAGTAATGTAGGTAACCCTGTTATGAGTCCAGATTAAGGACTGTAAACACACCCTGCAAGAAACTCATGTGTTAGATAACAAACATGCAAATAGTCAAGTTGGAAGGCACACAAGTCACACAAGAGAGCCCTTAGAGTTTAGGTCAGCATGGGGTCTAGGTATTACCCTCTTTCAGTTTGTTGGTTAAGACCTGTCCTATCAGGAGTAACCGGGTTCTAGAGGATCCCAATATCACTGACTACCCTCAATCGGTCATAACTCCAGCATCGCAATCTTTTCTTGCGGCCAGAACCATCGCGAGAGTTTAGCCTCAATGGGTGTAGCATACTGCTACTGTTCTATTGGCCAAGTTGGGTCATTTAAGGTTCTAAGGTCGGTTGGTGCTTAATGACCCCTCAGAAGACCCATATTCTCCTCGTTGCAACACAAGGGATATCGGTACAGACCAAGGTGCCACACCAATGTAGCCACTGCTTCACCCGTGTCGGTCTACGCCGGACAGGTCCCTCACAGCTTATGCTACCTAACAGGGTATCCCCAGATCCAGGTTAGGATCTATGTAACTCCGATGCAGCCCACAATAATAAAGCAAACAAGCACAACAATTGAAAACACAAGTGATCTTAGTCCTAAGGTATACCTCACTTTATAAAATCCCCAACAGAGTCGCCAGTTCTGTGATCGATGGATTCAGAACTGACTGTTTAACGCTGGTTCGCGAAATGTCGCGGAAGCAAGAGTCACCACCGTCTTTTATTTTCTCCAACATGGGAAGGACAAAAGCACAGAAAAATTCCTTATGAGATTGCTCTCGGTTCGGGAGGTAGATTTATAGAAAGGGAAGGTGTTAGCACCCTTTCTATCCATGGTTATCCATGGGCTCTTAGATACTTGCTCATTTGTGTTTTCAAAATGTTTGTTTGCTTTTCAAAGTGTGAGTGGGTTTGAAAAAGTTTCGTTTAAAGATTTCAGATCGACTCTTGTATCAGTCCTCAAGAGTGTTTGAAAAATGTTTTGAAAGCTTTTTGAAAAGTGTCGGTGTGAAAAGAGTTTTTGATTGGTTTTTGAATTAGAGAAAGTATCTATGAGTCATCTACCTACCCTAAGGAATTAGGCTGTGTAAATGTCCTTAAGGTAGTGCCATCCCACCATTGAGAGGTAGGTAGCACCACCGTTGGAGGTGTTCGGGTCAATTCGTTTGTTAGGGACAACGTGGTCACCAGAGCAACAGTAGGACACCTTAGAAGCTACCCTTATGCCATTGATCCATTTTAATTCGAGGCAACTTTTCTGAGGCAACTGGATCATGTCATGGACATAAGGACTTACTAAAACGTCCTATACTCGACGACCACGTTTCGAGGGCAAGGCAACAGTGAGGCGTACCCTAAGAGTGGTGTGTGAATTTGTGTATTGTTTTCAGTTTAACCATTATCTTTGATCATGCATTATGGTGATCTACGCTTGTTTTTAATTTAGGCATACATTCTTTCATGCAATTTAGAATTTAAAGAGTGCGGAATTTTAAATGCAGAAAGATAAAATCCTACGCTATTACAAGGCGCGAGTCTATACATCGCCAAATTAACAAAGACCCGTTTTAAATAAAAATGCGGAAAGTAAAATAAATTCCTAATTACTATTACATGGCTTGAGCAATTACATAATATTCACTAAGAAAATAATATAACGTGCGAAAAGAATAAAATAGAACGTTCGAGGGCGTTGAACCCTTTTGAAATTAAATGAAATTAAAAGTTAATTAATTATTAAATTAAAGAAAAGAAAGTGTTTTAGTGTTTTTTGTATTTATGAAAAATAAAGAAAAAGAATTAAAAGGAAACCCTAAATCTAGATTATTTTAATTATGAATGAAAATATTAAAGTTAACCTAATTTACTAGTTAATTAATTTATTTACATATTTATTTACAAAATTAATGATAATTAATAATAATGATAAATAATGATGATTAATAATTTATTTAAGAAAAAGATGAAAATGTCAAAAAAACCTAATTCTAGATACTTTTTACTTATTAAGAAAAAGATTAACGTTTAAAAACCTAAATTAAACTAAGTTAATTGTTAGAGTTTATTTACAAAAAATAGGTTAGTGATGAAATTAATAATAATTAAATATATTTGTATTTTTGATTTTTCTGTTTTTATTATAGAAAATTATTTTATGGTGAAAAAAACAATCAAAACAATTAAAAAAAGAATTAGAAAAGAAAAGAAAATAAAATTAAAAAGGATGCAAACCAAGGGGGGTTTCAGGCCCAAGGGGAGGTTTTTTTTGGAAGTAATTTGGCCCATTAGACAAAAAGCCTTGTTTGACTTTCTGGCATCACGTGCGTGTTCATTGACTCCTGAGTACCGTGGTCTGCATTCTTTGGCCATTGGATTGGGTTTCATGGCCATTTGTGTTCTGGCTGTTGGCCATTTGTGTTCTGGCCTCATCATGCATAAGTTGTTCTACTTTGGCCTTTTGGCTTTTGGCTTTTGGCTTTTGGCCATTTGTGTTCTGGCCTCAACGTTCCTTAATCTCGCCATGTATTGGTGTCATGTATAAGTTGTTCTTTTTTGACCATTTGGCTTTTGGCCATTTGTGTTCTGGCCTCAACGTTCCTTAATGAACCTGCATGGGATCTTGTCTAAATCTGCAGTGTTGAATCTCATGAACACATTAAATAAAAGCATAAAATGCAAATAAAGACAATATATGAAGAAATTTAATGTTTAGGCACAATATGGCATGTATGAATGATTATACCCTTTTGATCATGGAGATCAAATCAATCTTACCCTTACTGGAAAATTAGTGACCTGAATGCTTTTATGCCCTTTGGATCATGGAGATCAAGCCAGCCTTATCCTTACTGAAGAAGTAGTGAGGTGTTGGTTTGTAACTGTGATGGCTTGTTTGTAGTGAGAGAGGGATTTGTAATAAGGATTTCAAGGTTTTAGGGTTCTTGAAAGAATTTGATATTCTAACAGTGTTGTGGCAAGGTTTTTTCTCTCTTTTCCTCCTCTCTGGTTTGTGTGAAAAGAAGGTGATTATATAATGGAAATTAGGGTAAAGAAAATGGGCTTTGAATGTGCAATTGGGCCTCCAATGTTTACTTGAGTTCGTCACTTTCCAGGCTAAATCGAAGGGACTTAAATGCTATTTTTGAAGTTGAAATGTGAAAACAAAATGTAGCCGACATTGATAACTAACTCCTGTCTGAAAATCGGCTCAATCGGATAAACGGTGAATTAGTTATGAATTTTTGAAGTTTCAGCTCAGACAAACTTATTTTGGGCTCCAGTGTCGACTCTGACACGTTCTTCAATAAAAAACTGGTATTGATCGGAGCATAATCTGGTCTCGACTTTTGAAGTAAAGTTGTAGATCTATGAGTCAGAGACCTTGTGTAAAAATATGAGCCCAATCCGATAAAAATTGACCGAGTTATGAATTTTCGAAGTTTCGGCCCAGATGAAATAATATTCAGCATTCAGGATTTTCGGCGTGTCACACACTCTGAGCAAAAAATGAAGGCCTTTTGAACACCGTTCGAACTCGATACCTCCTGTGAAAATGTAGCCAACTCAATTTGTGAAATTTTGGCGCCGGAACCAGCTCGATACGATGAAAATCGACCAAGTTATGATTTTCTGAACATGACGCAAATAAACTTCTGTCACAAATTTTCCGTATGAAAATACTTGATAAATCCACATTTTTGAAGACCTTCTGATCGAAATTGACTTCCATCCGTGAGAGATGAAAACGTAGATAATGTCAAGACGGATATTTGGCCACCGAAACGGGTTTAAAACGAGCCACGATCTTCAAGTTATGAATTTTTTAGCGCGTAAAAACTGCACTTTCAGCACACTTTTTCACCATATTTCTTCGAGAAAACTCGCACATTCGGATACATTCTTTAAAGAATTGACTCTTGAGTCGAACCTGAATTTGAGAATACGTTATCAGAGATATCTTGGTGAAAGAACACCTGAATATGACGCGCCGGGTTGGACTTGTGAATTTTTCTTGAAATGTTTTGAGAAATATGGGAGGACAAATTTTGGGGTACAACAAACAGTATGCCGGTTCTTCCAGTTTCCAGATGATGATCCGGGGAGCCTCATTGTCCCATTTCACTTTGAACATGGAAGACATCGTAGCTAACGCGTCCGCCAGCTGATTCTCCTCTCTTGGGAAATGTTCAAAGGTTATCTCTGTGAAGTGGGGGATCAATGTCAACACACATTCTTTGTAAGGAATAAGATTCGGATGTTTCGTATCCCACTCTCCTTTGATCTGATTGATCACGAGAGCGGAATCTCCGAAGACACTCAGAAACTTGATCCTTAAGTCGATTGCAGCTTGGAGACCCATGATGCATGCCTCATACTCCGCCATGTTGTTGGTGCAGTTGAAACATAGCCGGGCAGTAAGTGGAGTATGAGTGCCTTGAGGGGATATGATCACAGCGCCGATACCATTACCCAAAGCATTGGAGGCTCCGTCAAAGTGCATAGACCATCGGGATCCTTCCTCAGGTCCTTCATCCGGTCAAGGTACTTCACAATCAGTCACAATCATGATGCTCTTGTCTGGAAATTCGAAGTTCATTGACTGATAGTCGTCTACTGCCTGATGTGCCAAGTGGTCTGCCAATACACTTCCTTTGATAGCTTTCTGGGTCGTGTAATGGATGTCGTATTCTGTCAAGATCATTTTCCATCTTGCTATTCTCCCAGACAGAGCAGGCTTTTCAAATATGTACTTTATCGGATCCATCTTTGAGATCAACAAGGTAGTGTGAGTCAGCATATACTGTCTCAGCCGGCGAGCAGCCCATACCAAAGCGCAACAAGTTTTCTCAAGCAGTGAGTATCGGGTCTCACAGTCGGTAAACTTTTTGCTAAGGTAATAAATGGCATGCTCTTTTCGGCCAGACTCGTCATACTGCCCCAGCACACACCCCATTGAGTTGTCAAGTACTGTCAGGTATAGTATTAGAGGTCTCCCTTCAACCGGTGGCATAAGAATGGGTGGTTCTTGGAGATACTCTTTGATTCTGTCAAAAGCAGCCTGACATTCATCATTCCAACGTACTACCTGATCTTTCTTCAGCAGCTTGAAGATTGGTTCACAGGTAGCGGTTAGGTGCGAGATGAATCGAGCAATGTAATTCAGGCGTCCTAGAAAGCCTCTGACCTCTTTCTCTGTCTTAGGAACTTGCATCTCTTGAATGGCTTTAACCTTGGCAGGGTCCACTTGAATACCCTTGTCACTTACAATGAAGCCTAGCAACCTTCCAGATCTAACCCCGAAGGTGCACTTGTTCGGGTTCAACCTCAGCTTGTACAGTTTCAAACGGTCAAACACCTTCTGCAGATGGTCAAGGTGTTCTTCCTCAGTTTGGGACCTGGCAATCATGTCGTCAACATACACTTCAATTTCATGATGGATCATGTCATGAAATAAAGCAACCATGGCATGTTGGTAGGTTGCCCCAGCATTTTTCAGTCCAAAAGGCATGACCTTGTAGCAGAAGGTGCCCCACTGAGTAACAAAGGTAGTTTTTTCCATGTCTTCAGGAGCCATCTTGATCTGATTATACCCTGAAAAACCATCCATGAAGGAAAACACCTTATGCTGAGCAGTATTGTCAACAAGGACATCAATGTGAGGTAGAGGGAAGTCATCCTTGGGGCTGGCCCTGTTCAGATCCCTGTAATCAACACACATTCTGACCTTACCCTCCTTCTTTGGTACCGGCACCACATTAGCAACCCACTGAGGGTAAGAAGTCACTGCAAGAAAACCGGCATCAAACTGTTTCATAACCTCAGCTTTGATCTTCTCAGACATCTCTGGATGCATACGGCGGACCTTTTGCTTAACCGGAGGGTAGTCTTCCTTGGTAGGCAAATGATGGACCACAATGTCAGTATCTAACCCATGCATGTCTTCGAAGGACCAAGCAAAGATCTCCACATAATCATGTAACATCTGAGTCAACCGTTGCTTCACGCTGAGCTCTAGGTTGGCACCAATCTTGACCTCCTTTCTGTCTGCCTCGGTACCCAGATTTATCGTTTCCACCGGCTCTTCATGTGGTTGAATTGCCTATCTTCCTGGAGTAACAGTCTTGCAAGCTCACCAGGCACTTCGCAATCATCTTCACCTTCATCTTCGGCTAAGTTGATCGGATTTTCGAAGTCATAACTGGCAGTAGCAGAGTCGTTACCAGTGAGATCCAGAGTGGATTGAAACCTGTATGGGTGGGTGTGTGTAAATACAGCTGTTTTGCAATATATAAAGAAAGGAAAGAAAGAAAAGGAGCATAAGATTTGAAATGCGAGGAAACGTCCAAGGTCTTTATTCATGATATATGAAATGACAATTAACATGCCCTCACAAATGAAGCCACGGTGCCCCGGGTAAGACACCGGGCCATAGAGTTTTAATTCATTGTTTATTACAAATAACAAAAACAAAGGAATTCATTACTTCGTAACAAAAGTAACAGGTAGATTGTCTTTTGCAGTCCAATTGCTAGGTCCACTGTCGGCTGTCGGATAAATCCAGCTGTCGAACTCAGATTCTTCCACTTCATCATCATCCCCGATAGCATTCACCCCATGAGCAGGCAGGGGAGCTGTCACTACATTAGGCTTCTCAGATGCCTCAAACTGTACCTCCTTTGCATCAATAAGGTCCTGCAGCTTGTTCCTCAGGGCCCAACAGTCATCAGTAGAATGCCCCGGGCTATCGGAGTGATAGGCACAGCGGGCATTTGGATTATACTTGGGAGAGGCAGTATTTACAACCTTTGGGGCCTCCCTGACAGTCACCAAATTGGTGGATAGCAACTGTGGCAAGATTTGTGATAGGGTCATACTCATCCGGGTAAACTCTCTTCTGGGTCTCTCAGCCCTTTGTGGATTGGTTTGCCGAGGAGCGGCAACAGGCTTAGCAATCATCACCACGTTGATAGTTTGGCGGCGATCTGGTTTGTCTTGCCTCCTAGGCCCATACACAGCACTGGCCTCCTTCTTAAAAGGCTTCTTCTCAGAACTTGAAGACGCACCTTTCTGAATTTTACCGGACTTCATTCCAGCCTCTATCCTCTCCCCAGTCAGAATAAGGTCAGTGAACCCCGCAGATGAATTACCGATAAGATGATTGAAGAATGGCCCGGAGAGGGTCCCCAAGAACATATCCACCAGCTCACGGTCAGTTAACGGAGGCTGCACCCTGCCAGCCAGGTCCCTCCACTTCTGCGCATACTTCTTGAAACCTTCGCTTGATCCTAGCGACATACCCTGGAGTTGGGTACGTGTAGGAGCAAGGTCGGCATTATATTGATACTGCTTGTAAAAAGCAGTAGCCAACTCCTCCCAGTTACGAACTTTGGTTCCATCCAGCTGATAGAACCATTCGAGATGAGTCCCTGAAAGACTCTCCTGGAAGAAGTGGATCCACAAGTTCTTGTCCACTGTGTACGGTTGAATCTTCCGCACATAAGATCTGAGGTGTAGCTTGGGGCAAGACGCCCCGTCATACTTGGTGAAAGATGGTGCCTTAAACTTGTGAGGAATGATCACACCAGTAGATAAGCCCAAGTCTCCGAAATCCAGCCCAGGCACTTGTTGGATCTCCATTGCATTCAGTCTGTCTTCCAACTGCTTGTACCGGTCTTCAGCAGGAGGATATTGTTCCTCATTAAAGTCAGTCTCGTTGTCAGAGACTACTGGACTTGGAGCCTTTCCCCCTGGGGACTGTCTTTGCCTACAGAAGAATCAGCTTCCTCATTCTGCAGAGTATTACCAAACCTTCGGCCCGAGTTGAAAAGAACAGTTCTCTTCTTCTTCTTCTCCTTCTTCAGGAGCAAAGCCTTCAGCTCTTCTTGGCCTTGAGCCAAACCCATGATCAGCTCCTTAAATTGTGCGTTTTGCGCCTGAAGGGCCTTGATAGACATCTCGGTTGATGATTCAGGGTTCATGATGCTGAAATAAACAGCGAAGAACAGTAAGCAACCTGAAAAGAAGAGTACCTGCTATGCACATGATGAATGATATGTGTTTATGTAATGCATTCAAGGGTTCGAAAGTTCAAATTTGTTGTAGACAAAAAAGGAACACACATTATCATTAAGGAAATAATTGTTCAGTACATCAAAGCCTCATGGGCAGACATTACAAAAGCAAATCAATCCCAAAAGACACTACACATCCTCTTTGGAGCTATGTAGGTGTTGAGATTCCTCTCCTCGTGCAATAGGCGGGTGAGCTCCAAGACCTTCTTTTCACTAGCATGTAGACTGGTCTCAAGATAATTCCGTTCTTCCTTAAGCTGGATCCAGCTCTTCTGCATTTCTTCCCAAGATGTGGGCATGTCAAGATGTTGAATGGTGTAGGACACTTCACCTTCCAAAACTGGCTCTTTGATCACAGGGAGTACATGAGGATAAGGCATTACTAACTTCTGGGAGCGGGCTCGTACCCACTTGAGATAAGGTTCCAATGGGATGGAATTCTTGTGCCCCAGGGTCTTGCTGTCTATCCTACTGGGCATCCTCCAAGCTCTGATAAATCTCTGGCGAAGTCCTTGTGCATCGTTGTCGAAGTCAAAAACTATGTCAGGAATTAACATGTCATGAGGGCCATCCCTCCGAGCATAACCAAACTGTCTCCAAGCCAAGCATGGGTTGTAAGTAATACCTCCCCTGATTCCAAGTAAAGGAACATTAGGGTACTCCCCGCAACGATCAATGATAGTGACATCCTCTCTGGACCGAGAACACCAATGTATGTCAGCATGTGTAAGAGTCATCAATCGTTGTGACCATCTCAAATCCCGCTCATTCTTCAAGACTGATTGCGGAAGGTGCGAAATAAACCACCTTCCCAGGAGAGGAGTACAGCACATAAGAACACCTCTTTTTCTCATGGTTCGAGTGTAACATGAGTGAAGGATGTCCCCCAGCAACGTAGGTATAGGATTCCTGGACATGAAGATCTGGACAACACTGATATCTATAAGCTGATCTGGGTTAGGGAACAACACCAAACCATAGACAAGGAGGGCCACAACTTCTTCAAAAGCTTGTAGGTCAAGGGAGTTCCAACATTCTTGGGCCTTCTCAAACAGAAACCTGGCTAAGAACCCTTTGATGCCACTTCTAACTTCCCAATGTCCCTTGAGGTCAGATGATTGTAGGTGCAAGGCTTTAGCAATCTCTTCAAGCTTAGGTTCCTTTTCTGTACCGTTGTAGGGTAGTTGATCAAGTATAGGGATCTTCAGAAGCCGGGAGAACTCTTCTAATGTAGGCACCAGTTGATAATCCAGGAAAGTGAAACAGTGATGCAGAGGGTCAAAGAACTGGAACAGGACCTTTATCATATCTTCCTCAATGTTGGTGTAGACCAAGCTGATGAGTCTTCCATGCCTCTCACTGAAAGAAGAACTCTCGGGAATCCTGGATATAAGCTCCTTAAGCTGAGGAGGGATCCTTACAAGGCTGATCTGAATTGTCTTTCTGTGAACAGTTTCCATGTCCTACAAAACAAGAACAAAGATGAAGATTTGAACCCCTGAAATGGTTAGCCAATGCATATGATGCTGTATGATGTCATGATGCTATGATTAAACACACCACAAATATTTACAAAGGCAAACATGATAAGGCACACAAGTCACACAAGACAAGCCCTTAGAGTTTAGGCCAGCCTGAGGTCTAGGTATTACCCTCTTGAAGTTGGTGGGCTCAACCTGTCCTATTAGAAGTAACAGGGTTCTAAGGGTCCCAATATCACTGAATTGCTTTCATTGTTCATCGTTTCGATTTAGCCACTGAACTGGCGACCGAAATATTCCAGGAAAGCAACCCTCAATTGAGTGTAGTATCGAGTATCAACCAACCTCGGACTGCACCAAAGTCAGTTATCTCACTACCCTAAAGAGGCCAAGATAGTTCAATTAAGGTTCCTAAGGTCAGTTGATGCTTCACGACACCACATGGAGGCCCCGTACTCTCCTTGACTGAACTCAAGGGTTACCGGTACACACCAAAGTGCCACATCAACGTAGCAGACTGTTTCAACCATGTCGGTATACCCCGCACAGTTCCCTCACAGCCTTGTTGCTACTTTCTAAGAAGGTATCCCTAGATCCGGGTTAGGATCTATAGAACTCCCAAGACAGTCCCACAATTTAAAGCAAACAAGTTAAAGCAATTTAAAACACAGTGATCTTAGTCCTAAGGTACACCTCACTTTATAAGTATGTCCCCAGCAGAGTCGCCAGTTCTGTGATCGATGGATCTGGAACTGACTGTTTAACGCTGGTTCACGAAATGTCGCGGAAGCAAGAGTCGCCACCGTCTTTTATTTTCTCCAATATGGAAAGGACAAAAGCACAGAAAAATTCCTTATTGAGATTTGTTCTCGGTTCGGGAGGTAGATTTATAGAAAGGGAAGGTGTTAGCACCCTTTCTATCCATGGTTATCCATGGGCTCTTAGATACTTGCTCATTGTGTTTTCAAAATGTTTGTTTGCTTTTCAAGGTGAGTGGGTTTGAAAAAGTTTTGTTTAAAATTTCAGTTCGACTCTTGTATCAGTCCTCAAGAGTGTTTGAAAAGTTGTTTTGAAAGCTTTTTGCAAAGTGTCGGTGTGAAAAGAAGTTTTTGATTTGTTTTGAATTAGAGCAAGTATCTACGAGTTCTCTACCTACCCTAAGGAATTAGTCTGTGTAAATGTCCTTGAGGTAGTGCCATCCCACCATTGAGAGGTAGGTAGCACCACCATTGGAGGTGTTCGGGTCAATTCGTTTGTAGGGACAGTGTGGTCACCAGAGCAATAGGAAGACACCTTAGAAACTACCCTCATGCCATGTTCATGGACATGAGGACTTACTAAAACGTCCTCTACTCGACGACCACGTTTTGAGGGGCAAGGCAACAGTGAGGCGTACCTTAGGAGTGGTGTGTGAATTGTGTGTCATTTTCAGTTATATTTGTCTTGTCATGCATTTGGTGGTCTACGCTTTGATTTTATTTGAGCATACATTCTTTCATGTGATTATTAACAGTTTAAAAGGTGCGGAATTTAAAGTGCGGGAAATAAAGGTCCTACGCTATTACAAGGCGCGGGTCTACATCGCCAAATTAAACCAAGACCCGATTTGAATAAATAAAATACGGAAAATAAATGTCCTAATTATCTATTACAAAGCTTTGGGGCAATTACATGAAATTTAAAAAGGAAATAAAAAGCAAACGCGCGAAATGGAATTATGATCGAAGGTGCGAGGGCGTTGGACCCTTTAAAGAAATTACATTACAATTAATAAATTAATTAAGTTAAATAAAGAAAAGAACTTGTTTTTTATGTTTTTTTGTATTTTATGAAATTAAAGAGAATTAATTGAAATTTAAAAGTTAAATAAAACCCTAATTCTAAATTGTTTTTAATTTATTAAAAAAAATGTTTAAGTTTGACCTAATTTAACCTAATTAATTAATTGCATATTTATTTACAAGAGTAATTAATTATTAATAATAAGAATAAGAAAAAAAGAATAAAAGTATTAAAAACCTAATTTCTACACTTTTTAGTTTATTTAAAATTAAACCTAAAATTAAACTAATTAATTATTAGAATTTTATTTACAAAATATTGATGAATTAAAAAAAAATTAAATAAACATATTTTTATTTTTTATAGTTTCTGATTTTTTTGTATTTTTATATTACTAAAATTAGTTTAAGGAATTAAAAGAAAATAATTAAAACAAATAAAAAAATAGAAAAAGAATAAGGGAAAGAAATACAAACAAGAGGGGGATTCTGCCCAAATTAGGAGGTATATGCAAGCAATTTGGCCCAAGAATTCAGGCCTTGTTTGACTTTTCTGGGATTGTGTATTGGTGGTTGACTGATGCGTATGGTGGGCCTCACATCCTGACCTTTAGATTCATCTCCTGGGACATGTGGCGCGCCAAGGTATTGGATGCATGATGGACCCTAGGCAGGGAATTACACCTGAACGCATATTGAACAAAATTATGAAGAATATAGGGGGACCTGGGAATCGAACCCAGGTCCCAATGCTTGAAGGACACCTCACTTACCAACCAGCCAAGCGCGTTCGTTTGTAAGATTAGTGGAACCTGATCAATATGAGAGAGAAAAAGGTATTATGCTGGATAACAAAAAAAAGCGCCAATGTTTGAATTGACCAACCATCAACCAACAGCTCATCTTCTTCTCCCTGGCTTCGTTTTCACCTGAAAAATATAAGCTAGATAGCGGGGGTTTTAAACCCCCACTAATTCAAACCTGCAAAAATAACGATTAGGCCATAGCATAATATAAATTGGGCGCGATATATGGATTTGCTTCGTTTGGACATTCTGAATCCAATGGCATAGGTCTCGTGGCTTAATTTTTCCCCAGGAAAGAAACCCCAATTTCAAACCTTTGAAACCCTAGGCAGCTTCCATGGTAGATTCGTGTATAGGGCTTAAAAATTCAATCAAAGAATGCCAATAGCTTTAGAACAAACATGTTAGTATAAATCAATCATTAGAATGCATTAACATGGCATGAAAATATGAATACGAATATGCAAAAATGTATGAACAGGGTGACTTCGTGCTACCAGTTCTTTGAGTATGGAGACTTGAAAAGTATTGGAAAAGATTCCTGGCAATCTTGGCAAGCTTATGGAACAGTTTTTAGGCCTTGAAACACACTGAAACTATGTTTTCAGTTTTGAGTTTCTTAAGAAAAAATGCAAGTTTTATTTTTGGTTTGAGGCGCAGCTTTCAGGTGTTTTGGATTAGGGTTGTGTTCTGTTTATGTATGTGAACAATTTAGGTTTACAAAACAAGCCTAACATCCAAGTTTTAATGCCTTTCAAATTTGTGATCTTCCATGATTTTTTAAATCTTTTTTCATTCCTTTTTGATGCCAATCATTGAATATTCTTGCCTTTTTAGTGATGCACGAAATATTTGATCCATAAAGAGTGAATTAGCTGCACAAAAAGATTTGAAACACATGATTTTCTATTTTTGTCATATTTTATTTTAATTAAATGAATTAATAATAATAATAATTCAAATAATTAATCAAAAATGATAAAATAACTCCCTTGGATGTCAATGGGTCGTGCATGGCCTTTGGGTGATGATTCATGGAAGAAATTGTGGCCCATTAGCAATTTTGAGGCATTTGAAGCAAAGTTGACTTTTCAAAATTCCCAAAAATTTCCCAACTTCCACAAGGCATATCTTGCTCAATTTTTAAGCTTTGATCATGTTCTTGGACATTTTGGAAAGGTCTTCAAGTCCTATAACCAATGCCTTTGGTCCCATGTCATTTTGATTTACCAATCTCAAGTTATGGTCTTTGACTTAAAGTGCCTTATTGTTGACTTTTGAAAATGACCTATAATGTTGAGATTGATAACTTTTTGTGAGAGCATTTCTTGGACTTGAAGTGTGAAGAGGAGTTGTAGGAAATGTCATTATCTTCCAAATGAGCTTGGGATGGAATTTTTCTGATAAACCATGTGGAAGTTATGCCTTGGTCAATTTGCAGTTGACTTTTTCAACTGTCCAAAAATAGAAACTTTTGCATCTTGAGACTTTTTAAGCCATGCCTTGAGAATCATGATCAAGAATTGATCAAATGATGTTTGTGGCTTCAAAATAAGATGTTGACCAAAAATTTGAACTTTTGACTGTCAAATGACCATTTTGCCCCTGCAGTTGACTGTTGAGCAATTAGGGTTTTTGACTGTGCAATTTTGTGCTGTGAGTCTTGAAACTTGGCATATGGATGCTTGACAATGTTTATAGGCATGTGGGACTTGTTTGGACCCTTGGAAACTTCAATTTCTTTGCCATAACCAAAACCCTAATTTTTGACTGTTAGGAGGCCATTGAACTGTGCAACCTTTGGGAGATTTTGAAGCATGCTCTTTGCAAATCTTGAAGAATATGGGAGGGAAAATTTTGGGGTACAACAGACTCACAGGAACTTACAAGATAAACTCATTTATGGATACTATCATCTTCGCCACGGAGGCCCAGCAGCGGCGGTATGAGATTTTGGCTCAGCGCCAGATGAGTATGACTACTTATGTGTATATTTCTTGTTCAACCAGATAGGATGGGAAGGCATCCTTGCCCATAAATACCCTACACATCATCGCCTCACCTTAGAGTTCTTGAGCTCACTCATTTATAAACCCACCCAAGGCCTAGGGTGTAGTAGGGGACAGATGTCCTTCAGATTATTTGGCTTCACCCACCAGTTTACAGTTTGTCGTCTTGCTGAGATGCTAGGATTCCCTAGTTCTATAGATGCCTACATGGAAACCCAGGAGGATCACTACCTTAATTTTGAACTTAACCACTTTGGGAGGGACATAGCGGGCCAATACCTTGAGGACCCTGACCACCTAGATGCGACTGAGATCCATAACCCTGCAATTAGGTATTTCCACCACATATTAGCTTTCACCCTTTTTGGAATAGACTCTCAGTTTCTAGGGATGATTTATTCATTGTTTACTGTGCTTTCCAGTCCAGACCCGTCATTGGTGCATCATTTATGATCGCCAACATGTTTGCTATAGCTCAGTGTACCCATGGCCCTATCTGTGTCGGCGGGCTAGTCACTATGATAGCCGAGGCCTTATCCCTGCGGTCATCTTTATCACGCCTTACGCCGTATGGCAGATACTATACCATGGATATCCCTTTCTGTTTTAACATATCTTTAATTGGTAACCTCGACCCACCTCACTTTCAGCTGCTGGTACGAAATGAACCTGTTTATTACTTCCTCTTGCCTAGCCCTGAGAACACAAGTGTCTATACTAAGAAAAACTGGCTATATAACCTAGAAAAGACAGATGAACATGACCCTGAGAGGGAGGAGAGCGACCCGTCCACACCTAATGGTTACCATGACTATACTCCATCAGAATACCCTACACTTCCCCTTGTTACTGAAGTTGTCGACGTCCCTATGGTTGATCATGCACATGCTATCACGACACTGCAGTTAGATGTTACTACACTCCGAGGAGAGCTCGCCACCGTTAAAGATAATATCAGCACACTACGGTGTGACTTCTTTCATTTCATGGATGTCGTCACAGAGCAGTTTGATCATATTTATCAGCATCTTCACGCTACTGCCCCACCTCCAGGAGGTCCTAGTACTCGATAGTTTTGTTTCTGTGCCACCCCAGTGAGGACACTGTTTGTTCTCAGTATGGGGGGGTTTATTATTATTCTTAATACTCATTATTGTTTTATACTCATATCTTTCGAATACTTTGTTACTTTCGGTTCTAAAAATTTCAAATATCTATTTATCTATTCATTTCATATTTATCTTTTTATTTTAAAGCATTTATTTATTATCATTTACAGTATTTATTTATTTTCATTTTATACTTTACATATTCAGTTATTATTTATCTTTAATTAAATTATTTCTTATTTATTCCTATCATTCCTCCAATTCTACTATGTGCCACTAAATATCCCTTGCAATATTACTCAAATTATATGAATTAATTAATTAATCAAATCTTGCTTTACTGCACGCGGTCAAACAAAAGACATGCACGCACCATTACACCCTGACGGGCGTTAGGAAGCATGTGACGAGCGTCAGAGCTTGTCTCTTTGACCCTGACAAACGTCAGGAACGCGTGACAAGCGTCAGAGCTTGTCTCCCACGATTCCTCTTCCCGTGACCGTTGAACCACATTGAAACTTGAAATAAATTTTGTTTTAAAACCCCCACTACCCCATTTACTCCATTTCATCCTTAACTTCCATAACCTCTCATATCCATAATTCTCCCATAAACCTCATTCAATTTCCTACCCAATAAAAAACCATCTTTATAAACCTTTCTCCCATCCCTTATTTTTCATCACTACCACCCACCTTCCATCTCTTCATCACAAATACATTTTTTTCTATCAAGTTCAAAATCATGGCCGCCCAAAGGAATCCACCAAACCAACCCGAACCCGACATGCGACATCTCGTGCTCCGACAAGGAGAAGTAGGTGAACATCAAAAGGAAAGGTACATAAAATTCCATCATCGAGGGCTAACATCCACGAGGTTCGTTGACAACAACTTCTTGCAAGAATTGGGGTTGCAAACCCATATGCAAGGCTTGCTGAATAAAGCTGGCTTGAGCTTTATTAGCACGATGAACACACCAACCTACGAAGCTCTAACGTTGGAATTCTTAAGTTCCTACGCCTATCACACTCGCGATGATGCTGATGCACACCTAATGGGAGCCGCTCAATTTCGGATGTTCAACCGAGAGTACACACTCATCCATGAAAATTTGAGCGACATATTTCATTTTCCCCGTGGAAATAATGTGCAATATCGCATTCCCCGGGAATTGGATTGGAATGGAAGTGCATATGCACTATGGGAGAGAATAACCGGTGAACCAAATTTTATTACCGAAGCACGTTACGCCTCTCACATTCACAACCCGAACATTCACTTCTTACACCGCATTATGGCAAACACAGTATTTGGAAGGGCAAACAACAACAAAGTCAACACTAAAGAGTTGTATGCTCTTCACTGTACCTTTTCAGAAGACCTCCATCTTAATCCCGTTACTTTAATGATGGACGATATTCAAAAGCTTGTTACGAGAGACGGAACTATGCCTTTTTGTATCAGAGGCATTGTCACCACAATCGCAGTTCACCTGAACTGGGGGGAAAGGATTCAACTCCTACCTCCGCTGCCAGCAGTTTATATGGATATTGATAACTGTAGAGCTGGACACCTGATCAAAGTACGAGAACCTGAAGGGTACTATCTAATGGTTAAGAATGCAAAAGTTCATAGCGTGATCATGCCGAATCACAATCGTACTAATTTGGGCAATCCGGATAATTGGCTTTACAACCTGAACGCCCCAGAACCCAGAGAAAATGAGCAAGGAAATCAAGGGGAGGCCAACAAAGCTTCCGCTGATGAAATCAAAGAAGAATTAGAGCAGCAAGAGCCCCAACCACAACATGCCAACAATCCCGCCACCATCGATGCAATCTATGCCGCAATAATGCAGCAAAACCAGCTGTCCACTTAACGCTATCAGAGCCTCGAGACGCGCCAAATTGAAATGATGAATCTCATGCAACAAATGCAGAGAGGCCAAAACGACTACACTCGCAGGCATGATCAAAGTATGCTGGAATTCACCACAGGAATGACGGAAGATATGCGAGCCTTAACACTTCGTGTTGACGACTTGCATAACGTCATATCTCAGAGGAATGAAGGCGAATCTTCCAGACACGGTGAGCAAGCACGTCTAAGAGCGAGGACACGTGGCAGATTCCAAAGACAAGAGGAGGAAGAATGATTGTCTAGTTTCCATTTCCCCTTTCCATCTTCTGTCAATACATTGAGGACAATGTATGATTCAAGTATGGGGGAGGAAGTATTTCCCTTTCCTAGTAATTTTTATTTTCTTTGTAATTTCCCTTCCGTTATCTTTAATTCAATAAAAAAAAATTTATCAAGTTATCTATTGAAGCAATTTGTGTTGTTCTTTTAGACTCCCCTTTCTTTTTTAGCCCTATAAAGAAAATTTTTGATTCACTCGACAAGTACATAGACTGCAAGATCTTTAATCGTCAGGAATTGTGGCAAGATTAAGCGAAATTTCTACCGTCTAGACATTCTACAACCCCAGAGTATGATAGATCAGTTCAATTACCTATTATTCCAACACCCCGAGTTTAGTCTTTGTAGTAACCCTGAGTAGTTTATATTAGCAGTCAGCACTGTCTTAAACACAAACTACGCAGGAAGTCGATGAATATAAGTGGATGATATAATATTTCAGCAAAATGTTGCAAGGAAACACACCAATTAAATTGGACGATCCTTACCCGATCGCCTAACCCAAAGGATGTAAACCTTACAAAGTAACATGAAAAAATCATTTGGTAGATGGTTCAGGGGCATATGGTACTGAACTCAGTAGGGCAGATTACGGTCTGATCCCCCGCATCCAACCATTAAATTGAAAAAGGTTGCCACATTATTGTGCCAGAAACCTCTAAAGTTTAAAACGATCATAACCACTAACCGAATGTTCTGCTATGCGCGTGTAAAGATAAAAGGCTTAATGTGATTGCGCTGGAATGAAAAGGGCAAAACAATACAAATACTCGAGGTAGGCTATGATAGGACCTGTAACTAGTTTACGTAAAATGGGACTGTATAGTGTCACTGCCGTAGCAATGGAGCGTGAATCGAGCCATAGATTTTATGACAATAACACAACGCAGCTATATATTAGTTGATTCGAGTCATACCCGTGCATCTAATCATGTTTAGAAAAACATCGTACTTAGCATTTGCTTGAGGACAAGAAAAGTTTAAGTATGGGGGAGTTTGATGACACACAAATATGTGATATTTCTGGTTTGATATACACAAAATATTTCTCATACTTTAGTTTAAATTAAATTATTTTATAGGTATTATGCAGGTATTTTTCTATTTTTGCAGATATACATTAAGCTGAACACTTTGGAAGAAATAAAGAAAAAAAGGTGCAAAGATAGCAAAAAGGGCCAAAGGAGAAGAAATCAGTTTAAGCCCATCAAGCATGTGAGCACGTGGCCCACCATTAAGAAGACCTTGACGATTGTCAAGGATCATTGCCGCTCGTCACGCATTGAGATGGACCAAGTGACCATCGTCACTTGGACGTGACGAACGTCACAAGGCCATTTTCTCCCACTTTCTCCATGTATCCAACGGAAGGAAACCAATTCAAAACAAATCCAACCATCACCCTATATTATCTGATCCACTCAGTCAAAGCATAAGGAACGTACCAAAATTAGTGGTCCTATTATTTCTCAAAGGAACACAAATTGTTCCTACATTTCCGAGAATGAACTGATCACACAAGAGTTATAAATAGGGCCTTGGACCATACGAGAAGGGAGTTCTTTTTGGCAGAAACTTTGGAGAATTCATATTTACTTTTAGCAAATATTCTTTAAGCATTATTTTATTTCCCAACAATTTCTATATTTCCTCTAGCATTATTTTCATTGTACGGTTACATCTGTTCTCCGATCGAAGCAAAGCCTACAGTTTGTGCAGGAGTGCTTCTATCTTCATAATTATTACCAGGTTTATGTTTACGAATTCTTATTACTTTTAATCAATATAATCATGTTTATTTTCGTATGTCTCTTAAATTATTCTGTGATTTGGTCTGATATTATGTTAGGCTAGAATTCGTATACCCGTATGTAAGGTCACTTAACCAAGGGGTCGAGTGACTTAGTTGGGATTATTTTTACTACAAAACTTTCTTTCCTGGCCTAAGTTACTATTTTTAATCATTAAATTGTTTTGTTATGAAAGTAAAAAACAGATAGAGGTTAGGGTCAACAAAGCGGAAGTTTGAGATCTTTTAACTGGACAGTAGTAATTAGGCATTAGCTTAAAATACAGCGGAAGCACTTTAAAGTTAATTAAGATTTTATTTAGTTTTCAAAAGGTGTTTTTAACTCCTGCGGGATGGCGGAAGCGAACATTAGGACTTAACTGCATAGCCTAGATCAACAAAACGACAGTGTGAGACGAGGGTTTTTAAACTAAATAAGTTTTACTGAAAGTTGTTTT
Source organism: Vicia faba (assembly GCA_948472305.1). NCBI lineage: Eukaryota > Viridiplantae > Streptophyta > Magnoliopsida > Fabales > Fabaceae > Vicia > Vicia faba. Next base: position 1,417,502,032 of record OX451739.1, on the reverse strand, counting down.
GAAAATATAAAGACACCTAACCGGTTGCTAGTTCCAGAGGTTCGACTATTGCATACTGGTAGTTACGCTCATTGATTATTAAAAATCCAATTTAATTTAGTGTTTAGTTTTCCCTACAACCCAATCAAACATTCATTAGCTTTAGATTTGCGAAGTAACAATAGAAGACGGTAGATCGATTCATCAGTCTCTGTGGTTCGATATCTTTTAAAACTACACGATAAGACTGTGCACTTGCAGTCGGAATCATTGGATACCTAAGTATAAATCCTCGATCAGCCACCAACATAAACACCTCATCTGGGTGCTAGAAAAATGAGAAACAATCTCCATGGGATTTGGTGTAACCCAGGCTAAAGGATCTTGAGCCGCAGGCTCACCCTGCATGTTTGCGCCCTACTCGGGCATGCCTGACTCAGGATCACGTACCCCCGGGGTACTCTTCTCTATTGAGGTTCCCCCAAACAAACTTGTTATAGAGTTAGCATGCTCGCTCATAATATCATCTTCAGTACTCTTGGCCATGATACCTAAAGAGCAGAGGACAAAAGTGAATTTGACATCATATCAAATCCACCCTTCCACTGCTTATCGAGTGAAAGAGCGTGAACGAGGACCATATCCCCGACCGGATCTGATCTTACCAGTTGATCAAAACCTGAAAGTAGGCCGAAGGATAACGTCTGGTTGCCTGGAAAGTTGAGGATAAAGGGGGGTTGTACTTGCAAGGCACTCTGCCGATAAAGTAAGAACAGTGTAAAGAGATACAAGAAAGATATTAGAGTTTTAGGTTTGAATATTGGATACTTGGACCTCATAAGTGTGGGGGTTTATATAATGTCCCTGGCCATTGGTCCCTATTTTTGGGACTAGATATACAGGTCCGTAAAAATAGGTAACTGACAGAACTTGGTAAAAATGGGCAGTTGTGCTCGTAATTAGTCGTTGCATCGAGCAAGGATGAGATGATGGGCAGAAGTGTTTATGAGTGTTTCCTGGGTGTCTACTCTTCGTGCATCAAGAAGACTGAAAGTTGACTTCTCGCATGGACAGGTGCATGTTTCAGGCATTGTTGGTCGTGCCGCTCGAGGGCACGGTCAACCAGAGATGTTGGGCCAGCGTTGTTTGGCCCATGTTAGGGGTAGAAGCGAATTGGTCCAGTTTTAGTTATTGGGCCAGTCCAGAACAATAATAAAATATGGTTTCGAATGGAATAATGTTCTGGTGAGTAGTTTATGGCATCCAGACGATGTCATCATGTTGAGTCCAGTCAATATATACACGGAACGACACCATAACATAATACCCTCTGTGCGGGAAGAACATGCAAGCACGTGGGTAATCCTCGGTATACGCAGGGTCACGTAAAACCTGTGAATGCAATGATAGTGAGCAAGGATACATCATTGAAAATGAATAAGAAAATAAATATTAGTAACAAGTGTCAAAAACTTTATTTTTAAATTAATAATTGGATTTGGACATTACCGTAAGCAGGGTGCATGAGCCTATCATTTGCTTTGTGGTCCAACAAGAACCTTCATTCACGTTGGAGTATAGGTAAACCAAGCCCGTGATCCCCTAGTTCCACTCATGAATGGCCTTCAAGTCGATGAAATACTTGAGTTATGCAACATCCGCGTATGTTGAACTTTTTCCACAAACATGGGTGTGCTAACCAAGAATAGAAAGAAACACCTCAATGCACACTCCCTATGGTAGCCAATCCAAAGTTCATCAGCATCCGAGTTTTCAAATATCTCCAAGTTATCACCATACATCAGGAAACTCATACATTGAAAGCATAAGACTAGCCACAACATCGCCCTCTACTCATATAGAAGGGAACATCACCAGTACTCAATAACACGTGCACTCTTGCAATCAGTGGCATACTACACCAACCTGAAGGGAAATCGCGATTCAAAAATGCAACATAAATTAAAATTTACCTTTAGTTGATCCTCATAAATGAGGATGATCAATGATAGAACAATTACCTTTTATGGTGATTAAATTTGCTGCAAAAAACAGAGGATTGATCATGAGCATTGACGAAGAACAACGTCTCTACTCAGTCCACACGAACAAACAACCTTCAGTCTCAATATCAACTTCTACGAATGGAGGCTTTGAGTGAGAGAGAGATAAATACGACCAGGGTTTTACAAACCTAATTTCATCAATCAGCAAAGTTTATGCATAAGGATTGTATTTATAGAACCACTTGTGAGACCTGCAAGCTAAAATGTGCAACTTAAGTGCATCATATAATAATAATAATAATAATATATTATTATTATTATTATTATTATTACTATTATTATAATAAACATATTTCATTTTTATTATATTTTATAACTATTATAAAAATGAAAATAATAATAATAATATTAATTATTATTATATTATACCATGGTCCATATTTCACTTAAGTTCGTCGTACCTTAGAGTTTCATAATTCTCTCACGTACACCATATCTTATGGTGTTCCTTATTTATTCTATCTCTCATCAATCTTTCCTTGTATGCGTGACCCTGTAAGTTCTCGTGACGTTGGAAATTATATTAATTCATACATTTAATATAATAAATAATGAACGATATCTAACAATACATCACTGCTACCCAAGTCACGAAAATATCATGTGGTTTGACAAAACCTTTTATATGGTAATATTTGTATGAACAAATACCCTTTTACCCTCATGTCTATATTGAACACAAGACATAGACCGTTAAACCCTTGTCCATTTCAATATTGGGTCCTTAGACATTTATTATGTTATGCAAAATAGGAAAATTCCATCTAGGTCACTCATGTCCCTCATCATGCTTTGTGGAGTACCCATCAACTATCTTTATGGTCATCCAATTACATGCAACATTTGATCAGCAATAAAGTACTCGACTCCACATCTAGGATCCATAGTGGTTTCAGGTCGAAGGGTGGTATACACCACTATCACTATGAGAATAACTTATGACACTTTGCATAAATTTCTATGTATTATTCTCATAGAGGGTCAATCTAGTATAAATATTACTCCTAATATTCATACTTATGTGAAGACTTGATAACTCTTTATCCATGATCCATGAGATTCGTTCATTAGTCTATCCACATAATAGTCTAAATGCTTTAATGTTATCCCACTTCACAATAAATCCTGACTACGATTACTTTAAGAATAGTTACCTTATGTTTAATGATATCTCATGATTAAGTACACTTATCATTTCATTAAACGGATCAGCTATTCTAGGGACTTTATTATTTTGGTAAAACAAACATAATAAAGAAATGCCTTTTAATTATTAATAAATAATTCGATACAAGTACCGAAACTATTGGCCTCTAGAGCTTATACAAACAATCTCCCGCTAGCACTAGAGCCAATTAGGCACACCCTAACACCCATAAATCTAGTATGACCATCACGCTTTTGCTGCACAAGAGGCTCTATTAGTGGGTCAACAATATTGTCAAGTGTAGGTTGTAATGCCTGTTAATTTAATTAATTATTTAATTAAAGTATTTTTGGATTATTTGTTGAAGTTGTGAGATGTTGAGAATTATTGGTATGAATTGTTATATTATTATTAATTAATTAATTAGTTGACTAATAATTATAATAATAATAATGTTCGAATTAATGGAATAATATAAGACTAAGTTGTTTGGCCTATTTGATATGGTGGTATGTAGTACTAAGGGGTGTGAGAATTAAGCCCAATAGAAATAATTTTATTATTATTGAGTTTGGTTATAATAATAGGAATTGGATGTGACAGTAAGGAAAAATAAGTTTTATCAAGAAGAAGAGGAATAAGGGTTGGGAGAAAGAAAGAGAACATAGAAGTTGCAGAGCAAAGAAGAAAAGAGACAAAGCAGAACTCGATCATAAAATTGTAGAGCAACCTTCAATCCAAGGTAAAGGTGGGGTTCTAACTCTAAAATTGGGTATATGGTGCATGTTACGTGGGAATTGTGTTGTGTGAAATTGTTGATGTATGTGATGGTTGTATGAATAAATTTTTGTTTGGCATCTGTGATAATTATGCTAATGTTGCAGTGATTCAATCTATGAATCGAGTGTTGGAAATTACCATACATTGATGTGGGTATAATTGTTGTGTTGGCCTGAGATTTGGGCAGAGAAGGAATTACTGATCGCAGGAAACTGTAACTGAATTATGGACTTGTACCGAGCGACACAAGTGTGGTGGTGATGGGGTACTGACCGGTACCAGGTTTTGTGTCGAGGGGTATGATTGCACATGCCGAGGGGCATGGCTCTGCATGCCGAGGGGCATGACCCTTAACCATTAATTCTTTAATTGTTTTATGTGCCTTTACTGTGTGTCTCGAATTGGATGTAGCATAGTTGGAAATGGGTGAATAATAGCAGAGGCTATTATAGCAAATGGTTTTTTTATTAGAGTCGTCACTATTATTTTTTATCCTAGAGAAGGGAATCTAACAGAAAACCCTAATTCACAGACAGAGATTCTAGGTTTCGGACTCAATTAGATGAAAGGAATGTGTTTGGAACCTTTCATCTACCTTGTTCACAGGGATATTAGGTTCTAGGTTTAGGTTTGGGGTAAACAGGATTTTAAGTTTTAATTAAAAAGACTCGCCACAATTTTTTATCATATGCCTATGTATCCTCTTATGAGGAATCAGAGTCCCAATTCGTAGTTCGTATGGGGTTGGTGTTTTTTAGGGGTTTTTAACCATATTTTGAATCACCTCGTGCTCGGTCGAGAGTAGTGATTGCAGAGATTTTGACTGAAGTGCAGTAAGTCAAAACTAGTTTGAAACCCTTTTTCAAAAACAGTTGATTAGTTTAGTTTATTGCGAAAATAGTTTGATGATTTGTTTGTGTTTTTTAATCGTATTAGTTGCGAAGATCTTGATTAATGCATGATTAGAAAAGATTTAATGCAAATAATATATAAGATAATATATGCAATTTTGATATAAAATAATTTATTTGATCATATAATAGTAATATTTAGATAGTAAATAAAATATAAGAATAGCAAAATAGAAAATAAATATTGATAATAATAATAATAGCAAATATAATAATTATGATATAATAATAATATAAAAAAATAAATACTTGATAATAATAATTATTATTATTGTAAATAAATAATATATATGTATATTTATAAAAATTAGAAATGATAATTGAATTTATAAAAGAAAATAAATAAATAAATTCAGGGGGGGTGTAAATTCTAACTAACGAGTAAACACGGGGGTGTTAAAAGGAGATTTGGGCTAGGCCCATTTCTTGTTCAGACAGGGGGGTGTAGTTTGTTTTGTATTTTAGTAAAATAGTGGAAGGGGGTACTAAAATCAATTGGGCTTAGCCCACTATATGCAATTGAAGGGGGCCGGCTGGATTGTCTTGTAAAGCCGCAGGGAGCTTATGGTGAGACTTGGCCTATGGTCGTCTGATCATGATCAAACAGATGGGATCTCAAGGCGCATGCTAGTTATTGTGAATGCACAGACATGGGATTATAACAGAACATAAGTTTCATTTAAATTAATAATTTTCATTTTCCTTTGTTAATCAGCCAAGCTTTGTTCTCCTTCTCTCTCTGTGTGATATGGTAGAAGAACTGACTTGGGATTTGCGTTTTGTGTTCGCAAATGTTCGGTTTAGCAAGAGTCGCCACCGACTTTTTATTTTATCCTAAGGAAAGGTCAAAAAGCTCAGAAAATACCTTTGAGATGTTTTCGTGGGTTCGGGGGGTAGATTATGAAAAGGGAAGGTGCTAGCACCCTTTTCATCCATGGTTATCCATGGGCTCTTAGTTACTTGTTTTAGATCACTTGCATTTGCTTTTCAATTGTTTGAAATGGTGCTTTGTGTGTGGTTTTGAAAATGTTTTGAAAAAGATGCCTTGTCTAGGCAACCTTTGTAACAATTCTTGTTTGAATGTTTTACAAAGGTGTTTGTCTTTTTGAAAAGATGTTTCAATGTTTTTTGAAAGTTTGTTTTGAAAGTTGTGTTGTGGAGTGTGTTTTGAAAATATTTTGGATGTTTTTGCAAGTTTTTTGATCAAGTAATTAAGAGCTATCTACCCTATTTTACTCAAAAGGTCTTTCTTATGTTTTTAACCCTTTTAACAGTGTTGTTTCACCATTGTATTTGGTGAGCAACCTTGCGTTAGGATGTTGAATGGGACGGGCGTGGGACGTCGTATGCAATCATTGAAGGCAACTTGTGAGACGCTCTAGCAAGTTCGTAAGGGACGAGATCGTTTTATCAAAGGCAACATCGAGGGGCATCGAGGGACTACGATCTTTGTTTATCGAAGCGACATTTGCTAGAGTGTCTCATACTCGAGGGACATGATTGCATTTTTCGAGGCAACAAGTGGAATTACCCTAAAGGTGTAAGTGTGCATAATGTGTTTGATTTGCATACACTTAGTCTTTGATTATGGGTTGTCTACTTGTTGTTTTCATCTTTTCATACATCCTAATTACTAGCATTTGTGCGAGAGTAATAAAAATGCAGAAAATAAATCCTACGCTATTACAACCATATTGAAGAGCAAGAAATGTAAAGACAAAACAAAAATAAAAGGAATAAAATTGATCCTTTCGATCTGGGCAGAGACACCCTTCGATTATGCCCTTCCTGACTTCCTTCGATTTGGGCCTGGAGTCAGTAAGGTCGTGTCTTTCGATTTCACCCTTCTCCTGCTTCTTTCGATTGAGACTTGGCAGTCAGTGTGGAGATCCTACTGGCTACTTCTTTCGCTTGAGGCCTGGGGTCAACATGAAGTACACTCTTTGCCTCAAGCTCCTTGCTGCTTCCTTCGACTGCAGGGGTGCTAGGCCCTTAGGTTGAGATTCGAAAGGCTTGAATACTTAGCCAATCGAAGGATGCAGAGAACTTGTTTTAAACTTTTAAAACACAACACTCAAGTGTAACTTTCAAAGCTACAGGCCATGGGTTAGCACAAGATTAATGGGTCTCAAAAGTCCAAAGTCTAAATAGTCAGGGTTAAAACTTTCAACACATAGGCATTCAGGATCGAAGATTGAAACATGGTCAAACTCCCTAGATGAAATATCTACATCTTTTTTTTTATTGGTATGCACACATAATATAAAAATGAAATAATTCTAAGTTTAGAGTGAACTTACCTCTTGAAGCGCTTAAATCGAAGGAAACTGTAAGTGACTTCCTTGGTGATGAACGGAAGTTCGTTGGGGTCTTCCTGAGGCTAGTTCAATTACCATCTTGCTTGAACAGTCACTGAATCGAAGGAGGGAGTTTAATAGTGGTGAGTGAAATGAAAGTTATTATATAACAGTCTACAGGATAAATCGAAGGCTGGTTATCTGGCTGTTGGAGAGTGAATCGAAGGATTCACCAATGTATGAAGGGTCTGAGTTTTTTTTAAAAGTGTTAGGAATAAAACGTTGGGAGGTGTCTGAGAGTTTTGAGAATTTTCACTAGAGTTTTCTTGCTTGAGGATTTTTTATGATTTTTTCTGTCTTAGTAAAAATCTGGATCCTTTCTTTGTCAATGGTTCCTCTATTTATAGAGAAAAGGTTTGGGAGTTAAAACAAAGGTGTGGCTTGGCTGAAGCTTTTAGAGGGAAAATAAAATAATTTGAACAGTTTGGATAAACTGCTCTTTGCAGCCTTCGAGGGATAGTGCTTTATTGCCATTTTGGTGCAAGGAATTGGGCAGCAATGCAGGACTGCTGTGCAGCAGTTTTGGAGTTTTATGGCCAGTGAATCAGGCCCGAGCCTGGCAACGCATGTGACTTGGTAGACAAATGCCTTTGGCCTCTCGTCCTTTTGTCTTAACTCCCTAGACTCACCTTTCGACCAGACTTTCAGTAACCATCTCCTTTTTTTCAATCAAAGTGACGTTCGAATGACTTCCCTAGACAATCCTTCGAACGGGCCAAATTAATGCTCTTGGGATGGAAGGCTCAATCGAAGCTTGCAACGTTGGAGAAGTCACTCCCCCAAACTAAAAAGGCGTGCAAGGGCAGGATGTGTGATCGAAAGAGGGCAAAAGAGAGGATTTTTCCTCCTGGATCAAAGGACATCATCAAGAGGGTTTTTGCCTTGTAAATCTTGGTTAACACGCAGGAAAGAGGCTATATGGCCAAGTGAAATATTTGTACTTAAGAGAATACAACATTCAAACGAAGTCCAATGTCCCAATGAGACAAGAAATGAACTTGCCCAAAAGGAGTCCAGCGCCCAATCGAAGGATGCAACCAAGCCTACATCGAAGGAGCCAAAGTTCCCAATCGAAGGATGCAACCAAGCCTACATCGAAGGAGCCAAAGTTCCCAATCAAAGGATGCAAGTCAAGCTTGTGTCGAAAGAGGCCAAAAGGCCAATCGAAGGATGCAAGTCAAGCTTGTGTCGAAAGAGGCCAAAAGGCCAATCGAAAGAGCTGAAACGAAGAGCACTTGTATTTCTCCAATTTTTGTCAAAATAATATGTTTATCTGTTTTCTCCCTTTTTGACAGTTTCCTTTTAATTCTGGTGCTGGAAAATCCAAATGTACTTTGTGCAAGCTTGAACCTTGAGAACCCTTGTGAGAAAGGCCTTGATAATTGAGAGGGAAAATTTTGGGGTACAACAGCTGCCCCTGTTCAATTTTCTTAAACCTGAGGATATAGATTGGCTTTCGAGCCTTTCGTGATCCGAAGGTGGAAGATAATTGAACACTAGAGTGCCCAAAAATTTGCACTCGCATGGTGTAGTATCAGCATTGTGATGTCGGGAATGGGCTTACAGATGCCATTTGGAGATTGTTGGTAGGAGGATGGGCTTAAAGATGCCATCTGGAGATGTGACAGAATCTTGTCGGGGATGGGCTTAAAGATGCCATCTAAGAATGTTTGTTGTAAGTGCAATGTTGTGGGTCAGAAGAATGAGCATCAAAATGGTATCCATGCCTGGAATGCATTTGAACTGTATCTGGAGACTGAGTTTATATGAGCCAAAGAATGGCGTCCGTGCCTGGAACGTATCTGAAATGTATTTGAATGAGTGGCAGAATGACATCCGAATCTGAATCGTATTTGGACTGTATTTTAAATGAGTGACAGAATGACATCCGAATCTGGATCGTATCTGGACTGTATTTTGAATGAGTGACAGAATGACATCCGAATCTGGATCGTATCTGGACTGTATTTTGAATGAGTGACAGAATAACATCCGAATCTGGATCGTATCTAGACTGTATTTTAAATGAGTGACAGAATGACATCTAAATCTGGATCGTATCTGGACTGTATTTTGAATGAGTGACAGAATGACATCCGAATCTGGATCGTATCTGGACTATATTTTGAATGAGTGACAGAATGACATCTGAATCTGGATCGTATCTGGACTGTATTTTGAATGAGTGACAGAATGACATTCGAATCTGGATTGTATCTGGACTGTATTTTGAATGAGTGACAGAATGACATCCGAATCTGGATCGTATCTGGACTATATTTTGAATGAGTGACAGAATGACATCCGAATTTGGATCGTATCTGGACTGTATTTTGAATGAGTGACAGAATGACATCCGAATCTGGATCGTATCTGGACTGTATTTTGAATGAGTGACAGAATGAAATCCGCATCTGGATAGTATCTGGACTGTGTTTTGAAGAAATCTGGAATAAGTATCAGAATGTCAGCCATATCTGGATCGCATCTGAACTGTCTCTAGAAGGAATCTGGAATAAGTATCAGAATGTCAGCCATATCTGGATCGCATCTGAACTGTCTCTAGAAGGAATCTGGAATAAGTATCAGAATGTCAGCCATATTTGGATCGCATCTGAACTGTCTCTAGAAGGAATCTGGAATAAGTATCAGAATGTCATCCATATCTGGATCACATCTGAACTGTCTCTAGAAGGAATCTGGAATAAGTATCAGAATGTCAGCCATATCTGGATCGCATCTGAACTGTCTCTAGAAGGAATCTGGAATAAGTATCATAATGTCAGCCATATCTGGATCACATCTGAACTGTCTCTAGAAGGAATCTTGAATAAGTATCAGAATGTCAGCCATATCTGGATCGCATCTGAACTGTCTCTAGAAGGAATCTGGAATAAGTATCAGAATGTCAGCCATATCTGGATCGCATCTGAACTGTCTCTAGAAGGAATCTGGAATAAGTATCAGAATGTCAGCCATATCTGGATCGCATCTGAACTGTCTCTAGAAGGAATAAGTATCAGAATGTCAGTCATATCTGGATCGCATCTGAACTGTCTCTAGAAGGGATCTCAGAAGATGATGATCTTTGCTTGTTGATTGATCTTTCCTGAAAAGGTAAAGAGTTAGTTGTATGCAATGTCATGATGTATGCATTGTGTAATGATGTTCTCAAAATAAAATGAGATTTGTGTCATATGTATTTTGTATGCATATGTTATGAATGTTGTTGAAGTGTAATTTTGTCTAGGAAAATAAATCCTTGACAAATGCTGGGGAGTCGTTAAACCCTGGACCGTTATTGAGAAGTTGGTGTGTCTCCAAACTTTGCTTAGAATACTTCTACCAGGGATTCTGTTTTGTTGTTTGAGGAGAACTCCGTTGGGGGAAGTTGAAAACTCTATGGGGAGTATGTTTATTTCTGCTTGGGAAGAGTTTAGGAGTCTTAGTCGTCCGTAGCTCTACTGGGGAGTCGAAGTTGAACTGATATCTGGTCGGGTCCAGGTTTCGCAGTAACTTGCTGGGGATTGTAGAGTAGTCTACTGGGGAAGAGGAGTTGTGGTCCTTTGATTTGTAGTAGTCGGAGAGGCAAACTCAAGCTGGGGAATCCTGGTGTTGTTGGGGAAATAAACCCTGTCATCAGTCCGCTAGAGAGGTGACATCTTCGTTGGGGGGAGTCCTCGAGGATTCTTGAGGTTGATTCAGCTGGGAAAAGGGGTCAGAGATTATACTCTTGCTGTGGAATCATCCTATGAGAAGGACTTTGGGGAGAGTTGTCATTGCCCCTAGTAGCAAGTGTTTGTGACATTGCCAGAAAATGTTTAATTGTATGTAACCCTTTGTCGGGGTTGACGTTCAATGCCCCAAGTGACGGAGATGGAGACTTGCCCCTGGTTACTCTGCACTTCTTCAGAGATTTCTTGAAATCTTGACTGGACTGCCCCAGGTGTGCTGGATAGTGACATGTCATGCCCCCTTGTTGATAGGAGATTTGTCAATGGAAGTGTCATCCTTTTTGAAGTGATTTTGTTCACTGAGAGGGCTTTCGTTCATCGGATATTCGTTGTGTGAATTTCTCCGCTGTCAAACAAATAGCCAAATGCAAACAGTGATATTCAAGTAATGCAAAGTTTATGCTTGTCTCAAAGTTTTGAAAAATGCGTTTTTTAGCAGAAAACTTTGTTATAAGACAAATTCAACACAAGATTTAGGGCTAAGCCTTACAGGAGTCAGGATACCTTTTGTAACAGTATGCTTTTGAACTAACCCATGCTTCAATTAGGACTTTTGGAGGGTTGTAAAGTGGCTTGGTTCACGGTTTAAGAAACAAAGGATAAAGGCTCAAAGTATATTTGTACCCACCCGCTCTTCGTGATGTTCTTCACTCCTAAACTCAGTTAATTATGCGTCGAACTCTATTCGAATTTGGAACGACGTTTTGGTGATGGTTCACACAAGTTGGATTTTGGAAGGCAGTCATTTTTTTGGAACATTTTCCATGTTGTTGAGGATTTGTAGTGACCTCGTTCTTTTGATTTGTTATCCCTAACTTTTGCATGACTGTTCCTGTTTTCGAGATTACAGTCAGCGGGATGCCCTAGCTTTCTTAAGCCTCCTTTATAGGTTTTGGCTCAGTGGGATTTTCTCTTTTGAGAGATTGACTACCTATGAGATAAGGAACCACCACTGTCTTTTGATTCCAGAGGAATGCTTTTGATGTCGTTCGTTGTATTATGAACTGAGATTTTTGCAACTTCAAGCGCATTTGAATTAACTGAGAGACTACCCTGCCCCAGGTTTAAATTAAAGGTTTCAATTTGTGTTTAAAACAGAAAACTTCTACTTCTTTGGCTCTAAGGGGTTGACTAGGGATTATCTTCCTTATAACTCCAGTGTTTAGGATTTGAAAGAAATGCTTGTACATCGTCAGCAAGGTCTGTCCAAAAGCATATTATATGAGATTATGGCATTGTTTCGTCATCCTCCCTCTAAAGGCTTGTAACTTTTAGCAAGAGTTAAATGTCATAAAGAGAGTAAAAAGCACAGTTTAAATGTAATGAAAATGAGTGGATCAAATCAAGACAAACATATGCAATGCATTAATGAAACAAAGTTTGACATTAATAGATAATTGTTTGAATAACAAAAGGAATTACAACTTGAAAATTCAAATGAAACAAAGACGCTCTCAATGATTTGCCAAAGGAGCATTGATTATGCTGGAGTCTCAAGAGGACCAAACTCAATCTCCTTGGCATCAATCAAATTCTGAATCTTGTACTTCAACGCCCAACAATCGTTAGTATCATGCCCGGGACTGTCAGAATGATAAGCGCATGTTGCATTAGGATTGTAGTTAGGAGAAGAAGTCTTGGGGTTTGGATGAGGTCCTATAAATGTAATTAGATTCATCCTCAACAAGTGTTGCAACGCTTGAGACAACGGCATGTTGATGTTGGTGAACTGTCTTTTAGGCTCATCTGGCTTTCATTGATTTCCCTTTTGCTGTTGTCAGTGTGACGCAGAACCAGAGACCAGGACTGCCCTTACGTGCTGGTGACGGTGACTTTTTTGACTGTTCACAGCATTGGACTCTTTCTTCCCACTGTAAGGCTTTTTCTGAGCATCAGAAGGTGTAGCTTCTTGAATCTTCCCACTTTTTATGCCAGCTTCGACCCTTTCGTCGGTCAGTATTAGCTCGGTGAACCCGGCTGAAGAGCTTTCGATCAAGTGTTTGAAGAAAGGCCTTGTCAAAGTTCCCATGAAGATGTCAATCAGCTCCCTGTCAGTTAAAGGGGGTTGCACTCTACCATCCAGATCTCTCCACTTTTAAGCGTATCCTTTGAAGCTCTCGTTGGAACCCATGGTCATGTTCTGCAATTCCACACGAGTTGGTGCAAGATCACCATTGTACTGATACTGCTTATAGAAAGCAACAGCTAAATCCTCCCAGGTGTGGATGCGAGAACTCTCCAATTAATAGAACCATTCGAGTTGAGTCCCTACTAGGCTTTCTTGGAAGAAATGGATCCAAAGCTTCGGATCAGTTGTGTATGGTTGAATCTTGCAGACATAAGACTTTAAGTGCATATCTTAGGGCAAGAGACTCCATCGTACAGGGAAAAAGTAGGGATTTTGAATTTTGGCGGGATGACCACTCCAGAAACCAAACCCATGTCTCCTAAATCTAAGCCAGGTATCTGTTGAATCTCCATAGCACTGAGGCGATCCTCCAACTGTTTGTACTTGTCATCGGCGGGAGGATATTGTTCCTCGGAGTGGTCAGCTTCAACATCATCAATCTCCAAATTATGGTCTTCTTCAAGACTATCCCCTATGTTGGATGGAGTTGAAATATCTAGGGTTCTAGGTCTTCTTCCCAAGTTCAGGATGCTCGTTGCCTTCTTGGACTTCTTCTTCTTGTCTTTGAGAAGGAGAGCTTTCAGATCCTCTTGCCCTTTACCCATAGCCAGAAGCATTTGTTGGAATTGAGCATTTTGAGCTTGGAGATCTTTCACCGTTTGTTCCATATCCATCTTACTGAAATAAATAATAGGAAGATAAGGAGACCTGTATGGGAGAAACCTGTCATGATGCAATGCATGATATGTGGATGCATGTTTTCAAGGATCTCCCGGGGTAAACACAAGAGAAATGTTAGAGTTTGAACTTCGATCAACATCTTTGATTGGAGAGCTTCATATCGGTGGATGTCTTTCCACGAGAATCAAGCTCACCATGTCAAGTGGGTCATAGCCCCTGATTCAAGTTGTCACACTTGATCTTTGGCAGCGTTTGTTTAGAGGGGAACCCTCTTACTCTTTGGTAGACGTCTGGTTCAACGTGCCCCTGTATCAAAAGACCCTCGAGATCCTTGGAATGGTTATTGAAAATGCTATGGTATGATGTTATGATGTTATGTACATGTATACAAAAGTAAGCAAGTGTATATACAGACAGTCATATTCACACAAAGCAAACAAGTCCTTAGGTTTAGGCTTGCATGGGGTTTGTAGGTAAGTACCCTTTTGAAGTTAGTTGGCTCAACCTGTCCTATAAATAGTAACCGGGTTCTAAGGAGCTCAATATCACTGGATTATTTTCTATGTTCATTGTTTTGGTTTAGCCACTTAACTGGCGACCAAAATATTCCAAGAAAATAATCCTCAATGAGTGTAGTATCGAGTATCTACCAACTTCGGACTGCACCAAAGTCAGTCATCTCACTACCCTTAAAAAAGGCCAAGATGGTCAAGTAAGGTTCTAAGAGTTCGTTAGTGCTTCATGACATCACTCAGCGGACCCGTATTCTCTTTGATTGACTCAAAGGCTACCGGTACTCACAAATACGTCGCACTAATATAGCTATTGCTTCAACCGTGTCGGTATACCCCGCACAGTTTCCACAACGTATTGCTATTTACCTAAGAATGTTTCCCCAAATCCGGGTAGAGGATTTCAAGCCCAAACAAGAGAACCAAAATGTAAAGCAATCAAAGCAATCAGAGTAAGCATGTAAAGGTGATCTAAAACCCTAAGGTAACCCCACTTTTAGAAATTTCCCCAGCAGAGTCTCCAGTTCTGTGATACGGTGGGAGAATTGACTTAGGATTTGCGTTTTGTGTTCGCAAATGTTCGGTTTAGCAAGAGTCGCCACCGACTTTTTATTTTATCCTAAGGAAAGGTCAAAAAGCACAGGAAAGACCTTTGAGATGTTTTCGTGGGTTCGGGGGGTAGATTATGAAAAGGGAAGGTGCTAGCACCCTTTTCATCCATGGTTATCCATGGGCTCTTAGTTACTTGTTTTAGATCACTTGCCTTTGCTTTTCAATTGTTTGAAATGGTGCTTTGTGTGTGGTTTTGAAAATGTTTTGAAAAATATGCCTTGTCTAGACAACCTTTGTAACAATTCTTGTTTGAATGTTTTACAAAGGTGTTTGTCTTTTTGAAAAAATGTTTCAATGTTTTTTGAAAGTTTGTTTTGAAAGTTGTGTTGTGGAGTGTGTTTTGAAAAAAATTTGGATGTTTTTGCAAGTTTTTTGATCAAGTAATTAAGAGCTATCTACCCTATTTTACTCAAAAGATCTTTCTTATGTTTTTAACCCTTTTAACAGTGTTGTTTCACCATTGTATTTGGTGAATAACCTTGCGTTAGGATGTTGAAAGGGACGAGCGCGGGACGTCGTATGCAATCATTGAAGGCAACTTGTGAGACGCTCTAGCAATTTCATAAGGGACGAGATCGTTTTATCAAAGGCAACATCGAGGGTCATCGAGGGACTACGATCTTTGTTTATCGAAGGGACATTTGCTAGAGTGTCTCATACTCGAGGGACATGATTGCATTTTTCGAGGCAACAAGTGGAATTACCCTAAGGGTGTAAGTGTGCATAATGTGTTTGATTTGCATGCACTTAGTCTTTGATTATGGGTTGTCTACTTGTTGTTTTCATCTTTCCATACATCCTAATTACTAGCATTTGTGCGAGAGTAATAAAAATGCAGAAAATAAATCCTACGCTATTACAACCATATTGAAGAGCAAGAAATGTAAAGACAAAACAAAAATAAAAGGAATAAAAATGATCCTTTCGATCTGGGAAGAGACACCCTTCGATTCTGCCCTTCCTGACTTCCTTCGATTTGGGCCTGGAGTCAGTAAGGTCGTGTCTTTCGATTTCACCCTTCTCCTGCTTCTTTCGATTGAGACTTGGCAGTCAGTGTGGAGATCCTACTGGCTACTTCTTTCGCTTGAGGCCTGGGGTCAACGTGAAGTACACTCTTTGCCTCAAGCTCCTTGCTGCTTCCTTCGACTACAGGGGTGTTAGGCCCTTAGGTTGAGATTCAAAAGGCTTGAATACTTAGTCAATCGAAGGATACAGAGAACCTGTTTTAAACTTTTAAAACACAACACTCAAGTGTAACTTTCAAAGCTATAGGCCATGGGTTAGCACAAGATTAATGGGTCTCAAAAGTCCAAAGTCTAAATAGTCAGGGTCAAAACTTTCAACACATAGGCATTCAGGATCGAAGATTGAAACATGGTCAAACTCCCTAGATGAAATATCTACATCTTTTTTTTTTATTTGTATGCACACATAATATAAAAATGAAATAATTCTAAGTTTAGAGTGAACTTACCTCTTGAAGTGCTTAAATCGAAGGAAACTGCAAGTGACTTCCTTGGTGATGAATGGAAGTTCGTTGGGGTCTTCCTGAGGCTAGTTCAATTACCACCTTGCTTGAACAGTCACTGAATCGAAGGAGGGAGTTTAATAGTGGTGAGTGAAATGAAAGTTATTTTATAACAGTCTACAGGATAAATTGAAGACTGGTTATCTGGCTGTTGGAGAGTGAATCGAAGGATTCACCAATGTATGAAGGGTCTGAGTTTTTTTTAAAAGTGTTAGGAATAAAACGTTGGGAGGTGTCTGAGAGTTTTGAGAATTTTCACTAGAGTTTTCTTGCTTGAGGATTTTTTATGATTTTTCTCTCTTAGTAAAAATCTGGATCCTTTCTTTGTCAATGGTTCCTCTATTTATAGAGAAAAGGTTTGGGAGTTAAAACAAAGCTGTGGCTTGGCTGAAGCTTTTGGAGGGAAAACAAAATAATTTGAAAAGTTTGGGTAAACTGCTCTTTGCAGCCTTCGAGGGACAGTGTTTTATTGCCATTTTGGTGCAAGGAATTGGGCAGCAATGCAGGACTGCTGTGCAGCAGTTTTGGATTTTTATGGCCAGTGAATCAGGCCCTAGCCTGGCAACGCATGTGACTTGGTCGACAAATGCCTTTGGCCTCTCGTCCTTTTGTCTTGACTCTCTAGACTCACCTTTCGATCAGACTTTCAGTAACCATCTCCTTTTTTTCAATCGAAGTGACGTTCGAATGACTTCCCTAGATAATCCTTCGAACGGGCCAAATTAATGCTCTTGGGATGGAAGGCTCAATCGAAGCTTGCAACGTTGGAGAAGTCACTCCCCCAAACGAAAAAGGCGTGCAAGGGCAGGATGTGTGATCGAAAGAGGGCAAAAGAGTGGCTTTTTCCTCCTGGATCGAAGGACATCGTCAAGAGGGTTTTTGCCTTGTAAATCTTGGTTAACACGCAGGAAAGAGGCTATATGGCCAAGTGAAATATTTGTACTTAAGAGAATACAACATTCAAACTAAGTCCAATGTCCCAATGAGACAAGAAATGAACTTTCCCAAAAGGAGTCCAGCGCCCAATCAAAGGATGCAACCAAGCCTACATCGAAGGAGCCAAAGTTCCCAATCGAAGGATGCAACCAAGCCTACATCGAAGGAGCCAAAGTTCCCAATCGAAGGATGCAAGTCAAGCTTGTGTCGAAAGAGGCCAAAAGGCCAATCGAAGGATGCAAGTCAAGCTTGTGTCGAAAGAGGCCAAAAGGCCAATCGAAAGAGCTGAAACAAAGAGCACTTGTATTTCTCCAATTTTTGTCAAAATAATATTTTTATCTGTTTTCTCCCTTTTTGACAGTTTCCTTTTAATTCTGGTGCTGGAAAATCCAAATGTACTTTGTGCAAGCTTGAACCTTGAGAACCCTTGTGAGAAAGGCCTTGATAATTGAGAGGGCAAATTTTGGGGTACAACACTCTCTTTCTTTGCAAACAGACCCTTCATCTTCTCAACCCTAACCTTAAACTACCGGCGGCGGTGCAACCATCCCTCTACCCAGCCAAAATACAAAATAACAACAACAAAAAAATGCTAAGTCTCTTTTACCCCTTTTTGATTTCCTCTGATTCTGATTCGGCTTCTACTTGATCTTTATCTTCTACTTTTTTGTGATTCACAGGTCCCAGCGGTGCTTGAAGAGAGCGATGATGGATGGTGGACGCGGCGGTGGTGCGAATACGCGATTAGGGTTTCAGACATTGAAACCCTAATCGCCTATCTTTCTGATCTTCAACCGCAAAGGAGGCCCTTCTTCTTTTGTCTTTTCGCCCAGCAATCTTCTGTAATTTCTTTGTTCCTCAAATTCTCTCTTTACAGTTCTTCGAAAATTCCTTCCCCCCTTCTTCATATTTTCTTTTTCTGTATTTATAGGGTGATTTCAATTTAGGGTTAGAAGCTTGTTAGAGTTAGCAATTACAGAGATTAGGGATTGTAATTTCTTGCAATTGATTTGATTATAATATTAATTTGCTTGATTCAGATCCTATAATTTAGAGATTGATTTCGTAATAAGATTTTGTTATGATTGTAATTTGATTTGGTTTAATTTTTTAGATTTGATTGTAATGTAAATCTGGAATTCTGACTTGTAATTGATGAAACTTTCCGATTTTGTTGTAATATATGGATATAGATTTGAGTTAGTTCTTCTACTATTTCCTGGATTTTAATTTGTGTTTTTGTTGTAATATTTTGACTGATTTGTATAACTTTTAATGAAGATTTGCTTTTGGTAAGATTTGGTTGGGTGCTATATATTTTTTTAGTTGTTAACCGTAAAAAAAATCTGGGATTTGTTTATAGAAGATCTGATTTCAACAGTATCAGTTTACTGCAAAAAAAACATGCACTAATTTAGTTTAATTGGAACAGTTATTGTTTTAATTGTGACTGGCAAATATGGGCCCTGTGCTATTTTTTCTTATTTATCTTATCCAGCATGCTTTTTTTATTTAGCAAAAAAATAAGTTTTTCCAATTGGGCTTTGCAGATGCATTTTCGGTCCAACATGCTTATTGCTTGCAAACAACAACCTTTTTTGTATGGACTGGGCCTAAATCTTCTTTTAAAACATTTGATTCAAAGAGAAACTTTCATAACAAACATTCCCTTAATAAATTATATAAGTAATATTTAACCTAACATCTTTTAATTAAAAAGATAGAACATTATTATAATAACAGAGTTTATCAGCAATAATACATCAGGTTTTCTTTAATAATAATAAACGATTTTTCCTTAAAAATAATAACAATAACCGTTTTTTTTCTTTTTTAATAATAATACTTTTTTCCAAAAAACAACATATGGATCAATTAAAATCCTAATGGGCTTAGTTAAAATTTAATTTCCCCCCTCCCCCCGCCTTCTCTAATAACTATTGTTTAACAATTAAGAACTTAATAGTTACTCGAATATTTTTTATTTTCGAATCGCATGGGCCCTTGGCCAACATGCCTCGTAAACGTTCATGGATACACGAGTCTTTCTGATTTAGAAAGCACCGCTCTCCTAGATTTAAAATACACCCCCTAGTCTTGGATAAAGATGGGCCATCAGATATTGTTGTATCATATTTAATTAATCATTTCTTCTATTTTAATCTCGAAAAATAAAATCATCGAGGTAGGACAAATTTGGGGTACGACAGTTGCCCTTATTCAATTATCTTCCAATTGAATAGCGCGAGAAAACTCGAGTCTTGCGCATTCTGATTGGAAGTTTATTGAATACTTAAAGTATCCCCAAAATTTGTCCGACAAACATAAGGTTATACTGATATAGCATACCCTTACGAGTCTTTGGAAAAGTAGGCAAAGCTAATGATATATCGCTTACCAGGGTTTGATAACGAGGCAGATAGTCTTTGATCTTAAAAGCACAATTTTGTATGTCTTGGCTTATTCACCCATTTGGAGGATGAATACATCAATGATTGGTGATGCACGGCTGCTTGAAGACTGGGGCTATGGATTATGTTTTGTTTTCTTTTGAGCATCACAGCATGAAGTCTGGGGCGATGATCAGTGTTTATGGAATAACGAAACGTATTGCTGCATGAAGTCTGATGCAATGGGTTAAATTGTTTTTCTTCTAAGCATCACAACATGAAGTTTGAGGCGATGATCAGTGTTTATGGAAATAAGAAACGTATTGATGCCTGAAGTCGGATGCAATGGGTTAGATTTGCAAATCGCCGTGTGAAGTCTAAGGCAATAAGCTAGATTTGGTTTTCGGACATCGCTGCATGAAGTATGAGGTGATGGTTTGTGTTACGGAGTGAAGAGATGTTCATTGCTTCCTGAAGTCTGAGGCAATGAGTTTGGTTCACAAATTGCTGCGTGAAGTCTGATGCGATAGGCTGGATTTTATGGAATAAAGAAACACATTGTTGCATGAAGACTAAGGCAATGGGTTAAGTTTGCAAATCACTGCGTGAAGTCTGATGTGACAAGCTAAATTTGTTATTTCGAACATCGCTGCATGAAGTCTGAGACGATGATCTGGAATTTGGCATAACGAAACACATTGTTGCATGAAGTCTGAGGTAATGAGTTTGGTTCGCAAATCGCTGCATGAAGTTTGATGCGATGGGATGGATTTTGTGGAATAAAAAAATACATTGTTGAATGAAGACTAAGGCAATGGGTCAGGTTTGCAAATCACTGCGTGAAGTCTGATGTGATAGGCTAAATTTGGTTTCAAACATTACTGCATGAAGTCTGAGGCGATGGTATGTAGTTTGGAACACATTGCTGCATAAAGTCTGAGGCAATGGGTTAGGTTCGCAAATCACTACGTGAAGTCTGATGTGATAAGCTAAATTTGTTGTTTCGAACATCACTGCATGAAGTCTGAGACGATGATCTAGAACTTGGCATAACGAAACACATTGCTGCATGAAGTCTGAGGCAATGGATTAGGTTCGCAAATAACTGCGTGAAGTCTGAGGCGATAAGCTAAATTCGATTTTCAAACATCGCTGCCTGAAGTCTGAGGCGATGGTCTAGGCTTTGCTAATACATTGCAGCTTAGAGGCAATGTATTGAGTTTTGAGAATACATTGTGGCTTAGAGGCAATGTGTTGAGTTTGTGAATCATTGCAGCTTAGAGGCAATGTGTTGAGTTTTGAGGATACATTGTGGCTTAGGGGCAATGTGTTGAGTTTTGAGGATACATTGCGGCTTAGAGGCAATGTGTTGAGTTTGGATAATACATTGCAGCTTAGAGGCAATGTGTTGAGTTTTGAGAATACATTGCGGCTTAGAAGCAATGTATTGGGCTTGTGAGGAACTCATCATTGCATGAAGACTGAGGTGATGGGTTGAATCGTAGGAGAAGTATTGCATTGGTCGACCCTTAGATAGTTGAATCGAGGGTGAGATTATTTGTCTGTTTGCTATGTGATACATGTGTGTGCATGTGTATTAAATTTTGTATGTATGCGAAATGTATGATGTTTGACATTGATATGAAACTCTGAGTGTATTAAATATTGAAATGTATAGGGTATGTATGCTTTAGATATGCAAAATGTATGTGTGAAATGTGTGTAAGATGCATATATGCCTTGAAATGTTATGAAGACCATTTATGGCATTCTCTCCTTTAAACCATTGGCTTAGAGTTACCAATTCCTGGCGTTGTATGTTGTGTCGTCGCAGCTTTATTGAACTTTGAAAGTAGTGGATAATGTTAGCAAAATTTGAACATTGATTTTGTATTGTGAGCGTGGGTGTAGACTTAGACGTAGACGTAGGTAATGGTGTAATACCCCATTTCTACCCAATGAGTTAAATAAAATTAGAGTTATAAAAATTTTCCAACAAACAAATGGAATGCTACACTTTCAACTTAAAACTACGACATTCAATCATCTATAGTTCAGATACATAACACATGAGCTTCGGATGAACCAATAACAACCAGCTTAGTTTTTAAAAATAAAACAACTTTCATTACTACGCAGCGGATTCACAGAATTCAACTGAAAACACCATAACATCTTATCCAACTTAAAAAAACTTTAAGACAACAAGTCTTTTAATGAAAACAACTTAAAAATTCAGCAATAAAAATGAATATCAACAACTAAATATCAAGCGTTCACCCCCCCCCCCCCCCGAGTGCTACGTATCAGAGCAATGACACTGACTCGAACTAACGAGGTAATAACTATCCTTCTTGAATACCTGCACGTTACCAACAGCGGGAAACATTCAAACAGAAGGGGTGAGATATCGAACTATATAACAGGACGTATGATAAATAATATATCAGAATCAAATCATATAAAATCACCACTTCACAACTTTCAAACATCTTTAATCTCAACAAACATCAACACGACATAACAACTAATTCACAACCTTTAGATAATATCTGTCACAACAAGTCAACAACATAAAGAAACAACAAATCTATCTTCACCATAACTCAATATGCAACATCAAATGCGACTCAATTACAATGCACATGCATGTGCTACCATTGGAGCAGAACTCCCAACTTAAAAATCTTCCAATAAATAAAGGCATCAACCAGGCATAAGCCTTCATCGCAGGTTGCCATCAAGGCCAAGGCGTAAGCCTTCATCGCTAGTTTTGCCAATCCAGGCCAACATGGTGCCAATCCAGGCCAACTTTATAATGCAAATGTATGTGACTCAATGAATGCAACAAACACATACAACAACAATAATCATTGTCACAAAGGCATAAGCCTATATCGTCACTTTACCAATAATTAGAGGTACTCATCGTTGCTTTAACACTGGCCATAGGCCTACAACTTAATCAACTTATCAATCACAACATATAAACAATAACATATTCAACAACAACAATGTATTCGACAACGACTTATTCACAGCAATAACCAACAACATAATTCCATAAACCGGAAGCATTCAACTTAATTCGACTTCACCTGCAAAATTCACATTTTTCAACAAAAATGTCACCCAACAGATCAACCAAAATTACTACCATAAACCGCATAATAATTCGGACTATTTGGACTAAAATCGATTAATTAATTATCGGCCAAAAATTCTAGTATTTCTATTTTACACTAAATTTCTTATTACGACTCGGTTAAATTAATTATCCCTAACTCAAAACTCTTAAAAATCATTATATTAATAATACTAAATCATTATTATTATTATTATTATTATTATTATTATTATTATTAATTAGCATAATCTATTATTATTATTACTAATGTAATAACTAGTATCATCTAATATTTATAAAGAATGAAGTATAGTATGTATCAGTAAGGTAATCTAACTCCAATTCCAAGCTTCCGCTACAGTAATGCATTATGGGTTCTTACATTGATACAATTCTTACGCTACTGCAAGCCATACAAGTATTACCAATGCTACATTATAAAATGCTACTATGCTGAAACACAAGTGCCTTTAGTTATTAAATATTACTTCATATATTACCGCTACAGTATCAATTAAGTGCCAGCAAATGTTTAATTATTACATTTCGCTGTAGCTTGCCAAAAGAAAAGCCATTACTTGTTACTTCTAAGTGCCAATAAAATATACTACTTCATTTGCAAGCCAAGTTCCATGCGCTACGGTGTTGCAAATTGATACTCCAAGTACTAATTCTCTTCAATAATGCACTACAGTATGAAAGCAAATGCCATTTGATACTAATTCTTAATATATCGCTACAGTAGTGAAGCAAGCATATGCATATAATTACTACTTCTTCCTTTTCGCTACTGTGTACAAAAGCAAGCCAAGTGCCATCTAAATATTGGTTCATGTTACGCTACAGTATACAAAATATGGGATTTTTGCAAGGAAAATACCCAGGCACTTATTTATGTGTATAACTAATTATATTGGGTCCTAAATCATCTCTCAATTTCATCAATATACCAATTTCAAACACAATTAAAAATAAATTTTATAACCCAAATTCACATACTATTAATTATACACCCTATTATAGAGTCAGAACCCCACCCTTACCTCGGATTAGGAGCAGCTCTAAGAGACTTCAACCGATTTTTTAGGGAAAATGGCACTTGAAGAGATTTCCTCTTGTTCTTCTTCTCTCCTCACAAACTTTATTTTCCTCTTCTTTTTCTCTTCATGATAACAAAACCCTCTTTTATTCTTCTATTTCTATTCTAATATAATATATCATATTCTATTTAATCTTTAAAACTCAAATGGGCCTAAAAAAATGACATACCCCTCTAATTACTATACACCACCACCAATTAAGCCCAATATTACATAATTAAGCTTAATAATAAAATAACACTTTAACTTAATTCCACCAAATTAAATCTGATTAATTATTATTCCAACTTAATAAAATAATTCCGACTTCGACGATAAAAAATTGAATTAATATAAAATATTCAAAAATATTTAATTAAATAAATAATTAAATATTGGGGCGTTACAAATGGCATATGCGTAGATTTGTATGATGTAAGCACTGGCGTAGACGTATGTGTTGGCATATGTGTGGCCTCTATAAGCGCAGGCGTACGCGTAGACGTATGTAGATTCGTATGTTGTAGGCGCAGTCGTAAGCGTAAGCATATGTATAGATTGGCAGGAGTACACATGTGTGTGGATGCATGTGAGGACGTAGACTTAGTGTTGCAAGTGTAGGCATAGGCGTTGACATGTATATGGACGTAGACTTCGTGTACGGACGCGCAGACGTAGGAGTAGATATGCATAGATTTTATATTGTTGAGTGCAAGCATAGGCGCTGATATACGTGTGGGCGTAGACTTTTTGCATCGTGAACATAGATATAGGCGTAGACATGTGTATAGATTTTGTGTTACAAGGCGTAAGAGTAGCCATGTGCGTGGACGTAGACGTGGATTTACTTTCGATATTTTTCTAACCAAAACATTTTTTTGATGTTTTGTCAAATGCTTTTATTTTGTTAATTCCCCGGAATGATTTCAAGACAATATTCACAAGTAATGATCGTAGTATTTTGTAAACAAGTCTGAGAAAAGAAAAAACGCAATTTGAAAAATGCAAAGAAAGCCAGTGTTTTATTAATATGCCTCTGAATAGGCGAGAGTACAAGATGCAATTCCTAGAAAGAGGTAATTACATAAGGTTTTAAAACTGTAAATGGAAATAAAAATGATAATTGCTACTGTTGTTCCCCAATATCCTTTTAATGATCTTATCTCCTTTGCTTATGAGTTGAATGATTCAGATCTATCTCTCCCTTCATGGTTCGTAGTCGCAGTTCTTAGATCGCGGTCTTTTTGTTCTTTATTTCTTTGTATGAAATCCCTAACTTTTTCCTGGATTGCCCTTTCGGGTTTTCAATTCACCGGGATGATTTTTGTTTATATGCCCCTAATTTTTACCTGGATCGCCCTTTAGGGTTTTCGATCCACCGAGACGCTCCTTTTTGCCTAAGTCGCCTGTTTAAGGTTCGAGCTTAGCGAGCTTCTTATACATAGTATTTTTTACTACGTCTGAATTTGTCGGATGCGATAGTTCTTCCCCATCCATTGTTGTAGGGATAAGACCACCACCGGAGAATGTTGTTTTGACTACGTATGGACCTTCGTAGTTGGGTGTCCATTTACCGTGTGAATCAAGGCAAGGTAGCAGCATCTTCTTGAGTACTAGACCATGTCGTGGTTCATCTTGTGTAATACACTTTTACTCTGAAAGAATTATGAGGCTAATTTCCATAGAGTTCATTTATCGATGTTGGAGGCATTTTCTGGATGTCCTAAAACCAAGGCTTGTCATTCAGTCCTTCTTTGATAGCAATACTAAGTGTGGGATCTTGAT
This sequence comes from Vicia faba, assembly GCA_948472305.1. Lineage (NCBI taxonomy): Eukaryota > Viridiplantae > Streptophyta > Magnoliopsida > Fabales > Fabaceae > Vicia > Vicia faba. The sequence continues at coordinate 1,417,476,280 of OX451739.1, read as the reverse complement.
TGTGTCTGTTTGTGATGCTCAGTTCATGGTTTGACCAAGTTACTTTGAACATAGACGATATAGTTGCCAGGGCGTCTGTCATTTGATTTCCTTTTCGTGGGATATGACTGAAAGTGATCTTTGCGAATTCCGCAGTCAGTTTTCAAAACATGATCCCAATATGGAATTAGTTTTGGATGTTTAGTATCCCTTCTCCGTTGACTTGGTATATGGCTCGTGAGCCCTCTTTGGAGAAGCCAAAAATGCCCCTATATCATGCCCTAGTGTATTTGAATCCCCGTCGAACATGCCCCTGGATCGGGATTTTCGTCAGGTCCTGGTATTTAACCTTGGTCTGTTCCTGTAGGAACAAGCAGATTTGTGCAATAACTTGATCAGCTTTTAGGTAGCTCCGCTCTAATATTTCCTCTTAGCTTGATTTCTTCCGGGTCTTCCCATGTGCTCAGATTAATGGTCTTAATAGCTTCTTGATATGGTTGATATTGTTAGCCTTTCATTTTATTTCCCTCGCCATTTTCTCAGAGAGTTCAAGATCTTTATCATCTTCCTCTTTAGCTTGGTTGATAGGAGCATCAAAATTATATCGGGTCGTAGCAATAGTGTTATCGGTGGTTTTGGGCATGGATTTGCACCTTTATCATGTTTTGGCGCAGATTTTAGTACATGAATATTTGAAAATGCATATGCAGAGAAAGTATTGCCATTTTTAAATTTACGGAATAAATGCAAGAGAAAGACAAAGATCTTAATTGAAAACAAAATATCACTTTTATTAAATATTGTTTGAAACAAAACGGGGGAACCCTTACAAGAAACCCCTATGCCCCGAGCTTGACATAGGTTCTAAAAACAAGAAAAAAAATTACTTAGGAAAGGATAAGATCTCGGGAATCTCCACGGTAGTCCATCTTTTAAGTTCTTCTCTTGGCGCGTATTCTCGGATGAAGTCAGTTGTCTTTTTGGTGTTGACTTTGTTGGGTATCTTCTCCGCATGTCCGCCATGCTCTACTCCCTTGTTGACAAAGATCTCTTGGATTAGAGGAAAATGTGCTTCGCCCTTCAGAGCAGCTTTATATTTTTCTTCAGGGTATAGTCTGAATTGGACTATGCCCTGGTCCCCTAGCCTTTGTAGAGTTCTTTCGAAAGCTTCATTGTGTTCTAGCGGGAGTCCACATCCCAACAGATATTTTTTCAGCAAGTTTATCGGGGGTTTTCGTGTCTGCTTGCCCCAGAGTCAGTGACCACTTCAATTGAATTTATTGTCAGCCCATCATGCGAAGGCGTAGGGTCTGATTTGATTTTGGGCTTCTTGAAAGTGATGTCTTGAGATTCCAACAAATCATGCACCTTGTGTTTGAATGGCCAACATTGTTATATGGTATGTCCAAGAGAATTAGCATGATACTCGCATCTGGCGTTGGCATCGTATCTTTGTGGGAGTGGACCGACTGGAGGAGCTAGAGGCTTGATTTACACCAAGGATGCCTTAACTAGCTGTTGCAATAACTGGCTAGGTGGCATAGGGAGTGGATCAAATTTTCTAGGTTGCCTTCTGCCTTGCTGCTGCCCTTGTGGGATCACTAATGGTTGTTGTACCCTGAGTTATGACGTTACATCATTAATTTCTCCCTCTCTTCCTTTGGGGAAGTTTGAAGCAGGCCTCTTTGAATTGTAGGGAGCATTTGATGATCCCCCTATTATCTTCCCACTTTTTATTCCAGTCTCGATTCTTTCTCCGATAGTCACTAGGTCTGAGAACCCCGAAGAGATACTTCCAACCATCTTCTCATAATACAGCCCTTGCAAAGTCCCCATGAACATGTCTACTAATTCTTTCTCTAACAGTGGTGGTTGCACACGGGATGCCAACTCCCTCCACCTCTGAGCATACTCCTTGAAGGACTCTTCTTTCTTTTGGGACAGATTCTTGAGTTGCATGCGGTTAGGCGCCATGTCCAGGTTATATTTGTAATGCTAGAAAAGCATTAGCAAGATCTGCCCAGGTTCGAATATGTGTTTGCTCCAATTGCATATACCAGTCTGAAGATGCCCCACTCAGGCTATCTTGAAAATAATGAATCATCAGCTTCTGATCATGGGCATGGGCGTGCATCTTTCTGCAATACATACGAAGATGATTTCTTGGACAAGTGAGCCCCTTGTATTTTTCAAAGTCAGGTACTTTGAACTTTGGTGGAATCACCACATCAGGAACTAGGCCCATTTCGAGAGCGTCTACTTCTAAAGCATCAAAACCCTCCACATATTTTAATCTTTCCTCCAGAGCTTTATACTGATTTATTACCAGTGGATTATCAACAACATAAGTACCATTCGTATTTAAGGGCGCTTGGTTGGCATCCTCTGAGTTGTGGTCCCCGTATTGCATGTCCCAGTAGTTGTCTGTGTTATTGGTTGGAATCTGTAGGGTATGTGATGCCCCTGCTTTTGGTGGTGGTAGGACAAACCCTTCAGTTTCAGCTTCTTGTTAGGCTATGACGGACTTCTGGAGTCCTTCCTCTGGATCTTTCCTTGGTTGGTGACCGCTTGATGTACCGATAGTTTGGGCTACTTCTTTCAAATTTACCCTGGGAATTTGGTCTTTCCTGTCAATAATTTTCTTCAAATCTAGGAGAACTTGACTCAGATCTCCTTTCAATAAAGTGACAACACCCTTTACTTGGTCGAGATCCTCTTTGAATGTAGCCTGAGTTTCCTTGATTTTCTCCATTGTTTTTTATTGATAAGCCCTCTTTTGATATGGAGGCCAAGGAGGTGGAGATCTTCTTCTACCAATGGTTCAACTGGAAGTTTTTTTTTGAAAAATGAGTTTTAACATGATATGCAGGTGTTTGTGAGTGCATGCATGCGAACAGATGTGCGTGAGCATGGAATGGTTTCTTGTTTTAAATATATTATTCACTTGGGTATGTAATTGTCTTGCTTATTATTGTCACTCGGTGATCAACTTGAAAATAGATACGCGAATGAGATGTGGAAACAAAATGCCTTTATTGAAGGTAACATAATTCAGATATTGAAAAATATTACAATCTTAAACCAAAACTTTATTTGCATGAAATCAAGCAAAGGGAAATAAGTCTTCTAGGCGCGCTCGTGGAACGGAGCTTGAGAAACCACCCACTAATTGCTCGACAAAGCTTGAGAAAGTCTTCATCACATTATTTCCCTTTTGTGGCTTTGATTTCAGACATGTTTGGCGTGTTGACGCGGACAAGTTGTTTCCTTCGGGATCCATTTTTAAAGACAGTCACCGAGATCTTGATTTTATTATTTTTTGTAACTTGTGAATAAGACAAAGAAACGGGTGACGAATATATGATGAATGTATGACGAATATATGAAATGTATGAATGCATAGGTGTATAGGCGCAAGGTTGAGTGACGGGATTTTGTGATAAGTACCCCTATAAGGTAGGGATGTATGGTTCAGTGACGGGGTTTTTGTGATAAGTACCCTTAAAAGGTAGGCTCCTTAATTTTGACCTACGGTTAGTCTACCCTCCCAAAAGGTGGTTTCCTCGAGGGTATCATGAATAACACCAGAGGGAAAAGGCACAAGGGCCTCCCTTAGGTGGAGCCTCTTTACAGGCCGAAACTTTTGTCTCAAAGTCGTGAAAGGTCCCATCATGAGATTTTAGGTTAAGTTCGTTACAAAGAGTCATGGGTGTCCTTCCAAATTCCTACTCGTCAAGAGGATATCTCTTGATAAGTATTCCTTTTTCGGAAGTCCACTGACTCTAGGCAAAGTCGTCACATAAACTCGCAGGGATGATGTACCCCCTAAGCTAATAGACGAACCTTCTTGCTAAGGGTTTATTTGAGAATAATTTTTTTTTAAAATAAAAATTCCCGCCATGCAGTAAATATATGATAAAGAGAATTGACAATAAATAAATAAATCCAATAAATAAATAATGTAACAAATAAATAATGCAATAAATAAATAAATAAGTAACTCCAAAGTAAAAACCCTAAAACCTAAAGTTGAATCCCCAACAGAGTCACCAGCTGTAGCAACTAGTTTTTTTATTAGAGTCGCCACTATTAGTTTTTATCCTAGAGAAGGGAATCTAACAGAAAAACCTAAATCGCATACAGAGATTCTAGGTTTCGGACTCAATTAGACGAAAGGAAGGTGTTAGGCACCTTTTATCAAGCTTTTTCACAAGGATATTAGGTTCTAGGTTTAGGTTTGGGGTAAACAGGATTTTAAGTTTTAATTAAAAAGACTCGCCACAATTTTTGATCATATGCCTACGTATTCTCTTATGAGGAATTAGAGTCCTAATTCATAGTTCGTATGGGGTTGGTGTTTGTTAGGGGTTTGCAAACATATTTTGAATCACCTCGCGCTCGGTCGGGAGTAGTGATTGTGGAGATTTTGACTGAATGTGCAGTAAGTCAAAACTAGTTTGAAACCCTTTTACAAAAACATTTGATTAGTTTAGTTTATTGCGAAAATAGTTTGATGATTTGTTTGTGTTTTTTAATCGTATTAGTTGCGAAAATCTTGATTAATGCATGATTAGAAAAGATTTAATGCGAATAATATATAAGATAATATATGCAATTTTGATATAAAATAATTTATTTGATCATATAATAGTAATATTTAGATAGTAAATAAAATATAAGAATAGCAAAATAGAAAATAAATATTGATAATAATAATAGCAAATATAATAATTATGATATAATAATAAGTATAAAAAATCACTACTTGATAAAAAATCACTACTTGTGTATATTTATAAAAAATAGAAATGATAATTGAATTTATAAAAGAAAATAAATTAATTAATTCAGAGGGGTGTAAATTCTAACTAACGAGTAAACAGGGGGGTGTTAAAAGGAGATCTGGGCTAGGCTCATTTGTTGTTCAGACAAGGGGTGTAGTTCGTTTTGTGTTTTAGTAAAACAATGGAAGGGGGTACTAAAATCAATTGGGCTTAGCCCACTATATGCAATTGGATGGGGCCGGCTGGATTGTCTTGTGAAGGCGCAGGGAGCTTATGGTGAGACTTGGCCTATGGTCGTCTGATCATGATCAAACGGATGGGATCTCAAGGCGCATGCTAGTTATTATGAACGCACAAACATGGGATTATAACAAAACATAAGTTTCGTTTAAATTTTTAATTTTCATTTTCCTTTGTTAATCAGCCAAGCTTTGTTCTCCTTCTCTCTCTCTCTCTCTCTCTCTTTGCAAACAGACCCTTCATCTTCTCAACCCTAACCTTAAACTACAGGCGGCGGTGCAACCATCCTGGTACCCAACCAAAATAAAAAATAACAACAAAAAAAATGATAAGTCTCTTTTACCTCTTTGTGATTTCCTCTAATTCTGATTCGGCTTCCGCTCAATCTTGATCTTCTACTTTTTTTGTGATTCACTGGTCCTGGCGGTGCTCAAAGAGAGCAACGATGGATGGTGGACGCGGTGGTGGTGCGAATACGCGATTAAGGTTTCAGACATTGAAACCCTAATCTCCCATCTTTCTGATCTTCAACCGCAAAGGAGGCCCTTCTTCTTCTTCTGTCTTTTCGCCCAACAATCTTCTGTAATTTCTTTGTTCCTCAAATTCTCTCTTTACAGTTCTTCGAAAATTCCTTCCCCCCTTCTGCATATTTTCTTTTTCTATATTTATAGGGTGATATCAATTTAGGGTTAGAAGCTTGTTAGAGTTAGCAATTACAGAAGATTAGGGATTGTAATTTCTTGTAATTGATTTTGTTATAATATTAATTTGCTTGATTCATATCCTGTAATTTAGAGATTGATTCCATAATAAGATTTTGTTATGATTGTAATTTGATTTGGTTTAATTTTTTAGATTTGATTGTAATGTAAATCTAGAATTCTGACTTGTAATTGATGTAACTTTCAGATTTTGTTGTAATATATGGATATAGATTTGAGTTAGTTCTTCTGCTATTTCCTGGATTTTAATTTGTGTTTTTGCTGTAATATTTGGACTGATTTGTATAACTTTTAATGAAGTTTTGCTTTTGGTAAGATTTGGTTAGATGCTATATATTTTTTCAGTTGTTAACCATAAAAAAATCTGGGATTTGTTTATAGAAGATCTGATTTCAACAGTATCAGTTTACTGCAAAAAAAAACATGCACTAATTTAGTTTAATTAGAGCAGTTATTGTTTTAATTGGGACTGGAGAATATGGGCCATGTGCTGTTTTTTCTTATTTATCTTATCCAGCATGCATTTTTTTATTTAGCCAAAAAATAAGTTTTTCCAATTGGGCTTTGTTGATGCATTTTCGGTCCAGCATGCTTATTTCTTACAAACAACATCCTTTTTTGCATGGACTGGGCCTAAATCTTCTTTTTAAAACATTTGATTCAAAGAGAAACTTTCATAACAAATATTCCCTTAATAAATTATATAAGTAATATTTAACCTAACATCTTTTAATAAAAAAGATGGAACATTATTATAATAACAGAGTTTATCAGCAATAATACATCATGTTTTCTTTAATAATAATAAACGATTTTTCCTTAAAAATAATAACAATAATCGTTTTTTTATTTTTTAATAATAATACTTTTTTCCAAAAAACAACATATGGATCAATTAAAAGCCTAATGGGCTTAGTTAAAATTTAATTTCCCCCCTGCCTTCTCTAATAATTATTGTTTAACAATTTAGAACTTAATAGTTGCTCGAATATTTTTTATTTTCGAATCGCATGGGACCTTGGCCAACATGCCTTGCAAATGTTCACGGATACACGAGTCTTTCTGATTTAGAAAGCCCCTCTCTCCTATATTTAAAATACACCCCCTAGTCTTGGATAAAGATGGGTCATCAGATATTGTTGTACCATCTTTAATTAAACATTTCTTCTAGTTTAATCTCGAAAAATAAAATCATCGAGGTAGGATAAATTTGGGGTACGACAAATATATACTAGTAACAGAAAGTGAAGAAGTTACAGAGCTTATATATTTAGCATAATAGAAGAATATTCTTATATCAGTAAATTAATTAGTAGAGTAGTAAATTTAATAGAGTTATTTTAGTAGTAGTAAATAATAGAGTATTAATACATAGCAGAATTGGTTTATAATAGAGATGGTTAGTATGCAAATCGTAGAGTTGATATTTAACAGAGAGCTAATTAGTTGGATATTTAGCAGCAGTAATATAGAATTAATTATAGCATAGTTAATTTATGGAGTTGGTATATGTATATAGCAGAATTGAATAGCAGTGTAGTATTAGGTTGTCAGAAAACTAATAAGGAATATTAGTATAAAGTAGAAATAATAGAACTTTTAGTCGATAAGTGTTGTACCCCAAAATTTTCTCTCTCACTTATCAAAAATTTGCTCACAAGATCTCCATTGACTCAAGACTGCATTAGGGTTTGATCAGCTCAAGACACCTCCTTATGCACTGATAACCAAAATTAGGGTTTGAGATTGCACAAGGATTTTTGAACTTTAAATACTTCATATGAAATTCATGGATCATTATGTACCCCCAATATTACTCATGTCAAGTTTCAAGCCTTGGATCACATTTTTGCCCAGTCAATTGAGCAGTTGACCTAAAAATCAGTTGTATTGGGGAAAAAGTCAACTATAGCCAATTTATAGTCAAACTTCATAATTTTTTATCCACGTCAACATTTTAAACTCATATGTATCATTTGATCAAGTTTGGACCATAATTCCTCAAGAAATTTGATCAAATCTCCAAAAGGGCAAAATGGTCAAAATTAGGGTTTTGATTAGGAAAGGCAAATTTCTGATTTTTAACCCAGCAAATGGTCAATTGGTTTAAGGCATGGTCTCAACAGTCCAATTTCATCATTTTGACCTAATGACATGGTTCAAAACATTGCAAATCCATTGGGTTGACAGATGAATTTTGCAATCAACTGATCAAAAGTCAATTGTATACTGAAAAGTCAAACTTTAACTTTTTGGTCAAATTAAAGTACCAAAGATCACAGTTCATCAAAAAATGTCAAAATATGAAATTTGTTCATCAAGAAATCAAGAATTCAATATTTCATCTTGAAATGTTAAAATTTCTTAACTTATAAATTTTCCTAAGTATGGAAAATTTCTTATTTTTTCATAACTTTGAGCCAAATTTTCACCATGATGAAAAGATGATTCAAGAGAAACTTCCAACATGAAAGTTGTAGATATCCATGAAATCTACACCTTTTCTTCACACAACTTCTTCCAAAAATTCTTGTATATCAAGTTACAATTTTATGAACATAGGGTCATGAAACAAAACACTTAGTGAAATTTTGTCCTAATTTGGACAGGATTTTGACCTAACTTCATGACACTTTTTCACATAGTTCCAAGGGTAATCTTCAAAAGAAATTCAAAGAAGGGTTGTAGATCATGTTACAAGCTTTCCAAAATGTCCAAGAACTCCTTGAGATCATTCTTGAGTATGGAGAATCGAAGAGATGAAGTTAGGGTTTTGTCACTTAAATTACAAGCCATTTTGTGATGAACAAGAAGTCAATTTCAAACCTATGCTGCATAATCTTGTTTTGTAGCCCTCTAAACCTCAAGATTTATCCATAATCAGAAGATTACACTTGCTTTGGAGCTATTATACAAGTGTTCCAAGCATTTTCCAAGCCAATTTTCCATTTTAGGAAGAAAGTTACCATTCCATTCTTGAAAAGTTGCTTTAATCACAAAGTCAACTTGTCTTGAGCTTCTAATTTGTTCTTTCTGCACACGCAACCCCTATAAACCAAAAGCAATGTGTTTAAGGTCTCAAGAAGCTCACAACAAGCTTGTATAATACTTGAGATTTGTCACTTCACTTTTCTTAAAACACTACAACACACGTTTTTACAACACACGTTTTTACAAGCCCTAAAACACTCCTAAGCACCTTGCTGCACAGAACTGCCCAAACTTGACAGTTTTGAGAATAAACTCACAATCTTCATTTCCACTTGTGTGTTTTGAAAACTAATCATCCAAACACCTTCCATACATCATATCAAAGTGATCCAGGCCCTCATTTCCTAATTGTAACTCCTCCATCATCATCCACCATTTTCAAAACTAAAGCTTGCAACTTGACTTGAGTTGGGAGTTCCAGCCATCCTCAAAGCAAAGTGGGAGTTGGAACATATTCAAGGAGGTCCAAGCAAGCTACAGAAATCATCATACCATCATAAAGGTTGCTCAAACTCCATACATGACTCCAGCTGCAAGAGGTAAGTTTTCAAACTTCTATCTCTTCACACAGGCATCATTTGAGTTTGGTTTATGAAGATAAAATGTAGATATCATTGCCACGAAGCTGTACATATCCATAGTTTACATTTATATGGCATGAGCTTAGAGAATTTTAGGGTTGAAGTTTTCTGAAATTTTTAGGTTTTGAATTAGGGCTAGAAAAATTCTTACTTATCTTTGATTGTTATGTTAAGTTGTTTATATCGTTGGATTCGTGGGAAAAATGCCACAACTTTCATGTTTAAACTTTTAATTTTTGTTGAGAGATGAAGAAGATACAAGTCTTTTGGCTGGAGATTGAAGATGAAGTGTAATCAGGGCGCGTTTTGTGTTATGTAATTATTGTTTCAGTTATATTAACGGGTGTACAGCCACTCCAGTGGTAAGGCAGCTCGCGTTATTGGAAGAGGTCATGGGTTCGAACCTTAGCGCTGCCTTTTTGCTTTTGTTTTACATTTTTTATCATTTTTCCTTTCTTTTTGCTTCAGCAAATAGGCGCTGGGCCTTTTGGGCTTAGCTTTTGTTTTGTTTTTTGCTTACTAACCCTCCAGCTGGCTTTTGACACCCTGGCCCATTTATTTTATTTTCCATTTTATTTTCTTAAATTTTTTTTAAATACTAAAAAATCATGAAATACAAAAAATAGTAGATTTATATTTTAACTTAGTTTATTTATTTTTCTCACAAAAATATATTTGACCACACTTTATTTATTTTACTAATTATTCTTGTAAATTGAATTAATACTAGGATATTATTTATTTTCTTTTACACCAATTAAAATATATTATTTTAATACCAAAAAGACTAAAAATATTTTATAATGCTATAAATATTTTCAAGATAAAAAATGCCAAAAAATACTTTTCTTAAAATTATTTTCTTTTGATTAATTAATAGAATCAGGGTTTCCATCTAAAATCTTTTATCAATAATTTCAAACTTAATAAATTATTTTATTTATTTTATCAGGTTAAGGTAAAATTCCTTTTTCATAAAACATAAAACAAAATATCCATTTTCTTCACATTAACCTTCTTGCATATTTAATTCATCTTGTGCATTATTTATTTCAATTCTTGTATAAATTCAATTTGGTTGTAATAGACTAATTAGAGTTTAATTTCTTGCAATCCCCATTTGTAATTTGTACACCCCCTCCCACAAATGTTGTAATAGCGTAGTAACTTTAAATTCCGCAATTTATCGCTTTATATACAATTGCTAGTAATTAGGGTTTGTATGGAAAGACTTAAAACCAATAAATAGAAAATCCTAATTCAAAACTAAATCAAGCATGAAAACAATACATTTGCACACAAGCACCCCTAGGATTATTCCACTTGGTTGCCTTATACAAAATAGCCATATTATGCATGTGAGGTGTCTTAGCAAAAACAAGCAAATACAAGATCATAGTCCCTTGATGACGCTATCTAAGTTGCCTTTCAAATGATCTTAGTCCCTAAGGAGAATGCTAAGATACCTTGCAATATTGCTAATCATGGTCATACGATGACCCACGCCCGTCCCGTTTACATCCAAAGATAGGGTTACTTACCAAATCAATGGTAAGATAACAATGTCAAAGGAAAACAAAATGAACAAGAAAGACTTTTGAGTAGGTAGAATGCTCCTAATTACTTGCTCCATTTCAAAACAAACATCCTTGCTATTTTCAAAACAAACACCTACACATTTCAAAACATCTTACAAACTTAAAAACATTTTCAAAAGATCAACATCTTTGTATACATTCTTATGAATGAGAATCATTGCAAAGATTGCCTAAACAATGGCCTCTTTACAAAATACTTTCAAAAACCACACAAAGCACATTTTCAAACAAAAGCAAGTGATCTAGCAAGTAACTAAGAGCCCATGGAAAACCATGGATGAAAAGGGTGCTAATACCTTCCCTTTTCATAATCTACCCCCCGAACTCAAGAAATAATCTCAAAGGTCTTTCCTGTGCTTTTTCACCTTTCCTTTAGGATAAAATAAAAGTCGGTGGCGACTCTTGCTAACCGCAACATTCGCAATCAAACGCAAAACCTACAAGTCAGTTCTCCCACTGTATCACAGAACTGGCGACTCTGCTGGGGAAAATTCTAAAAGTGGGGTTACCTTTGTTTGGGTTTAAATCCTCTACCCGAATTTGGGATACCTTATAGGTACGTAGCAATATGTTGTGGAAATTGTGCAGGGTGTACCGACATAGTCTAAGCAATAGCTATGTTAGTGCAACATATTTGTGGGTATCGGTAGCCCTTGAGTTAATCAAGGAGAATACGGGGCCGCTGAGTGATGTCATGAAGCACTAATGAACTTTTAGAACCTTTACTTGACCAACTTGGCCATTAGGACGTAGTGAGATGACCGACTTTGGTGCAGTCTGAAGTTGGTAGATACTTGATACTACACTCATTGAGGTTTGGTTCTTTGGGATATTTCGGTTGCCATTAAAGAGGCTTGTGCTGAAACAATGACCAAAGAAACAAATCAGTGATATTGAGCTCCTTAGAACCCGATTACTATTACTAGAACAAGTTTGAGTCAACTAAACTTAAAGAGGGTACTTACCTATGAGACTCCAATCAAGCCTAAACCTAAGGACTTGTTTGCTTTATTTGTATATACATACTTGTACATAACATCATGGACATCATAACATCTTATTCATTCACTAACCATTTCAAGGATTTCTGGGATTTATCTTTGTTCTTGTTTTGTAGGACATGGATTCTATTCGCGGAAAAACTATTTAAGTCAACCTTGTAAGGATTCCTCCTCAACTCAAGGATTTAACACCAAGGATCCCTGAGAATTCTTCATTCACCAAGAGACATGGTCGCCTACTCAACTTGGTTACCTCCAACACAGATGAAGATATGATGAAGGTGCTCTTTCAGTTATTTGATTCTATGATACGGTGGGAGAACTGACTTGGTGTTTTGCGTTTCGATAGCATTTGTGCGGATAGCAAGAGTCGCCACCGACTTTTCTTTTATCCAAAAGGAAAGGTAAAAAAGGACAGGAAAGACCTTTTGAGGTTATTTCTCAGGTTCGGGGGGTAGATTATGAAAAGGGAAGGTATTAGCACCCTTTTTATCCATGGTTTTCCATGGGCTCTTAGTTACTCGTTTAGATCACTTGCTTTTTGTTTTGATAGTGTGCTTTGAAAGTGTTTTGAAAAAATCTCTTTGTAATGGTTCTCGTTTCTATAAGAACGCGTACAAAGTTTTGTTTTGAAAGATGGTTCAAAGATGTGTTTGTGGATTGTGTTTTAGAAGGTGTTTTGAAAAGATGTTTTTCAATGGTTCTCATCTCTATAAGAACGTATACAAAAGGTTTTGTCTTTTGAAAATGTTTTGAGATGAAAGTGTTGGTGTAAAATGGTTTTGTCGTGAGCAAGTGAGTAACTAGGAGCGAATCTACCTAATCGAAAGGTCTCAAGGTTCTTTTATTCCTCCTTTAGATGTTTCTATCTTACCATTGATTTGGTAAGAATCCCCATCGTTGGATGTAAAGGGACAGGCGCAGGTCAATTTTACAGTCATCGAAAGCAACTTACGTGACGCTTTAGCAATTTTTGTAAGGGACGAGATCGTTTTATCAAAGGCAACATCGAGGGTCATCGAGGGACTACGATCTTTTTATTGAAGGGTCATTTTCTAAAACGTCCCATACTCGAGGGACATGACTGTATTTTCGAGCCAACGAGCGAGGTTACCCTAGAGGTGCGCGTGTGAAAAAGTGTGCTTGATTCAAGTTAATTTGATCTTTAAAATTAGGTTAACTAATGATTATTTTTTTATCTTGCCATACACGCCTAATTACTATACAATAATGAGTAAAACAAATAAAAATACGGAAATTGAAATTCTACGTTATTACAGAGCTTCGGGAATGGGGGTACAAATTAATGAATGGGGGTGATAGTAAGAAATAAATATTTAAATCACGCAATAGAAGTCCAAAACGTTAAATAATTATTTAGGTTAAAACTCTTTTCATCTGATAAAATTAATTAAGGACTTAATTAATAATGTCAAACAAAAATTATTTTAAAGTTAATAATTATTTAAAACAAATGTTAACATATTTACATTTTTTAAATATATCCTAAAAAAATAAAAACCAAATAATGAAAATAAAATATTAACAACAAAAAAATATAAAGGGGAAAATTAGAAATAGGCCTACAAATAAAGTAAAACAGGGGTGCAGAAATGAATAGGCCCAAATGCTTCTGGCTAATCCAGTGTAGCAACCCCCTGGAGGTATACCATGGAGATGCATCTAAGACGCGTAGAAAGCGTGTGATAATTGATCAGGGGAATGGATGATGAGGGCGCATCAGATTAACATGGGGGTGCAAGTGGGGGATTATTCAGGGCAACTAAAGAGGTGGTAACAAGTGTCACCACCGGATTGAGTCAAAGTATTGTTATCAAATAACATAAAACTCCACTACGCCTAAGCCAGGCTTCATAACTCATTGTTTTTTCTCCCTCTTGAACGCTCTGCCCTCTCTCTTCTCTCTTACCATGGGCCTTCACCGGAGAAGACCCTTTGGCCGCGGCGGAAATCTCCTTATGGCGGTGACGGCGGCGGCGTATCTCAAAACCTTATTTTTCTTACATTTTTCTGATCGTCTCTTTCTGCTAGTTACTAATTCATGCCTAATTTCTACAGATTTTCACTTGGTGACCCTAAATCTAGAAAGGGGGAACATGAAACCCTAATTTTCCGTTTGATGAGATCGGCGAAGGTAGCGATGCATGCAACGGTATATTCAATGAGAGGAAGGAAAGAGAAGAAAGAGATCATTTGATGAGGTCCAGATCTATAACCTTACTAACCTCCTAATGTTCTTTTCGGTAAGATAGCTCTGACTCTGTGTTTATGAGTGACTTCTTTCTCCTTCTGAGTTTGTGTTATCCTGGTTATCATATTAGGGTTTTTTTTGTTTGTTTTCTACTGATTTGTTGGGTTTTGAATAACGATGTTTGATGACAAGGTTTGGATGATGGACTTTGGTTCTATGTTTTTTGTTGTCTGTTGTTTTTTGGATGATGGTTGGGATGGCTGTTTTTGATGAATGTTATGATGTTCCAGTTGATTTGAGACAAAGAGATTTCTTGAACTTTTGGTCCTGAGTTTTTTTGTAGTTTGCAAGTTTGCTAGTTCTGTTCTGGTTTTTTTTTGTGATGGTTCTATGATGTTTCAGTTAGTTTTGGTGATGGTTTATTAATGTTTCAGTTGGTTTTAGTGATGGTTTGATGATGTTTTGATGGATACTATGATGTTCTGTTAGTTTGGGGATGGTTTGATGATGTTTCAGTTGGTTTTGGTGATGGTTCGATGATATTTTTGTGGATACTATAATGCTTTGTTGGTTTGGAGATGGTTTGACGATGTTTCAGTTGTTTTGAAACAAAGGGATTTCTTAAACTTTTTGGTTCTAAGTTTTTTGTAGTTTTGCTATATTTTTAGTTCTATATGTTTTTTTCCTGATATCTGATGGTTCTCTCCTTTATAAAATAGTAAAAACTTGTTATCTCATTAGGGTGAAAAAATAGGAGGGAAAAAACTTTGAATTTTGACAGTTTTGGCTTTTCTAGTTTTTGGCTTTTGAGTGCAGCTTAGACTGTTTCCATTTTGGTGCAAGTCTGGGCATTTTTTGGACTGTATTGCAGACTAGTTTCTATGGTTTATGTTGACATGCTTTTATACAGAACTTGGACAGATTTTTGGACTGCTATGGGTAGCATAGGGAGGCTTTTTGAGCAGGTCTTCTTGGACTGTTTCTTATAGCAACCTGTTTGTCTTGGCATTTGCTGGCTAGGTGATATCTTTCCTCTTTCCTCTCTTTGTGAGATAAATCATTTTTTCTTTTGATGCATTTTCTGAAGGGTTTGCTTATTTTCTTGGGAAAATGATGATGTTGACTTATAGTACAGCATTTGATGCTTTTGGCTTGTTGCTTGCATATTGTTTATTTTGTTCTGTTGTAGCTTTGTATTGCTGCCTTTGATTTTTGATTTGGACAGCTTGCTTGTTGTCTGCTATTTGCAGCATGTTGCCTTGCATCTTGTGATGTTGTAATTGATTTACAAAGCACTGCCTTTTTGTGATGCATTTTGGCTGTTTGGTATTGTTTGACTTGTGCATTTTGACTGCTGCTGTTTGCAGCCTGTTGTTTTTGTTGCTGTTTGAACTTGCTGCCTTGCCTGTCCAATTTGTATATTTATTTCTTTTCCCCTTTTTTGTGAACCAAAACCTAGGTGTTGTACCCCAAAATTTTCCCTCTCATATTTCTCCAAACATTACAAGAAAAATCTCCAAGTGGCTCAAGATTGCTCAAGAGTTGGACAGTCAAGTCATCTCCTAAGTCAGTCAACCTCAAATTAGGGTTTTGTGTTTCATCAAGATCCTTGAATCCAAATGACCTCAAGTTCTCCCAAATGTCCTAATATGTTCTCAAGGTCATCCATGTCAAATTTCAAGCCTTGCAGAGGAAGTTTGCTCAGTCAATTGCTCAAAGGGTCCAAAAATCGACTATGTTAGGGCAAAAGTCAACTGTGACCTACAAACATCAAATTTTGTCAAATGGGCCCATTCTTTTCCACTTGATTTGAGCTTACATCATTTCCCACGTGTCCTAACTTCAGCCATGTGTCCATTTATCAATTTTATTATTTTATTTGATTTTTTATCGAATTATTTCATTTTAAATCAAATTAAATCAAATAAAATCCCAAACTTTGATTACATGAGATTTTTTGCTATTTTCAGGATTGGATTCTCATCAATATCATCATCAAATTCGTATCACACAAGATCATGGGCAAAAAGATGGTTTTTTTGACAAATTTGGCAAGCTTTCAAATGGAAATCAAATCAAATATGCAAGCCATAATGGGAGAAGATTTAGACCATAATTCTTAACCTAATGCATTCCATGATACATATAGAAGCTTAAGACACGAAAACAAGGGTTGGAGGCTGCAAGAACAATCAAGACAAAACTTGAAAAAATGGTGAAAAAGCATGAATCTGAATTCATACTTAGAGGCGATCTTAGAAGCCAAGAAGGGTCTCAATCGATTCCTGGAGGTTCACTGAGTTGAAACCAACCCAAAGCAGGCCTCCATACACACTCAAACACACTGTAAGTGTCACGCGATCCCCTTCTGCATTTGGTTTTGTATTTCAAAAATCATGCATTATTACAAAGAATCAATGGCATATTCGTAACCACCAGATCATTTCCAAGCTTTCTGTGTTATTTGATTTCATTTATCTGCTCTGTGGTGCAAAACGCCATTGTTAGGGTTTTGCCTCTTGGATTAGGGTTTTTTGTATTTTAGTATTTTATATTTTATTAACAAATCCATTAATTAATTTAGGCTATTAATTAGAAATAACTTTAATATTTTTTTAAATAATTAAAATTAATTAGACTTAATTAGATTTTTACTAATATTAATTAATTTTATTTTCTTTCTTTAAATACCAAAAAATACAAAAATAATTTATTTTCATTAATTAATTAATTTATTAATTTAATGATTAACTTAGATAATTTCTTTCTTAATTCAAAAACAAACAAAAAAATCTTTTCTTTAAATAACAAAGGGTCAAAACCCTACTCGCACTCGATTTAATTTTCCACACGCGATCTATTTATTCAATATTGTACTTGTTCCCGAAATATAATAGATAATTAGGACCATTTAACTATTTTTATCGCTTTATTTATTTTTCCGCATTTAAATTTCAAAGGGTTGCTTTTGGCGATGTAAATACCCGACGCCTTGTAATTTAATTTCTGCAATTTATTTTCCGCAAAATATAACTACTAGATGTTTGATAATAGGGATGCATGACAAGACTGAATGTTTTAACCTAAAATCAACATAGATCACCATTAACATGTACAAAGACAAAAATTAACTGAAAACGACATACTCGCACATGCGCACTCTTAGGGTACACCCCATTTGGTTGCCTTTGTACACGGTCATTAAGTATAGGTCGTTTTAGAAGTCGTCCTCTTGTCCAAAGATCATAGTCGCCTCGAAATGGTTGCCTCGGATATTGTTGCCTCAAACAGATGATCTAAGACATTAGGGTTACCGCTAAGGCGTCCTACCATTACTTTGGTAACCGTAAGTCCCGCATTCGAATTGACCCTAAAAATCCAACGACGATGCTACCTACTCATCAATAGTGGGATAGCATTGTCTAAAGGAAGATAGCATAGAATGATTCCTTTCTCGAGTAGGTAGGATGTTCTTAAGTACTTGCTCTTTCAAAAAACAAAAACTTTTCACATTTATACTTTTCGAACAAAGTTTTCAAAAACACTTCATACGCTCTTGAGGACAGAAGCAAGAGTTAAATCGAAGTTTTCAAAACAAAAACTTTTTCAAACCCACAAGCACAAAGAAAGCAAATTTTGAAAACAATATGAGCAAGTACCTAAGAGCCCGTGGATAACCACGGATAGAAAGGGTGCTAACACCTTCCCTTTCTATAATCTACCCCCCGAACCCGAGAAATATCTCAAAAGGGAATTTTTCTGTGCTTTTTTCCTTTCCTTGTTGGATAAAATAAAAGTTGGTGGCGACTCTTTCTTACCGCGAAATTTTGCAAAAACAAACGCAAAACGCAAACCAACATTCCAAAAAACAGTCAGTTGTTTCCCACCGTATCACAGAACTGGCGACTCTGCTGGGGAAGAATTATAAGTGGGGTGTACCTTAGGAATAGTTCATAATGTTTTCAATTGCATGATTTGTTTGCTTTATCTTTGTGGGTTTGAATTAGAGTTACTATAGATCCTAACCCGGATCTGGGGAATACCCTTTAGGTAAGTAGCAATAAACTGTGAGGGAACTGTACGGTGTAGACCGATACGGTTGAAGCAGTAGCAACGTTGGTGTGGCACTTTAGTATGTACCGATATCCCTTGTGGCGCAACGAGGAGAATATGGGTCTGCTAAGGGGTCATTAAGCACCAACTAACCTTAGAACCTTTAAATTGACCAACTTGGCCATAGAACAGTAGCAGTATGCTACACTTATTGAGACTAAACTCTCGCGATGATTCTGGAAGCAAGAAAAGGTTGCTAAACTGGAATTATGACCGATCGAGGGTAGTTAGTGATGTTGAGATCCTCTAGAACCCGGTTACTATTTTTAGGACAGGTTTGAACCAACTGAACTGAAAGAGGGTAGTACCTAGACTCCTTGCCAGCCTGAAATCTAAGGGCTCTCTGTGTGACTTCTGTGCCTTTACCATGTTTGCTATTTGTGGATACTTGTGGTGTGTTTTCTATCATGACATCATAACCTTGCATACATCTTGCATTGGACTAACCTATTTCAAAGACAGGAGGGATTCATCTTTGTTCTGTTTTGTAGGTCATGGCACCTATGCGTAGGAACACCATCCGGATCAACTTTGTCTAGGTTCCCACTATGCTTAAAGAATTGGTTACAAAGATGTCTGATACTACCTCCTTCATCAGAAGACATGGGCATCTTCTTAGTTTGGTCACTTCCAAACTGGACGAGCAGATGATGAGTGTCCTAGTCCAGTTCTTTGATCCACTGTACCATTGCTTTACTTTTCAGGACTACCAGTTGGTCCCTACCTTGGAAGAGTTCTCCTATCTGCTTGGTATCTCTATTCTGGAGCAGACCCTGTTCACAGGTTGGGAGAAGATCCTTAGGCCAGAAGAGATTGCTTCAGCCCTCCATCTGACAAAGGTTGAAGTGATGTCTAATTGGGAGACTAGAAGTGGAGCAAAGGGCTTTTTGACTAAGTTTTTGGTTGGTAAAACAAATCATTTTTGGAACAGCCTAGACTTCCAAGCATTTGAAGATATTCTGGCTCTTCTCATATATGGTTTGGTATTGTTTCCTAACTCCGACTCCTTTGTTGATGTGAATGCGGTAAAAATCTTCATCTCTGGTAATCCTGTACCCACTCTCTTGGGTGACATTCTTCATCAGCTTTATGCCCGTACTGCTTGGAAGCGGGGAACCTTGATGTGCTGTGCTCCATTGTTGGCGAGGTGGTTTATTTCTCACCTCCCCAAATCAGTTCTAAATAACAAAGAAGGCATGGGTTGGGCCTACCGGATTATGTCTCTCTCTCACAATGACATCATTTGGACTATTAAAGGTATGGACGAGGTGGCTATTATTGATCGCTGTGGGGAATACCCCAATGTTCCACTGATAGGAACCAATGGAGGAATCACTTATAATCTATGCTTGGCCTTGCATCAGTTTGGGCGAGCCAGAAGAGAAGGACCTCATGAGCTGCTAATGCCTAGAATAATCTTTGATTTCCAAGGGGATAGTGACGAGAAACGCTGCAGGTTCATAAGGGCTTGGGATAGAGTACACAGATCTGATCCACACGAGTTGGGTGTGAAGACTTCTCTACCAATGGAACCATATCTCCGATGGGTTCGCATACGTGCCCAAAAGCTGGGAATGCCCTATGAAGCCGTCTTGCCTATTATTGTTGAAGCTGCTGATGAGGAAGTGGTTCCTCCTACTATCTTACACCCTTACATGCCTACTGACATTGGGGCATTGAAGAGGTCTTGGATGCAGCTAAGGGAAGAGCGGGATACTTATAGAGAAAAGTATCACGAGCAAGAGCGAAAGATCCAGAAGTTGACAAGGCAGTTGGAGAATGAGCAGATCATCAACGACTATGTCAGCACTAAAGGCAAACGACCATGGGAGCGCTGATGTCCTTTGTTTATTTCCAGTTTTTATTTAATTTTCAGTATTTCCTTTCTTGTAACGCCTTAAGGGCATTTGTTGAACAATTAAATTTCAAGTTTATCTAATAAAAGTGTGCTTCATTTCTTGTTTACGAATTTGAATCTCTCGATGTCTTTGAAATCATATCATACGCATTTCATTCCATGCACCTCATGACAGGTACCCTTACAGGTTTTCTCATCTTCTTCGCTGTTTATTTCAGCATCATGTCTTCTGAACCATCAACTGAACAAGCAATCAAGGCTCTCCAGGCTCAAAACGCCCAGTTCCAGGAATTGTTCATGAATTTGGCTAAGGGTCAGCAAGATCTGAAGTCCCTTATCTTGAAAGAGAAAAAGAAGAAGAAGAAGAAGACGATCTTGTTTAACATGGGCCACAGGTTTGGAAACAGGCTACGAGATGAAGTTGATTTGACCACCTCGTCTGGAGGGAAAGATAGCCAGGAAGAAAGGAGGGCTCCTAGCCCTGTGGTTTCAGACAACGAGACAGACTTCGATGAAGACCAGTATCCTCCGGCTAAGGATAGATACAAACAACTGGAAGACCGGTTGAGTGCGATGGAATTACAGAAAGTGCCTGGTCTGGACTTTGGTGATTTAGGTCTGTCATCTGGGGTGGTGATTCCCCACAAGTTCAAAGCACCAGCCTTTGCTAAGTACGACAGGGTTTCTTGTCTAAAACTGCACCTCCGTTCGTATGTTAGGAAGATTCAGCCGTACACCGCTGACAAGAACCTATGGGTCCACTTCTTTCAAGACAGTCTTTCAGGGACCCAGCTTGAATGGTTTTACCAGTTGGAAGGAACTAGCATCCATAATTGGGAAGATTTAGCTGCTGTTTTCTACAAGCAGTACCAATTCAATGCCGACCTCGCTCCCACGCGTACCCAGCTCTAGGGTATGTCAATGGGTGCAGGCGAAGGTTTCAAAGATTATGCTCAGAAGTGGAGGGACCTTGTTGGCAGAGTGCAACCACCCTTGGCTGATAGGGAGCTAGTGGATATGTTTCTGGGGACCTTGTTTGGTCCATACTTCAACCATCTGATTGGAAGTTCTTCGTCCGGGTTTATGGAGCTGATTATGACCGGGGAAAGGATTGAGGCTGGTATTAAGTCTGGTAAAATACATAAGGGTGCTTCATCAGGCACCAAGAAGAAGCCTTTTAAGAAGGAGTCCAGTGTTGTTTACAGTTCAAAAAGCCAGAATAGACCTGAATGCCGCCAAGCTGTTAATGCGGTTATTATATCAAGACATGCTAGTGCTCCTCAGCACAATAACCAGCCAAAGGCCGAGAGACCGTGAAGGCAATTCACTCAACTCAACATGACTTTATCCCAGATTCTGCCACAGTTATTGAAAACCAATATAGTGATTCCAAGGGAGGCCCCGAAGAATCCCAACACTACATCACCAAAGTTTAACCCTAATGCCCGTTGTGCTTTTCACTCTGATAGCCTGGGGCATGATACAGATGATTGTTGGGTTTTGAAGAAGAAAATACAGGACTTGATTGATGCTAAGGAGATTGAGTTTGAGGCGCCTGAAAGACCTAATGTTGTGACTGCTCCTATGCCCAAGCATGGAGTAAATGCTATAGATGAAGACTCGTTTGTGGTTTCTGTAAACGACATTGTTACCCCTTTAATGACTGTAAAGAAGAACCTTTTATTAGCCGGTTTATTTCCGGGTTGTGGCGAAGGTTGCCGTATGTGTTCTGTCCTATCTACCAGTTGCCATCTTTTGAAGTCAGGTGTCCAACGCCTAATGGATAATAAAGAAATTCTGTTTGAGAAGACTGTTGTTCCTTTGGTTCCTACTGAAGAAGTTGTTATCATCACCATTTTCGACAATTCTTCCAAGGCTTCCTCGAGAAAGCCTGTTAGAATTACATCTATTCCAAGAATCACGTTGTTGATCATCACTGTTCCAGGGCCTATCCCTTATACATCTGATAAAGTTGTCCCTTGGCACTATGGGGCTGATGTTTATTATCACGGAGTTAAACAAGATTTGGATGCGGATACTGACGTCAGCAACATTGTTGGACCTGCCAAAGTCACCCGCAGCGGAAGACTTTTCTCCCCTGATATCTCTCCACCAACTGCCCGGAAACCTGTTGTTATTACACCTGCCAGCATACCTGCTACTATTCCTGTTCAAGTTCCCATTCTTACCCCTGTTGCCGAGTTATCTAATACTCGGGGCAAAGGGACCACTGATGAGCCTGCCCTGACGGAGGCACCAAAGAAAATTACTGTTAAAGCCTCTAGACAAGAGATGGAGGAAATTTTGAAGATCATTAAGAAGAGCAACTACAATGTAGTCGAGCAGCTGGGGCAAACCCCATCCAAAATCTCTATGTTGTCACTATTGCTATGCTCAGAGGCCCATGCCAAGGCTCTGATTGCATTCCTGAATACTGCACACGTGTCTCAAGAAACATCAGCTGATCAGTTTAAAGATTGCGTGGCTAGTCTGACAGCAGATAATGGTTTGGGTTTCTCTGATGCCGACTTGACTGTTAAGGGGAAGAATCACAATGACGCCCTGCATGTCTCCATTGAGTGCAGGGGCACTACTCTTGCTCATGTATTGGTGGATACTGGTTCCTCATTGAACGTTTTGCCTAAGAAAGCTCTAGACCGGTTGGACTGTGAAGGGTTGGAGCTGAAACCAAGCAACATTGTCGTCAGGGCCTTTGATGGGTCTAAGAGGATGGTGCATGGAGAAGTGGATATTCTGATTAAGGTTGGTTCTTAGGTTTTCGCATCTACATTCTATGTGATGGATATTCGGCCATCTTATTCTTGTTTGCTGGGTCGTCCATGGATCCACAAGGCTGGTGCAGTGACGTCTACGCTCCACTAGAAGTTAAAGTACCCGGTCAAAGGGAAAATTGTGACAGTACAAGGAGAAGAGGAGTACATGGTGAGCCACCTCAACTCTTTCCAATATGTAGAGATGGATGGGGAGTTCATTGAAACCCCATTTCAGCATTTTGAAGAGGTTCCCCAGACGCTGGCATCAACTGAGACTGTTATTGAAGATCCTCCTATGAAGATGGCTTCCTTCAAGGATGTCCGGGATGTTATCGAGAAAGATGCTCAAAAGGTTGTTCGGAATGCACGGATCGGAAGACCTCCCCTGTTCATCAGCAATTCAGGAGTGAATGACATCGAAGACGATGTTGAAGAGTCTGAGTTCGACAGTTGGATCTATCCTACTACTGATGGAGGACTAAGAAACTGGACAACAAAGGACTTCATCCCAATTTCTTTTGTTACCCAGTAATGAGACTTTTGTTTTGAATTTGTAACAGACAATGTTTTAAACTTTACAGCCTGGTGTCTTACCCGGGGCATTGTGGATTCATTTGTGAGGGCTTTATGTGGGTCATTTTCATATATCATTAATAAAGGCATTGGAAGTTTTCTTGCATTTCAAATTTTGCGCTCCTTGTTTTTCTTTTATTACATATTGGAAAACAGCCATTTTACACACACTCACATATACAGGTCTATATCCACTCTGGATCTCACTAGTAACGACTCTGCTACTGCCAGTTATGACTTCGAAAGTCCGATCAACTTAGCTGAAGATGAAGGTGAAGATGATTGCGAAGTTCTTGGAGAACTTGCTAGACTACTAATCCAAGAAGAGAGGGCTATACAGTCGCACCAAGAGCCCGTGGAATCAGTAAATCTGGGTACGGAAGAAGACAAGAAAGAGGTCAAGGTTGGTGCAAACCTGGAGCTTAGCGTGAAACAGCGGTTGATTCAGATGATGCGTGACTACATTGAGATCTTTGCCTGGTCTTATGAAGATATGCCTGGTTTGGATACCGATATTGTGGTTCACCGATTGCCTACCAAGGAAGAATGTCCTCCAGTGAAATAGAAGGTCCGCCGAATGCGCCCAGAGATGTTTTATAAAATCAAGTCTGAAGTGATGAAGCAGTTTGATGCCGGTTTTCTAGCAGTTACTTCTTACCCACAGTGGGTGGCCAACGTGGTTCCAGTGCCGGAGAAGGATGGTAAGGTTCGAATGTGTGTTGACTACAGGGATCTGAACAGGGCAAGCCCCAAGGATAATTTCCCTCTACCTCATATAGACGTTCTGTTCGACAACACCGCACAGCATAAGGTCTTCTCCTTTATGGACGGTTTCTCCGGTTATAATCAGATTAAAATGGATCTCGAAGACATGGAGAAGACAACCTTTGTTACTCAATGGGGTACCTTTTGCTACAAGGTCATGCCCTTCGGATTGAAGAATGTTGGGGCAACGTATCAGCGTGCCATGGTCGCTTTGTTCCATGACATGATCCATCATGAGATTGAGGTATACGTTGAAGACATGATTGCAAGATCCCAGAATGAGGAAGAATATCTCGATCACCTTCAGAAGCTATTTGACAGATTGAAGTTGTACAAGCTGAGGTTAAACCCGAACAAGTGCACCTTCGGAGTGAGATCTGGTAAACTGCTGGGTTTCGTTGTAAGCGATAAAGGTATTCAAGTGGATCCTACAAAGGTGAAGGCTACACAGGAAATGCCAGCACCCCAAACAAAAAAAGAAATCAGAGGCTTTCTGGGACGTCTGAATTACATTGCCCGATTCATCTCACACCTGACTGTTACTTGTGAGCTAATCTTCAAGCTACAGAAAAAAGATCAAGTGGTAAGATGGAACGATGAATGTCAGGCCGCTTTCGAAAGGATCAAAGAATTTCTCCAAGAGCCACCTATTATGATGCCTCCAGTTGAAGGGAGACCTTTGATCCTATACTTGACAGTACTCGACAACTCAATGAGGTGTGTTGGGTCAGCATGACGAGTCTGGCCGAAAAGAGCATGCTATTTATTACCTTAGCAAAAAGTTTACCGACTGCGAGACCCGATACTCGTTGCTCGAGAAAACTTGTTGCGCTTTGGCATGGGCTGCTCGCCGGCTGAGACAGTATATGCTGACTCACACTACTCTATTTATATCAAAAATGGATCCAATCAAGTATGTCTTCGAAAAGCCTGCCTTGTCCGGAAGAATAGCAAGATGGCAGATGATTTTGACTGAGTATGACATCCAATACACAACCCAAAAGGCAATCAAAGGAAGTGTGTTGGAAGATCACTTGGCACATCAGGCAGTGGATGATTACCAGTCTATGAACTTTGAATTTCCAGATGAGAATATCATGATAGTGACTGACTGTGAGACACCTGGATCGGATGAAGGACCTGAGGAGGGAACCCGATGGTCTATGTATTTTGACGGAGCTTCAAACGCTTTGGGTAATGGCATTGGCGCCGTGATCATATCTCCTAAAGGCTCTCATACTCCGATTACCGCCCGACTATGTTTTAACAGCACCAACAATATGGCGGAGTATGAAGCGTGCATCATGGGTCTTCGAGCTGCTATTGACCTAAAGATTAAGTTTCTAAGTGTTTTCGGAGATTCCGCTCTCGTGATCAGTCAGATCAAAGACGAGTGGGATACGAAACACCCAAATCTTATTCCTTACAAAGAGTATGTGTTGACATTGTTTCCCCACTTCGAAGAGATAACCTTTGAACACTTCCCTAGAGAGGAGAATCAGTTGGCGGACGCGTTGGCTACAATGTCTTCCATGTTCAAAGTCAATTGGGATAACGAAGCTCCTCGGATTATCATTGAAAGGTTGGACGAACCTGCACATTGTTGTGACATTGGGACAGAAGAGGTAGCAGATAAACCCTGGTTTCATGAGGTGAAAAGGTATCTTGAGGCTCAGGAATACCCCAAGGGTGCATATGTTAATGACAAGAAGTTTCTGAGGAGGTTCGCGGAGAAGTTCTTCATCAGCAATGGCATCCTTTACAAGCGTAACCATGATTCGACCTTACTGCGATGTGTGGATAAGAGCGAGGCAGATAGAATCATGACAGAATTACATGAAGGTACTTTCGGAATTCATTCCAGTGGACATACCATGGCAAAGAGAATCCTACGGGCAGGATATTATTGGTTCACTGTGGAAGCTGACTGTTATCAGCATTCTCGGACCTGTCACAAGTGCCAAGTCTATGCTGATAAGGTGCACATACCCCCAGTACCTATGAATGTCTTGACAGCTCCGTGGCCTTTTGCAATGTGGGGCATTGATATGATCGGCGAGATCAGACCCACAGCATCCAACGGGCATCGTTTCATCCTGGTGGCTATTGATTACTTTACAAAGTGGGTTGAAGCAGCTTCATTTGCTACAGTGACCAAGAACGTCGTGGCACGGTTCATTCGGCACAATCTGATCTATCGATATGGTGTACCAGAGAGGATCATTACGGAAAATGGTACCAATCTCAACAATAAGATGATCACTGAGCTCTGCAAGCAGTTCAAGATACAGCATCACAACTCTTCTCCTTACCGGCCGAAGATGAATGGGGTTGTAGAAGCGGCTAATAAAAACATTAAGAAGATCATGTAGAAAATGACGGTGACATACAAAGACTGGCACGAGATGTTACCTTTTGCTCTTCATGGGTATCGTACCACAGCGCGGACATCAACAGGGGCAACACCTTATTCCTTGGTATACGGCATGGAGGCAGTCTTGCCCATTGAAGTTCAGATGCCCTCTCTTCGGATCATGAAGGATGCAGGTTTGAGCGAAGATGACTGGATTTAGACCCGGCTTGATCAGCTAAACCTAATCGACGAAAAGAGACTCACTGCTATTTGTCATGGTCAGACGTATCAAAAGCGGATGATCAAGGCATTTGACAAGAAAGTTAGACGACAAGAGTATCAAGTTGGGGACCTGGTAATCAAGCACATTATCTTACCTCAAGGTGATCCCAGGGGAAAATGGACCCCTACTTACGAAGGGCCATTTGTGGTTAAGAACATTTTCTCAGGAGGAGCTATGATTCTAACCACCATGGATGGTGACGACCTTCCTCACCCCGTCAATACAGACATAGTGAAAAGATACTACTCATGATCAAAGACCCGCTAGGTCGACTAGCCTAGGCAAAAATAAGGGCTTCCCAGCGAACCAAAAGGGTTCGGACAAAAATAAGGGATGAAAATAAAAAAATTTATACACCCGGCAAGTCGAAAACCTGAAAAGGCGGCTTGGGCAAAAATGGGTATCCCGGTGGACTGAAAACCCGAAAGGGCGGTCCAGGAAAAAATTAGGGATTAAAGCGTAACACTATGTCTCATTGGATCACCTTGCATCTAGACTTCGGTATCAACCATCAAGCTCAGACGACACTAATAAATCTGATCTACCTTCAACCAAGTGGCAAAGTGATGAGATGCTCGAGGATATAAGGGCAATAGCATAGTTGGTACCCAGTGGGATTATTCACATAGCTGTCTTGTTTAGTTTTTCACAAATTGTGTAAATTCTATTATTCGGCGGCGTTCTCTTACTAGGACGTCAGCCTCTTGTACAAAAACTCCTATTTACAGGCCAAACTTCAAAATCAATACAATTCATTTTCAAAGAAATTTCAAACTGTCTTTCCTTTATCTGTTTTGTTTTGCAAAGAACGTCCAATGTTCATTTTTGATATATGCACTTGACATTTATTGCTGCTCATAAATATTTGCATGCGAAACAAAAGGATGATTACTGGTAATATCAGAAACAGGGGCAAATGAGAATTGTCCAAGCTATATAGTTGCTCTGTCCACCAGGTACAAGGTAAATTCAGCTGAAGAGCATGGTTAAGATGCATTCACTCCCTACAGAGTAAGACAGTAATGATAGCTCTCCCCAGCTGAGACTCGCAACGGTGATTGAATCGGTAATATTCTCTCCCAAGCAGAGTTTATCTACCATCAGCGCTAAAAAGGTTAATATCCCCGACAGTCTTAATATTCCCCAACGGAGTATAAGAATATTCCCCGGAAGAATACAAGATACCTCTAGTGGAGTTAAAATTTTCCCAGCGCAGTCTGAAAAAGCTTCCCCAATAGAGTTGAAGAATCATCCCCAGTAGACTCCGGAAGTTCGTCCCCGGTGGAGTATAAAAAGGAATATCCCCAGTCGAGTTCAAAG
Organism: Vicia faba; assembly: GCA_948472305.1. Classification (NCBI taxonomy): domain Eukaryota; kingdom Viridiplantae; phylum Streptophyta; class Magnoliopsida; order Fabales; family Fabaceae; genus Vicia; species Vicia faba. Next base: position 1,417,448,133 of record OX451739.1, on the reverse strand, counting down.
GAAGATTGTCCCCATCAAAGCTCAAAGGATTATCCCCACAGGAGTCTAACAGGTTATCCCCAATGAAGTCGCAACTGAAAGATCATCCCCAGCGGAGTTCTTTCCTTTCACAAACAGGAATTTAATCCCCAACAAGATTCAGTATCACCAGCAACGGTAATTCATCCCCAGCGGAACTTATTGGTTAAATCCTCAGCAGAACATCTCTTCCCCATAGAGTAATCTCTTCCTTAGTTTGTTCCCCAACGGAGTTATCTTCTCTTGCAGGGTTATTCTCGCAATCATCTTCATTCACCATCCCCAGCGGAAGCGAAGAATTCAACTCTTTTCTCCAGCAGCTATCCGAGATTTATTTTCCCTAGCTAAAACATTACATTTTGATACATCATGACACATGCATATACGCATCATACAATCACAATCCCATTTATTTTGAGAACATCATTGCTTGATCTATATCATGCATTGCATATGACTGACCTTTACCTTTCAGGAAAGGAGGCAGTTAAGTTCTCAACTATGTCGAAGAACTGGACCGGTTCTTAAATACTAACTGAATTATCCTCGGTTGAATTTCAGATAAGGTTCTCAATCTCGACAATTTTCCTCCGTCATAGTGTGGACGAGTTCTACAATCTCAACGGTATACTACGTTGAAGACAAGACAGTTCCTAGATCTTGATGAAGATGTTTTCCTCCGTCATAGTGTGGACGAGTTCTACAATCTCAACGGTATACTATGTTGAAGACCAGACAGTTCCTAGATCTTGATGAAGATGTTTTCCTCCGTCATAGTGTGGACGAGTTCTACAATCTCAACGGTATACTACGTTGAAGACTAGACAGTTCCTAGATCTTGATGAAGATGTTTCCCTCCGTCATAGTGTGGATGAGTTCTACAATCTCAACGGTATACTACATTGAAGACCAGACAGGTCCTAGATCTTGATGAAGATGTTTTCCTCCGTCATAGTGTGGACGAGTTCTACAATCTCAACGGTATACTATGTTGAAGACTAGAAATTTCCTAGATCTTGATGAAGATGTTTTCCTCCGTCATAGTGTGGACGAGTTCTACAATCTCAATGGTATACTCCGTTGAAGACCAGACAGTTCCTAGATCTTGATGAAGATGTTTTCCTCCATCATAGTGTGGACGAGTTCTACAATCTCAACGGTATACTACGTTGAAGACCAGACAGTTCCTAGATCTTGATGAAGATGTTTTCCTCCATCATAGTGTGGACGAGTTCTACAATCTCAACGGTATACTATGTTGAAGACCAGACAGTTCCTAGATCTTGATGAAGATGTTTTCCTCCGTCATAGTGTGGACGAGTTCTACAATCTCAACGGTATACTACGTTGAAGACCAGACAGTTCCTAGATCTTGATGAAGATGTTTCCCTCCGTCATAGTGTGGACGAGTTCTACAATCTCAACGGTATACTACATTGAAGACCAGACAGGTCCTAGATCTTGATGAAGATGTTTTCCTCCGTCATAGTGTGGACGAGTTCTACAATCTCAACGGTATACTACATTGAAGACCAGATACTTCTTAGATCTTGATGAAGATGTTTTCCTCCGTCATAGTGTGGACGAGTTCTACAATCTCAACGGTATACTATGTTGAAGACCAGACAGTTCCTAGATCTTGATGAAGATGTTTTCCTCCGTCATAGTGTGGACAAGTTCTACAATCTCAATGGTATACTACATTGAAGACCAAACAGTTCCTAGATCTTGATGAAGATGTTTCCCTCCGTCAGAGTGTGGACGAGTTCTACAATCTCAACGGTATACTACGTTGAAGACCAGACAGTTCCTAGATCTTGATGAAGATGTTTCCCACAGTCGAAGACCTGACCGGTTCTTAAATCTCAGTTGAATTATCCTCGGTTGAATTTTAGATAAGGTTCTCAATCTTGATAATTTTCCTCCGTCATAGTATGGACGAGTTCTACAATCTCAATGGTATACTCCGTTGAAGACTAGACAGTTCCTAGATCTTTATGAAGATGTTTCCCCCAGTTGAATTATGGACAAGTTCTTAAAACTCAGCAGAGATGTTCTCTCAGCTGAGGTACAGGCAAGTTCCTAAATCTCAATAAAAGATAGACTTCCCCAGCGGAATCTTCTACAAACAACATGTATGCAAATTCCCGCTAAGGAATCTCTTATGCGATTGACGCTCCTGCAGACGGAATCTGTAAGCCCATCCTCCTACCAAAAATCTCCAAATGGCATATGTAAGTCCATTCCCGACATCACAAGGCTGATACTACTTCATGGGAGTGCAAATTTCTGGGCACTCTAGTGTTCAATCATCTTCCACCTTCGGATCACGAAAGGCACGAAAGCCAATATACATCCTCAGGTTTAAGAAGATTGAACAGGGGCAGCTGTTGTACCCCAAAATTTGCCCTCTCATATTTCTCCAAACATTACAAGAAAAATCTCCAAGTGGCTCAAGATTGCTCAAGAGTTGGACAGTCAAGTCATCTCCTAAGGCAGCCAACCTCAAATTAGGGTTTTGTATTGCATCAAGATCCTTGAATCCAAATGACCTCAAGTTCTCCCCGATGTCCTAATATGTTCTCAAGGTCATCCATGTTAAATTTCAAGCCTTGCAGAGGAAGTTTTCTCAGTCAATTGCTCAAAGGGTCCAAAAATCGATTGTGCTAGGGAAAAAGTCAATTGTGACCTACAAACAGTCAAACCTCAAGATTTTTTGTCAACATTATCATTTTGAAGGATATTTCATCATTTGATCAAGGGTTGATCATGATTCATCAAGGATTGCTCAAAATTCATCAAGACTCAAAAGTTGCTAAATTAGGATTTTGTAGGAAAAGTCAACTCAACTTTTACCAAGCATAACTTTCTCATACTTTATAAGGAATGACCCATCAAAAGCTAATTTTGAATAGGATGCAATTTCATACAATCCATCTTCATACCCCAAGATTAGAAAATGCACTCACAAGAAGTTATAAATTTGGACATTATAGGTCATTTTTGAAAGTCAACAAAAACACCTTTTTTGTCAAAGCTTATAACTTGAGCATGGAATGTCAAAATGAGACGAGACCAAAAGGGTTGGTTAGAGGACATCTCATGATTTCTAGAAAGTCCAAGAACACCTCCAAAAGTTCCAAATTGAAGAAGTTATGCATTGTTGAAGTTGGGCATTTTTGCAAAATTGCCAAAAGTCAACTATCCCCAAAACATCAAATTTTGTCAAATGGGCCCATTATTTTCCACTTGATTTAAGCTTACATCATTTCCCACGTGTCCTAGCTTCAGCCATGTGTCCATTTATCAATTTTATTATTTTATTTGATTTTTTATCGAATTATTTCATTTTAAATCAAATTAAATCCCAAACTTTGATTACATGAGATTTTTTGCTATTTTTAGGATTAGATTCTCATCAATATCATCATCAAATTCGTATCACACAAGATCATGGGCAAAAAGATGGTTTTTTTGACAAATTTGGCAAGCTTTCAAATGGAAATCAAATCAAATATGCAAGCCATGATGGGAGAAGATTTGGACCATAATTCTTAACCTAATGCATTCCATGATACATATAGAAGCTTAAGACACGAAAACAAGGGTTGGAGGCTGCAAGAACAATCAAGACAAAACTTGAAAAAGTGGTGAAAAAGCATGAATATGAATTCATACTTAGAGGCGATCTCAGAAGCCAAGAAGGGTCTCAATCGATTCCTGGAGGTTCACTGAGTTGAAACCAACCCAAAGCAGGCCTCCATATACACTCAAACACGTTGTAAGTGTCATGGGATCCCCTTCTGCATTTGGTTTCGTATTTCAAAAATCATACATTATTACAAAGAATCAATGGCATATTCGTAACCACCAGATCATTTCCAAGCTTTCTGTGTTATTTGATTTCATTTATCTGCTCCGTGGTGCAAAACGCCATTGTTAGGGTTTTGCCTCTTGGATTAGGGTTTTTTGTTACAGGTAAAATTAGCCTTAATGATGGCTATGGACGTGACCGGGAGAGGAAGACGAATACAATCATGGTCTTGGGAGAAATTTATATGGCCTGAGATGAATTTTAGGAATGGCCTATGCTTTTAGCTGCGGATTCAAATCTGCAGGTAATTTTGTTTCAGGCATGAGGATAGGGACGACATCGTGTCCTCCTCTGATTGGCCCTTTTCAAATTTTCGCGCTTTTTTTTCCTAGCATATTAACGTGTTTTAGCATATTATGTTTTGTTTGTATTTTATTAACAATTGAAGCAAAGTGCCCCAGTGGTTAGCGTGTCTAGTTCCAAGGCGTTGATGGCTGGAGGTCAGGGGTTCGATCCCTGCCTCCAGCGCTTTGTATTTTCCTTTGTTTTTTCACGTAATCAGGTGCAAATCTAAGAGTGCAGCTCACCATATGCCTTCACATGTCCAACAACCAGATGGCCCAAGGCCAAATCTGGTGATCCAGGATGAGAGTCCACCATGGGGTCAAGTCCAAGTGCGCACAGGGAATCAAGAAAGTCAAACGAGGCCAGATTCAAATGGGCCTCAGCTTGCTATTCTGACCTCCTTTTCAAGCCCATGCCCTTTCTCTCTTTCTTTTATTTATTTGTTTATTTTTTATTTGATTTAACTATTTTCATTATTTTCTAACCAATCAAATTTTTTTCCTTTAATAAAATTAAAACCAAAAAACATTTTCTTTATTAAATTAAATTTTAGTATTTTATATTTTATTAACAAATCCATTAATTAATTTAGGCTATTAATTAGAAATAACTTTAATATTTTTTTAAATAATTAAAATCAATTAGACTTAATTAGGTTTTTACTAACATTAATTTATTTTATTTTATTTCTTTAAATACCAAAGAATCCAAAAATAATTTATTTTCATTTATTAATTAATTAATTTATTAATTTAATGATTAACTTAGATAATTTCTTTCTTAATTCAAAAACAAACAAAAAAAACTTTTCTTTAAATAACAAAGGGTCAAAACCCTACTCGCACTCGATTTAATTTTCCGCATGCGATCTATTTATTCAATATTGTACTTGTTTCCAGAATGTAATAGATAATTAGGACCATTTAACTATTTTTATCGCTTTATTTATTTTTCCGCATTTAAATTTCAAAGGGTTGCTTTTGGCGATGTAAATACCCGACGCCTTGTAATTTAATTTCCGCAAAATATAACTGCTAGATGTTTGATAATAGGGATGCATGACAAGGCTGAATGTTTTAACCTAAAATCAACATAGATCACCATTAACATGTACAAAGACAAAAATTAACTGAAAATGACACACTCGCACATGCGCATTCTTAGGGTACACCCCATTTGGTTGCCTTCGTACACGGTCATTAAGTATAGGTCATTTTAGAGGTCGTCCTCTTGTCCAAAGATCATAGTCGCTTCGAAATAGTTGCCTCGGATATTGTTGCCTCAAACAAATGATCTAAGACATTAGGGATACCGCTAAGGCTTCCTACCATTGCTTTGGTAACCGTAAGTCCCGCATTCGAATTGACCCTAAAACTCCAACAACGATGCTACCTACTCATCAATAGTGGGATAGCATTGTCTAAAGGAAGATAGCATAGAACGATTCTTTTTTCGAGTAGGTAGATGGTTCTTAAGTACTTTCTATTTCAAAAAACAAAAACTTTTCACATTTATACTTTTCGAACAAAGTTTTCAAAAACACTTTATACGCTCTTGAGGACAGAAGCAAGAGTTAAATCGAAGTTTTCAAAACAAAAACTTTTTCAAACCCACAAACACAAAGAAAGAAAATTTTGAAAACAATATGAGCAAGTACCTAAGAACCTGTGGATAACCACGGATAGAAAGGGTGCTAACACCTTCCCTTTCTATAATCTACCCCCCGAACCCGAGAAATATCTCAAAAAAGGAATTTTTCTGTGCTTTTTTCCTTTCCTTGTTGGATAAAATAAAAGTCGGTGGCGACTCTTGCTTACCGCGACATTTTTCAAAAACAAACGCAAAACACAAACCAGCATTCCAAAAAATAGTCAGCTCTTTCCCACCGTATCACACTAGGTTTTGGGATTTGCATAAATAGGGGAAAATGGACAAACAAAATTCTGATTCCTAAAAAGCAAACCCTAATGATGAAAAATCAAATTTGCTTGGACTTTTCAATATTGATTTTTGCTAATATTCTCTTTTCTTCTGTCACATGTGCAAACAAATGGCAAGAAAGACAATGGCTAGCAATGGGGAATTTCTTGAGGATGAAGCAAAGAGTCTTGAAGAAGAAGCAAAATTTCCTTTGTAGATTTAAACTTTATATTTTACTTGTAATCTATTTGTAATCACTTGTAATCATTTGTGAATGACCCACAAAACTGTAATGAACAAAGCTTGAGTAATAATGAATATTTGTTGTACACAACTGTTATACCCCAAAATTTGCCCTCCCATATTCCTCAAGAAATTGCCAAGCCAAGCTACAAAATTCCCCAAGGGTTGTGCAGTGCAACAGTCTCCCATACAGTCAAAATTAGGGTTTTGAGTCTGATCAAGAAAAGGAAGTGTTCAAAGGCCCAATCAAGTCTCATATGCTTACAAACATGGTCAAGCATCCTCATATCAAGTTTCAAGGCATTCAGCTCAAAATTGCACAGTCAAAACCCTAAATTGCACTACAGTCAACTGTAGGGGCAAAATGGTCATTTGACAGTCAAAAGTTCAAATTTTTGGTCAACATATCATTTTGAAGCCACAAACATCATTTGATCAATGCTTGATCATGATTCTCAAAATTTGGCTCAGAAATCATCAAAGATGCAAAAGTTGCTATATTTGGACAGTTGAAAAAGTCAACTGAAATTGACCAGAGCATAACTTTCACATGGATTATCAGAAAAATCCCATCCAAAGCTCATTTTGAAGAGAAAGACATTTCCTACAACTCATCTTCATACCTCAAGTCCAAGAAATGCTCTCACAAAAAGTTATCAATTTCAACATTATAGGTCATTTTCAAAAGTCAACAAAAAGGGACTTTAAGTCAAAGGCCATAACTTGAGATTGGAAAATCAAAATGACATGGGACCAAAGGCATTGGTTAAAGGACTCAAAGACCTTTCCAAAATGTCCAAGAACATGAGAAAAGCTTAAAAATTAAGCAAGTTATGCATTGGAGAAGTTGGGAAATTTTTGTGAAATGGCAAAAGTCAACTATCCTTGAAACTTCAATTTTTGACAAAAGGGCCCACTTTCTTCCACTTGATTCAGCCTTGTCATGCCACACACGTGTCCCATGATTAATTTCAAGACCAAATATTGATTTTTCTATTTTATTTAATTTTTGATAATTTAATTCATTTTAAATCTTTAAAAATTCAAATAAAATTCAAAAGCCAATGGAATAGTGTCATTTGAATTTGGATAGCTTCCATATATCATGGGCCAGCTCACAAACTCATGCTAGGGTTAAATTACACACCAAGTCTTGGTTTGCTTAAAAAAGGGAAAAGTTTGTTAATGGTAAAAGACCAAAGACCAATTCTCTCATGGGCATGGATAAAGGCCAACTAATGACCTAATTCTCTTGCCTCATAAGTGCTAAGTCAAACCCTAACCACAACAGACCAAAGGCTGCGCTCAAAGGCTCATAAAAAACTTGGAATTTTGACTTGAAAATTGGGATTCTGAAATCACTACTAGAAGGCGATTCAAAGCTTGATTTTTTTTCTAATAGCTTCCTCAAACTCTCCTGATCACATTCCAATCACAAACAACAACCCAAACGCAAAGAACTGGTATATTGGATTCAAACTGTACAGGAAAAATCTCATAATCGTATATCATGTTATAGGCATTCTTTGTGAAATTTATGCATAGATTCTTATTCCTCATGATGTTCTGAAGCTAACCCATGCCATTAATTTGATTATTAGGCTGTGTATGCAATTTCGCCATTGTTGTTTTTCTAGGGTTACGAAGCTCAAAATTGGGGCTTTTAAAAATAGGCAAAATTAAGCCTCAAAACCATGGCCATCCAACTCAGTGCAGAGAGACGAAGAAGACCCACCATTCGCGAACAATTTATGATTCACATAGTGCTATTCGCTATTTCTTCTAAAGCTGTCTAAACCCACGCATAAGAAACCGTGGCCTTTGTTGTGTGTTTTCAGGAAAATTGGAGAAGACAACATCGTGTCAATACGTGATAGGCCAGTTTGAAATTCGCGCCAGAAACCCACTAACGCATTTGTTTCTTTTTTTTATTATTTGTTTCTTATAATATATTAACATATGTTTCATGGCTCAGCTGGCAAACCACCAAGGCATTAGCGTCCAAGACCTGGGTTCGAACCCCAGGTCTGTATAAATTTCAATAATATTTTTCAATACAAGATCTTATGCAGCGCTAACGTCCAGGGCATACCATACACCTCAAAGCCTGATCGTCCACGCGTCCAGTTGGGCCAATTCAAAGGCAAGGATTCAAGGAGCACAATAAACTCCAGTCAACGCTGAAGCAAGCTAGCAAAAAGTCAGCAAGGCCATAACACAAATGGGCCTGAAATGCTAAGGCCTTACCTCCAAATTGGGGCTACCCCCCCCTTGGTTTGCCTTCTCTTTCTTTCTATTTTATTTCTTTTCAAATTATTATTTTCTTTATTAGTTTAATTAATTTATATTTTAACAAAATACAAAAACATCAAAAAATCAGAAAAAGGATAAAAACATAAAAAATATTTATTTTATTTATTTTCTTGTAGATAATTAACATGTAAATTAATTTAGTAAAATAGGTTTTAACTTTAATTCTTTTAATAAATAAAAATCCAAAAATATGTAGAAATAGGTTTAATTAATTTTGATTCTTTAATTCCTTTTTTTTACAATAATAATATTCATTTTATTTATTTTCTATAATTAAATTAGGCATGTAAATTAACTTAGATTTAAATTAGGTCAAAACTTAATATTTTCACAATAAACTTAAAAAACATTAGAATTAGGGTTTGACGCTTCATTTTAATTTTAATTAATTATTTTTCTTTAAAATCTTAAAAAACACAAAATACCAAAAAACATTCTTTTTAATTTTAATTTTTAATTCCTTATTAACTTTAATTTGTTGTAAAAGGGTCCAACGCCCATGTCCATAATTTATTTAATTTGCACATTTATTTTATGTCGTTTAAATAATTATGTACATGTCCCAAAGCCTTGTAACAATTTTTACTTTTCGCTTATTTTCTTTATTTATTTTCTGTAAAATCGGGTCCGGTTTAATTTTGGCGATGTGGACCCGCGCCATTTGTAATAGTTTAGATTTATTTTCCCGCAAAACTTTTAACTGTTAACAAAAGCATGAAAGAATGTATGGACTTAAAATAAAATCAAGCGTAGAACACCAATGAACATGACAAGACAAATATCAATGAAAACAACACACGAACCGCACACACCACCCCTAGGGTACGCCTCACTGTTGCCTTGCTTTCGAAAGGTGATCGTCGAGTAGAGGATGTCTTAGTAAGTCCTCATGATCCGGGAACCTGGCATGAGGGTAGCTTCTAAGGTGTCTTCCTATTGCTCTGGTGATCACCATGTCCCTACAAACTCGAATTGACCCGAACACCTCCAACGGTGGTGCTACCTATCTCTCAATGGTGGGATGGCACTACTTTAAAGGACTTTTACCCAGACGAATTCCTTAGGGTAGGTAGGTTCTCAAGGATACTTGCTCTAATTTCAAACGAAAATACTTTTCACACCAACACATTTTCAAAAGCTTTCAAAGCAAACTTTTCAAACACTCTGACGTACGAGTCGAACTGAAATTTTTCAAAGAAACTTTTTAAAACCCACAATTGAAAAGCAAGCAAACATTTTTGAAAACACATTGAGCAAGTATCTAAGAGCCCATGGATAACCATGGATAGAAAGGGTGCTAACACCTTCCCTTTCTATAACCTACCTCCCGAACCGAGAGCAATCTCTTTAAGGAATTTTTCTGTGCTTTTGTCCTTTCCATTTGGAGAAAATAAAAGACGGTGGCGACTCTTGCTTCCGCGACATTTCGCGAGCCAGCTTTAAAACAGTCAGTTCCAGATCCACCGATCACAGAACTGGCGAATCTGCTGGGGACTTAAACTTAAAGTGAGGTGTACCTTAGGGATAGTTCATAACTGTGTTTTCAATTGCTTTCTTTGCTTGCTTTAAATTGTGGGACTGTCTTGGGAGTTCTATAGATCCTAACCCGGATCTGGGGGGTACCTTCTTAGAAAGTAGCAACAAGGCTGTGAGGGAACTGTGCGGGGTATACCGACATGGTTGAAACAGTCTGCTACGTTGATGTGGCACTTTGGTGTGTACCGGTAACCCTTGAGTTCAGTCAAGGAGAGTACGGGGACTCCGCGTGGTGTCGTGAAGCATCAACAGACCTTAGGAACCTTAATTGAACCATCTTGGCCTCTTTAGGGTAGTGAGATAACTGACTTTGGTGCAGTCCGAGGTTGGTTGATACTCGATACTACACTCAATTGAGGGTTGCTTTCCTGGAATATTTCGGTCGCCAGTTCAGTGGCTAAATCGAAACGATGAACAATGAAAGCAATCCCGTGATATTGGGAACCTTAGAACCCGGTTACTTTGATTAGGACAGGTTGAACTCACCAACTTCAAGAGGGTACTACCCAGACCCCATGCTGGCCTTAAACCTTAAGGGCTTGTCTTGTGTGCCTTGTGTGCCTTACATGTTTGTCTTTGTACATATCTGTGGTGTGTTTAATCATAGCATCATGACATCATCCAGCATCATATGCATTAACTAACCATTTCAGGGGTTCGAATTTTCATCTTTGTTCTTGTTTTGTAGGACATGGAAACTGTTCGTAGAAAGACAATTCAAATCAGTCTTGTAAGGATCCCTCCTCAGCTTAAGGAGCTTATATCCAGGATTCCCGAGAACTCTTCATTCAGTGAAAGGCATGGAAGCCTCATCAGCTTGGTCAACACCAACATTGAGGAAGACATGATAAGGGTCTTATTCCAATTCTTTGACCCTCTGCATCACTGTTTCACCTTCTTGGATTATCAGTTGGTACCTACATTGGAGGAGTTCTCCCGGCTCCTGAAGATCCCTATCCTTGATCAGCTACCCTTCAACGGTACAGAAAAGGAACCTAGGCTTGAAGAGATTGCTAAAGCCTTGCACCTACAGTCATCTGACCTCAAGGGACATTGGGAAGTTAGAAGTGGTACCAAAGGGTTCTTAGCCAGGTTTCTGTTTGAAAAGGCCTATGAATGTTGGAACTCCCTTGACTTACAAGCTTTTGAAGAGGTTGTGGCCCTTCTTGTTTATGGGTTGGTGTTGTTCCCTAACCCAGACCAGCTCGTTAATATCAATGCTGTCCAGATCTTTATGTCCAGGAATCCTATACCTACGTTGCTGGGGGACATCCTTCACTCATGTTACACTCGAACCATGAGAAAAAGAGGTGTCCTTATGTGTTGCACTCCTCTCCTGGGAAAGTGGTTTATTTCGCACCTTCCACAATCAGTCTTGAAGAACGAGCGGGGTTTGAGATGGTCACAACGGTTGATGACTCTTACACATGCAGATATACATTGGTGCCCTAGGTCCAGAGAAGATGTCACTATCATTGATCGTTGCGGGGAGTATCCTAATGTTCCTTTACTTGGAATCAGAGGGGGTATTACTTATAGCCCATGCCTGGCTTGGAGACAATTTGGTTATGCTCGGAGGGATGGTCCTCATGACATGTTGATTCCTGACATAGTTTTTGACTTCGACAACGATACTCAAGGACTTCGCCAGAGATTTATCAGAGCTTGGAGGATGCCTAGTAGGATAGACAGCAAGACACTGGGGCACAGGAACTCCATTCCTTTGGAGCCTTACCTCAAGTGGGTACGAGCCCGCTCTCAGAAGTTAGTAATGCCTTATCCTCACATGCTTCCAGTAATCAAAGAGCCTGCCTTGGAAGGAGAGGTGTCTCACGTTATTCAGCACCCTGATATGCCCACATCCTGGGAAGAGATGCAGAAGAGCTGGATCCAGCTTAAGGAAGAGCGGAATTCTCTTGAGACTAGTTTGCATGCCAGTGAAAAGAAGGTCTTGGAGCTCACCCGCCTGTTGCATGAGGAAAGGAACCTCAACACTTACATAGCTCCAAAGAGGATGCGCAACATATTTTGGGATTGATTTGATCTTTTTGTACTTTTGCCCATGAGGCTTTGATGTATTAAACAATGATTTTCTTAATAATAACGTGTGTTCCTTTTGGTCTACAACAAATTTGAATTTTCGAACTCTTGAATGCATTGCATAAACACATATCATTCATCATGTGCATCATATGTACTCTTCTTTTCAGGTTGTTTACTGTTCTTCGCTGTTTATTTCAGCATCATGAACCCTGAATCATCAACCGAGGCATCTATCAAGGCTCTTCAGGCGCAGAACGTCCAATTCCAGGCGCAGAACGCCCAATTTCAGGAGCTGATCAAGGGCTTGGCTCAGGGTCAACAAGAGTTGAAGACCATGCTTCTGAAGAAGACTAAGAAGAAGAGGAGGACTGTGCTATTTAACACTGGGCGCAGACTCGGGAACACCTTGGTTGAAGCTGGAAGGACTACTCCATCTGTGGAGGAAGGTAGTCACCAAGAAAGGGAGGTCCCTACTCCTGTGGGCTCTGATACTGAAACAGACTTCAACGACGAACAGTACCCTCCTGCTGAAGACCGGTACAAGCAGCTGGAAGACAGATTAAAGGCTATGGAAGGTCAGCGGGTGCCTGGACTGGATTTCGGAGACTTGGGGTTATCTACTGGGGTGGTGATCCCACACAAGTTCAAAGCACCTGCCTTCGTGAAGTATGATGGGGCTTCCTGTCCCAAGATGCACCTCCGTTCTTATGTAAGGAAGATCCAGCCTTACACAGCAGACAAGAACCTTTGGATCCACTTCTTCCAGGAGAGTCTTTCAGGGACTCACCTCGAATGGTTCTATCAGCTGGATGGAATCAGCATTCGTAACTGGGAGGATCTGGCCACTGCTTTTTACAAGCAGTATCAATATAATTCCGACCTCGCTCCTACGCGTACCCAGCTCCAGGGTATGTCGCTAGGGTCGGGTGAAGGCTTTAAGGAGTACGCCCAGAAATGGAGAGACCTGGCTGGCAGGGTGCAGCCACCATTGACGGACCGGGAGCTGGTAGATATGTTTTTGGGAACCCTATCTGGTCCATTTTTCAATCATCTCATTGGTAATTCCTCTGCTGGGTTTACTGATCTGATCCTGACTGGTGAAAGGATCGAGGCCGGTATAAAATCGGGGAAGATACAGAAAGTTGCCTCCTCCAGTACTGAAAAGAAACCCTTCAAAAAGGAGGCTAGTGTTGTATATAGCTCCCGGAGAACAGAGCGACCTGAACGCCACCAATCTGTCAGTGCGGTAATGATTGCCAAACCTGCTGCCGCTCCTCGGCCAACTAATCCTCAAAAGTTTGAAAGACCCCGGAGAGAGTTTACCCGGTTAAGCATGACCTTATCACAGATCCTGCCACAGTTGCTATCCACCAATTTAGTGACTGTCAGGGAGGCTCCAAAGTTTCCCAATACTGCATCCCCCAAGTTTAATCCAAATGCTCGCTGTGTTTACCACTCTGATAGCCCGGGGCATAACACAGATGACTGTTGGGCCCTAAAGAATAAGGTTCAAGACCTCATTGATGCAAAGGAAATACAGTTTGAGGCGCCCGAGAGGCCGAATGTTGTAACTGCTCCCATGCCCCAGCATGGAGTGAATGCTGTTGAGGAGGATTTGTATGTAGCTTCGGTGGATGATGTTGCTACTCCGTTGCTGACGGTCAAGAGGAACCTGTTGCTAGCCGGTTTATTTCCGGGATGTAGCGAAGGTTGCCCTCTATGTGTTGCTTCCCCTGCTGGTTGTTCTCTGCTGAAGTCAGGCGTCCAAAACCTGATAGATAGTAGAGAGATTTTGTTCAGAAAGACTGTTGTTCCTGCTGCTCCTGTTGAAGAAGTGTCGATCGTTACCATCTTCAACAACCATTCCAAGGCTCCTTCAAAGAAGCCTGTCCAAATTTTGCCAGTTCACAAGAGTGCTCCCATCACCATTACTGTTCTGGGGCCTATACCCTACAAATCTGATAAGGCTGTCCCATGGCACTATGGGGCGGATGTTTATGTTCTGGGTGTGATACAAGAGTTCAACATTGATACTGGTGTCTCCAACATCACCGGGCCTGCTAAGGTCACTCGTAGTGGAAGACTGTTCTCGCCAGACATTGCTCCTCCGGTAATTCATAGGCCTTTGGTCTTCACACCTGCCGGGGTGCCTGTTTCTCCCCCTGACCAAGTATCCACCCCTGCTACTGAGTCATCTGATACTCGGGGCAAGGGGATTGCTGCTGATGTGCCTTCCAGGACGGAGGCACCAAAGACCATTGTTGAGGCTTCCAAGCAGGAAATGGAAGAAATCCTCAAGATAATAAAGAAAAGTGATTTCAACGTTGTAGAACAGCTGGGGCACACCCCCTATAAAATCTCCATGTTGTCACTGCTGCTGTGTTCAGAGGCCCACGCAAAGGCTCTGATTGCTTTCTTAAAGACAGCCCACGTACCCCAAGAGACGTCTGCTGACCAGTTCACCGACTGTGTGGCCAACCTAACCGCTGATAATGGCCTGGGTTTCTCTGATGCCGATCTGACAGCAAAGGGGAAGAACCATAATGATGCCCTGCATGTCTCCATTGAATGCAGGGGCACTACTCTTGCTCATGTGCTGGTTGACACAGGTTCTTCATTAAACGTGCTGCCCAAGAAGGCTCTGGATAGGCTGGATTGTGAGGGTCTAGAGCTCAAACCAACTCACATTGTTGTCCGGGCCTTTGACGGGTCCAAAAGAATGGTACATGGTGAGGTGGACATCCCAATCAGGGTTGGGTCACAGGTATTTGATTCAAAATTCTATGTGATGGACATCCATCCGTCCTATTCTTGTTTGCTGGGTCGCCCGTGGATCCACAAGGCTGGAGCTGTGACCTCCACATTGCATCAGAAGCTCAAGTACCCGGTCAGGGGGAAGATCGTAACAGTGCAAGGGGAAGAGGAGTACATGGTCAGCCACCTCAACTCCTTCAGATACATAGAAATGGATGGGGAGTTCATTGAAACCCCCTTTCAACATTTTGAGGAAGTACCACAAACCTTGGCAGCAACAGAAGCAGATGAAGAGGTTTCTCCTTTGAAGATGGCCTCCTTAAAGGACGCCCGGGCTGTGATCGAAAAAGGTGAATGTGCAAACTGGGGCAAGCTCCCTGATCTTACTCCTAAGACTAACAAGTTTGGGCTGGGTTTCACCACAGAAGCTCAGAAAGCAGTGCGCAAGGCGAGAATTGGAAGACCTCCTGTGCTCATCACCCACTCAGAAGTGAATGCTATTGGAGAGGAAGATAAAATGGAAGAGTCAGAGTTCGATAGCTGGATCTACCCGACGACCGACGGTGGATTGACCAATTGGACTGCTAAAGATTTTACACCCATAACTTTTGTTCCCCAGTAATGAATTTCTTTGTTTTTTATTTGTAATAAACAATAATTTGAAACTATATGGCCCGGTGTCTTACCCGGGGCACCGTGGTTTTGTTTATGAGGGCTTTTGTTTGTCACTGTCATATATCATGAATAAAAGCATTGGACGTTTTTCACATTTCAAATTTTGCGCTCCTTTTTTTTTTTCCTTTCTTTACATATTGCAAAACAGCTGTATTTACACACACACTCACTCATACAGGTTTCAATCCACTCTGGATCTCACTGGTAACGACTCTGCTACTGCCAGTTATGACTTCGAAAATCCGATCAACTTAGCCGAAGACGAAGGTGAAGATGATTGCAAAGTGCCTGGTGAACTTGCAAGACTGTTACAACAGGAAGAGAGGGCAATTCAACCCCATGAAGAGCCAGTGGAAATAATAAACTTGGGTACTGAGGAAGACAAGAAAGAGGTGAAGATTGGTGCCAACCTAGAATTCAGCGTGAAGCAACGGTTGACTCAGATGCTGCATGACTATAAAGAAATCTTTGCCTGGTCCTACGAAGATATGCCCGGATTAGATACCGATATTGTGGTCCATCACTTACCAACTAAAGAAGATTGCCCTCCGGTTAAGCAAAAAGTCCGCCGTATGCGTCCAGAGATGTCTGAGAAGATTAAAGCCGAGGTTATGAAGCAGTTTGATGCCGGGTTTCTTGCAGTGACTTCTTACCCTCAGTGGGTTGCTAATGTGGTGCCGGTACCTAAAAAGGACGGCAAGGTCAGAATGTGTGTCGATTACAGGGATCTGAACAGGGCCAGCCCCAAGGATGACTTCCCTCTACCCCACATTGATGTCCTTGTTGATAATACAGCTCAGCATAAAGTGTTCTCTTTCATGGATGGTTTTTCAGGCTACAATCAGATCAAGATGGCTCCGGAAGACATGGAAAAGACTACATTTGTTACTCAGTGGGGCACCTTCTGCTACAAAGTCATGCCTTTTGGACTAAAGAATGCTGGGGCAACCTACCAACGTGCCATGGTTGCTTTATTTCATGATATGATCCATCATGAGATAGAGGTGTATGTTGACGACATGATCGCTAGGTCCCAAACGGAGGAAGAACACCTTGATCATCTACAGAAACTGTTTGACCGTTTGAAACTGTACAAGCTGAGGTTGAATCCGAATAAGTGCACCTTCGGGGTAAGATCGGGAAAGTTGCTAGGCTTCGTGGTAAGTGACAAGGGAATTCAAGTGGACCCTGCTAAGGTCAAAGCCATTCAAGAGATGCCAGTTCCTAAGACAGAGAAGGAAGTCAGAGGCTTTCTAGGACGTCTGAATTACATTGCTCGGTTCATCTCACACTTAACTGCTACCTGTGAACCAATCTTCAAGCTGCTGAAGAAAGATCAGGTAGTACGTTGGAATGATGAATGTCAGGCTGCTTTTGACAGAATCAAAGAATATCTCCAAGAACCACCCATCCTTATGCCACCAGTTGAAGGGAGACCTTTGATACTTTACCTGACAGTGCTTGATAATGCAATGGGGTGTGTGCTGGGGCAGCATGACGAGTCTGGCCGAAAAGAGCATGCCATTTATTACCTTAGCAAAAAGTTTACCGACTGTGAGACCCGATACTCACTGCTTGAGAAAACTTGCTGCGCTTTGGTATGGGCTGCTCGCCGGCTGAGACAGTATATGCTGACTCACACTACCTTGTTGATCTCAAAAATGGATCCTATAAAGTACATATTCGAAAAGCCTGCTCTGTCTGGGAGAATTGCAAGATGGCAGATGATCTTGACGGAATACGACATTCAGTACACGACCCAAAAAGCCATCAAGGGAAGTGTATTGGCAGACCACTTAGCACATCAAGCTGTGGATGACTACCAATCAATGAACTTCGAGTTTCCAGATGAAAGCATTATGATAGTAACTGACTGTGAAATACCTGGACCGGATGAAGGACCTGAACCAGGATCCCGATGGTCTATGCATTTTGACGGAGCATCCAACGCTTTGGGAAATGGTATTGGCGCCATCATCATATCTCCACAAGGTACTCATACTCCACTCACCGCCCGGCTGTGTTTCAACTGTACCAACAACATGGCGGAGTATGAAGCGTGTATCATGGGTCTTCAAGCTGCGATCGACCTGAGGATCAAATTTCTGAGTGTCTTCGGAGATTCCGCTCTTGTGATCAATCAGATTAAAGGAGAGTGGGATACGAAACACCCAAACTTGATTCCTTACAGAGAATGTGTGTTGGCCCTGATCCCCCACTTCACAGAGATAACATTTGAGCACTTTCCAAGAGAAGAGAATCAGTTGGCGGACGCGTTAGCTACAATGTCTTCAATGTTCAAGGTTAAATGGGATAATGAAGCTCCCCGGATCATCATCTGGAAACTGGACGAACCGGCATACTGTTGTGATCTCGAAACTGAATTGGTAACTGAGAAGCCTTGGTACCACGAAGTGAAGAGATATCTGGAAGCTCAGGAATACCCTGAAGGTGCTTCTGTCAATGATAGGAAGTTCCTGAGGAGGTTTGCAACCAAGTTCTTCCTAAGCAACGGCATCTTGTACAAGCGAAACCATGATTCAACCTTACTGCGTTGTGTGGATAAGACTGAAGCAGAAAGAATCATGGAAGAGCTGCATGAAGGGACCTTTGGTACGCACTCCAGTGGACATACTATGGCTAAGAGAATCCTACGGGCAGGATATTACTGGTCTACAATGGAAGCTGACTGTTACCAACATTCCAGGACATGCCACAAATGCCAGATTTATGCAGATAAAGTGCATGTTCCTCCGGTTCCCCTGAATGTTCTGACTGCACCTTGGCCATTTGCAATGTGGGGCATAGACATGATCGGCGAGATAAAACCTACGGCATCCAATGGACATCGCTTCATCCTAGTGGCGATTGATTATTTTACGAAGTGGGTTGAGGCAGCATCCTATGCTACGGTAACCAAGACTGTTGTGGCACGGTTCATTCGGCACAACCTGATCTGTCGGTACGGTGTCCCTGAGCGGATTATTACAGATAACGGTACCAATCTGAACAATAAGATGATCGCTGAGCTCTGCGAACAGTTCAAGATACAGCACCACAATTCTTCTCCTTACAGACCGAAGATGAATGGGGCTGTAGAAGCAGCTAATAAAAACATCAAGAAGATCGTGCAGAAGATGACAGTAACGTATAAAGATTGGCACGAGATGTTACCGTTCGCTCTGCATGGGTATCGTACCTCAGCTAAGACGTCAACCGGGGCAACTCCTTTCTCTCTGGTTTATGGCATGGAGGCAGTCTTGCCGATCGAAGTACAAATTCCTTCTCTCCGGATAATGAAGGATGCAAATCTGAATGAAGATGATTGGATCCAGACACGACTTGATCAGCTCAACCTTATTGACGAAAAGAGAGTTGCTGCTATCTGTCATGGTCAGACGTATCAGAAACGAATGATCAGGGCATTTAACAAAAAGGTCAGACCACAGGAATATCAAGTCGGGGATCTGGTGATCAAGCGAATCATCCTTCCTCAGAGTGATCCAAGGGGCAAATGGACCCCTACGTACGAAGGGCCATTTGTGGTTAAGCATGTGTTCTCAGGAGGAGCAATGATATTAACCAACATGGATGGTGACGACCTTCCTCACCCCGCCAATGCAGACATAGTTAAAAAATACTACGCATGAAAAAAGACCCGCTAGGCTGACATGTCTAGGCAAAATTAGGGCTTCCCGTCGAACCAAAAGGGTTCGGGCAAAATGAAGGGATGAAAATGAAAAATCTGTACACCCGGCAAGTCGAAAACCTGAAAAGGCGGCTTGGGCAAAAATGGGTATCCCGGTGGACTGAAAACCCGAAAAGGCAGTCCAGGCAAAAGTTAGGGATAAAAACGTAATACTATGTCTCATCAGATCACTTTGCATCCAGAATCCGGTATCTACATCAAGTTCAGACGGCATCGATCAGTCAGCTTCACCTTCAACCAAGGTCATCAAGTGATGAGACGCACGGAGTATAAAGGCAATAGCAGAGTTGAAACCCAGTGGATCATTCATCTTTCACACAGCTGTTTTATTTTCTTTTGTACAAAACTTGTATAAACTCTTTTGCTCGGCGACGTTTCTCTTACTAGGATGTCAGCCTCTTGTACACAAAACGCCTATTCACAGGCTATTCAAAATCAATACAAATATACTTTTCAGTTAAACGTGCCAACTGTTTTTCTTTTTCTGTGTTGTTTTGCGAAGAACGTCCAAGGTTCAATTTGTGATATATGCATTGACAATAATTTGCTAGCTCATAAATATTTGCATACGAAACAAAGAATTAATTGCAGGTGACACTAGAAACAGGGGCAATAAAGAGTTGTCTGAGCAGTCTAATTGTTCTATCCTCCAAGGTACCAAGGTAGGTTCAGCTAAAGAACCTAACCAGGCATCTTAAATTCCCCAGAGAGTGAGACAGCAAGTCAGTGCATTCTTCCCCAAACAAAGTTAACAAGTCTCAAGGAAATTGGGTATCCTCCAGTAGATCCCAATATTCCCCAGCAGCATATATTCTTAACAAGCATCCCCGGCAGTCTTGGTCTAAAGATTGTTCCCCGGCGGCATACATCAACATTCAAAGGAATCACTTCCCCAGCATATCAAAACTTCCCCAGGAGAGTCCCATCCAAGTTCCCCAGGAAAGATGGAATTCATCTCCCCAAGCAGTAAGCTTATCCCCAGTAAATTCTGGAAGCTTATCCTTCACAGAACACGAACGCGTCGTCTGGCTTGATTTAAAGAGTTATTTCCTCAACAGGATATAACTGGGTTATCCTCAGCCAAAAGCCACAGAAAGAGCGTCCTCGACGAAGTCTTCTCACCCCAGCGAAGTCTATCAACACTTTCAGTACAACAAGGATATCGCCAGCAAATTACTACTATCAACACTCAGCAAAGCATCTCTATCCCCACAGAGTATTGCTTCCCAGCATGATCGCTAGAGTATCTTTTCTCCCCGCAGAATCTTCCATTCGCCAAGTTTATTCCGCAACGGAGTCATCTTCTCCTACCGGTATCCTTGCAGTTATCATCCCCAGTGGAAGCAAAATCTATTCTTCAACATCAGCCCAGGATACGACTTCCCGGCACCCGTCAAGGATTTACTTTCCTAGACAAAAACATACAAGTCATAAAACATCACATACATCATTATAGCATGCATAACACACTGCATCATACAAATCTCATTTATGTTGAGAACATCATTGCTTGATCCATATCATGCATTGCATATGACTGACTTTTACCTTTCAGGAAAGATCCAGTTAAGTTCTCAAGCTACATTTCAAGACCTAGACCGGTTCAGTTAAATCGTCCCAAGATTTTCCTGATGCTTATCCAGTCAAAGGCCTTCTCTGGTTCAGTCAGATCGACCCTAAGATCTCCCTGATGCTTATCCAGTTGAAGATATTTCAAGACCTTGTCCGGTTCAGTTAAGTCGACTCTAAGATTTTCCTGATGCTTATCCAGTCAAAGGCCTTCTCTGGTTCAGTCAGATCGACCCTAAGATCTCCCTGATGCTTATCCAGTTGAAGATGTTTCAAGACCTAGACCGGTTCAGTTAAATTGACCCTAAGATTTTCCTGATGCTTATCCAGTCAAAGGCCTTCTCTGGTTCAGTCAGATTGACCCTAAGATCTCCCTGATGCTTATCCAGTTGAAGATGTTTCAAGACCTAGACCGGTTCAGTTAAATTGACCCTAAGATTTTCCTGATGCTTATCCAGTCAAAGGCCTTCTCTGGTTCAGTCAGATCGACCCTAAGATCTCCCTGATGCTTATCCAGTTGAAGATATTTCAAGACCTTGTCCGGTTCAGTTAAGTCGACTCTAAGATTTTCCTGATGCTTATCCAGTCAAAGGCCTTCTCTGGTTCAGTCAGATCGACCCTAAGATCTCCCTGATGCTTATCCAGTTGAAGACATTTCAAGACCTAGACCGGTTCAGTTAAATCGACCCTAAGATTTTCCTGATTCTTACCCAGTCAAAGGCCTCTCTGGTTCAGTCAGATCGACCCTAAGATCTCCCTGATTCTTATCCCAGTAGAAGACACCCCAGATTTTTCTCAACGAGCGTTGTTGAAGATAAAATCACCCAGATTTTTCTCAACGAGCATTGTTGAAGTTAAAATCCCCCAGATTTTTCTCAACGAGCGTTGTTGAAGTTAAAATCACCCAAGATTTTTCTCAACAAGCGTTGTTGAAGTTAAAGTCACCCAAGATGTTTTTCTCAACAAGCGTTGTTGAAGTTAAAGTCGCCCAAGGTTCTCTTACCATTCATGCTAAGGTAGTAATCATCCCTGGTTCTTTCATCGCCGTTTGAAGCTCCAGACTCAGCTCCTGTAACCAGTCAGGACACATCTATACCAGGCATCTAAACATCAGCTCCTGCAACGTGTCAGGTACTCATTTTCTGTTTTGCAGGTATGCAAGTTCTCGCCAAGGAATCTCTTACGCAATCAAACATCCAGATGGCATCTATAAGCCCATTCCCCCATCATTGCTAACATGTGAGCGCAAATTTCTGGGCACTCTAGTGTCCAATCATCTTTGACCCTCGGATTACGAAAGGCACGTCAGCCAATCTGCATCCTCAGGTCTAAGAAGATTGAACAGGGGCAACTGTTATACCCCAAAATTTGCCCTCCCATATTCCTCAAGAAATTGCCAAGCCAAGCTACAAAATTCCCCAAGGGTTGTGCAGTGCAACAGTCTCCCATACAGTCAAAATTATGGTTTTGAGTCTGATCAAGAAAAGGAAGTGTTCAAAGGCCCAATCAAGTCTCATATGCTTACAAACATGGTCAAGCATCCTCATATCAAGTTTCAAGGCATTCAGCTCAAAATTGCACAGTCAAAACCCTAAATTGCACTACAGTCAACTGTAGGGGCAAAATGGTCATTTGACAGTCAAAAGTTCAAATTTTTGGTCAACATATCATTTTGAAGCCACAAACATCATTTGATCAATGCTTGATCATGATTCTCAAAATTTGGCTCAGAAATCATCAAAGATGCAAAAGTTGCTATATTTGGACAGTTGAAAAAGTCAACTGAAATTGACCAGAGCATAACTTTCACATGGATTATCAGAAAAATCCCATCCAAAGCTCATTTTGAAGAGAAAGACATTTCCTACAACTCATCTTCATACCTCAAGTCCAAGAAATGCTCTCACAAAAAGTTATCAATTTCAACATTATAGGTCATTTTCAAAAGTCAACAAAAAGGGACTTTAAGTCAAAGGCCATAACTTGAGATTGGAAAATCAAAATGACATGGGACCAAAGGCATTGGTTAAAGGACTCAAAGACCTTTCCAAAATGTCCAAGAACATGAGAAAAGCTTAAAAATTAAGCAAGTTATGCATTGGAGAAGTTGGGAAATTTTTGTGAAATGGCAAAAGTCAACTATCCTTGAAACTTCAATTTTTGACAAAAGGGCCCACTTTCTTCCACTTGATTCAGCCTTGTCATGCCACACACGTGTCCCATGATTAATTTCAAGACCAAATATTGATTTTTCTATTTTATTTAATTTTTGATAATTTAATTCATTTTAAATCTTTAAAAATTCAAATAAAATTCAAAAGCCAATGGAATAGTGTCATTTGAATTTGGATAGCTTCCATATATCATGGGCCAGCTCACAAACTCATGCTAGGGTTAAATTACACACCAAGTCTTGGTTTGCTTAAAAAAGGGAAAAGTTTGTTAATGGTAAAAGACCAAAGACCAATTCTCTCATGGGCATGGATAAAGGCCAACTAATGACCTAATTCTCTTGCCTCATAAGTGCTAAGTCAAACCCTAACCACAACAGACCAAAGGCTGCGCTCAAAGGCTCATAAAAAACTTGGAATTTTGACTTGAAAATTGGGATTCTGAAATCACTACTAGAAGGCGATTCAAAGCTTGATTTTTTTTCTAATAGCTTCCTCAAACTCTCCTGATCACATTCCAATCACAAACAACAACCCAAACGCAAAGAACTGGTATATTGGATTCAAACTGTACAGGAAAAATCTCATAATCGTATATCATGTTATAGGCATTCTTTGTGAAATTTATGCATAGATTCTTATTCCTCATGATGTTCTGAAGCTAACCCATGCCATTAATTTGATTATTAGGCTGTGTATGCAATTTCGCCATTGTTGTTTTTCTAGGGTTACGAAGCTCAAAATTGGGGCTTTTAAAAATAGGCAAAATTAAGCCTCAAAACCATGGCCATCCAACTCAGTGCAGAGAGACGAAGAAGACCCACCATTCGCGAACAATTTATGATTCACATAGCGCTATTCGCTATTTCTTCTAAAGCTGTCTAAACCCACGCATAAGAAACCGTGGCCTTTGTTGTGTGTTTTCAGGAAAATTGGAGAAGACAACATCGTGTCAATACGTGATAGGCCAGTTTGAAATTCGCGCCAGAAACCCACTAACGCATTTGTTTCTTTTTTTTATTATTTGTTTCTTATAATATATTAACATATGTTTCATGGCTCAGCTGGCAAACCACCAAGGCATTAGCGTCCAAGACCTGGGTTCGAACCCCAGGTCTGTATAAATTTCAATAATATTTTTCAATACAAGATCTTATGCAGCGCTAACGTCCAGGGCATACCATACACCTCAAAGCCTGATCGTCCACGCGTCCAGTTGGGCCAATTCAAAGGCAAGGATTCAAGGAGCACAATAAACTCCAGTCAACGCTGAAGCAAGCTAGCAAAAAGTCAGCAAGGCCATAACACAAATGGGCCTGAAATGCTAAGGCCTTACCTCCAAATTGGGGCTACCCCCCCCTTGGTTTGCCTTCTCTTTCTTTCTATTTTATTTCTTTTCAAATTATTATTTTCTTTATTAGTTTAATTAATTTATATTTTAACAAAATACAAAAACATCAAAAAATCAGAAAAAGGATAAAAACATAAAAAATATTTATTTTATTTATTTTCTTGTAGATAATTAACATGTAAATTAATTTAGTAAAATAGGTTTTAACTTTAATTCTTTTAATAAATAAAAATCCAAAAATATGTAGAAATAGGTTTAATTAATTTTGATTCTTTAATTCCTTTTTTTTACAATAATAATATTCATTTTATTTATTTTCTATAATTAAATTAGGCATGTAAATTAACTTAGATTTAAATTAGGTCAAAACTTAATATTTTCACAATAAACTTAAAAAACATTAGAATTAGGGTTTGACGCTTCATTTTAATTTTAATTAATTATTTTTCTTTAAAATCTTAAAAAACACAAAATACCAAAAAACATTCTTTTTAATTTTAATTTTTAATTCCTTATTAACTTTAATTTGTTGTAAAAGGGTCCAACGCCCATGTCCATAATTTATTTAATTTGCACATTTATTTTATGTCGTTTAAATAATTATGTACATGTCCCAAAGCCTTGTAACAATTTTTACTTTTCGCTTATTTTCTTTATTTATTTTCTGTAAAATCGGGTCCGGTTTAATTTTGGCGATGTGGACCCGCGCCATTTGTAATAGTTTAGATTTATTTTCCCGCAAAACTTTTAACTGTTAACAAAAGCATGAAAGAATGTATGGACTTAAAATAAAATCAAGCGTAGAACACCAATGAACATGACAAGACAAATATCAATGAAAACAACACACGAACCGCACACACCACCCCTAGGGTACGCCTCACTGTTGCCTTGCTTTCGAAAGGTGATCGTCGAGTAGAGGATGTCTTAGTAAGTCCTCATGATCCGGGAACCTGGCATGAGGGTAGCTTCTAAGGTGTCTTCCTATTGCTCTGGTGATCACCATGTCCCTACAAACTCGAATTGACCCGAACACCTCCAACGGTGGTGCTACCTATCTCTCAATGGTGGGATGGCACTACTTTAAAGGACTTTTACCCAGACGAATTCCTTAGGGTAGGTAGGTTCTCAAGGATACTTGCTCTAATTTCAAACGAAAATACTTTTCACACCAACACATTTTCAAAAGCTTTCAAAGCAAACTTTTCAAACACTCTGACGTACGAGTCGAACTGAAATTTTTCAAAGAAACTTTTTAAAACCCACAATTGAAAAGCAAGCAAACATTTTTGAAAACACATTGAGCAAGTATCTAAGAGCCCATGGATAACCATGGATAGAAAGGGTGCTAACACCTTCCCTTTCTATAACCTACCTCCCGAACCGAGAGCAATCTCTTTAAGGAATTTTTCTGTGCTTTTGTCCTTTCCATTTGGAGAAAATAAAAGACGGTGGCGACTCTTGCTTCCGCGACATTTCGCGAGCCAGCTTTAAAACAGTCAGTTCCAGATCCACCGATCACAACAACTTTTGAGTTTTATTTTAATTTTGCGATTCTTGATTTGAATGTTTTGAATAAGCATCCTGGCTTGATAACTTGCATTTCAAGTAAACATAATATGATAGGATAAATCATGTATCTTGCACTCTTAAACAAAATAAATGTTTAAAAGCTCAAACCCAAATGATTAATTGAACCCTCAATCATGATTGCTTTAAAATGATAGCTTTAGACCTTGCACCTTATTCAAACAGAATATGCCCTCAAAAGTAACATCAATCTTCAGAAGATTATAGTTAAGAAAACAAATAGAAATCACACAAATGCCTATGCAGTTATCTGGGCCATGGATTGGGCAAACCTTTGAGAAGTGCAAAACCCTAATTGCTGACTGGTTGCCTAGGAAGAGAATCTGTTTGATCAACTTTTGAGCCAAATTGAGTATTTAAGAAACCCTGGGATAGCATCTTGAGTGAAAAATAGGAGGGAAAATTTTGGGGTACAACAGCTGCCCTGTTCAATCTTCTTGAACTTGAAAAGTGAGAGTGACATGTTTGTCGTTCGTGGCTTGAAAGTGGAAGATGATTGAACACTAGAGTGCCCAGAAATTTGCACTTGATGATGTGTTGGTTTATTGTGTAGGGAATGGGCTTAAAGATGCCATTTGGAGAAAAGATGCCATAGTAATAAACGTCAGCCTCATAACTCCAGGGAACAGCTTTATCCGAAGAGTATGATATTGGTCTTGGCATAGTGATGATTAAAGGTGTGGATCTTGGAACAGATGTAATCCTGACGGGTCTTTTGGTGGAGATCCTGAGAGGATTGTTGGAAATGGTGGTTATCGAAACATCTTGATAATAACTTTTGATAAGAGGTAGCTTTTCAAATAAGATTTCTTTGCTAGTCATCAGGCGCTGGACGCCTATCTTTAGTAACAAACAACCGTTCAGTAGAGACTTGCACAAGTGACAATTTTCATTGCAACCCGGAAACAGACGGCTTGCAGTAGATTTTGTTTAAGGGTCAATAAAGGAGTAATTAAGTCATTCACGGAGGAGACAAAACGATCATCATCAATCGTGTTGATACCTTGGCCATGTCTGGGCATTGGCGCCGTTATTACATTAGGCGTTTCTGGGAGATCAAACTCAATCTCTTTCGCATCGATAAGGTCTTGCACCTTATTCTTTAAGGTCCAACAATCATTTGTATCGTGCCCCGGGCTTTTAGAATGGTAGGCACATCGAGCATTCAGGTTATAGCGAGGAGAAGTAGTATTGAAGTTCTTGGGAGCTTCTTTTAAAGTTGTCAGATTGGTCTTCAGAAGGTGTGGCAAAATTTGAAACATGGTCATGTTGATCCGGGTAAACCTTCTCATGGGTGCTTCTAGTTTGCATTAATAATTTCGTTGCTGATTTGGCACAGGGTTAAAAATCATGACAGCCCCTATCGTCGGGCGACGATCAGTTTTGTTTTGATTCCTATAGTCATATGCAGCATTGACCTCTTTCTTTCCAACAAAAGGCTTCTTCATCACGCTCGAGGATGCATCTCTTTGAATTTTTCTGCTTTTTATACCGGCCTCGACCCACTCACCAGTCATGATTAATTCAATAAACCCAGCTGAGGAACTCCCAATTAGGTGGTTGAAAAATGGTCCCGACAAGGTGCCTAGGAACATATCCACTAATTCTCTGTCGGATAGAGAGGGCTGGACCCTGCCTGCAAGATCCCTCTATTTTTGAGCATAGGTTTTGAAACCTTCACATGTTCCTATAGACATGCTTTGCAATTGCGTCCTAGTCGGAGCCAAATCAGCATTGTACTTATATTATTTGTAGAAAGCGGCGGCCAAATCTTCCAAATTGCGAACATTGGTCCCTTCCAATTGATAGAACCAATCCAACTGTGTCCCAGATAAGCTCTCTTGGAAGAAATGCACCCACATATTCTTATCAGCCATGTGGGGTTGAATCTTTCTGACGTATGACCTTAGATGTAGTTTCGGGCAGGAGACACCGTCGTATTTGGCAAAAGTGGGGACCTTGAATTTTTGTGGGATTACGACCCCTGAGATGAGTCCTAATTCTTCAAAGTCCAAACCAAGTACCCTATGAATATCCATAGCATTCAAACGATCCTCTAGCTATTTGTATTTATCATCAGCAGGAGGATATTGTTCCTCGGAGTAATCAGGCTCTTCCTCTTCCTCGAATGTTGGGTCGTTGTTCACTTCCTGGGTTTGATTATCTCCTTAACCTGATGATGTCGTAAAGTACAAAGTTCGCCTGGCTTGTCCTTTAAACCTTCTTCCCATGATCACAACACCGGTTGATTTCTTCGCTTTCTTCTTCTTATCTTTGGCCAGCTGAGTCTTCAACTCCTCTTGTCCTTTTGTCAGAGCCAAGAGCATTTGTTGAAACTGGGAGTTCTGCGCCTGAAGATCTTTCACAGTTTGTTCAACATCCATCTCACTGAAATAAACAGTAGAAGGATAAGGTGACCTATTATGAGAAACCTGTATGATGTTATGATGAATGTATATGCAATATGCAAATGATTTCAAGGAAATTTAGAGATTTAAATTTATTCAAACCAAAAAGAACACACGTCATATTAATAAAACCGAGTTTGAATACATCATGCCTCCTTGGGCTTACAATGAAAGAAACAAAATACAACAAAAACTCCTAAGACTGAAAGACTGAACGCATCCTCTTTGGAGCATTGTAGGCATTCAGGTTTTTCTCTTTATGAAGCAGCTTGGTGAGCTCCAGAACCTTCTTCTCACTGGCATAAAACTGGGCTTCAAAGGTGTCTCGCTCTTCCTTCAACTGAACCCAGGCTTTCTGCAAGTCCTCGAGAGAGGTAGGCATGTCAGGATGAAGAACGATGTATGGGATATCTCCTTCAACAACAGGCTCCATGATGACAGGAAGGATGGAAGGGTAAGGCATCAAGAGACTCTGAGCACGAGCCGTACCCACATAAGGTAAGGCTCAAGAGGGATAGATTTTTTGTGTCCCAAAGTTCTACTGTCCACCTTGTTAACCATTCCCTAAGCACGCGTAAACCTCTGGCGGTAACCTTGGTCTTCTTTTTCGTAATCGAACACCAGACCTTGGATGAGCATCTCGTGAGGGCCGTCTCTTCAAGCATACCTAAACTGTCGAAGAGCTAAGCAAGGGTTGTAGGTGATACCTCCCCTAATACCAAGCAGAGGTACATTAGGAAACTCTCCACAGCGATCAATGATAGAAACATCTTCCAAGGATCTTGAACACCAACGGATATCAGAGTGAGTGAGAGACATCATCCTTCGGGATTATGTCAGTATTTTCTCGTTCTTTAATGTTGACTGAGGTAGGTGTGAAGTGAACCACTTAGCGAGTAGGGGGATACAACACAAAAGAGTACCTCTTTTCTTCATGGTGCGGGTATGAAGGCAATGCAAGATGTCTCCTAGTAAGGTAGGTATAGGATTGCAAGAGAGAAAGACTTTGATGGAGTTAACATCTATGAATTGGTCCGAATTGGGAAACAGAACCAAACCATAAATGAGAAGAGCCAGGACGCCTTCGAAATCTTGGAAATCCATGTCTTCCCAGAATGAACGAGCCTTTTCCAATAGAAACTTAGCTAGAAAGCCTTTAACCCCGCTTCTTGTCTCCCAATTGGCTATGATATCGGCCCTCTTCAAATGCAAGGCTTCGATGATGACTTCAGGTTTTGGAATCCCTTCTAGACCAGTGAACGGTATCTGGTTAAGCACGGGCACCCGTGAGAGTATAGAGAACTCTTCCAATGTAGGTACCAACTGATAGTCTGGGAACGTGAAACAATGATGTACGGGATCAAAGAATTGGAATAGTACACACATCATCTCTTCTTGGAAGTTGGATGTAGTCAAACTGAGGAGTCAACCATATTTCTTGGTAAAAGGAGAATCCTCGGGCACTCTTGAGGCTAGCTCTTGAAGTTGAGGATGTGTTTTTACAAAGTTGATTCGGATGGTGTTTCTTCAGAGAGAATTCATGTCCTACAAAACAAAAACAAAGATAAATTTCTAAATCCTTGAAATGGTTAGTGAGCATGCGTATGATGTTCATGATGTTTATGATGTTTATGTACAAGTAAATATATACACACACAACAAACAAGTCCCTATGTTTTAGGCTTGCATGAGTTTTGTAGGTAAGTACCCTCTTAAAGTTTAGTTGGCTTAACATGTCCTAGCAATAGTAATCGGGTTCTAAAGGATCTCAATATCGCCGACCTTCCTCTTAGGTATTGTCTCAGCACAACAATCTTTTATTGCGGTCGAGATATCCCAAAAGTCTAGCCTCAATGAGTGTAGTATTAAGTATCGACCAATTTTCAGCTCTACACCGAAATCGGCTATCTCACTATGTCCTAATGGCCAAGTTTGTTTAATTAGGGTTCTAAAGTCAATTAGTGCTTCATGACGCCACTCAGCGGCCCCGTATTCTCCTCGATTCACCACGAGGGATACCGGTACCCACAAATGCGTCACACTAACATAGCCATTGTTTCAACCATATCGGTCTACGCCGTACAGTCTCCACAATCTATTGTTATTTACTTAAAAAAGGTGTCCCAGATCTGGGTGAAGGATCAAAGCAAGCCCAATACAAAGAACTAAATATAAAGCATACAAATCAAATAATGAAAGCGAGTAAAGGTGATCTAACCCTAAGGTAACCCCACTTTTAGAAATCCCCGGCAGAGTTGCCAGTTCTATGATACGGTGGGAGAACTGACTTAGTGTTTTACGTTTTGATCGCATTTGTGCGGATAGCAAGAGTCTCCACCGACTTTTCTTTTATCCAAAAGGAAAGGTAAAAAAGCACAGGAAAGACCTTTCGAGATTATTTCTCGGGTTCGGGGTGTAGGTTATGAAAAAGGAAGGTATTAGCACCCTTTTCATCCATGGTTTTCCATGGGCTCTTAGTTACTCGTTTAGATCACTTGCTTTTTGTTTTGATAGTGTGCTTGTAATGTGGGCTTTGAAAGTGTTTTGAAAAAATCTCTTTGTAATGGTTCTCGTTTATATAAGAACGCGTACACAGTTTTGTTTCGAAAGATGGTTCAAAGATGTGTTTGTGGATTGTGTTTTAGAAGGTATTTTGAAAATATGTTTTGCAATGGTTCTCGTCTCTATAAGAACATATACAAAAGGTTTTGTCTTTTGAAAATGTTTTGAGATGAAAGTGTTGGTGTAAAATGTTTTTGTTGTGAGCAAGTGAGTAACTAGGAGCGAATCTACCTGCTCGAAAGGTCTCAAGGTTCTTTTATTCCTCCTTTAGATGTTGCTATCTTACCATTGATTTGGTAAGAAGCCCCATCGTTGGATGTAAAGGGACAGACGCGGGTCAATTTTACAGTCATCGAAAGCAACTTACGTGACGCTTTATCAATTTTTTTAAGGGACGAGGTCGTTTTATCGAAGGCAACGTCGAGGGTCATTGAGGGACTACAATCTTTTTATCAAAGGGTCATTTGCTAAAATGTCCCATACTCGAGGGACATGACTGTATTTCTGAGGCAACGAGCGAGGTTACCCTAGAGGTGCGCGTGTGAAAAAGTATGATTGATTCAAGTTAGTTTGATCTTTAAAATTAGGTTAATTAACGATTGATTTTTTTATCTTGCCATACACGCCTAATTACTATACAGTAATGAGTAAAACAAATAAAAATACGAAAATTGAAATTCTACGTTATTACATAGCTTCGGGAATGGGGGTACAAATTAATGAATGGGGGTGACAGTAAGAAATAAATATTTAAATCACGCAATACAAGTCCAAAATGTTAAATAATTATTTAGGTTAAAACTCTTTTCATTTGATAAAATTAATTAAGGACTTAATTAATAATGTCAAACAAAAATTATTTTAAAGTTAATAATTATTTAAAACAAATGTTAACATATTTACATTTTTTAAATATATGCTGAAAAATAAAAATCAAATAATGAAAAGAAAATATTAACAACAAAAAAATATAAAGGGGAAAATTAGAAATGGGCCTGCAAATAAAGTAAAATAGGGGGTGCAGAAATGAATAGGCCCAAATGCTTCTGGCTAATCCAGTGTAGCAACCCCCTGTAGGTATACCATGGAGATGCATCTAAGACGCGTAGAAAGGGTGTGATAATTGATCAGAGGAATGGATGATGAGGGCGCATCAGATTAGCGTGGGGGTGCAAGTGGGGGATTATTCAGGGTAACTAAAGAGGTGGTGACAAGTGTCACTACCGGATTGGGTCAAAGTGTTGTTATCAAACAACACAAAACTCCACTACGCCTAAGCCAGGCCTCATAACTCATTGTTTTTTCTCTCTCTTGAATGCTCTTCCCTCTATCTTCTCTCTTACCATGGGCCTTCACCGGAGAAGACCCTTTGGCCGCGCCGGAAATCTCCTTACGACGGTGACGACAGCGGCGTGTCTCAAAACCTTACTTTTCTTACATTTTTCTGATCGTCTCTTTCTGCTAGTTACTAATTCATACCTAATTTCTGCAGATTTTCACTTGGTGACCATAAATCTAGAAAGGGGGAACATGAAACCCTAATTTTCTGTTTGATGAGATCGGAGAAGGTAGCGATGCATGCAACAGTATATTCAATGAGAGGAAGGAAAGAGAAGAAAGAGATCGTTTGGTGAGGTCCAGATCTATAACCTTACTAACCTCCTAATGTTCTTTTCAGTAAGATAGCTCTAACTTTGTGTTTGTGAGTGACTTCTTTCTCCTTCTGAGTTCGTGTTATCCGGGTTATCAGATTAGAGTTTTTGTTGTTTGTTTGCTACTGATTTGTTGGGTTTTGAATAATGATGTTTGATGACAAGGTTTGGATGATGAACTTTGGTTCTATGTTTTTTGTTGTCTGCTGTTTTTTGGATGATGGTTGGGATGGCTATTTTTGATGAATGCTATGATGTTCCAGTTGATTTGAGACAAAGAGATTTCTTGAACTTTTGGTCCTGAGTTTTTTTGTGGTTTGCAAGTTTGCTAGTTCTGTTCTGGTTTTTTTTGTGTGATGGTTCTATGATGTTTCCGTTAGTTTTGGTGATGGTTTGATGATGTTTCAGTTGGTTTTGGTGATGGTTTGATGATGTTTTGATGGATACTATAATGTTCTGTTGGTTTGGGGATGGTTTGATGATGTTTCAGTTGGTTTTGGTGATGGTTTGATGATGTTTTTGTGGATACTATGATGCTCTATTGGTTTGGAGATGGTTTGATGATGTTTTAGTTAGTTTGAAACAAAGGGATTTCTTGAACTTTTTGGTTCTGAGTTTTTTGTAGTTTTGCTATATTTTTAGTTATGTATGTTTTTTTTCTGATATCTGATGGTTCTCTCCTTTATAAAACAGTAAAAACTTGTTATCTCATTAGGGTGAAAAAATAGGAGGGAAAAAACATTGAATTTTGACAGTTTTGGCTTTTCTAGTTTTTGGCTTTTGAGTGTAGCTTGGACTGTTTCCATTTTGGTGCAAGTCTGGGCATTTTTTGGACTGTATTGCAGACTAGTTGGCATGGTTTATGTTGACATGCTTTTGTGCAGAACTTAGACAGATTTTTGGACTGCTATGGGCAGCATAGGGAGGCTTTTTGAGTAGGTCTTCTTGGACTGTTTCTTATAGCAACCTGTTTGTCTTGGCATTTGCTGGCTAGGTGATATCTTTCTTCTTTCCTCTCTTTGTGAGATAAAGCATTTTTTCTTTTGATGCATTTTCTGAAGGGTTTGCTTATTTTCTTGGGAAAATGATGATGTTGACTTATATTACAGCATTTGATGTTTTTGGCTTGTTGCTTGCATATTGTTTATTTTGTTCTGTTGTAGCTTTGTGTTGCTGCCTTTGATTTCTGATTTGGACAGCTTGCTTGTTGTCTGCTATTTGCAGCCTGTTTTTTTGCATCTTGTGCTACTGTAATTGCTTTGCAAAGCACAGCCTTTTTTGTGATGCAGTTTGGATGTTTGGTATTGTTTGACTTGTGCATTTTGACTGCTGCTATTTGTAGCCTGTTGTTTTTGTTGTTGTTTGAACTTGCTGCCTTGCATGTCCAATTTGTATATTTATTTCTTTTCCCCTTTTTTGTGAACCAAAACCTAGGTTTTAAGATTTTTAGAAATAGGGAAAAATGGACAAACAAAATTCTGATTCCTAAAAAGCAAACCCTAATGATGAAAAATCAAATTTGCTTGGAGTTTTCAATATTGATTTTTGCTAATATTCTCTTTTCTTCTGTCACATGTACAAACAAATGGTAAGCAAGACAATGGCTAGCAATGGGGAATTTCTTGAGGATGAAGCAAAGAGTCTTGAAGAAGAAGCAAATTTTCCTTTGTAGATTTAAACTTTTTATTTTACTTGTAATCTATTTGTAATCACTTGTAATCATTTGTGAATGACCCACAAAACTGTAATGAACAAAGCTTGAGTAATAATGAATATTTGTTGTACAAAACTTTTGAGTTTTATTTTAATTTTTCAATTCTTGATTTGAATGTTTTGAATAAGCATCCTGGCTTGATAACTTGCATTTCAAGTAAACATAATATGATAGGATAAATCATGTATCTTGCACTCTTAAACAAAATAAATGTTTAAAAGCTCAAACCCAAATGATTAATTGAACCCTCAATCATGATTGCTTAAAAATGATAGCTTTAGACCTTGCACCTTATTCAAACAGAATATGCACTCAAAAGTAACATCAATCTTCAGAAGATTATAGTTAAGAAAACAAATAGAAATCACGCAGATGCCTTTGTAGTTATCTGGGCCATGGATCGGGCAAACCTTTAAGAAGTGCAAAACCCTAATTGCTGACTGGTTGCCTAAGAAGAGAATCTGTTTGATCAACTTTTGAGCCAAATTGAGTATTTAAGAAACCCTAGGATAGCATCTTGAGTGAAAAATGGGAGGGAAAATTTTGGGGTACAACAGATCCCTTACACCATTGCTTCACATTTCTCGATTATCAACTTGTGCCAACTTTGGAAGAATTCTCCCAACTCTTGAGGATTCTCATTCTCAATCAACTACCTTTCAACGGTACGGAAAGAGACCCAAAGCCAGAAGAGATTGCTGAAGCTCTACACTTGCACCCATCTGATGTCACAACTAAATAGGAAACAAGGAGTGGTGTCAAGGGTTTCCTAGCAAAGTTCTTATTTGAGAAAGCCCAAAATTGTTGGAACTCTTTGGATTTGCAAGCTTTTAAGGAAATTGTGGCTCTCCTCATCTATGGGATGGTGTTGTTTCCAAATCCTAACCAACTCATAGATGTGAACACCGTCAAAATCTTCATATCCCGCAACCCGGTGCCTACATTACTAGGGGATATCCTACACTCTTTTCACACTCGTACAATGAGGAAAAGAGGTGTCCTTCTTATGTGTTGCACTCCTCTCTTAGAAAGATGGTTTATTTCACATCTTCCTCAATCTGTATTAAAGAATAAGCAAGGTTCAAGGTGGTCACAAAGGTTGATGACGCTCAAACATTCAGACATTCATTGGTGCTCCCGATCCATAGAGAATGTTACTATTGTCGACCATTGTGGGGAATTTCCTAATGTCCCTTTACTTGGAATTAGGGGAGGAATCACCTACAACCCCTGCTTAGCTTTGAGACGGTTTAGTTACGCCCAAAGGGATGGTCCAAACGAGATGTTGATTCAAGGTTTCATATTTGACTACGACAACGACGATCAAGGTCTTCTCCAGAGATTTGTCCGAGCTTGGAGGATGTTAAAAAAGGTGGATAGCAAGACTTTGGGGAATAAAAATTCCATCCCTCTTGAGCCTTACCTCAAATGGGTACGAACTCGTGCTTAGAGTCTTATGATGCCTTATCCCTCCATTCTCCCGGTAATCATTGAGCCTATCATGGAAGGAGATGTTCCATACACTATCCTACATCCTGACATGCCTACCTCTCTTGAAGACCTACAAAGGGATTGGATATAACTCAAGGGGGAGCGAGATACCTTCGAAGCCCAATTCTATGCAAGCGAGAAGAAGGTTTTGGAACTCACTAAGCTACTTCATGAGGAGCAAACTCTGAATGCCTACATTGCACCAAAGAGGATGCGCACTACCTTTTTATCTTAGAGTTGTTTGTATTATTTTTCCCAAGAAGGCATTGATGTACTCAAAAGCTTTAATTTATCAATATAACGTGTGTTTCCTTTTTGTCTAAAACAAATTTGAATCTTAAAATCCTTGAAATTATTGCATACGCATTTATCATTCATCATAACATAAGCAGGTTTCTTGCAACAAGTCTCCTCATCTATCTACTATTTATTTCAATAAGATGGATCTCGAGAAAATGGTAAAGGACCTCCAAGCTCAGAATGCACAGTTCCAACAGTTGTTCTTAACCCTAGCCAAAGGACAAGAAGAGTTGAAGACTTTGTTGGCTGAGGAGAAGAAAAAGAAGACAAAGAAGATAACCGGAGTTCTAAACATGGGAAGAAGATTCCAAGGGCAGACAAGAAGGGCCTTAGACTTTGCAATAACATTCGGTGAGAAAGACAACCAAGATGGGAAGGTCAAGGAAACAGTTGTCCAGTTAGAAGAGGAAGAGGAAGAGGAAGAAGAAGACTATTCTGAAGAACAATACCCTCCAGTTGATGACAAGTATAAACATCTCGAAGAGTGTTTGAGCGCAATGGAAATCCAAAAAGTGCCTGGATTGGACTTTGAGGAATTGGGTCTAGGATCGGAGATTGTCATTCCTCCAAAATTTAAAGCGCCTGTGTTTGCAACATATGACGGAGTTTCATGCCCTAAAATGCATCTCCAATCCTATGTGAGGAAAATCCAGCCCCATACCGCTAACAAAGACTTATGGGTACACTTCTTCTAAGACAGCCTGTCTGGAACTTAACTTGATTGGTTTTACCAGTTAGAAAGAGCCAATGTTCATAATTGGGAAGATCTTGCTGCAGCCTTTTACAAACAATACCAATACAATGCTTATATTACGCCTACCCGTACTCAACTCCAGAGTATGGCCATGGTTTCCAATGAAGGTTTCAAGGACTATGCGCAAAAATGGAGAGACTTAGCTGGAAGAGTTTAACCTCCCCTATCTGAAAGAGAATTAGTAAACATGTTTTTGGGTACCTTGTTTGGTCCCTTCTTCAATCACCTAATTGGGAGTTCATCGGTAGGTTTTACTGAACTGATATTGATCGGAGAGAGGGTAGAAGCCGGGATAAAGAGTGGAAAGATTCAAAAAGATACATCCCATGCTGTTATAAGGAAGCCATTTATCGGAAAGAAATAAGTGGTTGTTGTTTATCCTCAGAGAAATCAAGATAGGGCCGAACACCGTCCAATGGTGGGGGCTGTTATGATTCCTAAACCTGCGCCTGATCAACAAAGAAACAACCAGCCAAGGATGGAAAGACCAGTAAGACAATTCACCAGAATTAACATGACCCTATCTCAGGTATTGCCACATTTGTTAAGATCCAACCTAGTGACCTTGAAAGAAGCTCAAAAGAATCCTAATACAACATCTCCTCACTATCATCCTAATACCCGCTATGCATACCACTCTGAGAGTCCCGACCATGACACTAATAACTGTTGGGCTCTAAAGAACAAAGTACAAGACCTCATTAAAGCCAAAGAGATTGAATTCGATGCGCCCGAAAAGCCAAATGTCATTTCTACCCCTATGTCAAAACATGGCCATAATACCTATGTCATTGAAGAAGATATGTTTGTTACTTCAGTTGATGAACTTAGGACACCACTCCTGACTATTAAAGTAAACTTGTTGAATGTCAGTGTTTTCCAGGGCTGTGATGAAGGTTGTTGTTTCTGTTTGTCCTCACCACCCAGCTGTCCTTTGTTGAAAGCATGCGTTCAATACCTAATAGATAACAAAGAAATTTTGTTTGAAAAGACTTCTGTTCCACCTGTTCCTTTTAAAGATGTTTCTATCATTACCATTTCCGCCAATTCTTCTAGGGTATCCACCAAAAGACCCGTTAGAATTACATCAGTTCCAAAAGCAACTCCTTTGATAATTACAATGCCTGGACCAGTCCCGTATTCGTCAGACAAAACCATACCATAGAATTATGGAGGGGATGTCTACTACCACGGTGTCAAGCAAGATTGGCCAGCTGCCGAAGATTCAAGTTCCAAGAAAGTTAACTTCAATATCAGTAATATTGTGGGGACTAGCAAGATTACCCGAAGCGGAAGGATATTCTCTCCAGAAATTGCTCCCCCAAAACAGTTTCTGGACCCGTATCATTCTTGTTGTTGTTGCTCCTCCGAAGGCTATTCCCATTCTTACAATCATCTCCACCAATATTCCAACTGACAAAGCTGATACAACCCTTGTTATTACTCCTACTGACATTCCTGTTGTCGAGTCAACCGAGACCCGAGGTAAAATTATTCTTATTGAGCCTGTCCGGGCGAAGGCACAGTCATTGGCTATCCCTGAGACCTCCCGGAAAGAGATGGAGGAAATTCTGAAGATCATAAAAATAAGCGACTACGATGTAGTTGAACAATTGGGGCAAACTCCATCTAAAATTTCCATGCTGGCTTTACTACTATGTTCCGAGGCGCATGCAAAGGCCTTGGTAAAATTCCTGAAAACTGCCCATGTACCCCAAGAGACATCTACCGGTCAGTTCCAAGACTGCGTAGCCAGCCTGACTGCAGATAATGGTATAGGTTTTTCAGATGCTGATTTAACTCCAAGAGGAAGGAAGCATAACAAGGCATTGCACGTCTCAGTTGAATGTAGGGGCACAACCTTGGCTCATGTTTTGGTGGACACTGGCTCATCTCTGAATTTGTTGCCTAAAAAAGCTCTTGATATGCTTGACTGTGAGGGATTGACATTGAAGTCGAGCAACATAGTAGTAAGGGCTTTTGACGGCTCAAAAAGGATGGTGCATGGGGAAGTGGATATCACTATAAAGGTTGGAACCCAAACATTCGATTTAACTTTTTATGTAATGGACATTCGTCCTTCATACTCCTGCTTGCTAGGCCGACCATGGATCCACAATGCTGGCGCTGTTACTTCTACGTTGCACCAAATGCTGAAATATCTGATTCAAGGGAAGATCATCACCGTTCATGGAGAAGAAGGGTATATGATCATCCATCTCAATTCCTTCAGATATGTGGAATTAGATGGTGAATTTATTGAAACTTCATTCCAACACTTTGATGAAGTCCCGCAAGACGTGGCAGTAACAAAGGTTGTGTCTCAGGTTCCCAAGATCACAAGGCCTCCACTCAGGATGTCGTCTTTGAAGGATGCCAAGGCTGTAATAGAAGAAGGTGGGTGCACTATCTGGGGACAACTCCCGGATATCCCATACAAGTCAGACAAGTTTGGCCTGGGTTTCACTTCAAGTGCTCAGAAGGCCGTACGCCGCGCTCGTGCTGGAGGACCACCCTTGAAGATCAGCAATAATGAAGTTAACACGGTATAGGATGATAAAGATGGTTGCAACCTGGAGGATTGGATCTTCCCAACTGTCAGTGGAAGGCTCAGCAATTGGGAGGCTAGAGATTTTGTCCCGATCACTTTTATCCCACAGTAATTTGTCTTTACATTTTGTTGGATCTGTAATATTAAAACAATTCAAACTCTTAAAACCTTGTGTCTTACCCGAGGAACAATGGTCCATTTGTAAGGGTTATTATCTCATTTCTATATGACATCAATGAATCATGGACGTTTTGCATACAAACTTTGCGCTCATTGTTTTTCTTTTTACATTTTTATTTCTTTCAAAGATAGTTATACCCTTACACACACTCACACTCACAATGCAGGTCTACATCCATTCGGGATCCCATGGATAACAGTTCTGCGATGGCTTTTTGTGACTCTGAAAATCTAATCTACCAAGCCGAAGACGAAGGTGAGGAAGATTGTGAAGTACCAGGGGAACTTTCTAGATTACTACTGAAAGAAGAGAGAACCATTCAGCCTCACGAGGAACCCGTGTACACAATCAACCTGGGTACCGAAGAAGACAAAAGAGAGGTCAAGGTGGGTGCCAATCTGGAACCGAGTGTCAAGGAGCATCTGATTCAGTTGCTACACGAGTATGTTGAGGTATTTTCCTGGTCGTATGAAGACATGCAAGAACTTGATGCAGATATTGTGGTACATCCTCTGCCTACAAAAGAGGATTGTCCACCAGTAAAACAAAAGGTCCGTCGAATGCGACCAGATATGTCAGAGAAGATTAAAGCATAAGTCATGAAACAATTTAACGTTGGATTCTTGGCTATCACCTCCTATCCGCAATGGATTGCCAATGTTATTCACGTGCCCAAGAAAGACGGCAAGATACGAATGTGCTTGGACTACAGAGATTTGAATAGGGAGAGCCCTAAATATGATTTCCCACTTCCCCACAATGACATCCTAGTTGAAAATACGGCACAACATAAAGTGATTTCTTTCATGGACAGTTTCTCAGGTTATAACCAAATCAAAATGGCGCCTGAAGACATGGAGAAGACAACCTCTGTCACACAATAGGGAACATTCTGCTACAAGGTTATGCCATTCGGACTAAAGAATGCTGGGGAAACCTATCAGCATGCCATGGTAGCTCTATTTCACGACATGATACATCACGAAATAGAGGTCTATGTGGACGACATGATAGCTAGATCTCAAACAGAAGAAGAGCATCTTGATCATTTACAGAAACTGTTTGAGAGGCTAAAGAAGTACAAGCTGAGGTTGAACCCAAATAAATGCACGTTTGGAGTAAGGTCTGGTAAACTCCTAGGCTTTGTCGTCAGCAACAAGGGTATTGAAGTAGATCTCGCCAAGGTAAAAGCGATACAAGATATGCCTGCTCCTCATACTAAGAAGGAAGTCAGAGTATTCTTGGGACGTTTAAACTACATTGTCAGATTCATTTCTCACCTGACAGCTACTTGTGAGCCAATCTTCAAACTATTGAAGAAAGATCAAGTAGTCAAATGGAATGATGAATGCCAAACTGCTTTTGATAAGATCAAAGAATACCTGCAAGAGCCTCCTGTTTTAATGCCACCAGTCGAGGGAAGACCGTTGATCATGTATCTAACTGTTTTAGAAAATTCAATGGGGTGTGTGTTGGGGAAGTATGATGAGTCTGGCCGAAAAGAGCACGCTATTTATTACCTGAGCAAAAAGTTTACTGATTGTGAAACAATATATTCACTGCTCAAGAAAACTTGTTGCGCTCTGGTATGGGCTGCTCGCCGGCTAAGATAGTACATGCTGACTCATACTATGTTGTTGATATCTAAAATGGATCTGATAAAATAAATCTTCGAGAAGCCTGCTCTCTCTGGAAGAATAGCGAGATGGCAGAGGATCCTGACTGAATATGACATATAATATACTACCCAAAAAGTAATAAAGGGCAATGTACTAGTTGATCACCTTGCTCACCAAGCTGTAGAAGACTACCAGTCCATGAAGTTTGAATTTCCGGATGAAGACATCTTGACGTTAGACAACTGTGAAGAATTCAGGCCATATGACGAACCTGAACAAGGGTCTCGATGGACCCTGTTCTTTGATGGGGCACCCAACGCACTTAGAAATGGTATCAGTGTTGTACTCATATCTCATGAAGGGTGTCATACTCCCTTTATCGCAAGACTCTGCTTCAATTGTACAAACAACATGGTGGAATACGAAGCATGCATCTTTGGTCTCAGAGCTGCCATAGACTTGGGGATAAAATCCTTGAATGTATTTGGAGATTCAGCTTTGGTCATCAGTCAGATCAATGGGGAATGGGACAACAAACACCCTAACCTTATCCCTTATAAAGAACATGTTTTGACATTGCTACCACATTTTAAGAAGATTACCTTCGAGCATTTCCCGTGAGAAGAAAATCAGCTAGCAGACGTATTAGCCACAATGTCATCTATGTTTAAACTTAATTGGGATAATGAGGCTCCCCAGATCACCATCGAACGAATGGATGAACCAACACACTGTCACGAGATTAATACTGAAGAAGTAGTGGCCCAGCCTTGGTTTCACGAAGTCGAGATATCTCGAGGCTCAAGAATATCCGGAAGGAGCTTCAATCAACGATAAGAAGTTCTTAAGGAGATTCTCTGCAAAATTCTTCCTTAGTAACGACATTCTTTACAAACGCAACCATGACTCTATGTTACTTTGGTGCGTAGACAAGGTTGAAGCTGAAAGGATCATGGATGAATTGCATGAAGGCGCTTTTGGCACCCATTCCAGTGGGTATACGATGGCAAAGAAATCCTACGGGTAGGCTATTATTGGTCTACCATGGAAGCAGATTGCTATCAACACTCTCGAACGTGCCATAAGTGCCAGATTTATGTTGATAAAGTGCATGTACCTCTGGTTCCTCTGAATGTCTTGACGGCTCCTTGGCCCTTTGTTATGTGGGGAATAGATATGATTGGGGAAATCAAGCCAACAGCCTCCAATGGACACCGCTTCATCCTAGTGGCCATTGACTATTTTACAAAGTGGGTTGAGGCAGCCTCCTTCTCTTCCGTCACCAAGAATGTTGTCGCCCAGTTCATCAAGCAGAATATCATTTGCCGGTACGGTATCCCGGAGAGGATCATTACTGACAATGGTACAAATCTCAACAACACTATGATCACCGCCCTGTGCGAGTAATTCAAGATTCAGCATCACAATTCTTCCTGTTATCGACCGAAGATGAATGGTGTTGTTGAAGCTGCAAATAAGAACATTAAAAAGATCATACAGAAAATGACATACATATATAAAGACTGCATGAGATGCTACCATTCTCTCTCCACGAGTATCGTACCACAACTCGCAAATCAACCGGGGTAACACCCTATTCTCTGGTTTAAGACATGGAGGTTGTCTTGTCTATCGAGGTCCAGATCCCCTCTCTAAGAATTATGAAGGATGCAGGGTTGAACGAAGAAGATTGGATCCAGACTCGACTTGATCAATTGAATTTGATTGATGAGAAAAGGCTTATTGTTATTTTCCATGGTCAAATGTATCAAAAAAGGATGATCAAGGCTTTCAACAAGAAGGTCAGACGCCAAGTGTACCAAGTCGGGGATCTGGTGATCAAGCGCATCATACTGCCGCAAGGTGATCCCAGGTGGAAATGGACTCCTACCTATGAAGGACCATTTGTAATCAAAAACATTTTCTCTGGTGGGGCAATGATCCTAACCACCATGGATGGCAACGATATGCCACACCCTGCGAATGCAGACATAGTCAAAAGATACTATGCATAAGAGACCCGCTAGGTTGACACACCTAGGAAAAACAAGGGCATCCCGGCGATACAAAAGGTTTGGGAAAAAATTAGGGATAAAACAAAAAAATTATACACCCGACAAGTTGAAAACCCAAAAGGGCGACTTGGGCAAAAAAGGGTTTCCTAGTGGACTGAAAACCCGAAAGGGCAGTCCAGGCAAAAGTTAGGGAATTAAAGCGTATGATTATGTCCTGTTGGATCACTTTGCGGATAACCTTTGGCTTCAACTAACAAATTCAGCGATTCTAATCAATTCAATCAGCTTCGGACAAGGCAATAAATAGACAAGATGCTCAGAGATATGAAGGCTATAGCGGAATAGGAACCCCGTGGGATTATTACACATAGCTATCTTTTCTTTGTATCAAAATTTTCATTTTTTACGACAGAATTCTCTTACTAGAATTT
Organism: Vicia faba; assembly: GCA_948472305.1. Classification (NCBI taxonomy): domain Eukaryota; kingdom Viridiplantae; phylum Streptophyta; class Magnoliopsida; order Fabales; family Fabaceae; genus Vicia; species Vicia faba. The sequence continues at coordinate 1,417,404,404 of OX451739.1, read as the reverse complement.
TTGTCTCATTGTACAAAAATACTTACTCAAAGTCAATACAAAGATATCTCCTTGAAAGTGCAAAAACTATCTGTTTTTCGTTACGCTTGTGTTTTGTTTACAAAAACGTCCAATGATTCATTGTTGAACATATGCATTTGAACATAATTACTATTTACAAATAAACGAAATAAAAGACAATTATTGATGGCTTTAAGAGATAAGGAAATCTCTGTAAGTTATTTTCTATAAAAATCCCCCGCAGTGTACAGTTTAATCCCCAGCGGAACAAAGCTTCCAATTATAAATCCCCGGTAGAAATCATCCAATTTCTCCAGATTCCCCAAATAGATTTTTCAAGCAGTACATGGCCTTTCCCTTAAAACAGAGTTTATTTCTCTAAACGGAAATTCATCAACACTTCGACTTCAAGACATGAAGACTTACATATCCTCAGCAATATTCGGGGAATTATTTTCCCCAATCCAATAAGAAGCGTAATAGACTAGCTTACATATGCATACATTGCATCCGTATATCATAAACATTGATAAAATGAATGCATTATATCATACATTTCATACAACATGACTTTGTATTTTAGCTAACATTTTACCCTTTTCAGGATAAGGTTAACAGCTACCATTAACAATGTTCAAAGTTTGCAGATACAGTACAGATACGCTCCAGACATGGATGCCATTCTGATACTCATTCAAAACCAGCTTTTAGATACAGTTCAGATACGCTCTAGACACGGATGCCATTCTGATACTCATTCAGATTCAACTCTCAGATACATTTCAGATACGCTCCAGACACGGATGTCATTCTGATACTCATTCAGATTCAACTTTCATATACAGTTCACATACGCTCCAGACACGGATGCCATTCTGATACTCATTCAAAATCAGCTCCCAGATGCAGTTCAGATACGCTCTAGACATGGACTCCATTCTGATACTCATTCTTTCAGCTTACAAGTTACAATTCAAACAATCAATTTTGGATGGCGTCTACAAGCCCATCTCCTACAACTTTCTATCACCTCTCCAAATGGCATCTTTAAGCCCATTCCCTCAACCATCACATCGCCGAGTGCAAATTTCTGGGCACTCTAGTGTCCAATCATCTTCCACCTTCGAGTCACGAACGATAAAGCTTGCCAATCTAACTCTTCAGGCTTAAGAAGATTGAACAGAGGCAGCTGTTGTACCCTAAAAATTTCCCTCTCACTTATCAAAAATTTTCTCACAAGATCTCCATTGACTCAAGACTGCATTAGGGTTTGATCAGCTCAAGACACCTCCTTATGCACTGATAACCAAAATTAGGGTTTGAGATTGCACAAGTATTTTTGAACTTTCAATACTTCATATGACATTCATGGATCATTATGGACCCCCAATATTACTCATGTCAAGTTTCAAGCCTTGGATCATATTTTTGCCCAGTCAATTGAGTAGTTAACCTAAAAATCAGTTGTATTAGGGAAAAAGTCAACTATAGCCAATTTACAGTCAAACTTCATAATTTTTTATCCACATCCACATTTTAAACTCATATTTATCATTTTATCAAGTTTGGACCACAATTCCTCAAGAAATTTGATCAAATCTCCAAAAGGGCAAAATGGTCAAAATTAGGGTTTTGATTGGGAAAGGGCAATTTCTGATTTTTAACCCAGCAAATGGTCAATTGGTTTAAGGCATGATATCAAGAGTCCAATTGCATCATTTTTACCTAATGACATGGTTCAAAACATTGCAAATCCATTGGGTTGACATATGAATTTTGCAGTCAACTGATCAAAAGTCAATTGTATACTGAAAAGTCAAACTTTGACTTTTTTGTCAAATTCAAGTACCAAAGATCACAATTCATAAAAACATGTCAAAATATGAAAATTGTTCATCAAGAAATCAAGAATTCAAGATTTCATCTTGAAATGTTAAAATTTCTTAACTTAGAAATTTTTCTAAGTATGGAAAATTTCTTATTTTTTCATAACTTTGAGCTAAATTTTCACCATGATGCAAGATGATTCAAGAGAAACTTACAACATGAAAGTTGTATATATCCATGAAATATACAACTTTTATTCACACAACTTCTTCCAAAAATTCTTGGATCTCAAGTTACAATTTTATGAACATAGGGTCATGAAACAAAACACTTAGTGAAATTTTTCCCTAATTTGGACAGGATTTTGACCTAACTTCATGACACTTTTTCACATAGTTCCAAGGGGAATATTCAAAAGCAATTCAAATAGGAGTTGTAGATCATGTTTCAAGCTTTCCAAAATGTCCAAGAACTCCTTGAGATTATTCTTGAGTAGGGAGAATCGAAGAGATGAAATTAGGATTTTGTCACTTAAATTACAAGCCATTTTATGATGAACAAGAAGTCAATTTCAAACCTATGCTGCACAATTTTGTTTTGTAGGCCTCTAAACCTTAATATCTATCCATAATCAGAAGATTACACTTGCTTTTGAGCTATTATCCAAGTGTTCCAAGCATTGTCCAAGCCAATTTTCCATTTTAGGAAGAAAGTTACCATTCCATTCTTGAAAAGTTGCTTTAATCACAAAGTCAACTTGTCTTGAGCTTCTAACTTGTTCTTTATGCATACACAACCCCTATAAACCAAAAGCAATGTGTCTTAGTTTTCAAGAAGCTCAGAACATGCTTGTATAATACTTGAGATTTGTCACTTCACTTTTCTTAAAAAGAAAGTTATAGAGCCATAACCATATAACTCATAAACCTTGAGTGATTTTGTGCTCTAATATTTTCCATACATATTAACAAGTCAATTGCAACACAGCATACATTTTTACAAGCCCTAAAACACTCCCAAACACCTTGTTGCACAGAACTGCCCAAACTTGACAGTTTTGAGCAAAAACTCACCATCTTCATTTCCACTCGTGCATTTTGAAAACTAATCATCCAAATACCTTCCATACATCATATCAAAGTGATTCAGGCCCTCATTTCCTAATTGTAACTCCTCCATCATCATCCACCATTTTCAAAACTGAAGCTTGCAACTTGACTTGAGTTGGGAGTTCTAGCCATCCCCAAAGCAAAGTGGGAGTTGGAACATATTCAAGGAGGTCCAGGCAAGCTACAGATATCATCAGGCCATCACAAAGGTTGCTCAAACTCCATACACGACTCCAGCTGCAAGAGGTAAGTTTTCAAACTTCTATCTCTTCATACAGGCATCATTTGAGTTTGGTTTGTAAAGATAAAATGTAGATACCATTGCCACAAAGCTGTACATATCCATAGTTTACATTTATATGGCCTGAGCTTAGAGAATTTTAGGGTTAAAGTTTTCTGAAATTTTTAGGTTTTGAATTAGGGCTAGAAAAATTCTTATTCATCTTTGATTGTTAGCTTAAGTTGTTTATATGGTTGGATTCGTGGGAAAAATGCCACAACTTTCATGTTTGAACTTTTCATTTTTGTTGAGAGATGAAGAAGATACATGTCTTTTGGATGGAGGTTGAAGATGAAGTGTAATCAGGGCGCGTTTTGTGTTATGTAATTATTGTTTCAGTTATATTAACGGATGTACAACCACATTAGTGGTAAGGCAGCGCGTGTTATTGGTAGAGGTCATGGGTTCGAACCTCAGCGCTGCCTTTTTACTTTTGTTTTACATTTTTGGTCATTTTTCCTTTCTTTTTGCTTCAGCAAATAGGCGCTGGGCCTTTTGGGATTAGCTTTTGTTTTGTTTTTTGCTTATAACCCTCTTGTAGGATTTTGACACCCCTGGCCCATTTATTTTATTTTCCATTTTATTTTCATTTTATTTTCTTAAATATATTTTTTTTTTAAATACTAAAAAATCATGAAATACAAAAAATAGTAGATTTATATTTTAATTTAGTTTATTTATTTTTCTCACAAAAATATATTTGACCACACTTTATTTATTTTACTAATTATTCTTGTAAATTTAGTTAAAACTAGGATATTATTTATTTTCTTTTACACCAATTAAAATATATTATTTTAATACCAAAAAGACTAAAAATGTTTTATAACGCTATAAATATTTTCAAGATAAAAAATGTCAAAAAATACTTTTCTTAAACTTATTTTCTTTTGATTAATTAATAGAATTAGGGTTTTCATCTAAAATATTTTATCAATAATTTCAAACTTAATAAATTATTTTCTGTATTTTATCAGGTTAAGGTAAAATTCCTTTTTCATAAAACATCAAACAAAATATCCATTTTCTTCACATTTACCTTCTTGCATATTTAATTCATCTTGTATATTATTTATTTCAATTCTTGTATAAATTCAATTTGGTTGTAATAGACTAATTAGGGTTTAATTTCTTACAATCCCCATTTGTAATTTGTACACCCCCTCCCACAAATGTTGTAATAGCGTAGTAACTTTAAATTCCACAATTTATCGCTTTATATACAATTGCTAGTAATTAGGGTTTGTATGGAAAGACTTAAAACCAATAAATAGCAAACCCTAATTCAAGACTAAATCAAGCATGAAAACAATACATTTGCACACAAACACCCCTAGGATTATTCCACTTGGTTGCCTTATACAAAATATCCATATTATGCATGTGAGGTGTCTTAGCAAATACAAGATCATAGTCCCTCGATGATGCTATCTAAGTTGCCTTTCAAATGATCTTAGTCCCTAAGGATAATGCTAAGATACCTTGAAATATTTCTAATCATGGTCATATGATGACCCACGCCCTTCCCGTTTACATCCAAAGATAGGGTTACTTACCAAATCAATGGTAAGATAAGAATGTCAAAGGAAAAGAAAATGAACAAGAAAGACTTTTGAGTAGGTAGAATGCTCCTAATTACTTGCTCCATTTCAAAACAAACATCCTTTCTATTTTCAAAACAAACACCTACACATTTCAAAACATCTTACAAACTTTAAAAAAATTTCAAAAGATCAACATCTTTGTATACATTCTTACGAAAGAGAATCATTGCAAAGATTGCCTAAACAATGGCCTCTTTACAAAATACTTTCAAAAACCACACAAAGCACATTTTCAAACAAAAGCAAGTGATCTAGCAAGTAACTAAGAGCCCATGGAAAATCATGGATTAAAAGGGTGTTAATACCTTCCCTTTTCATAATCTACCCCCCGAACTCAAAAAATAATCTCAAAGGTCTTTCCTGTGCTTTTTCACCTTTCCTTTTGGATAAAAGAAAAGTCGGTGGCGACTCTTGCTAACCGCAACATTTGCGATCAAACGCAAAACCTTCAAATCAGTTCTCCCGACGTATCACAATAAGTAATTAGCAGGTTTTAGTCGATTTGCCCGAATAACTATACAGAACAATTGTTGTATATTTTAGTCGATACAGTGTGTTTAATACTTTGCTGAAAAATATGAATTGTAGGTGGTATTAAATTGTTAGGCTTATGACCAATGTTGTTTTCTTATTAATGTTGTTGTCAGATTACTATTGTTGATATGTTATTATTGTTGTAACATACTAAGTTGTAGGCTTATGCCAATGTTGTGTTAATTGTTGTCATTGAAATATCAAGTTGTAGGCCTATGGCCAGTGTTGAATTATTATTAAGTTACAGGCTTAAAGGCAATGTTGATTTAAGTTGAATTATTAAGTTGTGGTTGAATTGTTGTTGTTGTGTTGTTGTCACATGCAAACATAACAAGTTGGCCTGGATTGATAAAATATTAAGTTGAAGGCTTATGCCTTATTGATGCCTCTATTAATTGGAAATTTCTAAGTTGGGATGCTCCATTGGTACCACATGCATGTGCATAGTAACAAGTTGCATTTCACGTTGCATATTGAGTTGTTGTGTTGGTAAATTATTCTTTATGTTTTGTTGATGTTTTTGTTGTGATTGACATTGTTTAAAGTTGTGAAGTGGTGATTTGGCATAGACTAATTCTAATTTAATATTATCATACATCTGATTATATTGTTCGATATCTTACCCCTTCTGTTTGAATGTTACCTCGATGTTGGTAACGTGCAGGTAATCCAGAGTGAAGGATGTTTACCTTTAGTAGTTCGAGACGGTGTCATTGCTCTGATACGTAACACTCGGGGGGATGAACGCTTGTTGTTTTATTGTTATTATTATTTCAGTTGATTGAACTTTAAGTTGTTGTTCGTTAAATATTTTTTATTTGAAGTTGTTTAGTTGGACAAAGATGATATATTCTTTTAAGTTGAATATTTGATTCCGCTTCAAAGTTATGAAAGTTGTTGATTTAAAAAAAAAATTATGTTGTTGTTGGTTCTTTCCAGTTTAATGTTTTATATATCTGTAATGAATGTCGTTGTTTTAAGTTGAAATTGTAGCATCCTGATTCAGTTGTAGGAATTTTATAACTCTGATTTATATAATAATTGTCGGGTAAAATTGGGGTGTTACATAGGTACTTTGTATATCTTCACATTTCCCGTAACTATCATCACTCAAATAATGTGATATTTCCTAAGCATGTGTTTGGATCATTGGTGATATCTAGGTTCCTTAGCTTGAGCGATAGCACCATTATCATCACAATCGAGATCAATGGGATCCACAATGCTATGGACTATGAAAAGTTCATAATTAACTTCTTGATCCAAACAACTTCATTTGTTGCATTTAAGGAAACAATACACTTAGCTTCAGTGTTAGAAATAACAATTGTATTCAGCTTTGAACTTTTCAAGCTCACAGCGCCACCATTTAAGCAAAACATATAACCAGATTTGAGTAATATGTCACCTACATATAATATCAGGATAATGATCATGCTCTACTAAACTTTTTGTAGATGCAAGGCTCATTTTGATTCGTGAGTAATACATCACCTTGATCAGTTACAAGATAACCATATCTCTCAGGTTGGTGATGTATTATCTTTGATTATGCTAGTCTTGTTCTACTTGAGCAAGTTGCTCTTCCATAACAACTTGTGTTTCCTGCTCTAGTTCCTCCATAGGTGTATCATTGCTTTTGTGATTCTTGAACTTCTTCAAGTTGTTCTTTCCTTTCACTGATTCCTTTGGAAATAAAGTCTTTTCCAAGAAAACTCCAGTTCGAGCGACAAACACTTTGCCCTCAGAAGGATTGTAGAAGTAATATCCTATTATTTTTTAGGATACCCCCCAAATAAGAATTTGTCATATTTGGGATCAAGCTTAGTTTAGATTTTTCATTTCATATAAACTTCATAACCCCAAATATTCATGTAAGACATATGTGGTTTCTTACCACTCCATGTCTCATATGGTATATTCTCAACCTTTTTGGATGGAACACACTTATATGTGTAAGATGTTGTCAATAGGGCATGTCCCCAAAAAGAGTTTGGAAGATCGGTGTGACTCATCATGGAATGAACCATGTCTAACAAGGTTTGATTTCTTCTCTCAGATGCACCATTCCATTATGGTGTTCCAGGAGGAGTAAGTTGGGATACAATCCCACACTCTTTTAGACGCTCATCAAACTCTAGGCTTAAATATTCATTGCCTCGATCTGATCAAAGAAATTTAATATTCTTACCTAGTTTGTTTTGTTCTCCATTCTTAAATTCCTTGAACTTTTCAAAGGACTCAGATTTGCATTTCATTAAATACACATAACCATATCTACTGAAATTATCAGTAAATGTGATGACGTATTGAAAACCTCCTCTGGCTGGTATGTTAAGTGGTCCACATGCATCAGTATGTATGAGGGGTAAAATATCATTAGCCTTTTCACCCTTTCCTATGAATGGGGGCTTTGTTATCTTTCCAATTAAACAAGATCTGCATGTCTCATATGATTTATAATCAAAAGAGTCCAAAAGTCCACCTTATGGAGTTTGGAAATGCGCTTCTCATTTATGTGGCCTAAGCGACAATGTCAAAGGTAACTTGGATTTAACTCATTAGGTTTAATCCTTTTAGTATTAATGTTATAAATTGGCATATCAAGATCAAGGACATACAATTCATTTTTCATTTGTGCATTAGCATATAATATATCATTCAAATAAATAGAGCAACAATTATTCTTTATTATGAATGAAAAACCAAACTTGTCCAAACAAGAAATGGAAATAATATTCATGCTAATTACAAGTACATAATAACACTTCTCTAACTTAATCATTAAGTTACTAGGTAAAGTCACTACATAAGTTCCTATGGCTAAAGCAGCAACCTTTGCTCCATTTCCAACTCGTAGATTAACTTCACCTTTTGCTAATTATCTACTCTTTTTCAGCCCATGTACATTAGAACAAATGTGAGAACCATATCCAGTATCTAATATCCATGATGAAGAAGTAGATAAATTAAATTTTATAACATAAATACCTGAAGTTGAAGTCTCCACTTCATTCTTCTTACCTTCCAGGTACTTTGGGCAATTTCTCTTCTAGTGTTTGGTCTTACCGTAATGGAAGAAAGTGCTCTCCTTTGTTATGCCTCCACTAGGCTTCAAAGCAGGAGTAGTAGGTTTGGATTTGGAAACTCTTTGCCTTTCCATTTACCATCCTGCTTGGTGGGCCTTTTGTTCTGTTTCTTTCTATAATACAGTGGGAGAACTGATTTTTTGGTTTTATCTAAATGTGAGGATAGCTAGAGTCACCACCGACTTTTCTTTTATCCAATAAGGAAAGGGTGAAAAGAACAGGAAAGACCTTGATATATTTTGAGTTCAGGAGGTAAGTTATAAAAAGGGAAGGTGTTAGCACCCTTTTCATCCGTAGTTATCTACGGGCTCTTAATTGCTTAGCTCACTTTTGAAAACTTACTTTTTTGTGTGTGATTGAAAACATTTTTGAAATGCCAATGTAAGGCGAACTTTGTAATTACTCTTGTGTTGGTCCTCAACAATGTATACGAAGTGTTTTAAAATATTTTTTTTGAAAAGTGTGATGTGAGAAATGTTTTGTTTTTGAAAAGTTTGTGAGTAATCGATTAAAAGTATCCTACCCACTCAAGGTCTTTATTTTTCTTTTCCTTATCCATTAGAGATAGTGTTATACATACCATTAGTTAGTAGGTAGCCCTATCTATTGGATGTGAAGGGACAAGCGAAGGGTCATCGTACGGTCATCGAAGGCAACTTGTAAAGATGCTTTAGCAATTTCGTAAGGGACTAGATCATTTTTCGAAAGGCAACGTCAAAGCGTCATCGAGGGACTATGATCTTTTCTATCGATGGTCTTTTGATAAAGCATCCCTACTTTCGAGGGACATGACTGTTATTCCAAAAGGCGACGAAGAGAGGTTAGTTACCATAGAGGTTTAAGTGTGCAAGTGTGTTTGTTTCAGTTTATTTTATCTTGGAATTAGGGTTTTGCTATCAGTTGGTTTTATCTTGTCATACAAACCCTAATTACTAACAATTGCATAAAATATAAAGTAGCAGAAGATAAAGGCGGAAATATAAACCTAAAACTATGACAAGGCTTTGGGGCAGTTACATAATAGTGAAATACGAAAAAGAAATCCTAAAACTATTATATCCCAGAAGCAGATACATAATAGAAAAATGTGAAAAGTATAAAGCTACATTATTACATTCGAGGAGACGTCCTATACAATTTATATAGGAAAATAAAAATAAGATGAAAATAGAAAAGAAAATGTTTTTTGGCGATTTTATGAAAAAATGATTTATGATAATAATTAATTAAAAAATCTAAAAAATATAATTAGTTTTAAAATAAAAAGGTTAATTAGTTAAATTATCAAAAAGTTAATTAAAAACCTAAAAATATAACTAATTAGGGTTTTAAAAAAAGATTTTTATTTAATGGTTAATTGAAAAAAGAATTAGGGTTAGCCAAAAAAAAAATAGGGGAAGAAAAATCAAAGAAAACCAAGTTAGAAAAAAAAATAGGAAAAATGCCAAAGTGGGTGTTGAACCCACACCCTCAAGCCTTTCTGTTGCATAGCTTGCCATTGCACCAGGCGTGTGCTTGTATTAGGAGAATGGGTGTAACGCAAAATATACTAAACCTGCAAGAATTGAGAAAAATATGGAGAAAAAAAACATCAAAAGGCAGGGATTAAACCCATGCCCTGAGAGACTAATTCCTTATCATGTGCGCGCCTTGCCACTAGGGTGGCTATTTCATCCAGTACTATGACAAGAATCAAAAAATATAAAATAAACAAAGTGACTGGACCGGAGAGACGTCGGAGCCTAGCTCCGGTCGTCTTCTCCGACGACTTCTTTTTGTCAACCTGCAAAACAAAGAGTGTTAGTGATCCAAAGGGACCCTACCATCCTAATTTGGCCCTTGCGAGTTCAATGGTGGCCATGGTTTTTTCTAATTCTCCCTGCATGATGAGACACAAAGAAGATAGTGCAAAATAGTGTAAACATGGCAACCTTCCATCCAGGCATTATGGGAGTCGTGCAATGGTTCTATCATATGCTAATACACCTCATAAGCACGTTAGTAATGTTAGTGTGCATCAAAGAAACATAAAAATAAAAATATGAATTTACAAAAAAAAACAAGGAAACCGGAGATGCATGTATGTGATTTTCAGGCTCTTTGGATCATCATAATTGATCCATACTTACTCTATGAGCCTTCTGGAATTGATTGGGAGAACTAGCTTGCTTGGAGAAAGGCTGCAAATAGGGTTTGAAGTTTGCCCTAGTTTTGGATAATTTTTGAAGTTTTGGAATATGATCTTCTTGCAAGGTTTCATGTCTTTCTTTGTTGTCTGAATGAGGAATATATAGGCTATGAATTAGGTCAACAAAAGATGGGCTTGGACCTTGTATGAAAGCCTTTGATTTAATTTAATTTAATTTTGAATTTAAATAAACAAAATCAAAATAAATGGAATAAAAATCAAAGGGGTATATGAATAAATTCAGAGGTTCACTATGAGGTCTAAAACACGTTTGGACCTTGAAAGATAAGCCCATCAGCCTAAACCTTCAAGTTTGATCAATTTAGGTTTCATGCATTTTCTCAAAATTGGCCAACTTGCATCAATCACAACTCTCTCAATTTTTATCATATGAAGGTGATCTTAGACTTTTTGGAAAGATCAAGATGTCCCCTACAATCTCTATGCTGATCATTTTTTCATTTGAAGACTTTATCCTGATGTAAATTTCTTTCACAAAAAGTGTCTTTGTTGACTTTTAAAACGATCTATAATGTTTTGGCCCATATCTCTCAATTGAAGCATTTTTTGGACTTGAGCTTAGAGAGACAAAGTTGTAGAGAATTAAATTTCCTTCAAAATGAGCTTCGGTTGAGAAAAATATGATGAAGCATGTGAAAGTTATGCTTGGTCAAAGTTCAGTTGACTTCTTCTAAGAAAAACCCTAATTTGACAACTTTTGACTTTTGATGATGTTTACCGTGAAAATTGGTAAACAACCGCTGATCTTCCAAAAAAGGTTATTTTGGTTACTTGCAGGATCGATCAGTTTGATCCTAGGGCATATGCTAAGTTTTTTTTGGGGGTTGATAAGAAGTCTTAGCGTTGTTAATGAACAAGTTCGACTAGACACTAAGAGTAAAGTCTTGGATAGGTTTAAATGCACAAGATGAAGGTAAAAACTTGGTAAAAACGCAAGTAAAGTATAGGATAAAGTAAATTTGCAGTAATTTAAAAGGCTGTAATGGTAAAGTTTGCAGAAAAACATTAAATGGAAATGATTATAAAGAAATGTAAAGACTTTAATTGCAATAAACTATGGTGATTCAAACGTACATTCTCAATATTCTTTCTCTCACAGTGGGTACTTGAATAAAATTGAGTGACTTGTACAATTTTATCACACAAAATTCTACACAAAATTCTTATATTTATACTAATAATAAGTAATTGTCGAGCAGTTGCTTCGTTACAGGATGAGGACAAGTGTCCTCTGCATGCTCTTTGACCCCCTATCTTCACGCCACGTCGCTTTTCTCAACTGCCAAATGAATTGCCTTTCCCTCCTTTCTTCAGATTCAAATCCACTTGCTGCTGATACAAGAGCTTTTCGGTCAAAACTGTCTTTAACTTAGAAAATTATCTAAGTGTTTTTTCCTTCTTAGCAAGGATGACTTTGACGCAACTCCTTTCACATGATCTTCTATCGAAGTGTCTTCAGCTTAGATTTCTTCAATCTATTTTTAGCCAATAAGGCCAATATATGTGAGTGTCGAATTTAGGAGCTAACAAATTGCCCCCCAAAAATGTCAATTTTGACACAAGAAGAAATAGTCATTCTTTGATGTCTCTATTCGAGACCAGTCCATTTCTTGGTCACATAAGTTCACAGTGAACTTTTCGTCTCTTACCAACCACTGCTGACATCAGAGCCATTTTGGCTAGCTTAATGAATTTTCCATTTTGGCTATATACTTCGACTAAGATCAATTGCTGACTATTTTAACTTCTTGAAGTGCAGGTCTATATTTTTTCAAATATTTACCATTTACTCTCAAGAGTCTTTTATCTTCACTTAATTCTTCGATCTCATAGGCACCACTAGAAAATACTTGGATAATCTTAAAAGGTCCTTCCCATTTAGGAGACCATTTTCCCATGCTCTTATCCTTTCGATCCATTGAGAGAATTACCTTCCACACCAAATCTTCAGGCAAGAGTGTCTTGGGTTTTACTCTCTTATTATAATATTTTTACACTCTTTTCTTCTGTATCCTTAAGAGGTCGAAAGCTCTCAGTCTTTCTTCGTCCAAATCAACCAGTTCATCTAATATCATATTCCAATAAGGTTCAGAAGGAATGTCTTGATGTCTTTGAATTCTTGTTGACTGCAGAAAAATTTCTACTGGCAACACTGCGTCATGACCATAGGTTAATCGAAATGGTGTCATATTGGCAGCTTCTTTAGGATAAGTTTGACATGCCCATAAGATTTGGTCCAACGTCTTATGCCAATTCTTTGTCTTTTTTCCTACATGCTTTTTTATTAAGCCAATCACTACCTTATTTTCCGCTTCAACTTGGCTATTGGCTTACGCATAATAAGGTGTAGATGTTAACAGCTTGAATCCCATTTCTGTAGCAAATTCTTACATTTTTCGACCAATAGATACTGATCCTTAATCAGTTGTTATTGTCTCAGGGATTCTAAACCTATATATAATGTTCTTTTGAATAAATTCAATGACATCTTCTTAGTCTACATTGACTAAAGGAATTTCTTCGATCCATTTAGTGAAGTAGTCAATGCCCACCAATATATATTTTTGGGTTTTAGATGATGTTTGTCGAATCTCTCCAATAAGATCCAAAGCCCATCCCCTAAAAGACCAAGGTTTCACAATTGAGTAAAGTTTGCTTGCAGGTACATGTTGGATGCTTGTATGTACTTGACATTCTTGGCAGCCTTTTGCAAACTCAACATAATCTTTCAACATAGTAGGCCAATATAATCCTTGTCGAAATAACAACCATTTCATTTTATGGCCTACTTGATGTGCTCCACATGCTCCAGCAAGTGTAGTTGAAAGGGCTATATATATCTCTGTTTCACTTAGGCATTTTAGTAGTACTCCTTCAGGCGTCTTCTTGAATAAATCATTTCCCATTACAATATAACTCAACGCCCTATACTTTGTCTTTTGTTCTGTCGAAGCTGTTGGACTTTGCAAATAATCTACTATAGGCTTTCTCCAATCTTGCTCTGGTAGACTGTCTATGAACGAAATCTCGAAGTTTTCTTGGTCAATGTACCCCAACTTTGTTGTTTCTAAATCTGTTGGAGACAACTTGGTTGATACTACCCTTCCTCTAATTTTGATCGCTTGTTGCAATTTTTATTTTGAAATTTTATACTCAGATGCGATATGTGATAAGTCATTAGCTACTTGATTTTCTAATCTTAGTAGATGTCTAATATTGATCACTTCAAATTTTTTCAACAACCGATTGGCTATTACAAAATACACGATCATATTTTCTCTTATACATTTGTATTCTTTTGTAACTTGCCTTATGACTAACTCTAAGTCTCCCATCATTTTGACTCGAGTTGCCCTCAATTCCAACAAGATTTCAAGGCCAACAATTAAAGCTTCATACTTAGCCTCATTGTTTGAACAAGAACCTCTGATCTTGTACTTGAATTTTGTTGGAATTTTATTTGGAGAAATAATTAGAACTCCCACTCTAGTTCCATATTTATGACTGGAACCGTCGAAGTATAACTTCCAGGGTTCAATGTCCAAGTAATTTAAGGATTCTTCATTTATTGAGTGGTCGACTATGAAGTCTGCTACCACTTGTCCTTTTACAGCCTTGAGTGACATGAAGGTTAATGAATACTCAGTTAATGCAAGTGCCCATTTTCTAATTCGAATGTGCAAGATGGGTTTCGACAACATATATTTGAAAACATCGAAATGAGACGAAACATAAACATCAATTGGTTTAATATATTGCTTGAGTTTTATACATGAGAAGTAAATACATAAACATAGTTTTTCAACTTCACTATATCTAGTTTCTGAATCATTTAAAACTCTACTGAGGTAGTAGATGGGCCTTTCGACACCATTATCATCCTCTTAAGCTAACATGCTCCCTAAAGTTCTATCAGATGCAGCTATGTACAATCTCATACTCCTATTTCTACAAAGAGGCACCAGAATAGGTGGCTTGGTGAGGTATCCTTTGATTTTGTCGAAGGCCTCTTGTTGTTCTTTACCCCATTCAAATCCTCCTTTGTTGAGTCGAAGTAAGGGTGATAAGGCTTGCGTTTTTCCACTTAAGTTGGATATAAATCTCCTCAAGAAATTTATCTTGCCAAGTAGAGATTGCAATTCCTTCTTGTTTGTTGGCACTTTCGCCTCCAAAATGGCCTTGGTCTTGTTCTGGTTTATTTTGATTCCTTTTTTGTGGACCATAAAGCCTAAGAAGTCACCTTCCTTTACGCAGAAAGAGCACTTTATAGGATTCATCTGCAGACCATAGCTTCCCATCCTTTCAAAGGATTGTCGAAGATGGTCTATGTGATTCTTCCCTGAAACATATTTGATAACAATATCGTCAATATAAATCTCCATGAAAGTTTAAATAAATCATGGAAGATAGAATTCATTGCTCTTTTATATGTTGCCCTTACATTTTTTAGACCAAAAGGCATTACTACCCATTCGTAAGTGCCTAAAGCCCCAGGACATCGAAATGCTGTTTTCGACACATCTTCTTCAGCAATGAAAATTTGATTGTACCCAGAGTATCCATCAAGCATACTCGTGTACTTGAATCCAATAGCAGAATCAACAAGCATTTCCGCCACAGGTATTATATATTCATCCTTGGGTGTTACATCATTTAGATCTCTAAAATCAATGCACACCCTTAATGTACCATTTTATTTATAACAGGTACTATATTTGCAATCCATTCGACATACCTGGTTGTTTGGATGAACTTGCATTTCAGCTGTCTTTCGAATTCTGTCTTGATCTTCGATAAGATCTCTGATGCAAAATTCCTTGGAGTTTGCTTGACCGACTTTTTCTCGGGCTTTATTGGTAGTTGAAGCTCCACCAATCCTCTGTCGAGACCAGGCATTTAGTCATAATCCCATGCAAAGCAGTCCTTAAACTCCTTCAACAATTGGATTACTTTGACTCTGAGCTCTAGATCTATCTTTGCACTGATATATGTTGGTCTCTTCACCATTCCTTCGCCCAAGTCTATCTCTTCAAGAGGATCTTGCGCTAGCATTTTAATATTGCTTACCAGCGGATCCTTCTCGAAACCCAAAGGCTCATCATCGTAGATGGCATCTAGCCTCTGGCCTTGCACTTCCTCCTCTCTTGAGTCAGGTGGTTCTGGGTCTAAATCTTTCCCATGGCCTTCTGGAAGTGGCACTTGCTCATTGGCTTTGACAGCCATATACTTCACTTCAGCCTCTAAGGCTTCTATCATTCTATTTTTTCCCACATATGCCGAAATCCTCTGTAATGCTTGTGACTCAGTCATGGTCACTGAAATCACTTCCCCAGCCTGTTGGCCAGATATCATCAATCCCTCTAAAATCAATGTTTAACAAATCCTTCTTATCCCATTGGAATCCATGATCTGAGTGTAGGTATAGGGAGCAGAAAGCGTTGGGTGTTGGCGCCAAGTCAAAGTCTGGAGGATTACATGGCTCTATATGGGCCAAATTTCTGTTGAAGCTTGTTCTGTCAACATTGTTGACTTTGACCATATAGTAACTCTGGTCAGCTTTAATGTTTTCTACAATGTCGTCTGGGTGCCAGATTGTAACGTATTGATGCATCGATGATGGCACTTCTCATATGCCATGGATCCACTCCCTGCCTAGGAGTAAATTGTAGTTGGGTTTTGCTGAGATGACCATAAACATTGTTGATCAAACTATGGTCCCCACTTTGAGGTCCAATTGGATTACTCCTATGGTGGTCCCAATTCCCCCTTCATAGTTTGATAAAACCATGTTATGGGGCTTGATGTCTTCATCTCCCTTACCCAACTTTCTCAGCATACATTGAGGGATTATGTTAACTATGGCCCCACAATCAACCAAGACTTTGTTGATGGTTGCCTCCCCTATTTTTGCCCTTATGAACAAGGGTTTGAGTTGATTCCTCATTTCCTTAGTGGGACGCTCGAAGAAGGCATTTTGCTCTTCTACACGTCCATTGTTCATAACATAGTAGCATATTGGCCTATGCTTGGCCATTTCTTGTTCGACCTCCCACTCGATCTCTTTGACTTCGACCAGTTGGTCATATTCTCTGGGCAGCATGGACACCATATTTACCATGATGTCTAATGTAGCATCAGACCCAGAATCAGATTCTTCTTTCGATTCATCTTGTTCAGGCCATACCAGCCTTCTAGCAATTGGCTTTTTCTCCAAAGGCATTATTGGTTTAGCCTTTTCTTTTCTTTGCGGAATATTAGTGCTTGTTTTTGGTTGGGGCTTTTCTGCAGCCTCTCTTTCGGCCTTTCACCATCTCTGATACCTTCTCCATTGAGAGCGGGTCATAGGGTTCTTTCCTTTGTAATTGTTCGACACGTGAGCAACCCTGTTTGTTGTTGTTGTTAACTGAAATTCCTTTCTGTAGGCCAAAGAGGATCCTCTTGGCATATCAAACATCTGCCATTTTCCCTCGTTGGGCCTTTTTCTATTTGTTGTCTTCAACCAAGTGTCTACAGGGACATTTGTTGGAGGATTGAAGGTTGATGGCCTACTCACCTAGTTTCTGGCCCCTTTTGGTATCCCCTTCTAGGGTCGTACCTTACTTTAGGATCCATGTTAGGCTGGGCAGTGTTGCCCCATTTTTTCTTTGCTACAGGCACACCTTGTATGTGCTCAACAGCTTTTTTGTTGAAGATAGAGCTGCATCTTGGACACAACATGACTTTTGACTTCTTTTCTGGCATCTGTGTAAAAAATCTGCCATATTTTCGTTTTCCTTAGAAAATGCAAGCTTTTTGATTTCCTCTTGTCTGATGTTGTCTTCTGAATCTTCAACTTTAGGTTCAGACACTTCAACCATGTTTATTTCCACGTTGCTCTTACCAGCTACACTTAGCTTCTGCATCTTGGCATCTAGGCTTTCTGTCGAAACTGTGATAGCAGCCAAGTAGGAACCTTCAATAGTTCCTTTATTTGAGCCTTTAGTGGCTCCCTTGTTTAGGCTTTCAGCAGCCTTTCTTTGTACCTCTTCGACAACTTTTCTCCTAGTGTCCTCAGTGAAGCTGTCAAAAACAGGTTTGTTGATGAAGTCTTCTGAGACTTCGACCATATTGATGCATGGAGGTTTATCATAATGGGCATCTGCCTGTAACGGGTTTGCATCAATCTTCATAGGAAGTTTGTCAACAAACTTGAGTCTGCCATCTTTTATTACGCCTTAAATGAGATCCCTGAAAAGAAAACATTGTGAGGTTCTATGGCCCAAAAAATTATGATATTTACAAAAACCTCTCTTTTTCCTTTGATCTAAAGGAGGCATTTTCCCCCTGGGGGAACTATCATCTGACCATCTTTAACTAACAAGTCAAATATTTCGTCACATTTTGTTACATTAAAACTAAATATTTTCTTTAGGAACCTACTACTCTTTTTAGATTCAGTAGGATTCTTCCCATTTGAGGGTGTTAACAGTTTGCAAGAGTATGGTGGCCCTTCCTTTAATTCTTCTAGATCGACCTCGCTCTCTTCGTCAGTTATAGGGTCACTAGATGTCTCTGGATCATCATCATCCACTTCAACATATGCTACCCTTTCTCTTCGATGATTTTTATTCGCCTTAGCTTTTTCAGTCTTAAGGCGTTCTATCTGTCGAACTCTATCGGCCAATTGGGCCACATCTCTCAGGTATTAGGTATCTAATTTCTTCCAAAAGGAATAATCTAGGGACTAAAACTCTATTTTTTTTATAGGGACTAAAAGCCAAAATTGAGATATTTATAGAGACCAAAAACATATTTAACCCAATAAAATAATAATAACAATTATTATTTTACTAATTAAAGTAATTTGATAAAATCATGTGGCTAATGTAACACAATGTTTTTCCACCACAATACATAAGACAATGTTTGGCTTATTTTTCATTACCGGCACATCGTCATCACTTTATTGATTTCTACAACAACTTTCGTGCTAACATATGTTGTATCCTTCACATATGCTTTTCCGAAACCGATATTGTTGTAACATTTCATATTCATTTTAAATATAATAATAACTATTAATATTATATTATAAAACAAATAAATTTTATAATAATAACAATAATAATAATAATAATTATTATTATTATTATTATTGTTATAAAATTTTGTAAATCTGATACACAACTCTTGTGTTGTTACAAACCCAAATTTTATAACTCTTGACAATACAACTCTTGTATCGTCATAAACTCTAATGTAACATATTAATCCTATAAAAAATGCGATGATCAATTATTCAATTAAAATGATTCAAACGTCATTGCTCCATCATACAAACGTCAGATTCTGAAGCAATAGAACATTGATCATTCATATGAAACTCAATCATCACACTCATTGAATCATAAAATAAAAGGCATATCAAATATGTTGTAGTTGCATCTAAATTATTCATATCTCATATGAAATTTATCGATCACTTTTATGTAACTTACGGATGATCCATGTATCGCCGCTTCACCGTACAAAAGTCGAATTCCAAAGCATAGTCAACATCAAATCATCCAAATCATACACAAATGATGCAAACAATTAATTTTCTTTATTATTTAATTTATTCTGTGTTTTAATCGAATTAAATCAGAAAGTACAGAAAATAAATATCTACCCAATTCATAGTTTCGTAAGTGGCTCCGATACCACTGAAGGAAAACCACGATTCAAAAACACAGTGGAAATTAAAATTTTCCTTTAGTTGATCCTTACGAACGAGCATGATCAATGATAAAACAATTGTCTGTTGTGGTGATTAACAACTTTGCTGCAAAAAACAGAGGATTGATCACGAGTGTTGATGAAGAACAACACATCTACTCAATCCACACGAACATACAACCTTCAGTCTTAGTGCTAACTACTATGAATGAAGGCTTTGTGTGTGTGTGTGTGTGTGTGTGTGTGTGTGTGTGTGTGTGTGAGAGAGAGAGAGAGAGAGAGAGAGAGAGAGAGAGAGAGAGAGAGAGAGAGAGATGACCAGAGTTTCACAGACCTAATTTCACCAATCAGTAAAGCTTATGCTCAAGAGTTGTATTTATAGAATCACTTGTGTAGGATACAAGCTAAAAAGTTCAACTTAAATGCACCATATAATAATAATATATTATAATAAATATATTTTATTAATATTATATTTTATAACTATAATAATAATAATAATAATAATAACTATTATTATATTATATGACGTTCCATATTTCAGTTAAGTGCACCGTACTTTACGGAGTTCCATAATTTTCTCAAGTACACTATACTTTACTGTGTTTCTTATTTATTCTATTTCTCATCAATCTGTCTTTATGTGTGTGGTCCTGTAAGTTCTCGTGACGTTGGCAATTATATTAAACCATACATTTAATATAATAAATAATGAGCGGTATCTAGCAACACATCACTGCTACCCAAGTCACGAAAATATCATGTGATCTGACAAAACATTTTATGTGATAACATTTATATGTACAATTACCCTTTTGCTCCCATGTCTATATTGAACACAAGGCATAGACCGTGTCACTCTTGTCCAGTTCAATATTGGGCCCTTAAACATTTATTATGTTACGGAGGATGGGCAAATTCCATCTAGGTCACTCATGTTCCTCACCATGCTTTCTGGAGTATCCATCAACTGTCTTTATGGTCATCCAGTTACGGGCAACATTTAATCATCAATAAAGTACTCGACTTCACATCTAGAATCCATAGTGGTTTCAGGTCGAAGGGTGTATACACCACTATCATATGAGAATAACTTATGACAATTTGCATAACTTTCTATGTAGTGTTTTTATAGCGGATCAATCCAGTATAAATATTACTTCTAATATTCATACCTATGTGAAGACCTGATAAGTCTTTATCCATGATCCATGAGATGTAATCATCAGCCTATCCACATAATAGTCTCAATGCTTTAATGTTATCCCCCTTCACAATAAAGCTCGACTACAAATACTTTAAGAATAGTTATCTTATATTTAATGAGATCTCATGATTAAGTAACACTTAATATTTCATTAAACAAATTAGCTATTCCAGAGACTTTATTATTTTAGTAAAATAAACATAATAAATAATTGTCTTTTAATTATTAATAAATAATTTGATACAAGTATCAAAACTATTGGCCTATAGGACTTACACCAACACAATCCTCCACACTTGTAACATCTCAGAGAAGCAAAAGCTTCTCCCCCACTTGTTTCAATCTCGCTTATACTAACAAGCGGTTAGAAAAACTAACGAGTATCGAAGAATGAATCACAAATAAATTTAGACAGTGACATATGTTTTGAATTATTTTAATTGTAATATAACAATGTAACATATTTTTGTATGTAACACACTGTTGTTTATCCGTATTTTGGAAAATAATTGTTAGCCTTTAAAACGTTACTTGTAGGATTGACTAGTAAATCCTAAGACTCATTTGTGTGCGAATTCTTAAGAAAGTGTTAGATTGTTGTTGTAAAAGTAGATATGACTTTAACTTTATAAGGAACGAAGAATATAAGTTGTAAGAAAAAAAGGGAATTCAACCGTGTCGAGATCCTTATAAAATGCAGTGTAAATAGAAAAACTAAATTGTTGAAAAACACAAGTGAAAAGTAAAGGAAAAGACTTTGCTTAAATATATAAAAATTTGTGTACAGGA
Organism: Vicia faba; assembly: GCA_948472305.1. Lineage (NCBI taxonomy): Eukaryota > Viridiplantae > Streptophyta > Magnoliopsida > Fabales > Fabaceae > Vicia > Vicia faba. The sequence goes on along the minus strand of OX451739.1, from coordinate 1,417,383,059 downwards.
TCATACATATTTGCTCAGTGACTCATTTCTCACTCGCGTTTGAATACTTTGAGATTTTTGGAGTTTTGTAATGATATTTTCACCTTGAATCTTAACTCTAGAATCCCTATATATACTAATACATAAATAACTACCTACAATTGTTCTATTTCTAACGATCAACATTTATTTCAATGCATGTCCTCCAATCTTTTAGTTTGCTTTCACGTGTTTTCTCTACATAGATAAGAACAAAAAATAATTATTAAAAAAAATTCTATTTCTAAAGAGAAAATATTTAAGTGAAATATAGTAATTAATTGAATAATAAAATCATAATATATTAAATAAAGGTAAACTTTTTTAATATACTTTATACTTTTATGGTAACTTTTAAATATTTTTTGATCACAATTTCTTTTAGAAACTTTGATTGAAATATAATAATTAGTTGAGTAGTAAAATCATAATATTTTAAACAAAGGTAAATTTTTTTAATATACTTTATATATTTATGGTGATTTTTAAATATTTTTTAATCACAATTTTTTTTAAATTTTTGATTAAAATATAATAATTAATTGAATAATGAAATTATAATTTTTAAAATAAATTTCTAAAATAATAAATAATAAACTTTTAAAAAATCAAACATTGATATTTACAGAATTAAACATAAAAATTTCATTAAATAAAATATATTATGAAAATGATTTCCACCAATTTAATCCGATTCGAAGAATCACTTTTGATATCAAATAATTTCAGTCTCATTTCAATTGATTCCAATGGTGAAAAATCGTACAATAATTCTCTTTTATCAAGTCCAATATAAATCCATATTAAATCAATTAAGTTAAATAATTTAAAAATTTAATGTAAATATAAACATGTATAAGTTAATTAAAGTTGATTTTTTTCATTTAGGCTTTTTGGCCCGTTCTCATTTAGTTTTAATTCTTGAACAAATGTATTAAAGCGCTACTTGAAATAGAACCCAAAGAAAAACTCCGGTTGAACTTTGGTTAACGTTAAAATTGAAGCTTCTTGATACAAGGAGATAAAGCCAAAAATCCTAACAATATGTTAAAAAGCAAGCACAAAAGGTTGTTGAAAATAAAAGGACTCGTAGGTTGGCTACACCCTACGTGTGAATAACTCTCAGAACAGCATATGTCATTTTAGCGGTACTCCAACGGTCAAGTTGTAGCATTATGACAGCTCAGTAGCTTTTTTCTTAATGAATGCTGACATGGACACCCCTCTTATTCACATTAATCAATGGATGTCTATTTAAACCCATTTTTATCATTTTTTTACAAAAATTTCACAAATCAGTATCAACCGAAAATCACCTACAAATCCAACATTACTTGAGAAAATTCGGGTCAATTGTACACAAATACTACTCCAAATACCAACCGAATCCGGGTTCACTTAGTAGGAAGATAATCCGAATCTGCATTCCAATTACCGACGTAATTAACTCACACGTGTCGATCCACAAATGGTCGCACGTGGCTTATAACGGAAAACCAGAAGCTTATACTTTAAGAAGGACCCACACTACACTCACCTTTCTTAATCTCTCTCACCCCATTCTTCTTTACTCAATTATTCATTTTTTTTAATTATTCTTCATCTTCATTCTTTCTTCTTCTCTACTATTCATTCTTCACATTCCAAAGGGTTTTTCAGAGCTTCTTCACTCTCTAATGGCGGAAGAATTTTGCAGAGCCGTTGACGACGGCATAAAGCTCTCCAGACGTATATACTTCGGCAAAGACAGAGCCGTTGCACCGCCGAAGCCTCCGACGATGACGGAAAGGTCATCAAACGCGCTTCTTCCTAAAGCACCGATGGTTTACGCGGTGATTTACGATCCAGGGATGGTTGATAACCCTGACATCGCTAGCTACCAACCTTACGTGTACGGACGGTGCGATCCTCCGGCACTTATTCCGCTTCAGATGAACGCAGTTGAGATGGAAATTGACTGTTATCTTGATACGGCGTTTATCACCGTCTCCGGTACTTGGAGACTCCACTGCGTTACCGGTAGCCGCTCCTGCGATTGCCGTCTTGCCATTCCCGTCGGCCACCAGGTACTTTTGAAGTTTCCGATTTCCCCTATTTTTTTATTCGTATCACGTTATAGTTAATGCTTTACTTTACTTTTCTTCTTTTGACACATGCACAACGGTCTTTATTGTTTTTTAAACCTAACTAGTAACTCTTTATGTTTTTTATTTTTGTTTAATTCAAGCTTTTTAGAATGTGAAAAAATTGAAACTAGGAACGTTATGTAGCACGGACACTTGTGCAGCGATACACTTGTGATTGCATTTAATTTATTATTTTTTCAAATTTTGATCAGTGTCGCCTTGTCGGGGTCGTGTTTGGCATGTTCGTGCTTCATATATTATTTTTTTCATCCAAGAAATGCTTCTTATGTTTCTTCTTTTTTATCTGTTTTTGTGTTTTTCTGATATGATTTGGCTAACAGGGTTCAATTCTAGGTGTTGAGGTTAATGCTCCTAGAAAATCATATTCAACTCAGCTGGTAGTTATGGATGAAAACCAAAGTGCTACACCGGCTCAAAATGGAGGTTATCTTAAATCGAATATATTTACTTTAATTATACCAGAGGTGAATATTTGGAATTGGATAGTGTGTTTCTATATCTGTTTAATCTAGTGGGTAGTTTTTAATATGGTGTTGTTTATGTTTTTGGATGTGGTTTTTAACAGATCGATGGGGGTTCGAATTTATCAATTAAAATGCATTGGTCTCAGAAAGTAGAATGCTCCAATGGTGAGTACTCTTTGAATGTGCCATTCACTTTTCCAGATTTTGTTAATCCTACTGGGAAGAGAATGTCGAAAAGAGAAAAGATACGACTGAATGTGGATGTTGTTGCTGGAAGTGAGCTTCTGTTCAAGACAACTAACCATCCCCTAAAGGTTCGTATTTGGTTGAATTTTCACGTATGGGACCACTGCAGTGTTGTCAGTGATGAATTGCAGAAAATAGCTGTTTGTTCAATTTTCATAGTGCTATAAATGCTATTTGACAATATTTTGTACTTTAGCTTTCAACAAAACAATAGTAGTTTGCCAGTTTCCTGAGAGGTCACTTGGTTGTGTGTTTCTACTTCAATCTTGTGGTACTCAGCTTGAGACTTGGCACCAAAAAAAAAAAAAACAATAGCGGTTTTTTCTTTTCCAAATTCTGCTATGCTATAGTACTATAACGCCACTACAGCGGATATTGAACAACACTCACCACTGTTAAATTCACAGAAGATATAATCGACTACCATTTTATTCTGATTGTCCAGGAAGTGAGGCGGCATGCTGGGAGTATGGGTTTCTTATGTGATAACGAAGTTCTTTCATGGTCAAAAGATGATTTTAGCGTTTCTTATGTAGTAAGACCTCTGACTATTTTATTCTACTCTTTTCTTTGTAGCTTCTTCAGTGGTTGAAAGATTATATCTTATTAGCTTGTTACATTGTTACCTGCACTTAGGTCTCCTCAAGTCATATAAATGGAGGTGTTCTCTTGGAATCTGCATCTGCGCATGATTTTGATCAAAGAGAGATATTCTACATATATCTTTCTCCTGGTGATATTCAAAATAAAAATAAGAAGGTTTGTACACTAACTCTAAACTTGGAGTGTGTGGTTTAAATTGTTTTTTATTTTATTTTTAAATTCTCACTTCTAATCTTACTTGACATTTAGGTATTCAAAAAGGACATAATATTCATCATCGACATCAGTGGAAGCATGCAGGGAAAGCTGATGGATGACACAAAAAATGCACTACTGTCAGCTCTCTCTAAGCTTAATCCTAATGATTTATTTACAATTATAGCCTTTAATGGAGAGAGTCATCTATTTTCGAAATCGATGGAATTGGCTTCCAGTGATGCTGTAGAAAGGGCCAGTGAGTGGATCAGCACAAACTTTGTTGCTGGGGGCAGTACAGATATTTCACATCCCTTAAATACGGTATTACCAAATAGTTATATGCAGTTTTTCATAAGCATAAAGATTATGAGAGTATTGAGCAGTGGTTAATACTGAACCAACATGTTATGTACTGGACATACAAATCAATCTATGCTCAACTTTCAGTGTAAACTGTGGAAAACTCATTGCTTCATTCTGCTTCATTAATATATATTATTGGGTAGAGTGCATTTATGTATTTGTTCTCTTTTCTGTTCAGGCAATAGAAATGCTGTCCAGTGCTCAAAGTTCAGTTCCAATAATTTTCCTAGTTACAGATGGAACTGTTGAAGATGAGAGACAAATTTGTGCTCAGGTAAAAAATCATATGATCAATGGAGAGTCAATATGCCCTCGAATATACACTTTTGGTATAGGTATGACTATGACTTCTAGAGTACTTTGAACCTTGATAGGAATTTTTCTTTATTAAACCCTGTTTAGGTCTTGTTCTTAATTCTTCCAATTTGTATTAAGCAATTGTAAAAATTCCTCATTCAATCTCAGGTTTATTCTGCAATCATTATTTCTTGCGGATGCTTGCTAACATTGGTAGGGGCCAATATGATGCTGCACTCGATGTAGGTAAGTTTTTAGCTAAATTTTTAAAAAGTACATAGCATTTCGTACTTGCTTATTTCATTTTTGTTGCAAGTTAGATTTTAGAGAATTTTTGTTTATCAAACCATGTCAATCTCTCTCCCTCTCCGTTGTTGAAATGCATAAATATTAGCAGTCATATAGAAACTCTCACTTTTAAATTTTGTATTCATTCTGTATTTACTAGTAATATAGTAGCTGTCCCTATTTTTTGAATTGCCAGATTTGATTGAGCCTCGAATGCTGACATTGTTTGAAAAAGCTTCATCTCTCATTCTTGCAAATATCAAAATGGACATGTTGAATGAAATCGATCAAGTTGAGGTAAAAAAACTTGTCTTGCTTCTTTCTTTTCATTCTTTCTCATTGTCATTGAAGGTGTGAAAAATACAAGAAAGGGGGTCAAGGGGGTTTGACTTGAGTTTTAAATAAAAAAAAATTCTTTAAAAATAATCTCTTTTAAATAAAATACATTTTCCCCACTCTTGATAATAACAATAATTAAGAACAGAAAGTAAATAACAAGGTATATTTATACTAGTTCACTTGAAAACTATTAAGCTAGTCTTGTCCACCCCTGCAAAGGTGATTTCACCTTATCAAACAAGGATTTAATCCAATAATCAAACTGATTACTACAATGCACAATAATCAAACTGATTACTACAATGCACAAGCTAACTGCAAGTGACTAACATTACAACCTTTAAGACACACTAATCTTAGACTTCTCAAGGATTTTGACGTAACTGGTCCCTTGAGGAAAATAAAACAACAGTTTGAATCAAGTTGTGTTTACAAAAGATGTGCTGCTTAACAAGCTAATATGTAAACAGTGCCAAGGTGATTTCACCTTATCAAACAAGGACTTAATCCAATAATCAAACTGATTATTACAATGCACAAGCTAAACTGCAAGTGGCTAACGTTACAACCTCTTAAGACAAGCTAATCTTAGACTTCTCAAGGATTCTGACCTAACTGTTCCTTAAGGAAAATCAAACAATTGTTTGAATCAAGTTGTGTTTACAAAAGATGTGCTTCTTAACAAGCTAATATGTAAACAGTGCCAAGGACTTAATCCAATAATCAAACTGATTATTACAATGCACAAGCTAACTGCAAGCAAGTGACTAACGTTACAACCTCTAAGACACACTAATCTTAGACTTCTCAAGGATTCTGACCTAACTGGTCCCTTAAGGAAAATCAAACTGTTGGAATCAAGATGTGCTTCTTAACAAGCTAATATGTAAAGAGTGTTTCACTATATAAACTAAAGAGAAATGAAAAGCGTATAAACAGTCTTTCGAGAGTATGAATCAGTGAATTAGCAGTTTTTTCTCTTAGTCTTCAAGTCCTTTATATAACCAATAAAATAATATATCCGTTGAGGGGGTACTCTTGGAATTTTCAAAATCTTTGGCGGCTTGAATCACGTGGGGGACAGGATCGTGCGACGCGTCCGTCCTTCATGGTAGTGGAATGAAACGTTTTGATTGTACCATGTACTATTGTACCACATTAATATTATCTTCTTTCCTTCTGTACTTTAGAGGCTTCTGCGAGCATGAACTTAGAAGAGAGAACATAACACTAAGGTCATCAAAACTTCAAGTCTTCAGAGTCTTCAGAATTGCGTCTTCAAAGTCTTCAGCACTTGGTCTTGAGAACCTTTTCCTTTTCTAGAACCTTGGGTCTTCAGAACTTCAAGTCTTCAGAGTTTTCAGAACTTCGTCTTCAGAATCTTCAGCACTTGGTCTTTGAGAACTCTCTGTCTTCAGAAACATGAGTCTTCAGCATCTGGACTTCAGTAGAAACTTCTGTCTTCAGAAACCTGAGTCTTTAGCATTTGGACTTCAGTAGAACTTCTGTCTTCAGATCTTCTGACTGATTTCTTTAGACTTCATACCAAAGTCTACACTTCAGAGTCTTTTGGAGTGCCTTGCTACTGTTTATCAGAACTTGTGTAACGCAGAAGCGGAACTTATCTCTTCCAATGTCTTAGCCACGCCATTCATCAGAAGCAAAACTTGTTTGATAGATATTCACAAGTAACACACATTAGAGTATCAAAATTGTTCATACAAAGATACTCTTTGTTATCATTAAAACTCAAAGATAAAGTTGTAGAACAAAATCTTGTTCTAACAGTCATGACCATAAATATGCTTTGTACTATCCAAAAACGACTATTTCTCTTAAAGATTATTCTTTTTCCTTTTGTTTTATCTGCTTATGTGTCATATAATCTGCTTATATGTATGAATAAGAATTAGGATAGACATGCATAAAGCAAAAAAAATGACAAAATATTAACAAATGCAATATAGAAATAAGAAATTTTAAATAAGAAAATAATCATAGAAGAACATACAAATAAAACATTTATTGAAATTAAATTAATTAAAAATAGAAGGGAATTTAACCAGATAAAATAACCAGAGTAGTTGAAGAGGCTCACACTTAAACAAACATACAAAAAATGGAGGTTTGTACTGAAGAAAAAACTGAAGTATTTGGGGATTCGTGGTATATACCTACAGTTTTGATCATCTGGTTTCCGTTTATACTTTAGAATGTTGTTTGAAAATGAAAACCAATATATTATGCCATGAAGGAACTGAACTTTTGCATATCCTGGAAATTATTACTATTTACTTTCTGTTACATGTATGTTTGAATTTTGTTAATTTTCTCTGATCTTGTGTCTCTTATGGCAATATCTGAAATTTGTTGTGATAGGTATATCCGTCCAATATCCCAGATCTTTCATTAGAGGGTCCGTTGGTTTTATCAGGCAGATACAAGGGAAATTTTCCTGAAACTCTTAAAGTCAATGGTATCATGGCTGATTTTAGTAATTTTGAAATAGATTTGAAGATACAGAGGGATAAGGGCCTACCTGTACAAAGGGTAAAATATTCTTCTTTAGTGTACTCATGTTTTCTTGTTTTTTTGAAATTATGTCTACTATTTCTGTAGAGGAGATTCTATATTTTGTTCTTGGGTGCTGCATGAGCAAAACTATTTCATGTTTATGTGAACTACTTTGAAGAAAATGTTTTTAACAGTTGGGTCATGTATAATGAGTTTTATAAGACCTGATAAATTAGGATCAAGGCAAATTTAATATATTCTTTTTTTCTTCATCTATCGTCGAGTCTTATATTAGTATACAAAGAACCATTAGTTTATCGGCCATCTTTATCTTTCTTCACTATGTCTGTGATTTATAAATACATGCTTGCTTCATCTTATTCTCAGTCATGGTCCTTTCATCCTAAACTAGATGCTGCTCTGTGAATAAACTTTCCATAGTTATTATTGCTCATTATATTGCTTTATCTTCTCTTCCACAGATTTCTGCCAGAGATCAAATAGAGCATCTTACTGCTCAAGCATGGCTTTCAGATAATAAACAATTAGAACAAAAGGTTGGTAAATATTTCCTATGCTATCACTCTACTCACTGTTTGCATTCTATTCAATAAATTTTCTTATCTTATGACACATTATTTAATTAGCAGGTTGCAAAACTGAGCCTGCAGACTGGCTTTATATCTGAGTATACAAGTATGATAATGCTTGAGAATGATCATCTAAAGAAAACCAAGGAATCACCTGGAGCGAAAGAAGTAAGTATCAGCTGTCTGTTTTCTTATGGATTTCTTATTTTGTTATATATAATATATAACATAGATTAAAACCCCAGTAAAAGCTTTACTAAACATTACTTTTTCAATAATTTTGAGCAGGTGTCAAAAAACTTTACTAAACATTACTTTTTCAATAATTTTGAGCAGGTGTCAAAAAAGAAACATTCTAAGGCAAATGACCAAGGCCAGAAAACAATTTTACTCCCACTCTTAGGTATCGGCTTTGGCAACTTAACTGCAACAACGCAAAATACTCCTCCAGGATATGAACCGAAGCCTGAAATGCCTGAAATCTTTAAAGCGGCCTCAAATTGCTGTGACATGGTGTGTGGTTACTGCTGTTGCATGTGCTGCATCCAGTGCTTTTCCAAGATGAACAACCAATGTTTAACTGTATTGAATCAACTTTGCATTGGTCTCGGATGCCTTGCCTGCTTTGAATGTTGTTCACTATGCTGTGGTGGAGACGACAATTGAAATCTACTCTTTTTCCAGATTATTGTATTTTATTGCATAGAAATATCTATTTATATAGTTCTTCTGGAGATGTATATGAGTAAAGTCTTTTGTTTTAATGTAACAGTTGCTTCTGTAGTGTTGTTGTTGTATAGCTTTTTAAGGATAGTGGTGCAGGTTTTAAACTTTGCCATAGAAAGTAAACTATACTGAGAAAGAAGAATTTATATACTGAGAGAATTTATACAAGAAAGTGAAAATTTTGTGAAAAGTTTCTGTAGTGCAATTTCGAATCTGTTTCACACTATATTACCTTTTATGCAACATTAAGTTCTGGGTGAAAATTTTCCCTACCATGGTTAAATTTGTTTTTAGCCCTTGATTTAATGATTTAAAATTTTGAAGTATTCAATGGTTGTGATTGAAGTCAACTTGCTTGTTACCTACTGCATACATGAACGTGTCCATGAAATTTGAGTCAAATATATTATTCTCCATGCATCTTCACGTTTTAATATTAGTAGTTGATTTTTTTTTATAAATATATTATTCCTCCATTGAGCAATTCATAAGCATATGCATATATCTTGTTTTCTTGTCTTCCATTTCTGGGTAATTCTTATTGAAGGTAATAAAAATAATTATAATTCATTTCTGGGTAATTCTTATTGAAGTTAATAAAAATAATTATAATAAGGAACAATTACAATCACCTCTCTTAAAGTTTATTAAAACAACACCAACAATCCCCTCTCTTGAGTTTTATTAAAACAATACCAACAATCCCCTCTAATTTTTATATACATACCTCATTAAAACGACACCTACATAACATGTTTAAAAAGTCTAAAAAGGAAATATACTATTCTTCTCTCTAGGAAACCAAGGTGCAACCAATCAAACATGTTACATAACATGTTTATTTTTGTATAATACACATGCAAAAGTAATGCAAGGTTTCGAAATTCTTAGCATACAAAAGTTACAATACAACAATCCAACAGTCTTACTTTCTTCCACCAAAGATGTATTCATTCATAAGAAAAAAGTATAAACATTGATAATTATTTGATTCTGGAAAGTACTACAACCTCAGTAACTAGACAAGACAGAAAGCAAACAGAAGCCATCAGTGAGCAACAACATTACTCAGGAAATGTGAGAGTATTGACGAGAGTCTCGAATTGAGGAAAACGTGAAACGAGGTATGAACGTTTAGCTAGTTCAAAATCCTGGAACTGAAAACCAGGTGCACAAGTGCACCCCACAAGTGCGTAATGACTCTCACCATCTCTTTCTGGACCCTTAAAAAATGATCCATCCGCAGAGACAGTAAAATCACCGGTCGGATAAGAACCAAACCAGACATTAGGAGGAACAGTGTATTGCGGTTTCTCATCCTTAGTTAGATCAGATCCAAGACATGTAAACTTAACACTTGAATCTGTCTCATTCAATTCCACAACCTACAAAAAAACAATTATTGTTATTATACTAATAATTTAGAACAATAACAAAACTTGATGAAAATGGAGAAGAATTACGGTGATGGGTTCTCCGATGTAATGATGCCAGGTTTCGGAACAAGGGATACGATGAAGGCGAGACATGTTACCAGATGGAAGAAGAAAATATATGCAAGTTGAAACGGGACGATCAACTTTATCTGTTGAGAGAGAGTAAACGAATGATTAATAATTTGTATGAAATGAAATGGAAAAGAAAGGTTAGATTTGATTACATTCGGGAGGGAGGATAGAGGTGGAAAGCTGAACGGAGTGATCTCGGAATGTTTCAGCGTAAAAGCCACCTTCTGGATGAGGAAGAAGGTTCAGTTTCTGGGCGATCTCCGATGCCAACAAAGACATTCTTCCAAACAATCAACCGCGGATTTTGGATTTGCGATTAGGTTTATGTTATGTTCAGAGTTGAACTTGAATCATATAAGGAGTAGGTGAATGTGAAGGCTGCAGCGGCAACATTACCCCACGTACCGACAGCCCTTTAATATTACTATTATTTTTTTGCCGAACCGTGGACCGCTAGTAATTGTTCGACTTGGACTGGCGGCTTCTCTTCACTAGTATGTGTTGTTGAATGATGGATTAATCAACGGTTAAAAGAGTAAAAAGATAAAATAATTAAGAATGAGCTTAGATTTGCTTCATTTATCCTACCGACATCTATTTATTTATGAGACAAATACAAGTGATAAATGAATACAATTTATTTAATAACGGACTCCCCTATTGATTTTCACTTCACTTGTGTTTATTGTTGAGATTCTCTTGTGTTGAACTAATATGTTGTTTAATGAAATAAGGTGTGTCAAAATTAATTTAATATTTGTCGAGTTATTTGTGTTGAAGTGTCTAAACAAATTGATTTTTATAGAATTTCGACTTAAGTCTGAATAGTTACTTTGTCCTTTTATAATTTTGGGTTTTGACTCAGAGAACAAGCAATCTCATTATAAATAGAGAAACCAACCCCTATTTTTGTATAATTCGTATTTCCATAATTTTACAATTACAAAGTGAATAAATTTTTTTTACAGTTTGTGGGCAGAGAGAAACTCTGTAGAAAATCATCATCTTCCTCAATTTTGTCAAACCCTAATTCTTTCTTTCATTGTTATTGTGTATTGATAATAATCTTGTTCATCAAGATTGATAGAAATTCTCCATAGGTTTTTGTGGATTACTAACATTTGATATCTAGAGCACTGACTGAACGATTCATGAGAAGAAAATCACGATGACAATGAATAATCCGAACATACATTTCTCAGTAAAGTCTTCCAAATCTGAAAGTTGATAACTATGAGAATTGGTGCAAGCAGATGAAGATCATTTTCTGTTATCAAGATCTTTGGTATCTTGTGAAAGTAAGAGTATAACTACTTGCAGAAGACGCGACAGATGTAGAATAAGTTGCACATAAAGAATTGTAGAAGAAGAATTATATAACTCTCTTTATAATTCATCAATGTGATAGTCTCGATAATTTCGAAAAGGTGAATGATGTAGAAGCTGCATAAGAAGCCTGGAAAATTTTAGAAAAGTCTTTTAAAGGTGTAAAAAAGGTGAAAGCGATGAGGTTACAAACTCACAAAAGAACCTACGAATTACTTCAGATGAAAGAAAGTGAAAGCATAACTGATTTTTTCACTAGAGTTACAAAACTGATGAATCAAATCAAGGTATATGGAGAAGTATTGACAACAAGATCAGTTGTCGCAGAGATCTTGAGGTCATTGGCTCCAAACTTCGATCATGTGATGGTAGCCATAGAAGAGTCGAAGAATTTATCGATATTGACAAAAGAAGAGCTTCAAGGAACTCTTGAATCTTATGAACAAAGAATGTCTGAAAGAGTTGTAGGTAAGTCAAAGAGTGATGTGGCTTTGCATGCATAATCAACAAGAGAAAAGAAAGATAAATGAAAATGGTTCGATAATAAAGGTAGATGTGGCTACAACAATTCGACTGGTCGAGAAAACCATCAGGAAGGAATTGTGTAGAACCAAAGAAGACCCTTGTTACCAAAACAGTGAAAGAGGTGGTGCTGGAGGTAGAGGAAGAGGTGGTGGTTGAAAGTCTGACAAGAGTCACATTTAGTGTTTCAATTGTCATAAGTATGGTCACTATTCTAGTGATTGTCCAGAAAAAAATAATCAAGAAAGTTATGTAAAGTTTGCAAAATATGAAGAAGAATAGATGATGTTGATAGTCATAACAAGAGATGAAGAAAGATTCAAAGATCAGTGGTACTTAGACTCAAGATGCTCATCACACATGTCTGGAAGGAAAGATTGGATTATCAACATAAATCCCTCAATGAAGAACACGGTGAAATTTGTAAATGATAATACTTTAGAAGCTGAAGGTATTGGTGATATTCTGATGATGAGGAAAGGTGACAAAAGGTCAGTGATTTCAAATGTATTATACATATAAGACATGAAAAGTAATATGCTAAGTATAGGGTAATTGGTTGAAAAGGACTACAAGGTGACAACTTAAGACAAGTTGATGATAATTCTCGAATCAATAGGAAGGTTAAACTTGAAGGCTCATATGTCTCAGAATATAATCTTCAAGATTGAACTTAATATGATAGAGCATAATTGCCTTGCGATTGCAGCTAGCAGGGATGAATGAATATGGAACTATCGGCTATGTCATCTCAACTTCAAAGACATTAAAGCTTTGAAAGGAAGAAATATGGTTTTAGGGTTGCCTGAAATCGACATTCCAAATAAGGTATGTGAGGAATGTGTGCAGGAGAAGCAACACACGAATAGCTTCAGCAAAGATGAAAGAAGCAAGTCGAAGACTATTCTTGAAATCATATACTCTAATGTATATGGTCCTATCCAGATTTTCGATTGGAGGTAACAAATACTTTGTTACATTCATAGATGATTTCAGTCAAAAAATGTGAACTTACCTGATCAAGAAGAAAAGTGAAGTGATCGAGGTATTTGCCAAGTTTAAATCTATGATCGAAAGACAAAGTGGTCGAAAGCTCAAGATTTTAAGGACTGATGGTGGTGGAGAATATGTGTCGAAAGAATTCGACATGCTATGTGAGAAAGAAGAGATTGTGTATAAGGTAATAAGACCATCATGGATATGGTAAGAAGTATGTTGAAATGCAAGCATTTACCTAAAGAGTTTTGGGGTGAAGCTGTGTTGACTGCAACATACATTTTGAACATATGTCCGAAAAAGAAGCTAGAAGAAATAATGCCAGAAGAATGTTGGTCTGGTGTCAAACCAAGTTGAGTCATCTTAAAGTGTTTGGATCTATAGCACATAGACATTTTCCAGATCAGATGAGAAGAAAACTTGTGACAAGTCGAGTCAAATGATTATAATAACATATTATTTGACTGAAGGTTACAAGTTGTTCAACTCAGTAAACAAGCAAGTAGTGATCAGTAGGGATGTTATCATAGATGATATTAAGGAATGGAATTGGATTGAAAATGTAAAAAAAGATTTGGTGAGAACCTTATGTGAAGAACCAACCACAGAGGTCGAAAGAGAAGAAGTTTGACATGAATAAGTGAGAGGTGAAGCAGGCCCAAGCAAACCTCAAAGAACAAGGTGCATGTCTTTAAGATTGCAATATTGTGTGATTACATCAGATGATATGGTCGATAATGAAGGTAAGTCGGTAAATTATGCTTTCTATGTAGATGTTAAATCAGTCAATGCAGCTGAGGCATTAAAGGATTAAAAGTGGGTGAAAGAAATGAATGAGGAATTGAAGTCCATCGAAGTCAAAAACACTTGGTCACTTGTCGAATTTCCTCAAGACAAAAAGGAAATCGATGTGAACTGGGTACATGAAATTTTCTGTTATAGACAACACACGGTGATACTTATATCCTAACATCAGAATAATGTCAAGGAAGATGTTACAACATCTGATTTGAGATAGTGACATGTTAATTCTGGTAAATTTTCTCCTCTGGATGTCAGACCTTTATTGATTTGCTTGTTGTTGTGGTTGTTGAGTAAAAGTTGGATTGGAGATTAGAACTGCACTTACTGAATGATGACGGTCCTTACTAGCATGACTCCTTGATCCACACACAACATTAGTCTCTTTTTTTACCAATAAATGAATTTTTTACAACATTTGAGGTGGAGGCCATGGGTATCTTCCCGCTTTTAATCCCGCTTTCAACCCTCTCACCAGTCAAGATCAATTCAGTGAATCCGGATGATGAACTTCCAATCAGTAAGTTGAAAAATGGTCCAATCAATGTTCCCATAAACATGTCTGCCAACTCTCTATCAGTTAAAGGTGGCTGCACCCTGCCATCCATGTCTCTCCATTTTTGAGCGTATTCTTTGAAGCCCTCGTTTGAACTCATGGTCATTCCTTGTAATTGCACCCTAGTTGGCGCAAGATCGGCGTTATATTGATATTGGAGGTAAAGGATAGTGGCCAAATCCTCCAAAGTATGGATGCCAGTCCCTTCCAATTGGTAAAACCACTCCAACTGCGTCCCAACTAGACTTTCTTGAAAAAGTGCACCCACAGTTTCTTATCAGCGGTATGCAGCTGAGTTTTGTGGACGTAAGATCTTAGATGAAGCTTCTGGCATGAGGCACCATCGTACTTGGAAAAAACATGGATCTTGAATTTGTGGGGAATGACTACACCAAGAACCAAACCCAAGTCACCAAAGTCCAAGCCAGGCACAACTTGGATTTCCATAGCTCTCAATCTGTCTTCTAGTTGTTTATACTTGTCGTCAGTGTAATACCCCAAATTTGTCCCACCCTTTCACTTTTATCTAGCGTGAGTTTTTGCATTCATCGACATACCCTCCATTAGATCATTTAACACATCGTGTATCATTAATCAGTAAATTTGGCATGAGAACAAGGATCCTGAAGTTAGGGTTTTGTATGTGTTTTTAGACTCTTATCTTCATTCAGGCTTGAATCAATTGGTTTATCATTAACTGTGGTTTGTGGAGCTAGGGTTTAGATTCTTGATCATTGAGAACTTCTCTCTCTCATTAAGCTGCAAAGTTGTTATCTTCATACAATTGAGATATTTTCTTTAATATGTGAGCTAGGGTTTAAGGTCAAAGTCATCTTGAATATTTTCTTCAAGGATCCAAGACATTGTTATTGCTCATACAATCGAGGCATGGTACAAGATGCAGATTATAATCAAAGCGCCATTCTTTCAAATTGTTTGTTTCTTGTCATGCGAGTTAATATTGGATTAAGGTTGAAGTGGATTTAAATGATTCCATGGATTCAAACTTGGTCCAATTCATCAAAGTTGTTGGAAGCATACATGTGATTTTGTGGAATTATTAAGGCATTAAAGAAGGAAAGTTGAATTTCAAATTTGAAAAGGAGGGAAGCCTTTTATCCCATATTACTTTGTTGACAAAGTCAATACCAAAATCAGAAGTGCATTCAAATTTACAATATTTCAAGATGAATTCAAGTATTATCCTAATTGATTTCACTCAAGATTACAAGTTGTCATTCCATTTCACCTTGAAAATTTATACAAATTACTATATAAAGAAAACTATACGAAAGCATATTTTTTCTAATTCAAATTTCTAGACCCCAAACTCCATGATTCCATCTCAATATTCTTCAAGATCATTCACCATGACCTTTTCAACTTCAATGCCAAAACTATGACATGATCATCAAGCTTTACACCAGGCCTTCAATCATTTCATTAAATAACCTTGCATAATCAAGAACAGATCAACAACTACATATGTACGACAACCCTGCACTAAAACAAAACCATCATAACCAAGAATCTTCATCGACAAACTAGCCCCACATCAAATCCACCCAAAACCTGCACCATTGAAACAAAAATTAACAACCCCTCAAACTGTCAATTAGCTTCTCTAACATCCTAATTCATCTAACCGAAAAATAACAACCAAAACAACTTTTCATAACTTCCTGTGACAGCCCGTAACTAACATATAACAGAAATAAAAAAGCAGCTCCTCATCTAAGTTCTTCACCCAAACTTGTAACTAACTTCAGAAAATTCCTAACAGAATTCAACAAACTCATAAAAACAGAAAACCAACTTTCTACGGAGGGGGAGGCATCCATAATAGTTCAAAAGATTATAAAATCAGAAATACAGGGAACTCACCTTCATTTTTGGATTGAATCTCCTCTCCATCTTGATTCTCATCGGTAACCACTAATTATCTTCAATCTTCAGCTCTCTATAAAGTAACCTTCTTCATCCATCATTCATCTCTCTTCCATTTTTTTTCTCCATAACCATCTCTGAATTCTATCTTCACTTTCACTCTCCATTTCGCAATCTTCAAACCATCTATCTCTCATCTCCTATCTTCATCATTCACCATTATTCTTCAATTCTGAGGGAAAGAATAAGAGAAAATATTCAACAAAAACGGATAACAGAAAGTAACAAAAGAGGATTCACCTTTTTATCTCTGGACCTTCTTCTTCATCTTCGCTTTGATTTTCATCTTCACCAATTTGCAACCTTTCTGGATCTTCATCACCAACACCTTCATCTTTATCATCTTGCACCTTCAACACTTTTGCAATAGAGAGAATCTGCACACCATCAACAACAGTTAGAAACAACAACATAGCAAGAAGAAGAAGAACAAGCAAGGAGTAACGTAGTAGCAAGGGTCGTAGAGAACGCATACCTGAGTTCAGAATGTTTCCCATGGTTTTTATCTCATCATCATCATCATTGAAGCCACATCAGACGAACTCCAATCGGTAAGCGCACTTGAAATTTTTATTGTTGCCCTATTATTTTGTTGATATTGGTCTTATGTGCATTTCTTCTTCCACCTTCTGATGCCGTTGCCGAAGTCGTAAGCGATTTATCTGATTCATAGAAAGCGATGTGAGACGAATCAGAATCGGATAGGCCGGAGGTTGCTAGGACCTGTGTAATTAAACAGAACAGACGGCTATGATGGAATTTGGATAGGGGATGAAGGCGGAGGGAAGAAATTAGGGTGGAGGTATTCGTGAGGAGAGGTTACTGAGAACAAAATCGAGGTGGAGTTTTTTGAGTCAAAGCTCGAAATAGAAATTGAAGAAGAAGAACACGGAATCGCGTTCGATGAGAAGATAAGCACCACAAAGTAGACTGAGGAGGGTCAGTCTTGGCAACGGCGCTATGAAGAGCAGAAGAGAGTTTTTGTTACGAAAGCTGAAAGTATTATTGATGATGTTAGGTTTAGCTGGTCAGAAGATCCTTCAGGCCCATGTTAAAGGTGTTTTTGGTACAACATGGATCCATACACAAAAAACTGCTATTGGATTATTTCTGGTTGGGCTTTGTTCTGACTGGGCCTTCAGCGCCTTATGCTGTTGCTACAATACCACATGTTTCCGGCCTGCACTCCCCAAAGTCCATAACCTTTTTTTGGTAGCCTGGTCACTTATGACAAAAACAACTATTTGGACCATGCTGCTGGGCTTAGCATCAGATTACTTCAGCATACCTCCTGCTTACAGATTGCACCCCGATTTTATTCTTTTATTATTTTCTTTTAAATAATTTTGTGAATTGTTTAGATTTGCTTGATTTTTTTTCTTTTACATGATAAAAATAATAAAGTCAAGTATAAAAATTTGTTAGTTTTTTATGTGATTTTAGGAATTAAATCACGATTATCTGATTATATTTGAGATTGGTAATTCACCTTTGCTTATTGAGATTTAAGTCTTACGCAGGTCTATTGTGTGATATACGGATGCGCTTGAGATTTCTATTGTGATTTATTTTCACATCGATGATGCTTTGATACTTATTTCGAGCATTCAAATTCTGATTCTTTTCTTTGATTGGTGAAGCTTTTTGCGAAGATCGTCGAGTTTCTTGTTTTGATACCCTTCGTTACGGATTGATATCTGTTTGGTATTTTCTCTTGTTCACCTTATTTAGCACTTTATTGCTTTCTATATACCATGAGAAGTAGGAAATAAATAGCGTGCGCTCAAAGTCGCTATTTAAAGACCTGTAGCAGGCATTCCGTACTTCATTGGCTATATGTGTTATACTTGTGTTTGTTCTTTGGTCGTTGATCGATGAGTCACTCAATTTAGGAATTGAGATCACGACTTCGCTCTCAGTGCATGCTCCCTATAGGATTTTATCTCTTTCCTTTATTTCTTATTGATCGATGAGTCACTTAATTTAGAAATTGAGATCACAACTTCGCTCTCATTGCATGTTCCCTATAGGATAATTTTGTTAGACTTTCTTTGGCATGCCAACATTAGGTAGACATTTCCCTTTCATCCTTGATGTAGGACTACCATTGTATGATAACATTAGGTTAGGATTAGGCTAGTCTCCCTTAGACTCTTTTCTTCCCTTTTTGCATCCTTGCATCTAAAACTAAAACCTTTTCTTTAGAAAATCATAAAACATGCTAATCTCACTTAAACCCTTTTTCAAGGTAACAAAAACATAAACTAATTCAAACCTTTTTTGTACGCTCAAGTACCTTTTCTATAAAACTCTTTTTAGGTACGAACATGATTAATTTACTTATGTGCCAACGCATAACTCTCCTAAGGTCGAGCTGCGGCAGAAGGCGAAATTAACATTGTCCATGAAAAACACAAAACAAACAAAAATATGTGAGCTGAACTACATTAGCTCTGATTCCTCAAAAAGGATACGTATGCATTGGGGTAGGGCCCAAGTGAGTACAAATTTATTTTCCCTATTGTGATACGGTGGCAGAACCGACTGTTTTTACTGGTTTGCGTTTTATGTTTTTTGTTTGCAAAATGTCGCGGTAAGCAATAGTCGCCACCGACTTTTATTTCATCCAATCAGGAAAAGAAAAAAGAACAGAAAAAACCTTTTTTCGAGATATTCTGAGTACGGGGGGTAGATTATAGAAAGGGAAGGTGTTAGCATCCTTTCTATCCATGGTTTTCAATGAGCTATTAGGTACTTGCTCATTTTTCAAATTGCTTGTGTGTATTTGTCTTCAAAATGTTTGTTTATTTTGTGATAACCCTTGTATCAGTCCTCAAGGATGTGACGAAGTTTGTTTTGAAAATTTGTTTCTGAAAGGTGTTTGTGTGAAAAGTTTTTATTGAGTAAGTACTTAAGATTCCACCTACTCGAAAAAAGATTGTTTGTTCTCGTTTCCTTTAGACAGTGCTATCCTACTATTAAGGAGTAGGTAGCACCATCTTTGGAGTTGTAAGGGACATTTGAAAGGGACAAGTACAGTCACCAAAGAAACAGTTAGAAAACTTTAGTAGTAACCCTAGAGTCTTAAGATCTTTCCGGGGCAACATTTCCGAGGCAAAATTTCTGAGACAACATTCGAATGGGACATTTTGATCTTCTAGACTGGAGGGCAACCACTAAAATCTCCTATTCTTAGTGACTGTTTACCGAAGGCAACCGAAGTGAGGTAAACCCTAGGAGTGAATATGTGCAGATGAATTGTTTCAGTTATTTAATCTTTGCATATTAGGTGATCTACCATTTTAATTTCAGATATTCTTGCCATACAATCCTATTAGCATACATCTAGACAGTTAAATATTTGCAGGAATTTAAAGAGCGGGAAAATAAACCTAGCTATTACAAGGCTTCGGGGATGGGGATTAATTACATAACCAAAGAATCAGGGATTAAAGCAGTAAATAAAACCCTAGTTTAACTATTTCAAACCATTGGCAATTACAAAAATAATGGAAAAGAAATAATTAAATGCGCGGCGAGTTAAATATGAGGGACGTTGAAAAATAACCTAAACCCTAATTGAAAGAAAAAAGATTTTTTGTACATTTTTTTATTGGAGAAAACAATGAAATGGCAAATTAAATAAAACCTAATTTCTAATTGCTTGTTAATTATGAAAAAAGTATTTAAGTTAACCTAATTAATCTAATTAATTAAAATAAATATTTTAATGGAAAAAATGATTTTGGTGTATTTTTAAAGAACATTAATTAAATTATGTATAATTCAAATCCTAAGTCTAATTATTTTTAATTATAAAAATAGATTAAATTGCCCTAAGTTAATTAAACTAAATTAATTAAGAAATAAAATATTTTTATTAAAAAAAAATATTTTGTAGTTTGCTGTGATGTTTGATTAAAAAGAAGAAAATGATTTTTTGGGTTAATTAATTAAAACAAATAAAAGAGATTAATTAAAGAAATTAAAAAGAAAATAGAAAAGAAAATGCAAACTGGGCCTGCATGAATATCCCAGGGGGGTGTATGCTGAGTTTGATGGGCCCAAGGTTGATGGCCCAAGTACCCTGCGCTGAATCCCATGTGGTGCTCTTCTGATGGTGCATCATGATCCTTCATTGTAGGAGGCGTTGGATCTGATTGATCCTAGATCCACTGGTTGGATATTACTAGCACATGGTGGATGTTTGAGAGAATGAAGTACCGGATTTGTAAAGGAAAAATAGAACAAAGGAAATTGTTGGGACCTAGGATCGAGCCCATGTCCTCACTCTCACCACTAACACGCCTAACCATTAGGCTATCATGTTCAGTTGTTATTATAATGAAAACACAATATAATATATGAAACAAAGTGGTTAGTGGGAAAAAAACAAAAACACGCACGCTGGTTTGAATGGGCAAATGGCTGGCTGACACCTAACCTTCTTATACCTTTCTTCGTCGCCTTAGGTGCTTGTACCTTTACCTACGGACAAAGGTCTGTAACTACAAACCTGTAAAACTCAAAAATCCACAAAACGCAAGATAAATGAAATCTAACTATATAGATCAACTCATTTTGATCTTGTGAACATCATGGTACCCTTCTTTTTGCCCAATTTAACCTGTAGAACAAACCCCTAAACTGCACACACAAACCATAACAATGGCAAAGGCACATATAGGCTTCAAAAACGCAATTAAATTATTCAGTTAGCTTGCAAACACGATGAGGATCACAAATATATAACTTAAACATGCTAATGATGCAAGAAATACAGTAATCGATTTTGAAATAAAGGGAAAACCGTATGAATGCTAGGGGGAGATTCTGGGCGTGAGAATGCGTGCAACTAATCGTATTTGCTTCTAGGAAGGTCCAAGAAATGATTGGAAGCGTTGGAATGGCTTGAATTGATCTCTAAGTTCAAAACGATCCAGCACTTTCTGTCACTTTTTTTGAATTTTGTTTGGTGTTTTCACGACTGCTAAACCTTGTTTTTTTTGCTTTGTATACGTCCAATATATATCTAGGAATGAATTAGGGTTACTAACTTGGATTGAATCTTTGCAATTATAAGAGATTTGATTTGATTTTCATGCTACATATAAACTTTCTATTTTGAGCCAAATCTTCCCTTTCTTGTACCAATTATGCTTGATTTGTTTTGGCCTTGATAATTCAGCATATTTTGATTGCCAACCTATCCAAAAACCAAACCAAATCATATATTTTATATTATTCATCAATTATTTGATTTAATTCAATTTTTAATTAATAAAAAATCAAAATAAATTGAAAAAAGAAGAAAATAATGTGTGGGTGAATATTTGAGTCGTGGACCACATTATAAGTAAGGTGCAAGCATAAAAAGTTAGGCCCATTTAGCAAAAAATGCATTTTTGAGCACATTTAACTTTTGGCAATTTTGCAAAAAAGGTCAACTTTGACAAGGCATATCTCTTCCAATTTTAACCCTAGAGAGGTGTTCTTTAACTTTTTAGAAATATTAGGATGTCCCCTAAGCAACCTTTTTGGTCTCATCTCAATTGAGTCTTCCATGTTCATGTAAGAAGCTTTGACCCAAAAGGTGTTTTTGTTGACTTTTCAAAAGGACCCATAATGTAGAAATTAATATATTTTTGTGGGTGCATATTTTGAACTTGTGGGATGAGGATGAATTGTAGGGAATTGCATCCTCTTCAAAATGAGCCTTGGATGGAAAATTTCTGATGAAGCATGTGGAAGTTATGCTCGGTCAAAGTTTGGTTGACTTTTACTAAGAAACCCTAATTTAGCAACTTTTGGGTTTTGATGAATTTGGAGCATTCCTTGGGGAATCATGATCAACCCTTGATCAAATGATGAAAGTCACTTCAAAATTTTAATGTTTACCAAAATCTTGAGGTTTGACTGTATGTGGGTCACAGTTGACTTTTGACCTAATATAGTCGATTCTCAAGCATCTGAGCAGTTGACTGAGCAAACTTCTTGTGCAAGTCATGAAACTTGACATGTAGGGTCTTGAGAACATATTAAGACCATGGAGATCATATGAGGCCTTTGTGGTTCACCTAACTTGATGAAAATGGAAACCCTAATTTGAGGTACACTGCCTTAGGAGAGAGTTTGTCTGGTCCACTCTTGGGCAACCTTGAGCAAATTGAAGATCTCAATGGACATGTATTGAGTAAAATGAGAGGGAAAATTTTGGGGTACAACATCTGCCCCTGTTCAATCTTCTTAAACCTGAGGATGTATATTGGCTTGTTTTCCTTTCGTAACCTGAAGGTGGAAGATGATTGAACACTAGAGTGCCCAGAAATTTGCACTCGCATGAAGTGATACTTGATTTGGTGATATCAGGAATGGGCTTATATATTCCATTTGGAGGTTGATGATAGAAGATTGTCAGATATGGGCTTAAAGATGCCATCTAGAGAATGTTAATTTCCTGAGATATTCCTTTGACGAGTGCTCCTGTTGCTATTGTTGATGAGGAGTCTGCTGAGGAATGTTGGTATCTGTCTTGGGAGAAATGGAGTTTTAGGAGCTTCAGTTGTCCGTTACTCTACTGGGGAAATAACTCCGGCTTGAGGAAGCGAAAGTGAACTGCATATCTGGTTAGGGTATATGCTGCACCGTGACCTACTGGGGAAATGCGAAACCAATCGTGTTTGATCAGGTCCAGGTTCTACAGTGTTGTAGATTGCTGTCTGGAGATAAGAGAGAAGGAACCTGGATAGTAAGGTTATGAGAAGGAACCTGGATAATAGGGTTACTTCGATATGAAATCCTGGATACTAGGGTTGTGAGAAGGAACCTGGATAGTAGGGTTACTTCGATATGAGAGCCTGATAGTAGGGCTGTGAGAAGGAACCTGGATAGTAGGTTTACTTCGATATGAAAGCCTTGATAGTAGGGCTGTGAGAAGGAACCTGGATAGTAGGGTTACTTCGATATGAAAGCCTGGATAGTAGGGCTGTGAGAAGGAACCTGGATAGTAGGGTTACTTCGATATGAAAGCCTGGATAGTAGGGCTATGAGAAGGAACCTGGATAGTAGGGTTACTTCGATGTGAAATCCTGGATAGTAGGGCTGTGAGAAGGAACCTGGATAGTAGGGTTACTTTGATATGAAAGCCTGGATAGTAGGGATGTGAGAAGGAACCTGGATAGTAGGGTTACTTTAATATGAAAGCCTGGATAGTAGGGCTGTAAGAAGGAACCTGGATAGTAGGGTTACTTCGATATGAAAGCCTGGATAATAGGGCTATGAGAAGGAACCTGGATAGTAGGGTTACTTCGATATGAAAGCCTGGATAGTAGGGTTGTGAGAAGGAACCTGGATAGTAGGGTTACTTCGATATGAAAGCCTGGATAGTAGGGTTGTGAGAAGGAACCTGGATAGTAGGGTTACTTCGATATGAAAGCCTGGATAGTAGGGTTATGAGGAGGAACCTGGATAGTAGGATTACTTCGATATGAAAGCCTGGATAGTAGGGCTGTGAGAAGGAACCTGGATAGTAGGGTTACTTCGATATGAAAGCCTGGATAATAGGGATGTGACAAGGAACCTGGATAGTAGGGTTACTTCGATATGAAATCCTGGATAGTAGGGCTGTGAGAAGGAACCTGGATAGTAGGGTTACTTCGATATGAAAGCCTGGATAGTAGGGCTATGAGAAGGAACCTGGATAGTAGGGTTACTTCGATGTGAAAGCCTGGATAATAGGGCTGTGAGAAGGAACCTGGATAGTAGGGTTGATTCAAAGTGATAGTATAGATTAGTTGACCCGTTTGATTTTGGGAACTGAGTTTCCATTAGTTGTCTGTAGATGTGATATGTATAACTGCTGAATTTGTTAAAGCTAATCCTCTTTTCCTGAAAAGATATCAGGGTTAGTTATATGCGATGAATGAAATGCAAGGTGAGATGATGTTCTCAAAATAAATGAGATTATGCGGTATATGATATGCATGCGTATGTAATGATGTATGTTTATGAAATGCTATCGGGGTATGCTCGCGTCTTGGGAAAATAAATCCTTGACGGTTGCTGGAGATTTGTAAATATTCTGTCGGGAAGAGATGCTGGAGAATAACTCTGCGGGGACCAACTTAGGGGAAGATATACTCTGTTGGTAGACCCGCTGATCTGGAGGAATAAACTCAGCTGGGGATGAAATTCCGTTGCTGGAGATGATGAGCTCTGTTGGAGATTAAGCTTCTGTATCTGTAGAAATAAACTCCACTTAGGGGATGAAATTTACTGACTCGCCCGAGATTATGAACCTCGGTTGGGGATAGTTATGTCCTGTTTCGGGGAAGCTGACATCAATGCCTTTGGATATTTTTTACTCTGTGGGGAGTGTGTGTACCCGTGATTGTGTTCTAAAGCTGACTCTATCCCGGTACCTGCTGGGCAGAGTAACTGTAGGGTTTGGCACTTCTTGTTTTTTTTCCTATTTCTGGAATTACGAGTAATTGCCTTTTTTTTCTTATGCAAATATTTATGAGCGGCAATCATTTTCGAATGCGTATATAAAAAATAAATCATTGGACGTTCTTGTAAAACAAAACAGAAAAAAGAGAAAACATATTGAAGTTTCTTGTGAAAATGGCTTGTATTGATTTTAAAGTTGGCCTGTAATAGACGTTTTGTACAAAGAGGCTGACACTCTAGTAAGAGAACGCCGCAGAAAGATAGAAATTATATAATTTATGTAAAAGAAAGAAAAACAGCTATGTGAAACAACCCCATTGGGTTCCAACTCTGCTATTGCCTGTATATCTTCAAGCGTCTCATCACTTTGCTACTTGGCCGAAGATTGATCAGATTGGTTGGTGTCGTCCGAGCTTGATAGTCGATACTGAAGTCTGGTCGCAAGATGATCTAATAAGACATAATGATATGCTTCCATCCCTAACTTTTTCCTGGATTGCCCTTTCGAGTTTTCAATCCACCGGGATACCCTTTTTTCCCAAGCCTCCCTTTCGGGTTTTCGACTTGCCGGGTGTACATATTTTTTTCATTTTCCCCCCTTACTTTTGCCCGAACCCTTTTGGTTCGCCGGGAAGTCCTTATTTTTTCCTAGTCTAGTCAACCTAGCGGGTCTTTGATTATGCGTAGTATCTTTTCACTATGTCTGCATTGACAGGGTGAGGAAGGTCGTCACCGTCCATGGTGGTTAGAATCATAGCTCCACCCGAAAAAATATTCTTAACCATAAATGGCCCTTCGTACATGGGGGTCCATTTGCCCCTGGGATCACCTTGCGGCAGTATGATGCGTTTGATCACTAGATCCCCGACTTGATATTCTTGGCGTCTGACTTTCTTGTTAAAAGCCTTGATCATTCGCTTTTGATACGTTTGACCATGGTAGATAGCAGTAAGTCTCTTTTCATCAATTAGATTTAACTGATAAAGTCGGGTTTGGATCCAGTCGTCTTTGTTCAAACCTGCATCCTTCATAATCCTGAGAGAGGGTATATGGACTTCGATGGGTAGGACTGCCTCCATGCCATATACTAGAGAGTAGGGTGTTTCCCCTGTCGACGTCCGTGCTGAGGTACGGTACCCATGAAGAGAGAATGGTAACATCTCATGCCAGTCTTTGTATGTCACCGTCATCTTTTGTATAATCTCCTTAATGTTCTTGTTAGCTGCTTCAACAACGCCATTCATCTTCGGCCGGTAGGGAGAAGAGTTATGATTCTGTATCTTGAACGGTTTATAGAGCTTGGTGATCATTGTGTTGTTGAGATTCGTACCATTGTCAGTAATAATTCTCTCTGGCACACCATATCGACATATCAGATTGTGTCGGATAAATCGCACCACGACGTTCTTGGTTACTGTAGCAAAAGAGGCTTCCTCAACCCACTTTGTGAAGTAATCAATGGCTACTAAGATGAAGCGATGCTCGTTAGACGCAGTAGGTCTGATCTCTCCGATCATGTCGATGCCCCACATCACAAAGGGCCAAGGAGCTGTCAAGACATTCAGAGGAACCAGAGGTACATGCACCTTATCAGCATAGATTTGGCACTTATGACAAGTTCGAGAGTGCTGATAACAATCGGCTTCCATAGTGGACCAGTAGTATCCTACACGTAGGATCTTCTTAGCCATGGTATGTCCACTAGAATGGGTTCCGAAGGTGCCTTCATGTAGATCTGTAATGATCCTCTCTGCTTCGCTCTTGTCTACACACCATAGTAGTGTGGAGTCATGGTTGTGTTTATAGAGGATTCCATTACTGAAGAAGAACTTTGCAGCGAACCTTCTCAGAAACTTCTTATCATTGACACATTCCCCTTCGGGATACTCTTGAGCTTCGAGATACCTTTTGACTTCATGAAACCAAGGTTTGTCTGCTTCTTCGGTATCGATCTCACAACAGTGTGCTGGTTCATCCAACCTCTCAATGGTGATTTGGAGAGCTTCATTATCCCACCTAACCTTGAACATAGAAGACATGGTAGCTAGCGCGTCTTCTAACTAGTTCTCCTCTCGTGGGAAATGTTCAAAAGTTACCTCCTCAAAGTGTGGGAGCAATGTCAGTACATACTCTTTGTAAGGAATGAGATTCGGGTGCTTCGTATCCCACTCGCCTTTGATCTGACTTATCACCAGAGTGGAATCCCCGAATACACTTAAGAACTTAATCCTTAGGTCAATAGCAGCTCAAAGACCCACGATACATGCTTCATACTCCGCCATGTTATTGGTACAGTTGAAACATAATCGGGCGGTGAATGGAGTATGACAGCCCTCGGGAGATATGATTACAACGCCAATGTCGTTACCCAGTGCGTTTGAGGCTCCATTAAAATACATAGACCATCGGGATCCTTCCTCAGGTCCCTCATTCGGTCCAGGTTCTTCGTAGTCGGTCACCAACATAATATTCTCATCCGGGAACTCGAAATTCATGGACTGGTAATCATCCATAGCCTGATGAGCCAAATGATCAGCCAATACACTTCCCTTGATTGCTTTTTAGGTTGTATATTGTATGTCGTGCTCAGTTAAGATCATTTGCCACCTTTCTATCCTTCCGGAGAGAGCGGGCTTCTCGAAAATGTACTTGATTGGATCCATCTTCGATATCAACAAGGTAGTGTGAGTCAGCATATACTGTCTCAGTCAGCGAGCAGCCCATGCCAAAGCGCAACAAGTTTTCTCGAGCAATAAGTATCGTGTCTCACAGTTGGTAAACTTTTTGCTAAGGTAGTATATTGCATGCTCTTTTCGACCAGACTCGTCATGCTGCCCCAGCACACACCCCATTGAATTGTCTAACAGTGTCAAGTATAATATCAAAGGTCTTCCTTCAACTGGAGGCATCAGAATTGGTGGTTCTTGAAGGTATTCCTTGATTCTTTCAAAAGTGGTATGGAATTCATCATTCCACTTTACCACTTGATCTTTCTTCAGAAGCTTGAAGATTGGCTCACAAGTAGCAGTCAGATGTGAAATGAACCGGGCGATGTAATTCAGACGTCCCAAGAAACCTCTAACCTCTTTCTCTGTGCGGGGAACCAGCATTTCTTGTATAGCTTTTACCTTCACAGGGTCTACCTGTATACCCTTGTCACTGACGATGAAGCCCAGAAGCTTTCCAGACCTTACCCCGAAGGTGCACTTGTTCGGATTCAACCTTAGCTTGTATGTCTTCAACCTGTCAAACAATTTCTGGAGATGATCAAGGTGCTCTTCCTCGGTCTGAGACCTGACTATCATGTCATCAACATAAACTTCGATCTCATGGTGAATCATATCGTGGAACAAAGCGACCATGGTGCGCTGATAGGTTTCCCCAGCGTTCTTCAACCCAAAAGGAATTACCTTGTAGAAGAAGGTGCCCCACTGTGTTACAAAGGTCGTCTTCTCCATGTCTTCAGGAGCCATTTTGATCTGGTTGTAGCCAGAGAAACCATCCATGAAGGAGAAGATTTTGTGTTGCGCGGTGTTGTCGACCAGAACATCAATGTGAGGAAGTGGGAAGTCATCCTTGGGGCTTGCCCTGTTCAGATCTCTGTAATCCACACACATCCGTACCTTACCGTCCTTCTTAGGTACCAAAACGACATTAGCAACCCACTGTGGATACGAAGTGACAACTAAGAATCATGCGTCGAACTATTTCATGACCTCTGCCTTGATCTTCTCTGACATTTCAGGGTGCATACAACGGACCTTCTGTTTAACCGGAGGACAATCTTCTTTAGTCGGCAGGCGATGTACCACAATATCAGTGTCTAAACCAGGCATGTCTTCATAGGACCAGGAGAAGATCTCAACATAGTCGTGCAACATTTGTATCAACCTCTGTTTGATGCTAAACTCCAGATTTGCACCTATTTTAACCTCTTTTCTGTCTTCCTCAGTACCCAAATTCACTGTCTCAAGCGGCTCTTCATGAGGCTTTATGGCCCTTTCTTCCTGCTGTAACAGTCTAGCAAGTTCTCCAGGCACCTCACAATCATCCTCACCTTCGTCCTCGGCTTGGTTGATCGGATTTTTGAAGTCATAAATGGATATAGCAGAGCTGTTATCAATGGGATCCAAAGTGGATATGGATCTGCATTATGATACGTGAGTGTGTGTAAGAGAATAGTTGTTTTGGTAAAGTGAAAACAAAAAAGAAAAAACAGAGAGCGCAAAATTTGTATGCAAGAAAACGTCCAATGCTTTATTAATGATATATGAAATGACAAATAATAGCCCTCACAAGCAAAGCCAATGTGCCTCGGGCAAGGCACAGGGCCGTAAAGTTTTAAATTGTTCATTACATCTCAAAACAAGTAAGTCAATTACTGTGGAATAAAAGAAATAGGTATAAAGTCCCTAGCCGTCCAGTTACTCGGTCCACCGTTGGTAGTTGGGTAGATCTAGTTGTCGATGTCTGAGTCCTCCTCGCTGTCTTCAATGGCGTTAATTCCCCGATTTCTGATGCGTAGGGGAGGTCCTCCAGCCCGAGTGCGTCTAAAAACCCTTTGAGCCCCTGTAGTAAAGCCCAAACCAAATTTGTCAGTTTTCTGAGTGAAATCAGGGAGCTGACCCCAATTGGTACACCCACCTTCTTCAACCACGGCCCTGGCGTCCTTGACAGAAGCCATCTTCAAAGGAGGTTTGTTGGTAGTAGTTTCAGTTGATGCTAAGATCTGAGGGACCTCTTCTAAGTTCTGACAAGGAGTTTCTATGAATTCTCCATCCATCTCTACGTAGCAGAAGGAATTAAGATGACTCACCATATATTATTCTTCACCCCACACTGTGACAATCTTTCCCTTCACTGGATACTTCAGCATTTAGTGGAGTGTGGAAGTAACAACCCCAACCTCGTGGATCCAAGGACGATCCAACAAACAAGAATATGATGGCTTGATATCCCTCACATATAAGGTGGACCCAAAAGTCTGAGAACCCACTTTGATAGGGATGTCTACCTCCCCATGCACCATTTTCTTCGATCCGTCAAAATCCCTTACCACAATGTTACTAGGTTTTAGAGTCAAACCTTCGCAATCCAACTGGTCCAACGCCTTTTTTGGAAGAACATTCAGTGAAGACCCAGTATCTACCAACACATGTGCCATAGTGGTGCCCCTGCATTCAATCGAGACATGTAGAGCATCATTATGCTTCCTTCCCTTTGGTGTCAAGTTCGCATCTGAAAAACCCAACCCATTATCAGCAGTCAGGCTGGCCACACAATCTTTGAACCGATCAGCTGAAGTCTCTTGCGGCACATGCGCAATTTTGAGGAATGCAATCAAAGCCTTCGCATGGGCCTCGGAGCACAACAGTAGGGATAACATGGATATCTTTGATGGGGTCTGCCCCAGCTGCTCTACCATATTATAGTCGCTCTTCTTAATGATTTTTAGTATTTCTTCCATTTCTTGCTTAGAGGCTTCCACAACAATTTTCTTAGGCGCCACCGTTCGGGCAGGCTCACCTATAATTTCCTTACCGCGGGTATCAGACGATTCACCGACATGGGTAATTACTGGAGTAAGAACAGGAACTGTAGTGGATGTACTAGCAGGAACAGCAGATGGGATGATAATAGGCTTGTTGACAGTCTTAGGGGAAATCTCGGGAGAGAAGACCCTTCCACTTCGGGTGATTTTGCTGGTTCTGACAATGTTACCAATATCAGAATCAACTTCTTCATCTTTCAGATCTTGTTTGATGCCATGATAGTACACATCGGCACCATAATGCCATGGGACAACTTTGTCCGAGACATACAGGACAGGACCAGGAACAATGATTATCAGCGGAGCAATTCTTGGAGCAGATGTAATCCTAACAGGTCTTCTCGAGGAAACCTTGGAAGGATTAGCGGAAATGGTTATAATGGCAACGTATTCAATTGGAACAATAGGAATCATAGTTTTCTCGAACAAAATATCTCTGCTATCCACCAGGCGCTGAATACCCGACTTCAGAAAATAGCAACTAGAAGGTAGAAACGAACACATGTGGTAACCTTCACCACAACCCGAAAATAAACCGGCCAACAACAAATTCTTCTTGACAGTCATGAGAGGAGTAGAAACTTCATCGAAAAAGGTAACAAACAAATCGGTGTCAACAACATTAACTCCACGATCATGCTTGGGCATGGGGCCCGTTATGACATTTGGCTTCTCCAGAGCATCAAAATCTATTTCCTTGGCTTCAATCAAATCTTGTACTTTATTCCGCAGAGCCCAACAATCATTTGTATCGTGGCCAGGACTCTCAGAATAATAAGCACACCAGGCATTCAGATTATATCTGGGAGATGTGGTATTTGGATTCTTGGGAGCCTCTTTCAAGGTTGCCAAGTTGGATCTCAGCAGATGAGGTAGAACTTCAGCCAATGTCATGTCGATACGGGTAAACTACCGTTGTGGTCTTTCCACCCTTTGTTGATTGTTGCATTGTGGAGAAACTACAAGTCTAGGTATCATCACAACACTTATTGTCTGATGATGTTCAACCCTGTTTTGGCCCCTCGGGCTATAGATGGCACTGGCTTCCTTCTTACCAGCAAAAGGCTTCTTTACTGAGCTTGAAGAGGCATCCTTTTGTATCTTGCTGCTCTGAATCCCAGCTTCTACTCTTTCTCCAGTTAGAATCAGCTTGGTGAAACCAGCTGACGAGCTGCCGATCAAATGATTGAAAAATGGACCAGATAACGTCCCCGGAAACATATCAACTAACTCCCTATCAGAAAACGGGGGTTAAACTCTTCCAGCCAAGTCTCTCCATTTTTGTGCATAGTCTTTAAAGCCTTCACTTGCACCCATGGACATACTCTGAAGTTGAGTACGAGTAGGAGCAAGGTCGGTGTTATATTGATACTGCTTGTAGAAAGCAACAGCCATATCTTCCCAGTTTCAGACATTTGCTCCCTCTAGCTGGTAGAACCATTCAAGCTGAGTCCCTGACAGACTATCTTGAAAGAAATGAACCCACAGATTTCTATCAGCGGTGTGGGGCTAAATCTTTCTGACATAAGAGCGGAGATGGAGCTTTGGGCAAGACACCCCATCATACTTAGTAAAAACTGGAGCTTTGAACTTCTGCGGGATGACTACTCCTGACACCAATCCCAATTCTTCGAAATCCAGTCTGGGTATCCTCTGAACTTCCATGGCACTCAGACGATCTTCCAACTGTTTGTGTCTATCCTCAGCAGGAGGATATTGCTCATCATTATAATCGGTATCATTGTCAGAAACTGCAAGACTAGGGTTCTTCTCTTCTTCCCGATTCTCCCCTTCCTTAGATGAAGAGGTCAGATCTACTTGTCGTTTCAACCACTCTCCAAAGCTTCTGCCCATATTCAGAATACCAACAACCTTCTTCTTTTTCTTCTTTTCTTTCAGGATGAGGGATTTCAGATCTTCCCGCCCTTTTGCTAGACTTGTGAACATTTGTTGGAACTGGGCGTTCTGTGCCTGCAGGTCCTTGATGGTTTGCTTGGAAGACATTTTATGCTGAAATAAACAGCGAAGAAGATGAGAAACCTGTAAGGGTACCTGTAATGATGTGTATGATAATGGGTGTGTATGCAATGATATCAAAGACTTCGGGAAATTTAAATTTGCAAACCAAAATAAACAAAGATTTTATTAGCTGAATTTGAAGGTTCAAAATGCCTTTTATGCGTTGCAATTAAAAATAAATCTAAAACTAGAAAAGAAATCAAAATTTCCATGGATGCTTTCTCTTTGTGCCGAGATAATCATTGAGCCCTCTTTCTTCATGCAGTTGCTTTGTGAGCTCTAAAACCTTCCTCTCCTGAGCATGGAACTGATCCCTGTAAGTATCCTGCTCCTTCATCAACTGAATCCATGACATCTGTAATTCCCCAAGATCAGTGGGCATATAAGGATAGAGAACCGTGTAAGGAATACCTCCTTCAGTAGTGGGTTCCATAATCACTGGTAAAACGGCCACATAGGGCATCATAAGTTTCTGGGCACGAGCTCGTACCCATTGGAGGTAAGGTTCCATAGGAATGGAAGTCTTTGACCCCAAAGCCCTGGTGCCAGATCTGTTTACCATGCCCCAAGCTCGTATGAACCTCCGGCGATACTCTTTAACATCATCCTCATAGTTGAATACAATACCCTCGATAAGTAACTCATGTGGACCATTCCTTCGAGCGTAACCAAATTATCGCAGAGCTAAACAAGGATTGTAGGTTATACCCCCTATAATACCAAGCAATGGGACATTAGGGTACTCTCCGCAGCAGTCAATAATAGCAGTGTTTTCCATAGCTCGAGAACACCAAAGAATATCCGTATGAGCGAGTGACATTATCCTTTGCGACTAACCCAAACCTTCTTCATTCTTCAGTATGGACTTAGGGAGGTGAGAAATAAACCACCTTGACAGCAATGGCATGCAACACATAAGAATCCCTCTTTTCTTCATGGTACGAGTATGGAGAGTGTGCAAAATATCTCCGAGCAAGGTAGGCACGGGGTTGTGGGAGAGGAATATCTTGATAGCATTCACATCTATGAATGAGTCCGGATTAGGGAAGAGAACTAAACCATAGATAAGAAGAGCCAAGACCTCCTCAAAAGCATGAAAATCCATATCATCCCAAAACAGCTGGGCCTTGTCTATTAGAAAATTAGCTAGAAAACCTTTGACTCTGCTTCTGGTTTCCCAATTAGATACCAAGTCGGCCCGTTTCAGATGCAAAGCTGAGGCAATGACTTCTGGCTTAGGAACTTCTTCTAGACCTGTGAAGGGTAACTATTCAAGAATGGGTATATCCAACAACTGAGAGAATTCTTCCAAGGTAGGTACCAACTGATAATCTGGAAAGGTGAAGTAGTGGTGCTTGGGATCAGAGAACTGAAAGAGTACACTCATCATCTTTTCATCAAAGTTTGAAGTAACCAGGTTGAGAAGTCAACCATGTCTCTTAGTAAACGCAGAAGTTTCAGAAACCCTTGATACTAGCTCTTTGAGTTGGGAAGGTATCTTCACAAAGCTGATTCGGATAGTGTTCCTGCGAGCGGAAGCCATGATCTGCAAAACAGAACAAAGATAAATTCCCTTGGTCTTTGAAATGGTTAGTGCAATAATAATGGATGCTATGTTATGATGCATGATGTCATGAGAAAACCAGGTGTAGCAAACACAGGTATAACAAACACAGTCAAATCACACAAAGTCCTTAGGTTTAAGGCTTGCATGAGGTTAAAGGTAGTACCCTCTTGAAGTTTAGTTGGTTTCAAACCTATCTTAAAAAGTAATCGGGTTCTAGAGGATCTCAATATCACTGACCATCCTTTATCGGGCATCGTCTCAGCTCAAGCAATCTTTTCTTGCGGCCGAAATATCCCAAAAGTATGATCTCAATGAGTGTAGTATCGAGTATCAACCAATCCTCAACTCTATACCGAGGCCGACTATCTCACTACTTTCTAATGGGCAAGTTTGTTCAACTAAGGTTCTAAGGTCTGTTAGTGCTTCACGACACCATGCGGCGGCCCTGTATTCTCCTTATTTCCCCACGAAAGATATCGGTACCAACCAAAGTGACACAACAATACAACCATCGCTTAAACCATATCAGTCTACACCGTACAGTCTCCACGATCTATTGCTGTTTACCTAATGAGTGCCCCCAGATCCGGGTGTAGGATCTGTAGTAACCCCAAACAAACCATCAAAAGTAAAGTAATCAAGACTATCAAGAGAAGAAATTTAATGACCTAGATCCTAAGGTATACCCCACTTATTTAATTTCCCCAGCAGAGTCGCCAGTTCTTTGATACGGTGGAAGAACCGACTATTTTTACTGGTTTGCGTTTTGCGTTTTTTATTCGCAAAATGTCGCGGTAAGCAAGAGTCTCCACTGACTTTTATTTCATCCAATCAGGAAAAGGAAAAAGAACAGAAAAAACATTTTTTCGAGATATTTTGAGTACGGGGGGTAGATTATAGAAAGGGAAGGTGTTAGCACCCTTTCTATCCATGATTTTCCATGGGCTTAGGTACTTGCTCATTTTTCAAATTGCTTGTGTGTGTTTGTCTTGAAAATATTTTTTACTTCGTGATAACCCTTGTACCAGTCCTCAAGGATGTGACGAAGTTTGTTTTGAAAATTTGTTTCTGAAAGGTGTTTGTGTGAAAAGTTTTTATTGAGCAAGTACTTAAGATTCTACCTACTCTAAAAAAGATTGTTTGTTCTCG
Source organism: Vicia faba (assembly GCA_948472305.1). NCBI lineage: Eukaryota > Viridiplantae > Streptophyta > Magnoliopsida > Fabales > Fabaceae > Vicia > Vicia faba. The sequence continues at coordinate 1,417,347,876 of OX451739.1, read as the reverse complement.
TTTCCTTTAGACAATGCTATCCTACTATTAAGGAGTAGGTAGCACCATCGTTGGAGTTGTAAGGGACATTCGAAAGGGACAAGTACAGTCACCAAAGCAACAATTAGAAAACTTTAGTAGTAACCCTAGAGTCTTAAGATCTTTCCGAGGTAACATTTCCGAGGCAACATTTCTGAGACAACATTTGAATGGGACATTTTTATCTTCTAGACTGGAGGGCAACAACTAAAATCTCCTATGCTTAATGACTATTTACCTAAGGCAACCGAAGTGAGGTAAACCCTAGGAGTGAATATGTGCAGATGAATTGTTTCAGTTATTTAATCTTTGCACATTAGGTGATCTACCATTTTAATTTCAGATATTCTTGCCATACAATCCTATTAGCATACATCTAGACAGTTAAATATTTGCAGGAATTTAAAGTGCGGGAAAATAAACCTAGCTATTACAAGGCTTCGGGGATAGGGATTAATTACATAACCAAAGAATCAGGGATTAAAGCAGTAAATAAAACCCTAGTTTAACTATTACAAACCATTGGCAGTTACAAAAATAACGAAAAGAAATAATTAAATGCGTGGCGAGTTAAATATGAGGGACGTTGAAAAATAATCTAAACCCTAATTGAAAGAAAAAAGATTTTTTGTACATTTTTTATTGGAGAAAACAATGAAATTGTAAATTAAATAAAACCCTAATTTCTAATTGCTTCTTAATTATGAAAAAAGTATTTAAGTTAACCTAATTAATATAATTATTCAAAATAAATATTTTAATCGAAAAAAATGATTTTGGTGTATTTTTAAAGAAAATTAATTAAATTATGTACAATTCAAATCCTAAGTCTAATTATTTTTAATTATAAAAAGATATTAAATTTCCCTAAGTTAATTAAAATAAATTAATTAAGAAATAAAAATATTTTTATTAAAAAAAAGATTTTTGTAGTTTGCTGTGATTTTTGATTAAAAAGAAGAAAATGATTTTTTGGGTTAATTAATTAAAACAAATAAAAGAAATTAATTAAAGAAATTAAAAAGAAAATAGAAAAGAAAATGCAAACTGGGCCTGCATGAATATCCCAGAGGGGTGTATGCTGAGTTTGATGGGCCCAAGGTTGATGGCCCAAGTACCCTGCGCTGAATCCCATGTGCTGCTCTTCTAATGGTGCATCATGATCCTTCATTGTAGGAGGCGTTGGATCTGATTGATCCTAGATCCACTGGTTGGACATTACTATAACATGGTGGACGTTTGAGAGAATGAAGTACCTGATTTGTAAAGGAAAAATAGAACAAAGGAAATTGTTGGGACCTAGGATCGAACCCAGGTCCTCACTCTCACCACTAACGCGCCCGACCACTAGGCTATCATGTTCAGTTGTTATTATAATGAAAACACAATATAATATATGAAACAAAGTGGTTAGTGGGAAAAAAACAAAAACGTGCGCGCTGGTTTGAATGGCCGAATGGCTGGCTGTCACCTAACCTTCTTCTCCCTTTCTCCGTACCCTTAGGTGCTTGTACCTTTACCTACGGACAAAGGTCTGTAGCTACAAACCTGTAAAACTCAAAAATCCACAAAACGCAAGATAAATGAAATCTAACTATATAGATCAACTCGTTTTGATCTTGTGAACATCATGGTATCCTTCTTTTTGCCCAATTTAACCTGTAGAACATACCCCTAAACTGCACACATAAACCGTAACAATGGCAAAGGCACATATAGGCTTCAAAAATGCAATTAAATTATTCAGTTAGCTTGCAAACACGATGAGGATCACAAATATATAACTTAAACATGCTAATGATGCAAGAAATATAGTAATCGATTTTGAAATAAAGGGCAAACCGTATGAATGCTAGGGGGAGATTCTAGGCGTGAGAATGCGTGCAACTGATCGTATTAGCTTCTGGGAAGGTCCAAGAAATGATTGGAAGCGTTGGAATGGCTTGAATTGATCTCTAAGTTCAAAACGATCCAACACTTTTTGTCACTTTTTTTGAATGTTGTTTGGTGTTTTCACGATTGCCAAACCTTGTTTTTTTGCTTTGTATACGTCCAATATATATCTAGGAATGAATTAGGGTTACTAACTTGGATTGAATCTTTGCAATTATAAGAGATTTGATTTGATTTCCATGCTACATATAAACTTGCTATTTTGAGCCAAATCTTCCCTTTCTTGTACCAATTATGCTTGATTTGTTTTGACCTTTATAATTCAGCATATTTTGATTGCCAACCTGTCCAAAAACCAAATCAAATCATATCTTTGCTATTATTCATCAATTATTTGATTTAATTCAATTTTTAATTAATAAAAAATCAAAATAAATTGAAAAAAGGAGAAAATAATGTGTGGGTGAATATTTGAGTCGTGGACCACATTATAAGTTAGGTGCAAGCATAAAAAGTTAGGCCTATTTAGCAAAAAATGCATTTTTGAGCACATTTGACTTTTGGCAATTTTGCAAAAAAGGTCAACTTTGACAAGGCATATCTCTTCCAATTTTAACCCTAGAGAGGTGTTACTAGACTTTTTAGAAATATTAGGATGTCCCCAAAGCAAAAATTTTGGTCTCATCTGAATTGAGTCTTCCATGTTCATGTAAGAAGCTTTGACCCAAAAGGTGTTTTTGTTGACTTTTCAAAAGGACCCATAATGTAGAAATTCATATCTTTTTGTGGGTGCATATTTTGAACTTGTGGGATGAAGATGAATTGTAGGGAACTACATCCTCTTCAAAATGAGCCTTGGATGGAAAATTTCTTATGAAGCATGTGGAAGTTATGCTTGGTCAAAGTTTGGTTGACTTTTATTGAGAAACCCTAATTTAGCAACTTTTGGGTTTTGATGAATTTGGAGCATTCCTTGGGAAATCATGATCAACCCTTGATCAAATGATGAAATTCACTTCAAAATTTTAATGTTGACCAAAAATCTTTAAGTTTGACTGTATGTGGGTCACACTTGACTTTTGACCTAATACAATCGATACTCAAGCATCTGAGCAGTTGACTGAGCAAACTTCTTGTGCAAGGCATGAAACTTGACATGTAGGGTCTTGAGAACATATTAAGACCATGGATAGCATATGAGGCCTTTGTGGTTCACCCATCTTGATGAAAACAGAAACCCTAATTTGAGGTACACTGCCTTAGGAGAGAGTTTGTCTGGTCCACTCTTGGGTAACCTTGAGCAAATTGAAGATCTCAATGGACATGTATTGAGTAAAATGGGAGGGAAAATTTTGGGGTACAACACCTATATTCTTTTCTCGTTTATTTTGCATGCATTCTACCTTTAGCAATAATAAATAGTAAGCATAGATTAAACACACCCATAAGATAGATAACAAGAGTGGATACCATAGAGTACTACAGGCGTGTGGGGTACTAATACCTTACCATCACGTAGCAGACTACCTTACCCGATCTCTAGGTCGTAAGACCGTGAATTCTCCCTTCTCAGGTTTTCTCGATGTTTACCTTTCCCTTCATGTGGGATAAAAGACGTTTGATGGCAACTTCATTGTTTGATGATTTTCAGCCGGTTGTTTCAGTCGGTCGGTGGATATTGCTCATCAAAATAATTCTCGTCTACAGAGATTTGATTATTTCCACCCCCAGCACCGGTGCTCCTAGCATCTTCATCTTGATTCTCATCCTCTTTGGAGGAGTATCCATCAACTTGAACTTGTCTGGCGGGCCCTTTAAACCTCTTCCTCATGTTGATTACGGCTTTCTTCTTTGTCTTCTTCTTAGTGACAAGAAGTGTCATCATTTCTTGCTGCCCCTTTACTAAGTTGAGCAGAGTTTCTTTAAATTGAGAGTTTTGAGTATGAAAGTCTTTCACAGTTTGCTCGAGATCCATCTTGTACTGAAATAAACAGTAGAAAGATGAGGAAACCTGTGTCAGAAAACCTGCTTATGATATGATGCATGTTAGCGAATGCAATGTTTTCGAGGATTTTCTGGAATTTAAATTTACTAGACAAAGAGGAGACAACAAACATTAATTGCATTAATAAGTTCATTAATTACAAATGCCTCTTGGGCTTACAAAGGTTACAATATAAACTCCTAATACAAAAAAAAGGAAGGCTCAAGTTTCCCATGGGCGCATCCTTTTTGGTGCAATGTAGGCATTCAAACTTCACTCTTTATGAAGTTGCCTCGTGAGCTCCAAAACCTTCTTCTCGCTCGCGTAGAACTGTGCTTCAAAGGTATCTCGTTCCCCTTTGAGTTGAATCCACGATCTTTGCAATTCCTCAAAGTCGCTAGGCATGTTAGGAGGAAGAAGAGTGTAAGGAGTGTCTCCCTCAGCTACGGGATCCATAATCGCAGGTAGGATGGCTGATTAAGGCATCATGAGACTTGGAGCACGAGTTCGTACCCACTTGAGGTAAGGCTCAAGAGGGATGGAATTTTTATGCCCCAAAGTCTTTCTATCCACCTTGTTTACCATTCTCCAAGCTCGTATGAACCTTTGACGGTAGCCTTCGATGTCGCCTTCGTAGTCGAATACCAAACCTTGGATAAGCGCCTCATGGGAACCATCTCTTTGCACACACCCAAACCGTCGCAATGCAAGAGAAGGGTTATAGGTGATACCTCCCATAATACTCAAGAGTAAACATTAGGGAACTCCCCACAATGGTTAATGATGGTAATATCCTCCAAAGATCGGGAACACCAATGAATATCCGAGTGTGAGAGTGACATCATCCTTTGAGACCATGTCAAGCCTTACTCATTCTTCAACGTTGATCGAGGTAGGTACGGAATAAACCACATAGACATCAATGGAATGCAACACAAAAGAGTCCCCCTCTTCTTCATGGTGCGAGTGTGGAAACAATGTAGAATGTCTCCAAGCAAAGTAGGTACGAGATTATGAGAGAGAAAAACCTTGACGGCATTCATATCTATGAGTTGGTCCGGATTTGGAAATAGAACCAAACCATAGATTAGAATGGCCAAGACATCCTCAAAAGCTTGAAAATCCATATCTTCCAAAAATAAATGAGCCTTTTCCAACAGGAACTTGGCTAAGAAACCCTTAACTCCACTCCTTGTTTCCTAATTTGCCATAATATAAGATCTCTTCAAATGAAAGGCTTTGGCAATAACCTCAGGCTTTGGAGTTTCCTCTAAACCGGTAAATGGTATTTGAGCAAGCACATACACTCCTAGCAGTTGAGAGAATTCTTCTAATGTAGGCTCCAATTGGTAGTCGGGAAAGGTAAAGCAATGACATGTAGGAACAAAGAATTGGAAGAGCACACACATCATTTCTTCTTAGAAGTTTGAGGTAGCAAAGTTGAGAAGTCGACCATATTTCTTGGTGAAGGGAGAATCTCCAGGCACCCTTGATGCTAACTCTTGAAGTTGAGGAAGCAATTTCACAAAGTTGATTCAGATGGTATTTCTACGAGTGAAAGCCATGTCCTACAAAACAAAAACAAAGATAAATTCCTAAATCCTTGAAATGGTTAGTGAGAATGCTTATGATGTTATGATGTTTATGATGTCATGAATAATTAATCACAAACAAATCACACAAATACCTTAGGTTTAGGCTTGCATGGGTTTCATAGGTAAGTACTCTCTTGAAGTTTAGTTGGTTCAACCTGTCATAGAAAGTAAACGGGTTCTAGGAAATCTCAATATCATTGATCTTTCTATATTGGGCATTTTTTTAGCACAATCAATCTTTTCTTGCGGCCAAAATATCCCAAAAGTCCGATCTCAATGAGTGTAGTATCGAGTATCAACCAATCTTCAGCTTTTCACCAAAGTCGGCTATCTCACTACTTCCTAATGGCCAAGTTGTTCAACTAAAGGTTCTATAGTCAGTTAGTGCTTCATGAAACCACACAGCGGCCCAGTATTCTCCCCGATTCAACACAAGGGATACCGGTACAACCAAATGTGTCATACTAATGAAGCTATTGTTTCAACCATATCGGTCTACGCCGTACAATCTCCACAATCTATTGCTACTTACCTAATGGTGTTCCCAGATCCGGGTATAGGATCTATACAAAACCCAAACACCCTTTTAAAAGCAAGCAAGTCAAACAATGAAAGCATTTAAATGTGATCTAGTCTCTAAGGTAACCCCACTTTAATTAAACTCCCCAGCAGAGTCGCCAGTTCTATAATACGGTGGGAGAACTAATTTGGTGTTTTACGTTTTATCATAATTGTTGCGGATAACAAGAGTCTCCACTGGCTTTTCTTTTATCAAATAAAGGAAAGGGTGAAAAGAACATGAAAGACCTTTTGAGAGTTTTCTTGAGTTCTGGGGGTAGGTTATGAAAAGGGAAGGTGTTAGCACCCTTTTCATCTGTAGTTATCTACGGGCTCTTAGTTGCTAGATCACTTTGAAATGCTTTGTAAATGTTTTTGTGTTTTGTGTAAGTTTGAAAATATTTTGAAAACGCCTTTATTACGGTAAACTTTGTAATGATTCTCGTCTCTATAAGAATGTATACAAAGTGTTGGTTTTGAAAATAGTTCAAAGAGATATTTGTTTTGGAAAAATGTTTTGAAAGCATAAGTGTGAAGATGGTTTTATTTATGAGCAAGCAACTATGAGCATTCTACCTACTCAAAAAATTCTTAGTTCTTTTCCCCCTCCTTTAGATAGTGTTATATTACCATTAGTTAATAAGCAACCATATTATTGGATGTGAAGGGACAGGCGCGGGTCATCGTACAGTCATAGAAGGCAACATTATAGGATATCTTAGCAATTTGTTGTAAGGGACCAAAATCGTTTACCTAAGGAAACATCGAAGGGTTATCGAGGGACAATGATCTTTTAGTCGAAGGTATTTTGCTAAAACACCCCATGTTCGAGGGACATGACTGCTTATATCTGAGGCAACAAGTGTGGGTTACCCTAGAGGTACATGTGTGTAAAGTGTGTTGTTTTCTTTTGAATTGTCTTGAATTAGGGTTGTTTATTGTTTTGGTTTAAGTCTTTCCATACTAACCCTAACTAGAAATAATAAGAAAAGCGATAAATTGCGGAAATTAAATGTCTCATGCTATTATAACGCTATGGGAATGGGGTGTATAAAAGTTTGTGAATGGGGGGAAGAAAGCAATAAAGCCCTAATTACTATTACAAACCAATAATGATCCAAAGATAACAGCAAAAGTCTCAAAATCAAGGTTTTTGGTGTTTGGGCTGACACAGGCCGTGTCCTGTGACACGGGCACCCATGTTAGGAGCTGTAATAATCCCTGCATGTTTTTTTTTCTGTCTAAGCTAAGTTGACAAGGGTCGTGTCATGTGACACGAGAACCCGTGTCAAGACCCTGTCCTTCCATTTTATCAAGTTTTCAATCCCAATTGGATTGACACGGGCCGTGTCCTGTGACACGGGCACCCGTGTCAGCCCCCTGCCTTGCCTTTTGTCTTGTTCTTAATCCCAGTTGGATTGACATGGGCCGTGTCCTGTGACACGGGCACCTGTGTCATCCCTCTAACTTTCCTTTTGTCCTGTTTTCTCCCTGACACGGCCTGTGTCAGGTGGCACGGCCGCTTGTGTCAGGCCTCATGAAGCATTTTTTTCTGGAATTTTGAGTGTTTGCAACTTTTCTGCTATGATTTGTCATGTTTTGTTCTTTTGAAAAAAAGAAAGTAAATGATGTATGGATGAGGATATCACAGTTTGAGAAAACTTACCTCTTGAAGAAAATTCTGAAGCCTCTTCTAGTTGTTCCAGGTGTAATATTATAATTGATTAAGCTCCCTTGTTCCTCACTAAAGCTACTCCAGTACTTGCTTTATGCTGAAAGTTGTTTGAACCTTCCCAAACAAGTCTACTTGTAATGCAATGTTTTTGAGTTTTGAAGATGGTGATAGTGATATTAAAGAAGTTGTTCTTATGTTTGGACAACTTCTATATGATGTATGTGAAGTATTTGGATGATTTGTTTGGAAAATACTTGCAAGTTTTGAGAGATTTGAAGATTTGGACTTCAAAGCTCAAAAATGGAGGTTTTGCAAACAATTCTAGTTTTTTGAGAGTATGAGGGGTTTTTTGAGAGCTTGTCAACATAAAATAAAACTTAGGGGTTTAGCTTGTAAATGGCCTCTCTATTTATAGAGAAGGTTTGAGAGGATGAGAGAGTTTGTTTCACAAGCTGTGGAATTCTGGTTTGGTTGGGATGAAACAACCAAGTTATGTGAAATTTGGTGTTCCAATGCATGGTACAAAAGGGATCTGAAGTGGCTAGGAGTTTTTAGGCATGTTGATTCTTGCTTTGACATTGTATGTGTATAGAAAAAACAGATGAGAGGCTTAAGGAGAGCTGACTTTGTATAAAGCATGATTTATGTGAATGGTAATGGTGCCTTTGTGCCATAAATGGAATGATGCAATGGACAATACTTGAATCTCTTGGATAATGGTTCAATCAATTGTGTAAACATCTGATTATGGATAAATTTGCAATTCAAAAGGCCTGCAAAGTAAGATTATGCAACATGGCATAAGGATTTTGTTATGTGTGCATCACAAAATGCCCTGTGTTTCAAGAATGGATGTCCAACTCCATGCCCTTGAATCTCCTAGCTCAAGTATGACAAATTCATGCTCTTGGATATTTTGGAAAGCTTGAAACATTGTCTACAACCTTTATTTTTACCACTTTGGCTAAATCATCTTGGAACTTGTCATACCCCAATTTTTGACCTAAGATCACACCCTCCATTTGCATCATTGCATAATAAGTGTTCACGAGTGGTTTGACCTATTTTTTTTGCCAATTCTTGAGTTAGATTTCAAAAATTTATAACTTCTTCAAATTTTAAGATTTTTGAGCGGTTCTTTTTGCATATGATTCTCTTTGACATCATCTACAATTTCTCTTTACAAGTCAAGAGCTGATTATGCTTTGAAAAACCACGAAAAAATAGAAACGTTAGATGTCGTTTATGAATTTAGTGAAATTTTATTTTTATTGTGTTTTATTCATGATTTCTTTTCCATTTTAAAAAATCACAAAAAAATGTGTCAGCATCATGTTATTTTTTTAATACTATTTTTTACCTCTTTACTAAAAAAATTATAAAAAATATGTTCTTTTATTAATTTAAATTTATATATTGGTATCATTTATTTCAAAAAAAGTCAAAAAAAATTTATATAAGTTCTTTTACTTTCTTATATGTATTTTATTTTTTATCTTTTAATTTACACTTATATTTTCTTTTATTTTAATTCAAGAAAAAAAATCATAAATAGTTAATTTAATGTCTCTTTTATTTTCTATTTTGTATTTATTGTTATTACTAACACTTTTATTTTTATTATTGTTATTATTATTATTATTATTATTATTATTATTATTATTATTATTATTATTATTATTATTATTATTATTATTATTATCATTACTTTATTCTTTTGTTTTTTTTGTGTCAATAAAGAAAAATTGGGACCACTATAATGTAGTACAAATAATTCACATGGATTGCCAATTTGTACTTATCAATAGTCAAGAATCATTCTCATACTTTACATGGATTGTCAACTTAAACTTATCAATGACTAGGAACCATTCTCATAAAGTCACATGGATTGCCACATCAATACCCCACCTTATTCATCCTATAAATAACACCTTTATTTCTTTTATTTGGAGGAACAATACCATAAATCATTCACTAAACTAAGCCAAAACTCTCTTCTTTTTTTCTTTTCATTTTCTTTCATGTCATTTCTTACTTTTATTGAATAGGTAGTGTGATGCGGTGGGAGTACTGACTTGATTGTTTTGCGTTTGATCACAAATATTGCGGTTAGCAAGAGTCGCCACCGACTTTTCTTTTATCCAAAAGGAAAGGTGAAAAAGCACGGGAAAGACCTTTGAGATTATTTCTTGACTTCGGGGGGTAGATTATGAAAGGGAAGGTATTATCACCCTTTTCATCCATGGTTTTTCCATGGTCTCTTAGTTACTTGCTAGATCACTTGCTTTTGTTTGAAATTGTGCTTTTGTGTGGTTTTGAAAGTATTTTATAAAAGAGGCCATTGTTTAGGCAATCTTTATAATGATTCTTGTTCGTAAGAATGTATACAAAGATGTTTGATCTTTTTAAAAATATTTTCAATTTTGTAAGATGTTTGGAAATGTGTGTGTTTGTTTTGAAAATTGCAAGGATATTTGTTTTGAAATGGAGCAAGTAACTAAAAGTAATCTACCTACTCAAATGTCTTTCTTGTTCATTTTCTTTTCCTTTGATATTGTTGTCTTACCATTGATTTAGTAAGAAAACCTATCTTTGGATGTAAACGGAACAGGCGTGGGTCATCGTATAGCCATGATTAGCAATGCTGCAAAGTATCTTAGCATTTTTTGAGGGACTAAGATCGTTTTTGTAAGGCAACTTTGAATAGCGTCATCGAGGGGCTATGATCTTGTATTTGTTTGTTTTTGCTAAGATATTTTACATGCATAATATGGCCATTTTTTGTATAAGGCAACCAAGTGGAGTAAAACTAGGGGTGCTTGTGTGCAAGTGTGTTATTTTCATGCTTGATTTTGTCTTGGATTAGGGTTTTCTATTTGGTTGATTTTATCTTTCCATACAAACCCTACTTACTAGCATGTTATATAAAAGCGATAAAATGCGAACTTTAAATGTCCTACGCTATTACAACATTTGTGGGAGGGGGAAATACAATTTATGAATGGGGATTTGCAATAATATAAACCTAATTAAGCTATTACAACCAAATTGAGTATGTACAAATATTGGAATAAATAATATACAAGATAAATTTAATATGCAAAGATGTATGAATGCAAAGAAGATTTTGTTTGGTTTTTTTTATGTGGAAAAAGTTTTAACCTAAACCTAATAAATAAATCAAGATTATCTCAAATTAATTAGGAAAAGAAAATATTTTTTTAGAAAATATTTTTTTATAAACCCTAATTCCATTTGATTAAAAGAAAATAAATTTCTTTAAGAAAAGGTAAGTATTTTTGCATTTTTTGTCTTGAAAAAATAATATATGGTATTTATGAGGTATCTTCGGTCCTTTTTTATACTAAAATAATATATTTAATAGGTGTGAAGAAAAAATAAATATTAAAATAGTTATAATTTAATTTACAAGTTTATTATAAAAAAGATAGTATATAACTTAAATAAAAATATTTTTTTATGAGGAAAAATAAAATAAAAATGAACCAAAATGTAAATTTATCATTTTTATATTTTTTGTGATTTTTAATATTAAAAAATATATATTTGATAAAATAAAATGAAAATAAAATAAGCAAATAAAAATATTTGGGCCAGGGGTGCTGCAAGCAAACAGGAGGTAACATGTTAGAAAAAAATACAAAGGCCCAAGAATCATAAGCCCACGTGCTGCAAAACAAAAAAAGTGGAAAAATATGAAAAATTGCAAAAGGCAGGCGCTAAGGCTCGAACCCATGACCTATAGCATTTTTGCGCACTGCCTTACCACTGCGGTGGCTGTACATCCGTTTATATAAGCAAAGGCATAAATATATATTAGAAAACGTCCCCTAAAGGCAACTTCATCTTCAACCTTGAGCCATGGCCGGACCACCTGTATCTCTCTTATTTCTCCATGAAAATGGAAAGTCCAACATGAAAATTACAGTGCTTCTTCTCATGATTTCAACCATATATCTTATGTAAACTAAAAGTCAAAGATCAAAGTTAATTTTACTTGCCCTAATTTGAAACCTAATTTTTACAGAAAATTCAAATCCAAAATTCTCTATACACAATGAATATAAATGAAATATATGAACATGGTTGGCTTTAGTGCAAGGATATCTTGATGGGAATGTTTAATCTATAACATATAGCCTAAATGTAGTACTGCAAGTGTACAGCCTATCGAAGTAATATATAAGATTATCGAACCACAGAGACCAATTGTCAATCTATCAACTCTATTGCTAAGGTGCTTATCTAAGGCGAACAAGAATATTGATGTGAGTGCAGTGCACAAAGTAAATGAGCGAGGTAAATAACAGTTTAGAAGACAGGTTGGAATGTAAATCATGTAATCAGATATTGGTCCGGTCATGCGTAGATGAACCTACTTATGGGGCAGTATTTTCTATTGATAGCAAAGAATCAGTTTAACGGGAACTTGTAGCTTTTGACTACTAAGAACCGAGTTTACTCTTTAAATTAAATTCCTTTATTGTCACATATAAAGGGTGCCTTCCGCGTTAAAGAGGTAAACCTATTTTTAAGAAATTGATAGTTTTGACTTAACAGAAAAGTGATCTTACTCGGAAAGATTAACTTAAAGAGACTTTTGGCTTTTGACCAAGAGTCAGATTTCAAACCTACAAACGCGTCCGAAAATAGTTTCAAAATCGTTTTCTAAAAGGGTCAATGATTCCTATTTAACCAATCAACGGCTCTCGCTCTTTTTGTTTGGTTAAATAATAATCAAGTCGTATCATTAGTTTGGACGGCTTTCGATCTTACCCAATAAACATTAAAACACAATTGACTTAAGTTAGAAGCAAAACATCCCCAGAGTATTTTCACTAGCATGATAATTGGAACACAACCACGATGACAATCATTACACCCTAACCTTTATAGTTTAGCCAGACATAATAAGTGCGAGTCTATAAAACATGTAGACTATGGTAAGAGCATTTAAAGTCTATAAAACGTGTAGACTATGGTAAGAGCATTTAAAGTCTATAAAACGTGTAGACTATGGTAAGAGCATTTAAAGTCTATAAAACATGTAGACTATGATAAGAGCAATTAAATAAAGAAATGCAATAAATTAGAACCTTGCTCCGGTCGGAGACTTGAATCTGATACAAATCTACGGAAAAGTAAGGCCGGTATGATGAACTTCAACCAAAGTGCTCCAAGACTCGATTACAACTCAATCTACACCGCAATAACTCCCCGATGTGAAGAGATTATTACTTTACAGAAACTGATAGTATATGGCTTAAGATTGTACTAAGCTTGGATGAAACTAAAGAATGAGAATCGAAAGCTATTTATAGAGGAACTTTGAGGTGCGTAAGGACCAGCATGCCCCTTAACTTCTTTTGAGCGGGAACCTTTTTGTGAAGGCCGCGGGTGCGGTGAGGGTGGCCGCGGGCGCGGTGCCTGGAACCGCCACATCATGGGAACGTGGCAGTTGATCTCTGGGTGAAAGTGGGCCACGTCATCGCGTTTCCTGTAGCCAGCGCGGTGCTGAACGCCATAAGTGCAGAATATCTTGAAAAACCCTAATTTCTGGGGGTTTTGGCTCGTTTCTTCACAGAAGGCTCTGAAATGACAAGAATCCTGAAAACAAAGGAAAAAGGAACATAATACGAGAAAATGACAATAAAAACTAAGGAAAACATGTGATATTTGAGTCAGAAACATAGTGCGATTTAGTGCGATCAAATCCTCCCACGCTTAGACCTTTGCTTGTCCTCAAGCAACAACTCTTAAAAGTAGATGAAAGAAAATTATGGTGTATACAGGTTTTGGGCAAAGAGGGCTTCTAAGTCCGAGTAAGGGTGTGTCGTCAGGTACTGACGATCTGAATCAAGGGTATCGTAATTACACTACTCGCAGAAATGCGGACATAATCCTCATAAGTATACAGATCGATCCTAATATCCTTACTATGCTAAGACTTCCCCTTTTTTACGAGGTCCTTTTTCATTCAGGCGCAATCACATTAAGCCCGTTATCCGTACATACTCATGGTGTAGTGACCGGTTAGTGACTCTGATCTCAAGTGATGGGATTCTGGTACAAGAGTTGGTTTAATCCCTTTTTATTTTACCCATTTGCAGTTGCGGGGGATCGGACCGTAGTCCGCCCTACCAAGTTCAGCACCAGATACCTCTGAACCAACTACAACAGATATGCCTTATATATATTTTTTTCTTTGTTTTTGTTAGTGCTTACAACTTTCTTGAGTTGAGTAATCTTTGTGAGGATTACCCAACTCGTAGTCGCATTCACACTTTATTTTATAACTTTTAAGGCAAAATAGAGATCATCCACTTATATTCATCGATCCCACACTTAGAGCATGCTTAGGCCGGAGCTGACTGCTAAGATAAACTACTTGAAGACCTATTTGTACAGTTTTATTCAAAATCATAGCATATTGGGGAGAAAGGATCTAATCTAAATATTCAAAAAGGCTTATGGTGTAAAAATGATAACGAATTTTTTCAAAAAGTGAGTGTCCGAGAAACAGACCCTATCTAGGACCTGTCTCATAGCCCAAATCCTAAAAAACAACCATAAATCTTTGAAAAATAAAAATTTTTGTAAGGCTAAAAGGTGGGGGAAATGAAAGGGTACACTACGCAGAAAGACTCGCCTATCACATGCATTTTATTAACTACGAATATAAAAAAGGAAAAATGCGGAAGGGAAATAAAAGCAGGAAAAACGGAAAAAAAGCGATAAATAAAAGCGAAAATGGGAAATAAAAGCGATAAATGCTCCTCCCACACTTAAATCAGACATTGTCCTCAATGTTCCAAAATAAGGTAGGAGGAGGTACCTGAAAACACTAGTGGGGGCCACTAGGACCTTCACCATCCTGGTTGGTACGACCGGAACGGCGGCTACGGCTGCGACGACGACTATCTCGGTCCAAAACAAGCTGCTCCAGTCTCTCTGACAAGGCGGCAGTCGCCGCTTGTAACTCTTGGGTCCGACCAATGAGGGTGCCTTGGGTTGCCTCCATCAATTGGAAGTGACGAGCGTATGTGGTCTGGTGTAGGTGCTGTTCTCTCTGGAAAGCCAACTGACTTTCCATAATAGTGCGCAGAGAGCTAGCATTTTGTTCTTGGGACGCTTGCATGAAGGCCATGTTGTCGGCCGCCTGTTGCTGCAAGGTAGCAAGGAGGGTGTCCCTCTGGGCCTCTCGGGCCATATGCTCACGCCACATGTCCTCAGTGACATGGAAACTAGGAGCTGTACCTGCATGTGGGTTAGAGGTAGAAGGTGTCGTGTGTGGTGGTGAAAAATGGGGTGGTTCCTCTGTTTGGAAATCGTACTCATCATCAGTGTTGTTACCCTCATTTAAAGGTAGATTTGGGGGCAACGGACCAATAAAAGCAGGAGCGTTGAGATCGTAGGTCCAGTTACGCTCAAATATAATATCAGTACGACGGGTGCAAGGCATAACAACACTGGGTATAGCAGCACCTCCAACCATGAGGAAGTAACCACCTTCCTTCCTCGTCTTGCATAAACGCATATCCCTGAAAAATTTTAGATTTGCAATCCGAGGAGGAAGTGGTTCTAGGGTGGCAAGTTCCGTATCCAATCCTATGGCACGGGCAATAGTGGTAATCAGTCCACCAAAGGAAATCGGCCCACCTTTTCTTAAAACATGGTGCATGTGGGCAATCATGAATGGGACGGGATTAACTTTGGTGTCTGTGAGGCAGCTCTGCATGATAATTAATTCTTTAGCATTCACCTTGTTTGGGTTTTCCCGAGCAAAGATGGTGGATGCTAAAAGAAATCTAAAGACACGAAGGGCAGGATTGTGGATGTGAGAAGCAAGAAGGCCATCAAAAGATGTTGCATTTTGTTTAGTAATTCTGGCCCAAAATGCTTCAAATGCCCAATCCGTGTCTAAAGGTGCTTCACAAATGGCACCATCCCCATAAGGCAATCCTAACATGGCGGCTAGACCGTCAGTGGAGTAATCATATTCGACATTAAACATTCTAAATTTGACTCCACCTACGGTGCTAGCAGTGTTAGGGGAGACGTTATAAATTAAAGAACTTAAAAACTCGAACGTCAGCCTAGGGTAGGTTGGTGCTTGAGTAGCAAAAATATCATGCATACCTATTTTATCTAGAAGGAAGAATACACTATGGTATATACCTAATGAATATAGACAGTTTTCATCGATATACCTGGTAGAGTGTATTGGTGTTGTCAGCAATTTTTCAAGCCGCTTTAGTTGCCTTTCTCCGGCTTGACCACCACGTAAAATGTAACCGTGATATTCCATAGGATTTTCTTGTGGATGAATAGAGAGAAAGAATGGGATGTAGAAGTAATGAAGGTGTGAGGAAGAAAATGAAATAGTGGGGGGTATTTATAGGAAGGGAAGAAAGAAAATGGTGGTTGTAAATATTTATGATGAAAATAATGGAAATAAATGTAGTGGGTTGGTATGGGTAATAAAGTGGGTTAAAAATGGAAGAAAATGGGATTGGAAATGGAAAAAGTGGTTAAATGGGGGGAAAAACGAGCTACTAGCCGTTAGGTCGAGGTCAGTTGGGCTGGCCTGGCTTTCTTTCCATTGGGCTTTTTCTTCCTCGCCATTATCTTCAATTTCTGGAGGTGTACCTATTTTTCTTATAAATGTGCATACATGTACGTGAATACATATACACATCTATATTTATTTTATTTTTATATTAAAACTATGGTGACCTAGAAAAACAAAAACATTAGTAAATAAATAAAACATATGCATATATATATATATATATATATATATATATATATATATATATATATATATATATATATATATATATATATATATATATATATATATATATATATATATATATATATATATATATATATATATATATATATAGATATAGGTACGGACATTGGGTCATCAAAATAAATATTAACAACGCAGGAAACAGAGAATGCAAAATAAAAAATGAGTCTGAAAAGTAAATCAACATAATACGAATAATACTGAAACTAGATATCTTGTGAATAATACAGATCTATTGCCAACCGGTAGGATGCTCTGCAGGAGTGCCTGGGCCACGCAGCTCAGTCAGCTGGCGTCGAATCTCTGCCACCTCGTGAGCTAATTCATCTAACTCACCAGCAAAGGTAACATCATTCACTTCCAACTGCAAATGAAGGTCAGCCACCTCATTGCAGAGAGTGGTTATCTCAGTGCGCATAGCAGTCAATAGAGTGCGAATATCAGGTTCCTGCAAGCTGAGGTTATTAGTAAGAACAGTAGTGTGTGTAACCTCGGGTCGGGATGTGTGATCCGGAGTGGAGTCCTCGGGAGCAGGAGTGTAGTCCTGAGTGGGATCTTCGGAAGCAGGAGTGTATTCTGGAGTGAGATCTTCGGAAGCAGGAGTGTATTCTGGAGTGTACTCTGATATCTCACCCCAACCTTCTACAGAATAGTTCCAATTAGCAGAGTTGGAAACACAAGTCATTTGAGGGTCTGGCATTGTGAAGGTGTAAACTGTCTGATCATTGATAAGCAATCTATACCGATATGGGTGGAAAGAGGCCCTCCTCATGAATCCACGATCCATGCAAAAGTCTAAATACAGAAAAGTATATCCACAGTATGGGGTCAGCTGTGCTATCATACTGTCTAAACCCAAAGCAGAAGCTATCTGTGTCACATTCCCTCCGGAATGAATGAGCCCTACAGCGGATCGAGCAGTCTGCTCGAGGCTCTCTATCAGAAAACCTCCACTAGCTATAGGTCTGGACTGACTAGCATAGTATAGGAAAAGGATCTCCTCAGCGGTGACCAAGTGGTCACAGTAACTCCTCCCAAAGAAAGTGTGGCACAGGATCATCTCGAAGTATCGGAAGGCCGGGTTATGGATCTTCCGGGACAGCTGGGTAGAGGGGTCAAGGCTGGCTCTATCAGTAATGTCCTGCCAAAATTTATCAATATCTCTGTCCATGTAGCAACTCAATGGGAACTCAGTGATAGCGGTCGGCCCAGTTTGGAAACCAAGCAAATCCCCAAATTCTTTGGTGGTCAGGGTATACTCGGTGCCAAACAATCTGAAACTCAGGCGTCCTCGCTCATCTCCTTCACCCACTCGTGGGTCATAGTCCATAGAGCTAAGAAACTCCAGAGTAAGGTTCCTGTAGGTTTTGTGGACATCATCAGCATAAGAATCCCAGCTAAGTTGGTTGCATAGATACCGAATACTTGGCTCAATCCCGAGTGCCTCCATGCAGCTCTGATCGGGGTACCTAGTGGGTACCATAGGTCTAGCAGATATGGTAGCAAATCGGGCCTTTTGTGCTTCATCTCTGAAAATCACAACCATACCATCGGGGTAATGCATCCTGAAAATATAAACACAAGAAATTAGTCCAGATAAAATATATAAATTACTAAAATAAAAATAAAATAAAATGAAGAATAAACCATGGGTTGCCTCCCATGCAGCGCTTGTTTAACGTCGTTTAGCTTGACGATTAGATCTTACTTTATGTGGGTATTGGTGGGTCTATAAGAATATGACTAGAGTAGTCAACAGGCAAATCGCCTCCTTTGTAGAGCTTCAGTCTTTGTCCATTTACCACAAATGGAGCGCATGAATTGTTTTTGATTTCTACTGCTCCAGACTTTAGAACTTTTGACACTTCAAATGGACCTGTCCATCTTGAACGAAGCTTACCAGGAAAAAGTCGTAACCTTGAGTTAAATAGGAGAACAGGATCACCAATGTTGAAATCTTTCTTGATGATTTTTTTTATCATGCCACATCTTGGTTCTTTCCTTATATATGATGGCATTCTCATAGGCATTCAAGCGAAGCTCTTCTAGCTTGTGAATGTCCAGGATACGTTTTTCTCCGGCTTTCAGGTAATCTAGATTCAAGGATTTAATGGCCCAATAGGCTTTATGTTCTAATTCGAAGGGTAAATGACAGGACTTTCCGTAAACCAATTGATAAGGAGTTGTTCCAATAGGGGTTTTATAAGCCGTTCTATAAGCCCATAAGGCGTCTTTAAGTTTTCCAGACCAGTCTTTTCTGGATAGTGATACGGTTTTTTCTAGGATCTGCTTAATCTCCCTATTCGATACCTCTACTTGGCCACTGGTTTGCGGGTGATATGGTGATGCTACTCTATGTTTTACTCCGTATTTGCTTAGAAGCTTGTCAAATATCTTATATATAAAATGCGATCCTCCATCACTTATGACTAACCTCGGGGTTCCAAACCTAGGAAAGATAATATTCTTAAACAGTTTGATAACTACCTTGGTATCGTTTGTGGGTGATGCAACAACTTCGATCCACTTTGAGACATAATCGACAGCTACTAGGATATACTTGTTACCCATTGAGGAAGGAAAAGGTCCCATGAAATCTATACCCCAGACATCAAATATCTCCACTTCTTGGATGTTACTTAAAGGCATTTCATCACGTCTTGAGATGTTCCCAGTGCGTTGGCATCGGTCACATTTTGTAATGTAAGTGTGGACATCGCGCCATACAGTAGGCCAATAAAAACCTGTTTGAAATATTTTGGCGCATGTTTTAGACGTGCTTGCATGTCCACCATAAGGTGAAGCATGACAATGTTTAATGACATTGCCTACTTCTTCCTCCGGCACACATCGTCGGAATATATTATCTATTCCTCTTTTGAATAGGAGGGGTTCATCCCAAAAGAAGTGTTTAACATCTCTAAAAAACTTCTTCTTCTGTTGGTAGCTTAAGTCAGGGGGTATGATATCAGCGGCTAGATAATTCACAATATCTGCGTACCATGGTATGTTGTTCATGGTTGAGATTTCCTCATAGGTCTCTTCTTCAGTTGAGTTTATCCCAGCTATTAATCTTTCATAAGTAGAGTGATCGTCTATAGGTATAAGTTCAGGCTTAAGGTGTTCTAACCTAGAGAGATGATCAGCTACTAAGTTTTCAGCTCCTTTTTTATCCTTAATATCCAAGTCAAATTCTTGGAGTAAAAGTACCCATCTGAGCAATCTAGGCTTAGCATCTTTCTTGCTTAACAAGTACCGGATTGCTGCATGATCTGTGTATACTATTATTTTTGCTCCCACCAAATAAGATCGAAATTTATCAATAGCAAAAACTACGGCTAGCAATTCTTTTTCTGTGGTTGTATAATTTAGCTGGGCAGCGTCTAGTGTTCTACTAGCGTAGTAAATTGCATGCAGTTTTTTGTCTTTTCTTTGCCCTAGTACAGCTCCTACAGCGAAATCACTAGCATCGCACATGATTTCAAAGGGTTGTGTCCAATCAGGTGGTCTTATGATAGGTGCTGAAATAAGAGCTTGCTTTAAAACTTCAAAGGCCTCAAGACATTTTTGGTCGAATTCAAACTCGACATCCTTCATCAATAAGTTAGTTAAAGGTTTAGTTATTGCGGAAAAATTCTTGATGAAACGTCGGTAGAACCCGGCATGTCCTAGGAAACTTCTTATTTCCCTAACGGTCTTAGGTGGGTTTAAGTTTTCTATAACTTCTATCTTGGCCTTATCAACTTCTATACCTCTTTCGGAAATAATGTGTCCCAAGACTATCCCTTCACTTACCATAAAGTGGCACTTTTCCCAATTCAACACAAGGTTTACTTCCACACATCTTTTTAAGATTTTCTCCAGGTTTGAGAGGCAGTTTTTGAAATCAAACCCACACACTGAAAAATCGTCCATAAATACTTCCATAATTCCATCTAGGTAGTCTGCGAAAATTGACATCATACAACGTTGGAAAGTGGCAGGTGCATTACAGAGTCCAAAGGGCATTCGTCTATAAGCGAATGTTCCATAAGGGCAGGTAAATGTGGTTTTTAATTGGTCCTCTGGGTGAATAGGGATTTGGAAAAATCCCGAATATCCATCAAGATAGCAGAAACATGAGTGTCTTGCTAGACGTTCAAGCATCTGATCTATAAATGGGAGAGGGAAATGGTCTTTTCTCGTTGCCTTATTCAACCTTCTGTAATCTATACACATACGCCATCCTCCTTCTGTTCGTTTTGCCACATGCTCACCTTTCTCATTTTTCAGAACAGTGATACCTCCTTTCTTGGGTACCACATGGACTGGGCTTACCCATTCACTATCCGAAATTTGGTATATGATACCAGCTTCTAATAACTTAAGAACTTCTTTCTTGACTACATCACTCATGATAGGGTTTATTCTTCTTTGATGTTCTCTTGAGGGTTTCGAATCTTTTTCTAGCATAATCCGATGCATGCATACGGATGGGCTTATACCTCTTAAATCTGAAACTTTATACCCTAAAGCTGAGGGATATTTTCGCAAGGTATCTAATAGTTGATTTGTTTCTATTTGGTTTAGAGTGGCGCTAATTATAACAGGTCTATTCATCTCCTCATCCAAAAACTCATATCTTAGATTCTTGGGTAGTTCCTTAAGTTCTATAGTGGTTTTCTCAGTACGTGGCATAAGGTCATGGGTAAGAGCTAAGCATTCGAAAAGGTTGTCGTCAATGTACGGTTCGATACTCTCAAATCCGTCATCCTCTAAAATAGGGGTTGATGGTAATTTGGTTAAGAATTTGTTTTGTTCGAGCTCATTTACACATTCATCAATGATGTCGATGGCATAACACGCATCTCCTATCACTGGTGCCATTAGAAACTTTGATAAAATGAACTCAATCTTTTCATCTCCTACCTCGAAAGTCAGTTTCCCTTTCTTAACATCTATTATAGCTCCGGCGGTCGATAGGAAGGGTCTTCCTAAGAGGATTGGGATGTCTTCATCTTCTTTGATATCCATTACGAGAAAGTCGGTCGGAATGTACAACTGACCAATCTTGACAGGTATGTCTTCTAAAATACCCATGGGATATTTGACAGATCTATCAGCTAGTTGTAAGGACATCTTAGTAGGTTGAAGTTCTCCTAATTTTAACCTCTTACAGACGGCCAGAGGCATCAGACTTACGCTTGGTCCTAGGTCTAAAAATGCTTTGTCTATCATATGGTTACCTAGGATGCAAGGGATAGAAAAACTTCCAGGGTCTTTATCTTTCTTGGCGAGTTTATTTTCGGATATAAAATGACATTCTAAAGGCTTGGGATCATCGAGTCGCCGTTTATTGGTCAAAATATCTTTCAAAAACTTAGCATATGATGGTATCTGGGTTATAGCTTCAGTAAAAGGAATCTCAACATGGAGTTTCTCTATTACCTTAATAAACTTTTGGTACTGGTTTTCTACTTTGGTGTTTTTCAGCCTCTGTGGGAGTGGAATAGGTGGTTTATAAGGTTGTTGAGTGTTTTTCTCTACTTCCGGTTTTGATTGCTTTTCTGGTTTCTCTGGTTCCTCCACCTGGTCTTTGGGCGTAGCATCTTCCATAGGTTTTTCTGATGTGCTTAAGTTAGGATTTCTAGGCCCTTCATAAGCAGTTCCACTTCTTAGTGTGATAGAATTTGCTTGGCCTTTTGGATTTGGTTGAGTTTGTCCAGGGAATTGTCCTCCAGGTGCAACTTGTACAGAGGTGTTTTGGGCTACTTGGGAAATCTGAGTCTCAAGCATTTTGGTGTGGGTTATTATCTGGTCAAACTTGGTTGCTAATTGGGTAACTAGTTCGTTCGTGTGAATGTGTTGGTTCATAAACTCCTTATTTTGCTGGGTTTGAGCCTGAATAAAGGTGTCTATGGTTTCTTTAAGGTTTGGTCTTGGGGGTACTATTTGCATAGGTTGGTTTTGTTTTTGCGTTTGGAATCCTTGAGGTCTCGAAGGTCCGGGATTTTGGATAGGGTTGTTGTTTTTGTAAGAGAAATTCGGGTGGTTCCTCCATCCAGGATTGTAGGTATTCGAGAAAGGGTTCCCTTGAGTATAGTTAACTTGGTCTGAGCTTGATTCGTTCAAAAGGTTACAGTCAACGGTTTGATGTCCTTGAGTTCCACAGAGTTCGCACTCCGATTGGATTGCTGCTACTGTGGTTGGGTTTTGAGACATGTTCTCGACTCTCAAGGCTAGGGCGTCCATCTTGGCATTAATCATGTCCATGCAACTTACCTCATGCTTTCCTCCATGGCTCTCCTTTTTCTCTACTGTCGCTCGTTCTAAACCCCACTGGGCGTGGTTTTGGGCCATGTCCTCTATTAGGGCACAAGCGTCAGGGTAAGGTTTGTTCATCAACGCTCCGCCAGCGGCAGCGTCTATGGACATCTTTGTGTTGTAATGGAGTCCATTATAGAAGGTATGTATGATTAACCATTGCTCTAGGCCATGGTGCGGGCAGGCTCTTAAAAGTTCTTTATATCTCTCCCAGGCATCAAAAAGTGATTCGCCTTGGTTTTGGGTGAAACAAGTGATCAGGTTCCTAAGAACAGCGGTCTTGCTTGGTGGAAAATACCTCGCAAGAAAAGCTCTCCTAAGGTCTTCCCAAGTTGTTATTGAGTTAGTTGGAAGGGCGTCTAACCAGTCGTGAGCTTTACCTCTAAGGGAAAAAGGAAATAGTCTTAATCGGATAGCTTCGGGTGTGGCTCCATTTGCCTTAAGGGTGTCAGCTAACTGGATAAATACCTTTAAATGTTGATTCGGGTTCTCGGTAGCGAGACCAGCGAATTGGTTTTGTTGTACTAATTGTAGTAACGAGGGCTTTAGTTCAAAGTTGTTGGTAGTTATAGCAGGGTTTACTATACTAGAACTAGGTTCCTCGTTAGATGGTTGGGCGAATTCCTTGAGCGGTCTTTGGTTACGATCTTCTGCCATAGCTCTTCTTATCTTGCGAATAAAAAGACGGGCACGAGCGTAACGTTCAGGTTCTACTAAAGGATCTATTAGGTTGCCGGTGCTACGATTTCTACGCATCTACCGGCTAGAATAGCCTTAGTCTAAACGGGATAACAATAGGGTACGAAATTTGACGAAGTTGGTCCCCGGCAACGGCGCCAAAAACTTGATGGGAATGTTTAATCTGTAACGTATAGCCTAAATGTAGTACTGCAAGTGTACAGCCTATCGAAGTAATATATAAGATTATCGAACCACAGAGACCAATTGTCAATCTATCAACTCTATTGCTAAGGTGCTTATCTAAGGCGAACAAGAATATTGATGTGAGTGCAGTGCACAAAGTAAATGAGCGAGGTAAATAACAGTTTAGAAGACAGGTTGGAATGTAAATCATGTAATCAGATATTGGTCCGGTCATGCGTAGATGAACCTACTTATGGGGCAGTATTTTCTATTGATAGCAAAGAATCAGTTTAACGGGAACTTGTAGCTTTTGACTACTAAGAACCGAGTTTACTCTTTAAATTAAATTCCTTTATTGTCACATATAAAGGGTGCCTTCCGCGTTAAAGAGGTAAACCTATTTTTAAGAAATTGATAGTTTTGACTTAACAGAAAAGTGATCTTACTCGGAAAGATTAACTTAAAGAGACTTTTGGCTTTTGACCAAGAGTCAGATTTCAAACCTACAAACGCGTCCGAAAATAGTTTCAAAATCGTTTTCTAAAAGGGTCAATGATTCCTATTTAACCAATCAACGGCTCTCGCTCTTTTTGTTTGGTTAAATAATAATCAAGTCGTATCATTAGTTTGGACGGCTTTCGATCTTACCCAATAAACATTAAAACACAATTGACTTAAGTTAGAAGCAAAACATCCCCAGAGTATTTTCACTAGCATGATAATTGGAACACAACCACGATGACAATCATTACACCCTAACCTTTATAGTTTAGCCAGACATAATAAGTGCGAGTCTATAAAACATGTAGACTATGGTAAGAGCATTTAAAGTCTATAAAACGTGTAGACTATGGTAAGAGCATTTAAAGTCTATAAAACGTGTAGACTATGGTAAGAGCATTTAAAGTCTATAAAACATGTAGACTATGATAAGAGCAATTAAATAAAGAAATGCAATAAATTAGAACCTTGCTCCGGTCGGAGACTTGAATCTGATACAAATCTACGGAAAAGTAAGGCCGGTATGATGAACTTCAACCAAAGTGCTCCAAGACTCGATTACAACTCAATCTACACCGCAATAACTCCCCGATGTGAAGAGATTATTACTTTACAGAAACTGATAGTATATGGCTTAAGATTGTACTAAGCTTGGATGAAACTAAAGAATGAGAATCGAAAGCTATTTATAGAGGAACTTTGAGGTGCGTAAGGACCAGCATGCCCCTTAACTTATTTTGAGTGGGAACCTTTTTGTGAAGGCCGCGGGCGCGGTGAGGGTGGCCGCGGGCGCGGTGCCTGGAACCGCCACATCATGGGAACGTGGCAGTTGATCTCTGGGTGAAAGTGGGCCACGTCATCGCGTTTCCTGTAGCCAGCGCGGTGCTGAACGCCATAAGTGCAGAATATCTTGAAAAACCCTAATTTCTGGGCGTTTTGGCTCGTTTCTTCACAGAAGGCTCTGAAATGACAAGAATCCTGAAAACAAAGGAAAAAGGAACATAATACGAGAAAATGACAATAAAAACTAAGGAAAACATGTGATATTTGAGTCAGAAACATAGTGCGATTTAGTGCGATCATATCTACATTTTGTTTTCAGAAATCAAGACCAAATGATGCTTGTATGAAGAGATAGAAGTTTGAGTTTTTACCTCTTTCAGTTGAGATCGTGAATAGAGTTTGAGCAAGTTTTGAGAAGGCCTGAGGATCTGTTTAGCTTGCCTGGACCTTCCTGAGTGTATTCCAATCCTTACTTTTCCTTGAAAGTTTCTGAATCTCCCTACTCAAGTCAACCTGCAAGCTTGATATGTAAAAATGGAAGATGGAGGAGGAAGAGTTACAGTGAGGGAACAGGGGTCTGGAACACTGAGAAGGCCATTTGGAGAGGTGATAGAGAACTGTAGGAGATGGGCTTAAAGATGCCATCCAAGAGTGATTGTTGATTTGTAATTTGTAAGCTGAAAAAATGAGCATCAGAATGGCGTCCGTGTCTGGGGTGTATCTACACTATATCTGGAAGTGGAGTCTGAATGAGCATCAGAATGACATCCGTGTCTGGAGTGTATCTGAACTGTATCTAGAAGGGGCTTTAATTAAGTATTAGAATGGCATCCGTTTCTGGAGCGTATCCGTACTGCGTCCAAAGTTTGAATCTGAATGAGTATCAGGATGGCATCCGTGTCTGGAGTGTATTTGTACTATATCTGAAGTCTGAATCTGAATGAGTATCAGAATGGCATCCGTGTCTGGAGCGTATCTGAACTGTATCAAAAATTGAAATCTGTATGAGTATCAGAATGGCATCCGTGTCTGGAGCATATCTGAACTGTATCAAAAGTTGAAATCTGTATGAGTATCAGAATGACATCCGTGTCTGGAGCGTATCTGAACTGTATCAAAAGTTGAAATTTGTATGAGTATCAGAATGGCATCCGTATCATGGAGTGTATCTGAACTGTATCTCTAGATTGAACATTGTTAATGGTAGCTGTTAATCTTATCCTGAAAAGAAAAAATGTTAGCTAAGATGCCAAGTCATGATACATGAAATGTATGCATAATGGGATTATGTTGTGCTTATTAATGTTTATGATATATGAATGCGATGTATGCATATGTGAGTTAATTTGCTGTATTGCTGTTGGATTGGAGAAAATAAATCCCTGACTGTTGTTAAGGATATGTAAGTATAAGTCTTCATGTTGTGAAGTCTAAATGTTGATGAATTTCCATTTTGAGAAATAAACTTTGTTGTAGGGGTAATATCATGTACTGTTTGTAAAATCTTATTGGGGAATCCTGAGAAATTGACGACTTCTACTGGGGATCAATAATTTTAAAATTTGTTCTGCTGGGGATTTAAACGACGTACTGCAGGGGATTACTTATGGAATAGTCTAGAGACATTTCTCTATCCTTTCAACCTATCAGTAATTGTCTTTCCTATTTTGTTTTATTTGTAAATAGTAATTATGTTCAAATGTATATGTTCAACAATGAATCATTGGATGTTTTTGTAGACAAAACACAAGCGTAAAGAAAAACAAATAGTTTTTTTTTGCACTTTCAAAGAGATATCTTTGTATTGACTTTGAGTAAGTGTTTTTTGTACAAGGAGACAAACATTCTAGTAAGAGAATGCTGTCGTAAAAATGAAAATTTTGATATAAAGAAAAGATAGCTATGTGTACAAAAATCCCATGGGGTTTCCATTCTGCTATAGCCTTCGTTTCTCCGAGCGCCTTGTCTATTTGTTGCCTCGTCCGAAGATGATTGAATTGATCAGAACCTCTGAGTTTGTTAGTTGAAGCCAAAGGTTGTCCGTAAGGTGATCCAACGGGACGTAGTCATACGCTTTAATTCCCTAACTTTTGCCTGGACCGCCCTTTTAGGTTTTCAGTCCACCGGGAAACCCTTTTTTGCCCAAGTCACCCTTTCGGGTTTTCAACTTTCCAAGTGTACAAATTTTTTGTTTTATCCCTAATTTTTTCCCGAAACTTTTGGTTCGCCGGGATGCCCTTGTTTTGCCTAGGTGTGTCAACCTAACAGGTCTTTTATGTGTAGTATCTTTTGACTATGTCCGCATTTGCGGGGTGTGGCAGTTCGTTGCCATCCATGGTGGTCAAGATCATTGCCCCACCAGAGAATATGTTTTTGATTACAAATGGTCCTTTATAGGTAGGAGTCCATTTGCCCCCGGGACCACCTTGTGGTAAGATGATGCGTTTGATCACTAGATCCCCAACTTTATACACTTGGCATCTGACTTTTTTGTTGAAAGCCTTGATCATCCGTTTTTGATACATTTGACCATGGCAAACAGCAGTAAGCCTCTTATCAATCAAGTTCAGTTGATCAAGTCGAGTCCGGATCTAATCGTCTTTGTTCAACCCTGTATCCTTCATAATCCTCAGAGATGGGATCTGAACCTCGATAGGCAAGACAACCTCCATGCCGTAAAGCAGGGAATAAGGTGTTACCCCGATTGATGTGCGGGCCGTGGTACGATATCCGTGGAGAGCAAATGGTAACATCTCATGCCAGTCTTTGTATGTGACTGTCATTTTATGTATGATCTTTTTAATGTTTTTATTTGCATCTTCTACAACACCATTCATCTTCGGCCGATAGGGAGAAGAATTGTGATGTTGAATCTTGAATTGCTCGCATAATGCGGTGATCATAGTGTTGTTGAGATTTGTACCATTGCCAGTGATGATCCTTTCGGGGATACCGTACCGGTAAATGATATTTTGCTTGATGAAACAGGCAACAACGTTCTTGGTGACGGAAGCGAAGGAAGCTGCCTCCACCCACTTTGTAAAATAGTCAATGGCCACTAGGATGAAGCAGTGTCCATTGGAGGATGTCGGCTTGATTTCCCCAATCATATCTATTCCCCACATAGCAAAGGGCCAAGGATCCGTCAAGACATTCAGAGGATCCGGAGGCACGTGCACCTTATCTGCATAGATCTGACACTTGTGGCAGGTTCGAGAGTGTTGATAACAATCTGCTTCCATGGTAGACCAGTAATAGCCTTCCCGTAGGATTTTCTTTTCCATCGTATGCCCGCTGGAATGGGTACCAAAAGTGCCTTCGTGCAATTCAGCCATGATCTTTTCAGCTTCAACCTTATCTACACACTGAAGTAACACAGAGTCATGATTGCGTTTATACAGGATGCCATTACTAAGGAAGAATTTAGCAGAGAATCTCCTTAAGAACTTCTTATCATTGATTGAAGCTCCTTCCGGATATTCTTGAGCCTCTAGATACCTCTTGACTTCGTGAAACCAAGGCTGGTCCACTACTTCTTCAGTATTAATCTCATGACAGTGTGCTGGTTCATCCATTCATTCAAGGATGATCCAGGGAGCTTCGTTATCCCAATTAAGTTTAAACATAGATGACATTGTGGCTAGAGCGTCTGCTAGCTGATTTTCTTCTCGCGGGAAATGCTCGAAGGTAATCTTCTCAAAATGTAGTAGCAATGTCAAAACATGTTCTTTGTAGGGAATAAGGTTTGGGTGTTTGGTGTCCCATTCCCCTTTGATCTGACTGATGACCAAAGCTGAATCTCCAAACACATCTAAGGATTTGATCCCCAAATCAATGGCTGCTCTGAGACTGAAGATGCACGTTTCGTATTCCGCCATGTTGTTTGTACAATTGAAGCAAAGTCTGGCAGTAAAGGGAGTATGACACCCTCCCGGAGATATGAGTACAACACAGATACCGTTGCCAAGTGCATTGGATGCTCCATCAAAGAACAAGGTCCATCAGGATCCTTATTCAGGTTCGTCACATGGCCTGATTTCTTCACAGTTGTCTAATGTCATGATGTCTTCATCCGGAAATTCGAACTTCATGGACTGGTAGTCTTCTACAGCTTGGTGAGCGAGGTGATCAGCTAGTACACTGCCCTTTATAGCTTTCTGGGTAGTATACTGTATGTCATATTCTGTCAGGATCATCTGCCATCTCGCTATTCTCCCAGAAAGAGCAGGCTTCTCGAAAATGTATTTTATCGGATCCATTTTAGATATCAATAAGGTAGTATGAGTCATCATATACTGTCTTAGCCGGCGAGCAGCCCATGCCAGAGTGAAGAAAGTTTTCTCGAGCAGTGAATATCTGGTTTCATAGTTGGTAAAATTTTTGCTCAGGTAATAAATAGCGTGCTCTTTTCGGCCAGACTCGTCATACTGCCCTAATACACACCCCATTGAGTTTTCTAAAACAGTCAAATACATGATCAATGGTCTTCCCTCGACTGGTGGCATCAATACATGAGGCTCTTGCAAGTATTCTTTGATTTTGTTAAAAGCAACTTGGCACTCATCATTCCATTTGACTACTGGATCTTTCTTTAATAACTTAAAGATTGGCTCACAAGTAGCTGTTAAGTGAGAAATGAATCTGGGAATATAGTTCAATCGTCCCAAGAATCCTCTGACTTCCTTCTCAATACGAGGAGCAGGCATCTCTTGTATTGCTTTAACTTTGGCATGATCGACCTCGATACCCTTGTTGCTAACAATAAAGCCTAGGAGTTTACCAGACCGTACCCCGAATGTGCACTTGTTTGGATTCAACCTTAGCTTGTACTTCTTCAGTCTCTCAAATAGTTTTTGTAAGTGATCAAGATGCTCTTCTTCTGTTTGAGATCTGGCTATCATATCGTCCACATAGACCTCTATTTCATGATGTATCATGTCGTGAAATAGAGCCACCATGGCATGCTGATAGGTTGCCCCAACGTTCTTCAGTCCAAATGGCATCACCTTGTAACAAAATGTGCCCCACCGTGTGACAAATGTTGTTTTCTCCATGTCCTCAGGTGCCATTTTGATTTGGTTATAACCTGAGAATCCGTCCATGAAGGAAAACACTTTGTGTTGTGCCGTATTGTCCACTAGGATATCAATGTGGGGGATTGGAAAGTCATCTTTAGGGCTTGCCCTATTCAAATCTCTGTAGTTCACACACATTCGCACTTTGCCGTCTTTTTTGGGCACGGGAACAACATTGGAAACCCATTGGGGGTAAGAGGTCACAACCAAGAATCCAATGTTAAATTGCTTCATGACCTCTGCTTTAATCTTTTCTGACATATCAGGCCTCATGCGGCGAACCTTTTGCTTTAATGGAGGACAATCTTCTCTTGTAGGCAGACGATGTACCATGATGTCTGTATCAAGTCCTGGCATGTCTTCATATGACCAGGCAAAAACTACAACATAATCGTGTAACAACTAAATCAGATGCTCCTTGACACTAGGTTCCAGATTGGCACCCACCTTGACCTCTTTTTTGTCTTCTTCGGTACCCAGGTTAATTGTATCCACGGGTTCCTTGTGAGGCTGAATGGTTCTCTCTTCTTGCTGTAATAGTCTGGAAAGTTCCCGTGGTACTTCACAATCTTCCTCACCTTCGTCTTCGGCTTGGTAGATCAGATTATCAGAGTCACAAAAGGCCATAGCTGTATCGTTACCCATGGAATCCATAATGGATGTATACCTGCATTGTGAGTATGGGTGTGTGTAAGGGTATAGCTATCTTTGAAAGAAAGTAAAATGTAAAAGAAAAACAATGAGCACAAAAGTTTGAATGCGAAAACGTCCATGATTTATTGATGTCATATGAAAAATGAGATAATAACCCTTACAAATGGACCATTGTGCCTCGGGTAAGACACAAGGTTTTTAAGAGTGCGAATTGTTTTGAATATTACAGATCCAACAAAATATAAAGATAAATTACTGAGGGATGAAAGTGATTGGGATGAAGTCTCTAGCCTCCCAATTGCTGAGCCCTCCATTGATAGTCGGGAAGATCGAATCCTCCAGGTTGCAACCATCTTCACCATCTTCTACTGTGTTGACTTCACGGTTGCTAATCTTCAAGGGTGGCCCTCCAGCACGGGCACGGTGTACTGCCTTTTGAGCACTTGAAGTAAAACCTAAGCCAAACTTGTCAGATTTATACGGGAAATCTGGGAGTTGTCCCCAGATAGTGCATCCATCTTCTTCCACCACTTCTTTGGTATCCTTCAGAGATGACATCCGGAGTGGAGGCCTTGTAATCTTGGGAGCAGCCTTAGTCACTGAAACCTCTTGGGGGACCTCTTCAAAGTGTTGAAATGGAGTTTCAATGAATTCTCCGTCCAATTCCACACATCTGAAGGAATTGAGATGGATGATCATGTATTCTTCCTCTCCATGGACGGTGATAATCTTCCCTTGAACCGGGTACTTCAGCATCTGGTGTAATGTAGAGGTAACAGCGCCAACATTGTGGATCCATGGTCGGCCTAGCAGGCAGGAGTATGAAGGGCGGATGTCCATCACATAAAAAGTTGAATTGAAAGTTTGGGTTCCAACCTTTATGGGAATGTCTACCTCCCCATGTACCATCCTCTTCGAATCTTCAAAAGCCCTTACCACTATGTTGCTTGGCTTCAAAGTCAACCCCTCACAGTTAAGTTTGTCAAGAGCTTTTTTGGGTAATACATTCAAAGATGAGCCAGTGTCCACCAAAACATGTGCCAGAGTGGTGCCCCTACATTCCACTGAGACATGCAACACCTCATTATGCTTTCTTCCTCTCGGTGTCAGATCAACATCTGAAAAACCTAAACCATTGTCCGCAGTTAGGCTGGCCATGCAGTCTTAAAATTGATCAGCAGATGTCTCTTGCAGTACATGGGTTGTTTTTAAAAACTTCACCAAGGCTTTTGCATGCGCCTCGGAACACAGTAGTAATGCCAACATGGAGATTTTAGAGGGAGTTTGCCCCAATTGTTCAACTACATCGTAGTTGCTTCTCTTTATAATTTTAAAGATCTCCTCCATTTACTTCTTGGAGGTCTCAGGGATAGTCAATGACTGAGCCTTCGTCCGGACAGGCTCAACCATAACACCTTTTCCTCGAGCCTCGGTTAACTCGGCAGCAGGAGTGTTAGTAAGAATGATTACAGGGGTTGTAATAGCTTTGTCAATTGGAGTATTGTTGGAGATAAATGTAGGACCGGGAACAACCTTTGGAGCAGCCACAAGGATGATTACGGGTCCAGAAACTACTTTTGGGGGAGCAATTTTTGGAGAAAAGATCCTACCACTTCGGGTAATTTTGCTAGTTCCGGCAATATTACTGATGTCAGAGTCTTCTTTCTCGGAATATATCTCCTCGGCGGCCAGCCAGTCTTGCTTAATACCATGGTAATAGACATCCCCTCCATAATTCCATGGTATGGTTTTGTCTGATGTATATGGGACTGGCCCAAGCATTGTGATTATTAGAGGAGTTGCTTTCAGAATTG
The DNA here is from genome assembly GCA_948472305.1 of Vicia faba. Lineage (NCBI taxonomy): Eukaryota > Viridiplantae > Streptophyta > Magnoliopsida > Fabales > Fabaceae > Vicia > Vicia faba. The sequence continues at coordinate 1,417,315,317 of OX451739.1, read as the reverse complement.
ATGTAATTCTAACGGGTCTTTTGGCGGAGACCCTGGAAGAATTGGTGGAAATGGTAATGATAGAAACATCTTCAACAGGAATAGGTGGAACATGAGTCTTCTCAAACAAAATCTCTTTGTTATCTATCAGGCACTGAATGCCTGCCTTTAACAAAGGACAACCATTTGGTGAGGATAAGCAGAGATGGCAAACTTTATTGTAGCCCGGGAACACACCGACTTTCAACAAATTTATCTTAATAGTCGAAAGTGGGGTTATAAGCTCATCAATTGAGGTAACAAACAAATCTTCTTCAATAGCATTGATATTGTGACCATGCCTGGGCATAGGAGCAGAAATGACATTTGGCTTCTCGGGCGCATCAAACTCAATTTCTTTTGCTTCGATGAGGTCTTGTATTTTGTTCTTCAAGGCCCAACAGTTATTAGTATCGTGACAAGGACTTTCAGAGTGATATGTGCAACGGGCATTGGGATGATAATGAGGGGATGTTATGTTGGGGTTTTTCAGAGCTTCTTTCAAGGTTACCAAGTTGGATCTTAGCATATGAGGTAATACTTGAGACATAATCATGTTGATTCTGGTAAACTGCCTGACTGGCCTTTTTACCCTTGATTGATTATTTCTTTGTTGATCAGATGTAAGCTTTGGGATCATAACAGCCCCCACCATTGGTCGGCATTCGGCTCTATCTTGGTTTCTTTGCGGATATACAGCAACTACCTCCTTCTTCCCGATGAAAGGCTTCCTTACAGCTGTAGAAGAAGATGTGTCTTTCTGGATTTTTCCATTCTTAATATCGGCTTCTATCCTCTCTCCGATTAATATTAGTTCAGTAAACCCTGCAGATGAACTTCCGATTAAATGATTGAAGAAGGGACCAAATAAGGTGCCTATGAACATGTCTACCAATTCTCTCTCAGACAGAGGGGGTTGAACTCTTCCAGCCAAATCTCTCCATTTTTATGCATAGTCTTTGAAACCTTCATTGGATACCATGGGCATACTCTAGAGTTGAGTACGAGTAGGCGCCAAATCAGCATTGTATTGGTATTTCTTGTAGAAAGCTGCAGAAAGATCTTCCTAATTGTGAACATTAGCCCTTTCTAGTTGGTAGAACTAGTCAAGTTGAGTCCCAGACAGACTATCTTGGAAGAAGTGCACCCATAAGTCTTTATCAACGGTATGGGGTTGAATTTTCCTCACATATGATCGGAGATGCATTTTAGGGCATGACACTCCATCATATTTGGTAAATATAGGAACTTTGAATTTCGGAGGTGTGATACGATGGGAGAACTGACTTGGTGTTTTGCATTTCGATCGCATTTATGCGGATAGCAAGAGTCGCCACCAACTTTTCTTTTATCCAAAAGGAAAGGTAAAAAAGCACAGGAAAGACCTTTTGAGATTATTTCTCAGGTTCAGGGGGTAGATTATGAAAAGGGAAGGTATTAGCACCCTTTTCATCCATGGTTTTCCATGGGCTCTTAGTTACTCGTTTAGATCACTTGCTTTTATTTGAAGGTGCTTGTGTGTGGGCTTTGAAAGTGTTTTGAAAAATCTCTTTGTAATGGTTCTCGTTTCTATAAGAACACGTATAAAGTTTTGTTTCGAAAGATAGTTCAAAGATGTGTTTGTGGGACGTGTTTTCGAAAGTGGTTTTGAAAAAGATGTTTTGTAATAGTTCTCGTCTCTATAAGAACGTATACATAATGTTGTCTTTTGAAAATGTTTTGAAATGAAAGTGTAGGTGTAAAAATGTTTTTGTCGTGAGCAAGCAAGTAACTAAGAATGAATCTACCCACTCGAAAGGTCTTAAATGTTATTTTCTTTCTCCTTTTAATGTTGCTATCTTACCATTAATTTGGTAAGAAGCCCCATCGTTGGATGTGAAGGGACAGGCGCGGGTCAATTTTACAGTCATCGAAAGCAACTTATGAGACGCTTTAGCAATTTTTGTAAGGGACGAGATCATTTTTATCGAAGGCAACATCGAGGGTCATCGAGGGACTACGATTTTTTTATCGAAGGGTCATTGCTAAAGCGTCCCATATTTGAGGGACATGACTGTATTTTCTGAGGCAACGAGCGAGGTTACCCTAGAGGTGCACGTGTGAAAAAGTGTGTTCGTTTCAAGTTATTTCGTTGAAATTAGGTTATCTAGCGACTGATTTTATGTCTTGCCATTCACGCCTAATTACTATACAGTATAAGGAAAACAGTAAATTGTGGGAATTGAAATTCTACGCTATTACAAAGTTTTTTGGGAATGGGGGTACAAATTTACAAATGGGGATGGATCGAATCGATAATGTGATTAAAAGTCTAAATAAACAAGCAATAAAACCCAATTGAATTTGAAATAAATATAATAGTCTAGGGCAAATAACTAACAAAGTAATAAAATTCTAAGTATTTGGTTTGTAACATTTGGAAAGAAAAGAAAATTTAAAAGCAAATAAGTCAATTACATATGAATCTTTTTGTTTGATATCTTATATTTGTGAGAGTATATAAAAATAAACTATTCTATAAATCTTTTGAATTTTATTATATTAATTAATAACTTTATTTTAAAAAAAGAATTTATTAAAGAAAGAAAAAATAATTTGATAAAAATAATCACAAAGCCTAAACCAAACTAATTATAAAAAATGTATGTTTTAAGTTTAATTGAATTTTAGAATTAAAACTAAACATAAATCCAAAAAATTATAGAAAAAGATTGAAAGAATTAAGCAAAACAGAAATGCCCACAGGAGGAATCGAACTCAGGTCACTTGGAATGTCAAAGCTACACCTTGCCAACTGAACTACGCTACTTGTTTATAATTCACAAGGATTAAATGATAAATAATAGGAAAATGGTAGCATGATTGGGCCAAAAGGCCCAAAAGGCCTGACCCGGTTGGGAAGTAATTAGGGGAAAAAATGCAACCCTAAAGTAGAACAAAAGGGCGCCGCCAGCGGTTTAGCTTGGGAAGAGGTAATAATTTTATTTTCAATAAACACTCAAATACTTCTTCCATTTTCGATAAAACAAAAAATAAAAAGAAAAAAACTGTATCTTCTACCCTAGACTGCAACTGAAGATACTTAAAATTTTCGCCTCCTTTCCCAATAAGAACCCCAACCCTCCCATTACGTATCTCAATCTTCTTACTAGAACCACCACCATAAGAGCCAGCTGAATACTGCAGCTTCAAATCGTAGGAATCGAAGCCAGATTGCGGACCATCGTTATTAGACTTGGAACGTTTAGGATCGTAGGAAAGTGGAGGAGCACCGTCGCCGGTGACACTGAGGAGTCGAGCGGCGACTTCTTGAGCTTGCTGTTTGGCAGTTTCAAATTCGAGTTGGATGTCGGTGGCGGTGGGTTGGTCTTCGTATTTGCGTTTTAGGGCGTATTGGGGTTCTTCCGCCATCGTGATAAACCCTAGGAGAAGACGAAAAGGCGCTAGAAAATTGGATTAGGTTGGGTTTTGAGGTAACATCCTTAATGAAGTCGAGGATTTTCTTGTTCTGTTCAACAAGGTTGTAGTCTCTAGATGCTTCCGACATCGTTGGTTGTGTTGTTGTGAAATGTGTATTTTCGTTTTGTTGTGAGAGAGAAAGAGAGAGATGAATAAAAGTATAGAAAACTTGTTGAGATTGGAAGGGATGAAGAAAGAGTGTGTTGGGCGTGAGATGAAACTAACGACGACAAAAAAAAGGAGTTTCTGGTGAGATTTTCTTGTTGCTGGCTTTTTGTTTTTTTATTTGATTATCAAAACAAAATGCATGTAGATGACAAATTTTATAATAAATGTGGGGAAGTAGAGGAAACTTACCTTGTTGCTAGTTTTTTCGTTTGACTGGGAAGCCTCTTCTATAAAATTTCTCTCTTTAATTTCTGAAGGGGTTGGAAGGGAAAATGATGAAAAAAATTCGGGGGTTTATGTCTGTTTTTTTTATACTGTTGTGTTCATGCTGTTGTTTTTTTTAATAATGAAATTGTTCTTTTCCCTTCTTCTCCTTCGAATTGCCTCTGTTATGTGCCTCTTGTATATATCTGAAAAAAAACAAACTTTTTTTTGGGGGGAAAAGGCATTTGGTTTTGAACATATTTGTTATGCTGCTTTGCTCCTTTTTTGTTGCAGTTTTGACTTGGCCTATATATGTGCAATTTTGGCTGTATGTTGCAGTTGTTTTTTTGACAGATTTTGGCCTCTTATGGACAGCCTATGGAGGGCTGCAATGCAGTGCATTTTGACAGTACTTTGGCCTCTTGTGGACAGCATATGGAGGGCTGCAATGCAGTCCATTTTGACAGTACTTTGGCCTCTTGTAATTGTCCTTTTTTACTGTGATGTAAACTATTTTTTGCAGCATTTGAGACCATGATGAACCATTAATTTTGACTTGTATTTCTCCTCATTTTGTCCTATGTGAACCAATTAATAGATTGTGATTTGCAATGGACCAAACACGGATGAAACGTTGCCCACCTTATTTCTGATTCTTCTTACCAATCCCTAATGATGAAAATGTAGAGAATTCTTTGAAATTTTCTATTCTTGTTCCAACATGAATTTTTGCTAATTAATTCTCTCCTTTTGTTTACATGTACGAGCAAATTGGACGATAGGGAGAATTGACGAAGAGTGACTTGAAGTGCTTGAAGAAAGCTTGATGATGAAGAAATTCCTTTGTAGTTTAGTACATTGTTAGGAATTTTGTAACATTGCGAATTTGTGATTTGAATTTTGAGACTTGGAGAATTGTGAAATATATTCAAATAAAAAAAACGCCTTGTTGTAAATCTTAAATTCTTGAATAAACTTGAATAGTCTTGAATTCTTGAATAAACCTGAATAGTCTTGAATTCCAAAGCGGCTTAAAAAAGTCTTGCATTTGAAAAATGACACAATTGAAGAAATTAGGTTTTAAAATTTGATTTGATTCATGAGAATTGTGACTTAGATAAACCATGAATCACAATATAGATTTAATCATGTTTTCATTCCAAAGTTTGAATGAATTTGAGAAAACTTTAGCGAACTCATTCTCTGATACCTTGAATTCAAAACCAACCACGCGAATCAATCGTAAAAGATTTGGACGAAAGCTTGTGATATAGTGTAATTCTTTGCTAATCAAGACAATATTCAAATGAATCCTCAAATAATTTTCACCAAGATCATAAATCAATTCTCAACATGGAAATTTGTATTATAAGCAACATCTTCTTCGAACTCAATATGAATCTCCAAATTCAACATCTCGTCTTATGGATAGTCTCAGCATAAAAATCGCGGCCTTTGAGAAAACAATTAGAAGTCGAAAACACTCTAAATCAAGAAAATGACTTATGACAAATTGATAATCTCCAGGGTCTTTAAAATTTCCTTCGATTCTTAAAATGGACTTGTTGATGACATCACTCATGACAATGTACAAAAATAGTCGTCTCGAGATCTTAACAATTGAGGACATTACGACTCTTGAAAGGCAGACCACAATTATCTGAAATTAGGTCAGAAACAGAAAGTGACCTCCAAAATATTCGAATTTCCGATAATCTTTCGCACATAATCGACTCTTGACTTGTGAAGATGGAGTCAAGGAGAGTCATATGCAAACAGAACCGCTCAAGAATATCGATTAATGAAGAAGTTACAATCGTTTGAACTTGATACTGAAAAGACCGACTTTTGCAATTGATTCTTAGTCACCTGAACCATTGAATGAGCAAACTCACGATGCGAGGCTTGAAACTTGGCACAAACATCTTTGATAACACATGAAGGACCATAAAGACCATTTGAAACTTTGAAAACTCATTTTCTTTTGAGAAATGCAAAACCCTAATTGCTGATTTACTGCCTCAGAAGAGAATCTGTCTGATCGATTTCTGAGCCAACTTGAATATCTGAGAAACCCTAGGATTGTATCTTGTATGAAAAATAGGAGGGCAAATTTTGGGGTACAACATGAGGAATCACAATTCCCGATACTAGCCTCAATTCCTCAAAGTCCAAGCCCGACACCTTTTGGATTTCCATCGCGTTCAAATGCTCTTCAAGATGTTTATACTTGTCATCAGCTGGAGGGTATTGTTCCTCAGAGTAGTATTCTTCTTCCTCCTCTTCTTCCAATTCTGACGGGACAACTGTTTCCTTGCCTTTCCCCTCTCCTTCACTGGATGTTGTTGCAAATTCCAAAGTCCTTCTTGTCTTCCCATGAAATCTTCTTCCAATGTTTAAGACTCCGGTTACCTTCTTTGTTTTCTTTTTCCTCTCTTCAGCCAGCAGAGTCTTCAACTCTTCTTGCCCCTTGGCTAGGGTCATGAGCAACTGTTAAAACTGCGTATTCTGAGCTTGGAGGTCTTTCACTGTTTTCTCGAGATCCATCTTACTGAAATAAACAGTAGAGAGATGAGAAGACTTGTTACAAAAGACCTGTTTATGTTATGATGAATGATATGTGCATATGCAATATTTTTAAGGGTTACAAAGATTCAAATTTGCTTTAGACAAAAAAGGAAACACACATTATATTAATAAGATAAAGTTTGAGTACATCAATGCCCCTTGGGCAAAATAATACAAAACTCTAAGATAGAAAAGTAGTGTGCATCCTCTTTAGTGCAATGTAGGCATTCAGAGTCTGCTCCTCATGAAGTAGCCTAGTGAGTTCCAAAACCTTCTTCTCGCTTGCGTAGAATTGGGCTTCAAAAGTATCCGCTCTCCTTTGAGTTGTATCCAATCCCTTTGGAGGTCTTCAAGAGATGTGGGCATGTCAGGATGTAGGATTGTGTATGGAACCTCTCCCTCCATGACAGGCTCAATGATTACCGGGAGAATGGAGGGGTAAGGCATCATAAGATTCTGAGCGCGAGTTCGTACCCATTTGAGGTAAGGCTCAAGAGGGATGGAATTATTGTTTCCCAAAGTCTTGCTATCCACCTTGTTTAACATCCTCCAAGCTCAGATAAATCTCTGGCGAAGACCTTGATTGTTGTTGTCGTAGTCAAATACCAAACTTTGAATCAGCATCTCGTGCGAGCCATCCCTTTGGGCATAACCAAACTGCCTTAAGGCTAAGCATGGGTTGTAGGTGATTCCTCCCCTAATTCCAAGTAAAGGAACATTAGGAAATTCTCCACAACGGTCAACAATGATAACATTCTCTTTGGATCGGGAGCACCAATGAATGTCTGAATGTTTGAGCGTCATCAACCTTTGTGACCATCTTAAACCTTGCTCATTCCTTATGACTGATTATGGAAGATGAGAAATAAACCATCTTGCCAAGAGAGGAGTGAAACACATAAGGACACCTCTTTCCTTATTGTGCGAGTGTGAAAAGAGTGTAGGATATCCCCTAGCAATGTAGGCACTGGGTTGCATGATATGAAGATTTTGACGGCGTTCACATCTATGAGTTGGTCAGGGTTTGGAAACAAAACCATCCCATAGATGAGGAGAGCCACAATTTCCTCAAAGGCTTGCAAGTCTAGGGAATTCCAACAGCTTTTAGCTTTCTCAAACAAGAACTTTGCCAAGAAACCTTTGACACCACTCCTTGTTTCCCAATGAGTTGTGACATCAAATGAGTGAAAGTGTAGAGCTTGAGCAATCTCTTCTGGCTTTGGATCTCTTTCCGTACCGTTGAAAGGTAGTTGATTGAGAATGGGAATCCTAGAGAGTTGGGAGAATTCTTCCAAAGTAGGCACAAGTTGATAATCGGGAAATGTAAAGCAATGGTGCAAAGGATCAAAGAACTGAAAGAGCAACTTCATCATATCCTCATCTGTGTTGGAGGTGACCAAGTTGAGTAGACGACCATGTCTCTCGGTGAATGGAGAATTTTTAGGAATCCTTGAAGCTAGCTCCTTAAGCTGTGGAGGGATTCTCACAAGGTTGACTTGAATAGTTTTCCTGCGAAGTGAGTCCATATCCTACAAAACAAGAACAAAGATGAATCTAAAAGTCCTTAAAATGGTTAGTGGATGCATATGATGTTCATGATGTCCATGATGTTATGTATAAGTATACATATACAAACAAAGCAAACAAATCCTAGGTTTAGGCTTGCATGGAGTTTTATAGGTAAGTACCCTCTTAAAGTTTAGTTGGCTTAAACCTGTCCTAGCAATAGTAACCGGGTTCTAAGGAGCTCAATATCACTAGATTATTTCCATGGCCATTATTCCAGCTCAAGCCTCTTTAGTGGCAATCGAAATATCCCAAGAAACCAACCCTCAATGAGTGTAGTATCGAGTATCTACCAACTTCGGACTGTACCAAAGCCGGTCATCTCACTACATCCTAAAAGGACAAGTTGGTCAAGTAAAGGTTCTAGAAGTTCATTAGTGCTTTATGACATCACTCAGCAGCCTCGTATTCTCTTTGATTAACTCAAAGGCTACTGGTACCCACAAATATGTCACACTAACGTAGCTATTGCTTAGACCATGTCGGTATACCCCACACAGTTTCCACAACATATTTCTACTTACCTATAATGTATCCCAAATCCGGGTAGAGGATTCAAACCCAAACAAAGAACCATAATGTAAAGCATACAAGTCAAACAATGTAAGTAAGTAAATGTAATCTAAACCCTAAGGTAACCCCACTTTTAGAAAATTCCCCAGCAGAATCGCCAGTTCTGTGATGCGGTGGGAGAACTGACTTGATTGTTTTGCATTTGATCGCGAATATTGCGGCTAGCAAGAGTCGCCACCGACTTTTCTTTTATCCAAAAGGAAAGGTGAAAAAGCACAGGAAAGACCTTTGAGATTATTTCTTGAGTTCGGGGGGTAGATTATGAAAAGGGAAGGTATTAGCACCCTTTTCATCCATGGTTTTTCCATGGGCTCTTAGTTACTTGCTAGATCACTTGCTTTTGTTTGAAATTGTGGTTTTTTTTATGGTTTTGAAAGTATTTTGTAAAAGAGGCCATTGTTTAGGCAATCTTTGTAATGATTCTTGTTCGTAAGAATGTATACAAAGATGTTTGATCTTTTTGAAAATTTTTTCAATTTTGTAAGATGTTTGGAAATGTGTGTGGTTATTTTGAAAATTGCAAGGATATTTGTTTTGAAATGGAGCAAGTAACTAAAAGTAATCTACCTACTCAAATGTCTTTCTTGTTCATTTTCTTTTCCTTTGATATTGTTGTCTTACCATTGATTTAGTAAGCAAACCTATCTTTGGATGTAAACGGGACGGGCGTGGCTCATCGTTTAGCCATGATTAGCAATGTTTCAAAGTATCTTAGCATTTTTTGAGGGACTAAGATCATTTTTGTAAGGCAACTTTGAATAGCGTCATCGAGGGGCTATGATCTTGTATTTGTTTTTTTATAAGATACTTTACATGCATAATATGGCCATTTTTTGTATAAGGCAACCAAGTGAAGTAACCCTAGGGGTGCTTGTGTGCAAGTGTGTCATTTTAATGCTTGATTTTATCTTGGATTAGGATTTTCTATTTGGTTGATTTTATCTTTCCATACAAACCCTAATTACTAGCATGTTATATTAAAGCGATAAATTGCAAAATTTAAATGTCCTACGCTATTACAACATTTATAGGAGGGGGAAATACAATTTATGAATGGGGATTTGCAATAATATAAACCTAATTAAGCTATTCCAACCAAATTGAGTATGTACAAATATTGGAATAAATAATATACAAGATAAATTAAATATGCAAAGATTTATGAATGCAAAGAAGATTTTGTTTGGTTTTTTTATGTGGAAAAAGTTTTAACCTAAATCTAATAAGTAAATCAAGATTATCCCAAATTAATTAGGAAAAGAAATTATATTTTTAGAAAAGGTTTTTTTATAAACCCTAATTCTATTTGATTAAAAGAAAATAAATTTCTTTAAGAAAAGGTAAGTATTTTTGCATTTTTTGTCTTGAAAAAATAATATATGGTATTTATGAGGTATCTTTGGTCCTTTTTTATAATAAAATAATACATTTAATAGGTGTGAAGAAAAAATAAATATTAAAATAGTTAGAATTTAATTTACAAGTTTATTATAAAAAAGATAGTATATAACTTAAATAAAAATATTTTTTATGAGGAAAAATAAAATAAAATGAACCAAAATGTAAATCTATCATTTTTATATTTTTTGTGATTTTTAATATTAAAAAAATATATTTGATAAAATAAAATGAAAATAAAATAAGTAAATAAAAATATTTGTGCCAGGGGTGCTGCAAGCAAACAGGAGGTATCATGTTAGAAAAAAATACAAAGGCCCAAAAATCAGAAGCTCACGCGCTGCAAAACAAAAAAAGTGGAAAAATATGAAAAATTGCCAAAGGCAGGCGCTAAGGTTCGAACCCATGACCTATAGCATTTTTGCATGCTGCCTTACCACCGGGGTGGCTGTACATTCGTTCATATGAATAAAGGCATAAATATATATTAGAAAACGCCCCCTGAAGGCAACTTCATCTTCAACCTTGAGCCATGGCCGGACCACCTGTATCTCTCTCATTTCTCCATGAAAATGGAAAGTCCAAACATGAAAATTACAGTGTTTCTTCTCACGAGTTCAACCATATATCTTATATAAACTAAAAGTCAAAGATCAAAGTTAATTTTGCTTGCCCTAATTTGAAACCTAATTTTTACAGAAAATTCAAATCCAAAATTCTCTATACACAATGAATATAAATGAAATCTATGAACATGGTTGGCTTTAGTGCAAGGATATCTACATTTTGTTTTCACAAATCAAGACCAACGGATGCTTGTATGAAGAGATAGAAGTTTGAGTTTTTACCTCTTTCAGTTGAGATCGTGAATGGAGTTTGAGCAAGTTTTGAGAAGGCCTGAGGATCTGTTTAGCTTGCCTGGACCTCCCTGAGTGTATTCCAATCCTTACTTTTCCTTGAAAGTTCCTAAATCTCCCTACTCAAGTCAACCTGCAAGCTTGATATGTAAAAATGGAAGATGGAGGAGGAAGAGTTACAGTGAGGGAACAAGGGTCTATAACACTTAGACATGATGTATATTAAGTGTTTAGGTGGTTAAAACTTAAAGCGCACGAGTGGTTTTTGAGATGGCTATGTATGGTGCAAAACTTTCAAGCTATGGAAAATTTTCAATGTCAAAGTGTTTGGGAGAGTTTCTGAGTCTTAGCCATCTTGTGTTATGTTGCAATATACTTGTGTATTAGTATGGAAAAGGTTGGACCTCAAGCTTTCTCAAGATTTTTGAGTTATAGCCTTTTGCTATATTACTTACTTTTGAAGAAAAGTGAGGAGACAAGTCCCTAAGTGTTGTACAAGCATGGTCTGGTTTGGTAGAGGTTTTAGGAAAGTTGCTTTTGGTTTTGTCTTTGCTTGTGTGCATAGAAAACAAGTGCAAGGCTCAAGGAGTGGAAAATTGCAAAAGTTGTGCTTTATCAAAATGGAAATGACACCTTTGTGCCAAAAGTGGAATTGTTCTTGTACAATGCATTCAATGCTTGGATAAAAGCTTCCAACAACTGTGAAAACATTTAATTATGGAGTGAAAGTCAAGTTAGGAGCCTGCAAAGTAAGATTTGTTCAACATGCTTGAGGATTTGAATTTTTGTTCTTCATGAAATGGCTTGAAATTAAAGTGATAAATAACCAACTTCATCTCTTCGATTCTCCCTATTCAAGAATGATCTAAAGGAGTTCTTGGACATTTTGGAAAGCTTACAATGTGCCCTACAACCCGTATTTGAAATGATTTTGGAAATTCCCTTTGAAACTATGTGAAAAGTTTCCATGAAGTTAGGTCAAAAAACTGCCTAACTAAGGCAAAATTTCACTAAGTAATTTTAGTTCATGAGCATGTATTCACAAAATTATATCTTGAGATTCAAGAATATTTAAGATAAATTTTGTGAAGAAAAACTGGAGATTTCATGGATATCTACAACTTTCATGTTGAAAGTTCCCTTTAAATCATCTTGCATCATGGTGATAATTTGGCTCAAAGTTGAGAAAAAATAAGAAATTTTCTATACTTAGAAAATTTTCTAAGTTAAAATTTTTCAACTTTTCAAAACCAAATCTTAAGTCCTTGATATCTTGATGAAAATTTTTCACATTTTCACATGTTTTGATGAATTATGATCTTTGGCACTTGATTTTGACTAAAAAGTCAAAATTTGACTTTTCAGTGTACAATTGACTTTTGATCATTTGACTGCAAAATTCATCTGTTAATCCAATGGATTTGTAATGTTTTGGGCCATGTCATTAGGTCAAGATGATGAAATTTAACTCTTTAAATCATGCTTCAAACCATTTATTCATTTTCTAGGTAAAAAATCAGAAATTGCCCTTTCTCAGTCAAAACCCTAATTTTGACCATCAGTGCATGAGGAGGTGACTTGAGCTGGCCAAACCCTAATGCAATCTTGAGTCTAATAAATCTTGTGTGAAAATTCTTGATAAATGAGAGGGAAAATTTTGGGGTACAACAGGTAGACTATTATACTTGTTCTTTATTTAATTCTATTGCATTTTTACTATTTATTTAGTACCATAATTATCACTATTTTGGAAGGAAACTCCATTGATTCAAAATCAAGAGTTAAAAAGTGTTCTTGAACCTCTAAAAGCAAAAGTAATTTATTGTTGTTTAATTTTCACTTTTTCCTGTAATTTTTTGTTGTTTATTTACTTATTTTGAGCATGGTTCCTTGGTCGTGAGGTTGAGTAGATAAACTTTCATTATTCATTTGTTTAATTTCATAAAAAATTGAGAAAGTTATGACATTTATACTATTTTTATTATAGACTTCATCTTATTCTTCTTTATCTATTTTATTTTTATTTTTATTTCGATCAATTTGGAAAGCATTTGAGTTTTTTTAGTTCATCTAAGCTTGTCGGACATTTGATGAACTTTCATCATTTCCAATCTACCTCTAAATGGTCATTTTATCATTCAAGGTACTTGGGATTGATGATAAGTTTTTCATAATGTATCTTCCTTGAATTTGTCTTGATCCCCATGTTTGTTAATTGTAATACATGTATAAGAGAATGAACTTCAAAGTGTCATTTCTCTAACATGTATGGGTACATACATTCTATACTCCATATGAAGTTACACTTTTCCCAAATTAGATTATTAACTTTATATTGTACTAACTTTACTTTAATATCATTCATATTTATGCACTTTATATTTTCTTCTCTTTACTTTTATGCCATTTATCATCCATGGCATTTTATTTTCTTTATGTTATGCATTTTTTCTTTGCTCACTTGAGCACTTATCTTCTTTTTTCTAGCTTGAGCTTCTTATTTTCTTTTGCTTGTTATAAACCACTTAATAAAGGAAAAAAACCTAAAATTAGTTCTTTAATCCTTGGACTATGGTTACTATCCATTTTTATCGGATGCATGGTTCTTTCCGGTCTTCATCTGATTATTATCTTTTTGTTTGAATCCAAGGGAAAGGATTATCTCTTTGACTTTATGTTATTGTGAGTCTTTATATTTTGTCCCTCATATTTGTTTCCCATTAGTTAAAACCCTATTTTCAAATTTACACTCTTTTAAGCCAAAACCTCGACATTAGGTCGTTGCATTTTCAAAATTTCTCATCTCCCCGATTATTTTTGCAAACAAACTTTTTAACCAAAAATACAAATATTTAAAAAGGTTCCTATTGGATACTATAGATACATAGGGTTCTAGTACCTTACCTTTGTATAACCAACCCCCAAACTTTTGATCTTTTCAAATGCATTGTATTTTTCTTTACTTTTAGTATTGCACTTACTTTGCATATTTATGAGTTTTATTTCACACTTTTCCCTTTTCCCTTGGAAATAAAAAAGCGCTGTGGTGACTCTTATTTATTTATTTATGAGTCAAGTTAATTAATAGCTTGATCTCTGATTTTCACCTCTACAGAAAAGGCGACTCTACTGGGGACAAAATTTTTTAAGTGGGTTCAACCTAATTTGTTATATCTGTTTTTGTTATTATTTGTTGTTTGCTTATATGTGTTATTTTGTGGTTTCTTTGGGTGTTGATTACAATGGACAAGTCCTATACCCGAACTAAGTACACTTAAGATAGGAAGGGCGGTATAGTCATGTTAACTTTGAGGGAGTAATCCCGAAAAAGGAGGCATGAGATCCCCCAATCAGTGGAGGTCCCTTTGACTGTAGTATTTGTTTACCAAGTAATCGGGAAGACATTACTGCTTTCGACCTGAGAGTTAGAGAAGTTGAGAGCCGTAGAACCTTTAACCCATCTTGGACTTTTAGATGTAGTGCGGAGACTATGACAGAGTAATCTGGAAGTAGTCGTCACGCGATGCTGCACTCAGACAAATTTTTCCTACGAATATTACTAATTACCGAGTAATTGGGACGTTGGTAATATTCGAAGAAAAGATGTAGACTCTGAGAACCTTTTAGAACCTTGTTCCGCAGGTGATAAACCCTTAGTACATACCTTGCGGGTTGATTCTCACCCTTTGACTCCATCCTCGCGACGTTAAACATTTGAACCTTGTATGTGTTTATTGCATAGCCATATATTCATGCATTCATAAACATCATGACGTGCTTGTGACATACGTGGTCATTTCATTTCTAGGGAACTTTACCTTTGACTCTGGTATCAAGCTCATTACTCATAAATGCACACTAGAAAAAGGAGTACCATCAGTTATAATGTTTTGATGCCAGTTCAAGTTGAGGTCACAAAGTCTGAAGATAAAGATCAACAAGAAGATTTTTACGGCCTTTAGCTTCAAGAAGAGGTTGATCATTTGGAAAGCATTATCAATATAAGGGATGCATTTATCAAGGATCTAATTGAGAGATCAAAGATCAAAGCAACAAAGGAGATCTTTAAAAGGGCCCAAGAGCGGAGTAATGAGAATCTAGTTTGGGATACCCTTGTTGATGTAAAGTTCGGGGAAACATTTGTGATTTGTATTTTTGATGATCACCATCAAATTTTTTGATTGGGATCTCTTGGCTTTGTATTTTGTAGCCTTTAGGCTCTTAACTTTTTATTAAACTTATTTGTCACATTTTGTTGTTAATTATTTCTCGCTTGAAGCTTGAATCAAAATTTGAGGTCCTTAGAAACGAATTGAACTTACCATTTACATAACCATGCACCATTCTACATTTTTGTTTCATTTTCGAAAGTCGTTCTCGAGTCTTATTTTTCCCTTTGGTCCCAGAGTACAATGCTCGCGCTAAAATAACAATGGAGAATATCAAGCAAGAGGTTTCTAAACTCCGCAGAGAGATAACTAATTTGAAAGCTAGTATGGAGCACTTAACTGGTTTGGTTGAAATTTTGATTTCCGCCCAAGTCAATCCTTCTAGGAAGGAAGAAGAGATGGCAAAGGTCTTCACTGAAACTCTGAAATCATTATTTCATGAGAAGATGATAATTAATGAACCTAGTGACTTTCTTGATAAGGTGAATGTTGGAGTGCATCTAGAAGAAGATGTCCGAAAGGGATGTTTATATGAAGATGGTGGCTCAGCTAGTGGTGTGAAGAAGTTTGATGATAACTTTTCCAAGAAGAGAGCCAGAGGAAGAAATAATCATCGCCATAATCATCATGTTTCTCCTATCATCCCTGTGTTCAATTTACCTTCTACAACTCCAATTCATCAACAAAATCAACAAGTTCCTAATCAGAGGAAAACTCAATTTGATCCAATTCCAACGACCTATACAGAGTTCTTTCCTGTCCTGATGCAGATGAATTTGGTTCAGACTCGACTTCCACAAAAGATTCCTGAGAAGATGCCTTGGTACTACAAAGCTGATTTAACTTGTGCCTTTCATCGGGGAGCCCCTGGGCATAACATTGAACATTGTTATTCATTGAAAGCTGAAGTCCAGAAGTTGGTCAGAAGTGGTATCTTGTCATTCAAGGACGTTGGTCTTGAAGTTCAAATCAAGCATTTACCAAAGAGTAAACATGATTGATGGTTACTCTGAGTTTTGAAAGATGTTTTCAGCAGCTCAAGTCCAGATGGAGAGAGTTTTCTCAGTTTATTATCATTTTTACTTCTTTCCCTTGTAATCTTTCATGTTTGTTAAAGCTTTGTTTGCACGTAAGAACTTGTTTACATTTGAATGATTATCTTAATACAATGAGTATGTTTGTCTTAAAAAAATTCATTCATTTCACTCATATTTGTTTTCAAATTTTAAATTACTTTTTGCATTATGATAGCAACTTGTTGCCCATTCTCTTGCCTAGGCAGAGATTAAAGGTAGGATGATGATCTGAAAAACGCAATATCTCTGGTTGTATGCTTTTGAATAAGATCTTGCTGAAGATGTAAATTCATTTTTCAAATCCCTAAACACCAGAGATATAAGGAAGATAATCCCTTGCTAACCCCTTTTGAGCCTTGAAGTAGGAGTTTCTTTTCTATACAAAAAACTCTTAATTTTAACCAGGGGCAAGGTAGTTTTAATTTGATCTGATCGAGTGTTCAAAATTCATAAGGAAGATATTTTTGAAGAGAAACCGCGATGGCTATCCTTCATATATCATGAGGCCAGAAGATGCGAAACCACAATGATTATCCCTCATCTACTAAGAAACCAGGCAGTCATAATTCTTCCAACAAGTCACATACGACTCGAAGTCACACGACATGTTCAAAGGGAAAGAAAAATGAAATGAATAAAAAAGGATGAAAAAAGAAAGAGACTAAAAGCCCCGCTAAGTCGACACTTGAAAAACAAATTTCTTAGGCAAAAGTCAGGGCATCCTGCTGGACTATCAATTCAAAAGAATTAGTTCAGGCAAAAGTTAGGGAAAACAAAAATTTGCAAAGAAAGAATTACAAAGAAAAAATCCTCAGCAAAGAACAAAGTCGTGTGACAAAAGTCAAGAGTGAGTGACTGTCATGTCCAAAGAAAATCAGCGGTTCCCCAACCATCAACTAATTCCTCTTGAGAGATGAGTGCTCGTATCAAATTAACTAAATATAGGATTGAAGAACATCATGAAGGGGGTGGACACCAAATAAACTTTGAGCCTTAAAATCTTTTTTTTCTTCTGAAAACCGTGAACCAGGACACGTTACAACCTTCAAAAGTCCTAATTGAAACAGAGTTTATTTCAAAAGCATACTCCAATGAGATGGTGTTTCCTGAATCCCATAAGTTTTGCTAAAATATTTGTGTTGGTATCGTATGCTTTCATTATCGTTCATGCAAAAATAAATGATGCACTAATTCGCAAGCTTCGCGGCATTTTTTCAAAAAAAATCTTCAAGACTTACATAATTGTTGCATTAGAATTTTCATTCTCAGAATAAACTTTTCCTGCTTGTAAAACATTTGTTTAATGTCAAGGAAGCTTACATATAAGCACCAGTGAATATTTTAATCTTTTGAGGTCTAAAACTCTGTTAAGTAATTGGTGAATCATTTCTAAAAATGATCACAACCAAGGGCATGTCACCTGAAGACCTTTAGCATGAACACATTGCTGCCTTCATGGTTCGTTTACCCTCATAGGGAAAATTTGAAAACTCTGTTGTGTCAAATATAGTTAATATGGAGCAGTCACGTCAAGATTCGATGAATCTCTCTAAGAGTTTGAAGACACTAGAGCATTTTGGATGCCAGGTCTTTTGTAAAATTCTCTTGAGACTATTTCTTCTCATCAACCATATAACTTGGGGCATTTTAGAAGTGAAGTTATTCGCAAGACTTGTCGTGCGTCACGCAACTTATCAATAGTAAACTTGGGGCATCCAAAATTAGTTCCAGGGGAAATCTAGATTTGCCAAGATATGTGATCTGCTTCGCACATATTATCAGATGGTGAGTTCCCCAGTATCTCCAGCTAAGCAATATTTTTCTCCAGCTGAAGCGGAGTTTGTGTTGTTATCCTTTCAATGGGTTATTGATGTTAGAAGATTGTACTTTGGGTTTTCTCCCGAAAAATATCTTCCTCCCCAGAGAGATTAGAGCCTTATAGAAGAAATATGCTCTGCTGATGGCTTTTATTCTATCTCCAGTAATGTTCTCATCTTGTTGAGGTTAGCCGAGTATCTGGTTATACTGTGATGTCTTATCATTTCCAGTTTATCTCTTCTATCTATTTTGTCCAACATATACATGACATTCATTTATTCATTCACACTTGCATCATGCACGCACATTCGTATTTGCTGATGTTATTGGGTTTGTATACCTTAGTTATGTCTATTCAAATAGCATATTTGCTCTTTCCAAATAGAGTGTCAACCTAAGCAAAAAGGTCGCCTCCTTTCTAATTCCCCAATGAATTAACTCTCGTGGAAGAATCTTACCTTTGCTTTGCTTTCCTTTTCCATCTCTGGATAGGATAAATCCCTAATTGAGTTATTTCCTCATTGGGTGGAGTCTTGTTTGTCTGTTTCCTCTCCAGTTTATTCTTGGATTGAGCTTTGTCTCTTACCGACGCTACCCCGTGGATCTTTCTAGGATGTGAAACCTAGATGGAGAGTGCATTTATTTTGCACATTTAAATACTTGGTCTCCTCAGGAAGAATCTATTCATGGTTTCCCATTGAAGATGAACTTTGTTTCCTAGTAGTGTTGTTGTAACACTCTTTTGGAATCTCAACATGACAACAAGTAGTGGCCTCTTCATGAGCAGCTTATGTATTATTGATATCTTTAGATAGCAGCAAGTGGCGGAATCTTCACGAGCAGCTTTTGTATTATTGATATCTTTGGAAGATAGTAAGTGGCGGACTCTTCATGAGCAGCTTGTGTATTATTGATATCTTTGGAAAGTAGCAAGTGGAAGACTCTTCATGAGCAGCTTGTGTATTATTGATATCTTTATAAGATAGCAAGTGGCAGACTCTTTATGAGTAGCTTGTGTATTATTGATATCTTTGGAAAGCAGCAAGTGGCGGACTCTTCATGAGCAGCTTGCGTATTATTGATATATTTGGAAGATAGAAAGTGGAGGGCTCTTCATGAGTAGCTTGTGTATTATTGATATCTTTGGAAGATAGCAAGTGGAAGACTCTTCATGAGCAACTTGTGTATTATTGACATATTTGGAAAGTAGCAAGTGGCAGACTCTTCATGAGCAGCTTGTGTATTATTGATATCTTGGGAATATAGCAAGTGGTGGACTCTTCATGAGCAGCTTGTGTATTATTGATATCTTTGGAAAATAGCAAGTGGCAACCTCTTCATGAGCAGCTTGTGCATTATTGATATCTTTGGAAGACAGTAAGTGGCTGCCTATTTATTTGAGCAGCTTGTGTATCCCCAATAATATGTTATTTAAACAGCAAATGAAGTCTCTTTTGAGAAATTTGCTCATCGCCAACAAACAGAATCTCTTCGAAAAAGTCCCGTGGGGAAGTTTGTATATTATCCTTATCAGGTAGAAGACTTGATAAAGAAGAAACTGGAGCGCGTTTGTCATGAAAAGGTTTATTACCTTTTCTACCTTCATCTATTTAGTTGGTAGTTTACCGTCATCTGTGAGTTGGTATCTCTTACTTTTCTACCTTCATCTACTGGGTTGGTAGCTTACCGTCATTTGTGAGTCGGAGTCTCTTTTTTCAATTCTACCTTCAACTATTGAGTTGGTAGTTTGTCGTCATCTGTGAGTCGGTATCTTATTGATCTTCTACCTTCATCTATTGAGTTAGTAGTTTACCGTCATCTATGAGTCGGTATCTCTTTTTTCGATTCTACCTTTAACTATTGAGTTGGTATTTTACCGTCATCTGTGAATCGATATCTTATTGATCTTCTACCTTCATCTATTGAGTTGGTTGTTTACCGCCATCTGTGAGTCGGTATCTTGTTTGATCTTCTACCTTCAACTATTGGGTTGGTAGTTTACCATCATCTATGAGTCGGTATCTTATCGTTATTCTACCTTTAACTATTGAGTTGGTAGTTTACCATCATATATGAGTCAGTATCTTATTGATCTTCTACCTTCAACTATTGAGTTGGTAGTTTATTGTCATCTGTGAGTCGGTATCCTTTTTGATTTTTCTACATTTGACATTGAGTTGGAAATTTACCATCATCTTGAGTCAGTAGCCATTTATCTTTTCACAACCTATGCAAGGCGTCTTCTCTGATAGAGTTAGTAATTTTTTCTCCTCTTGAAGTTGTTCCCCAATAAGAGTCTCTCAATCGAACTCTATGGCTTTGTTCCCTAATGGAGTTATAATCTCTTCCCTTGTGGGATTACTATATCATGTGCTTGGTTCTCCAACAGTAGTTTGTCTCATGTGGCATCATTCCCTATAAAATTCAGAGCATTGCATCCATATCATATCATAAACATCAATGTGGTATCTTAGAACCAAGAATTGTGTATTCTATATTTAAGTATCTTCAATCTCTTCGAAGCGAAGATTTCAATCTTCATATTTTCGAATAGAAGAAACTTAAATAGGGGCAACTGTCATACCCCAATTTTTGACCTGAGATCACACCCTCCATTTGCATCATTGTATAACAAGTGTTCACGAGTGGTTTGACCTATTTTTTTTTCTAATTCTTGAGTTAGATATCAAAAATTTGTAACTTCTTCAAATTTCAACATTTTTGAGCGGTTCTTTTTGTATATGATTCTCCTTGACATCATCTATAATTTCTCTTTACAAGTCAAGAGCTGACTATGCTTTGAAAAGTCACGAAAAAATAGAAACGTTAGAAGTCGTTTATGAATTTAGTGGAATTTGATTTTTATTGTGTTTTATTCATGATTTCTTTTCCATTTTAAAAAATCACAAAAAAAATGTATCAACATCATGTTATTTTTTTATTTACTATTTTTACCTCTTTACTAAAAAAATTATCAAAAATATGTTCTTTTATTAATTTAAATTTATATATTGGTATCATTTATTTCAAAAAAAGTCTAGAAAAATTTATATAAGTTCTTTTACTTTCGTATATGTATTTTGGTTTTTATCTTTTAATTTGCGCTTATATTTTCTTTTTTTTTAATTCAAGAAAAAAATCATAAATAGTTAATTTAATGTCTCTTTTATTTTCTATTTTGTATTTATTATTATTACAAACACTTTTATTATTATTATTATTATTATTATTATTATTATTATTATTATTATTATTATTATTATTATTATTATTACTACTACTACTTTGTCCTTTTGTTTTTTTGTGTCAATAAATAAAAGTTGAGACCACTGTAATATAGTACAAACACTTCACATGGATTGCCAACTTGTACTTATCAATGGTCAAGAATCATTCTCACACTTCACATGGATTTCCAACTTGGACTTATCAATGACCATAATCCATTCTCATAAAGTCACATGGATTGCCACATCAACACTTCCACCTTATTCACCTTATAAATAAGACCTTTATTTCTTTCATTTGGAGGAACAATACCATAAATCATTCACTAAACTAATCCAAAACTCTCTTCTTTTTTTCTCTTTATTTTCTTTCAAGTCATTTCTTCCTTTTATTGAATATGTAGACTATTATACTTATTCTTTATTTAATTCTATTACATTTTTACTCTTTATTTATTTATTTAGTACCATAATTATCACCATTTTGAAAGGAAACTCCATTGATTCAAAATCAAGAGTTGAAAAGTATTCTTGAACCTCCAAAAGCAAAAGTAATTTATTGTTGTTTAATTTTCACTTTTTTCTGTAATTTTTTGTTATTTATTTACCTATTTTGAGCATGGACCCTTGGTATTGAGGTTGAGTAGATAAACTTTCATTATCATTTGTTTAATTTCATAAAAAAATGAGAAAGTTATGACATTTATACTATTTTTATTATAGACTTCATCTTATTCTTCTATATCTATTTTATTTTTATTTTTATTTGGATCAATTTGGAAAGCATTTGAGTTTTTTTAGTTCATCTAAGCTTGTAGGATATTTTATGAACTTTCATCATTTCCAATCTACCTCTAAATGGTCCTTTGATCATTCAAGGACTTGGGATAGATGATAAGTTTGTCATAATGTATCTTCCTTGACTTTGTCTTGATCTCCCATGTTTGTTAATTGTACTACATGTATAAGAGAATGAACTTCAAAGTGTCATTTCTCTAACATGTATGGGTACATACATTTTATGCTCAATATGAAGTTACACTTATCCCAAATTAGATTATTAACTTTATATTTTACTAACTTTACATTAATATCATTTATATTTCTTCACTTTATATTTTCTTCTCTTTAATTTTATGCCATTTATCATCCATAACATTTTATTTTCTTTACTTTATGCATTTTTTCTTTGCTCACTTGAGCATTTATCTTATCTTTGCTCGCTTGAGCTTCTTATTTTCTTTTGCTTGTTATTAGCCACTTAATAAAGGAAAAAAAACTTAAAATTGGTTCTTTAATCCTTAGACTATGGTTACTATCCATTTTTATCTGATGCATGGTTCTTGTCTGGTCTTCATCTGATTATTATCTTTGTGTTTGAATCTAAGGGAAATGATCATCTCTTTGACTTTATGTTATTTTGAGTCTTTATATTTTGTCCGTCATATTTGTTTCCCATTAGTCAAAACCTTATTTTCAAATGTACACTCTTTTAAGCCAAAACCTTGACATTAGGTCATTGCATTTTTAAAATTTCTCATCTCCCCGATCATTTTTGGAAATAAACTTTTTAACCAAAAATAAAAAAAAATATTTCAAAAGGTTCCTATAGGATACTATAGATACATAGAGTGCTAGTACCTTCCCTTTGTATAACCAACGCTGGAACCTTCAATCTTTTCAAATGCATTGTATTTTTCTTTACTTTTAGTATTGCACTTACTTTGCATATTTATGGGTTTTATTTCACACTTTTCCCCTTTCCCTTGGTAATAATAAAGTGCGGTGGTGACTCTTGTTTATTTGCGAGTCAAGTTAACTAATAGATTGATATATGATTTTCACTACTACATAACTATGTGAAAAAATGCCAAGAAGTTGGGATAAAATCCTGACTAAACTTGTTGAAAATTTCACTAAGTATTTAGTGAAAATGTCATGACTTTATGGACTTATATCTCTAAATCTAATAATTTTTTGACATCACCAGAAATACCAAAGTTATAAAATTCATCAAGCTCTATAACTTTCATGTTGGAAGTTTTTCTTGAATCATCTTGCATCATAGTGAAAAGTTGTCATGAAGTAGTGAATTCATTAAGGCCAAAACACTTAGAATTTTTCTAAGTGTTGGAAAATTTGACTTTTTGTTGACTTTTCTTGACTTTATTGATTCTTGATGATCAAGCTTGATAATTTTGATTGGTTTGATGATTCTTGACTTTGACGTTCAATATTGACCAAAATGTCAAAGTTTGACTTTTTGTGTGATAGTTGACTTTTTATCAGTTGATCCAAATTTCAACTATGAATCACTTATATCTTTGAAGATGTCTTAAACCATATAATTAGGTCAAGATGTTGTATTTGAGCTATTTAGAAGAAAGTCTTGAAGAAAAATGGGAGGACAAATTTTGGGGAGCAACAGTTTCCCCTGTTCAATCTTCTTAAACCTGAAGAGGTAGATTGGCGAGTCTGTCATTCGTGACTTGAAGGTGGAAGATGATTGAACACTAGAGTGCCTAGAAATTTTCACTTGCTGATGCACAAAGTAATGTGTTAGTTGATTGCGCCGGAAATGGGCTTAAAGATGCCATTTCAAAAGGTGATGAAGAGTTTTCAGAAATGAGCTTATAGATGTCATCCACAGTAACTGTTGATAGAGATAGGGAGAAGTATCCGAATAAATATTTGGTCGATTTATACTGAAATAGTAGATGTCCTTTGTCTGTTTTTAACTGGAAGAAATAAATCTAACAAAAAGAGGTATTTGATTCACCTATCTATAACTGGAAGAAATAAATCTAACCAGAAGAAGTCTTTGATTCACCTGTCTTTAACTGGAAGAAATAAATCTAAACTATAAGAGGTCTTTGATTCGCCTATCTTTATCTGGAAGAAATAAATCTAACCAGAAGAGGTCTTTGATTCACCTGTCTTTAACTGGAAGAAATAAATCTAACCAGAAGAGGTCTTTGATTCGCCTGTCTTTAACTGGAAGAAATAAATCTAAACCAGAAGAGGTCTTTGATTCTCATGTCTTTAACTGGAAGAAATAAATCTAACTAGAAGAGGTCCATGATCCGCTTGTCTTTAACTGGAAGAAATAAATCTAAACCAGAAGAGGTCTTTGATTCTCCTGTCTTTAACTGGAAGAAATAAATCTAAACCAGAAGAGATCTTTGATTCGTCTGTCTTTAACTGGAAGAAATAAATCTAACCAAAAGAGGTCCTTGATTAGCCTATCTTTAACTTGAAGAAATAAATCTAAACTAGAAGAGGTCTTTGATTCTCCTGTCTTTAACCGGAAGAGATAAACCTAATCAAAAGAGGTCTTTGATTTACTTGTCTTTAACTGGAAGAAATAAATCTAACCAGAAGAGGTCTTTGATTTACCTGTCTTTAACTAGAAGAAGTAAATCTAACCAAAACAGGTCCTTAATTCGCCTGTCTTTAACTGGAAGAAATAAATCTAAACCAGAAAAGGTATTTGATTCGCCTGTCTTTAACTGGAAGAAATAAATCTAACCAGAAGAGGTCCTTGATTCACCTGTCTTTAACTGGAATAAATAAATCTAACCAGAAGAGGTCCTTAATTCGCCTATCTTTAACTGGAAGAAATAAATCTAAACCAAAAGAGGTCTTTGATTCACCTGTCTTTAAATGGAAGAAATAAATCTAACTAGAAGAGGTCCTTGATTCTCCTGTCTTTAAATGGAAGAAATAAATATAACCAGAAGAGGTCCTTGATTCTCCTGTCTTTAACTGGAAGAAATAAATCTAAACAAGAGGTCTTTGATTCACCTGTCTTTAACTAGAAGAAATAAATCTAACCAGAAGAGGTCCTTGATTCACCTGTCTTTAACTGGAAGAAATAAATCGAACAAGAAGAAGTCTTTGATTCGCCTGTCTTTAACTGGAAAAAATAAATCTAAACCAGAAGAGGTCCTTGATTCGCCTATCTTTATTTGGAAGAAATAAATCTAACCAGAAGAGGTATTTGATTCGTCTGTCTTTAAATGGAATAAATAAATCTAACCAGAAGAGGTCTTTGATTCGCCTCTCTTTAATTGGAAGAAATAAATCTAACCAGAAAAGGTCTTTGATTCTCCTGTCTTTAATTGGAAGAAATAAATCTAAACCAGAAGAGGTCCTTGATTCACTTGACTTTAATTGGAAGAAATAAATCTAACCAGAAGAGGTCCTTGATTCGTCTGTCTTTAACTGGAAGAAATAAATCTAACCATAAGAGGTCCTTGATTCGCCCGTCTTTAACTGGAAGAAATAAATCTAACCAGAAGAGGTTCTTTGAAGAAACTCGTTCATTGTTGATGGAACCCATCTGTTGACTGATCTTTTCCTAAAAAGATAAAGAATTAGTTGTATGAAATGTCATGATGCATGCATTGCGTAATGCTGTTCTCAAAATAAATGAGATTGTGCTATATGCGTTTTGTGTGCATATGTCATGATGTGTGAATGTATAATGTTATTGAAATGTATCTACGTCTGGGAAAATAAATCCTTGACTACTGTTGGAGAATTTGTTTTAGGGAAGCTAAATCTCAGATTACTGCTAGAGATGAAGAGTATGTGTATCTTCAACCTTGTTTAGAGTGCTTCTGTTGGGAAATCCTATTTACTGTTTGAGGAAAATCTGCAGGGAATGTTGATTTCTTCTTGGGGAGTAGAATTCAGGGATCTTAGTCGATCATTACTCTACTGGGGAATTTTATTCTTATATATCCTGATTTGGGGATACAAGAGATGGTTAAAATTCCAACTTTCCTGGGGAAAGTAAAGTTAACTGGTATCTGGTCGGGTTCCAGGCTTTGCTGTAACTTTTCGGGGATATCTTCAACTCTACTGAGGGAGAGGAGTTTTGTCCGTTGATTTGTAGTAGTATGATGACTAAACTCAGGTTGGGGAGATTGTAGTCCATTGGGAAAATAAACCCTGTTGAGGAAGGTATTTTGAAGACTTTACTGGGGAAATGAATTCATCCGGGGAAGAATTTTTGCAAGGTTTCTTTCTCAGCTTTGGAAAACCAAACTCGTTTGGGGAAGAGAATTTCCAAGAGATATACTGATTGGAACTCTTGATGGAGAATGTATGATTTCACTTTGTGGGGATAATCTCATTGAAGTAACTCTGTGGGGATATCCCAAATCCTTTTGTAAATGCTTATTATTGTTCTTGTGCGTACATTTATCAACAATTAATCATGTTCATATGCATATGTTCATTCAATTTTAGTCATTGGACGTTTTTGCACTCAAAACAGAAAAAATTAAATGTTTGCACTTCAAAGTATATTTGTATTGATAATCTGCCTATAAATAGGCATTTTTGTACAGGGAGACAGAAATCCTAGTAAGAGGAAGTCGTCGAAAAAGATGAAAAGAATACAAAGTGAAAACAAAAATTGCATAGCCATGTGGAAGTGATCTCACTGGGTTCCAACTCTGCTACTGCCCCCATGTCTTTGAACATCATCCATTTCCGTCGAAAGAAGTTGATTGAATTGATCTCGTACCATTTGAACTTTTGACCTTAGTAATAAATATGATTGTTAGGGATCCAACAATATATAGTCGTACCCCTTAATCCTTAACTTTTTCCTGGACCGCCCTTTCAGGTTTTCAGTCCACCAGGATACCCATTTTTTCCCAAGTCGCCCTTTCAGGTTTTCGACTTACCGGGTGTATAATCTTTTGTATATATCCCTAATTTTTGCCCGAACCCTTTTGGTTCGCCGGGATGCCCTTATTTTTTCCTAGGTAGGTCAACCTAGCGGGTCATTCTTTATGTGTAGTATTTTTTAACTATGTCCGCATTCATGGGATGTGGGAAATCTTAGTTGTCCATAGTGGTTAGTGTCATAGCACCGCCAGAGAATACTTTCTTGACAACAAATGACCCTTCGTAAGTTGGAGTCCATTTTCCCATGGGATCTCTTTGTGGTAAAATGACGCGCTTTATTACCAAGTCGCCAGCCTGGTATACTCGAGGTTTGATCTTTTTGTTGAAAGCCTTGATCATACGCTTTTGATACATTTGTGTAAAATTAAGCTTCTCAAATGCACTTTTGTTTTGATGAAGACAAAATATTTTGACAAGAAGGCAAAGATTATTGATCAAGCTAAAAGCATCTGTGGATAAAGTCTTTGGTTCAAGCACTTAGCAAATTTCAAGGTATAATGATAATACTTACTTTGAACTTAAGACATAGATGCTCAATGGTCAAAAGAAATATTTTATATTGTCTAAACTTTTACTCAAGTTTTCTAAGCAAAAAATCAATTTTCACTTGGGTGCAATCAATTTGCATATTGATGCAATCGATTGCATGCTTCAAATTTTCAAAGCATTTGCTACTGTTTCTAAGTGCAATCGATTTGCATGTTTGTGCAATCGATTACTCTCAATCAATTTTTGCTACCGACTTCAAGTGCAATCAATTTACACACTTATGCAATCGATTTCTCACTCAAAATATTTGAATTTATAGCTGTTGAAACCCCATGCAATCGATTTACACAAGGGTGCAATCGATTGCATGCTGAACGATTTTGAAAAACAACAGCTTTACTCATGCCTGTTCATAACACCATTTCATGGAAACCTTTCACTCAATCTTGACAATTGTTCATGATTCATTTGCAGGATTATATGATGTTTCAAAAGGGTGCTATGAACATATAAATACTCATTTTCAAAATCATTTGAAGTACCTCTTC
This sequence comes from Vicia faba, assembly GCA_948472305.1. Lineage (NCBI taxonomy): Eukaryota > Viridiplantae > Streptophyta > Magnoliopsida > Fabales > Fabaceae > Vicia > Vicia faba. Next base: position 1,417,287,476 of record OX451739.1, on the reverse strand, counting down.
TAATCATATTTTCTGAATTTTCAAAAAAAACAACTCAAGCTTTTATACATTTTCATACACAACTTTTCTGCACACTTTCACATATTGTCAACCAGAAAACTTTGAGCATTATATATCTTGAGTCATTTTATACTATTGTCATTGGAATAGAAGATAATCCATTGATAAAATCACTCAAAGTGATCATTGCTACTCAAACTCACTCAAATCAAATATTGCTATATACTTGCTTATTTTTTCAGGATTGTTGAAAATAAGTTCAAGTGGTTTTGTAATCTTATTTTTCCAGGATTGTTGGATACAAGTAAAGTCACCTTGAGAGGATTGTTCTCATTGTTGACATAGTGAAAATCCAAGAGGATTGTTCTTGGTCCAAGAGGATTATTCTTGGTTTTGGGTAGTTCTTGTTTAAGTTTGCCACAATAAGGAAATCTCTTTCACGTTGAAAGGGGACTGGAGTACTCTCGGACTGTGAGGAGAACCAGGATATATCGCTTGTGTCTCTTTATTTTTCTGCACTTTACTCTTTCATAAACTCACCATAAACCAGAAAAATAATATCCATCATCATTAAAACCAGAAATTTTTTAAAGTACCTAATTCACCCCCCTCTTAGGTGCACTTCGTACTTACAATTGGTATCAGAGAAGGTTATAGGTAACCTGTTCCTAAAAGATCCAGAATGGCTTCCGCAAATCAAAATCCTGTTTTCATAAATGTTGGTAGTAACAACAAGCCTCCTTTATTTTGTGGTGAATATTTTGACTTCTGGAAAATACGCATGAAGGCACATCTAGAAGCACAAGGATAAGAAATATGGGATGCCGTCGAGAATGGTCCATTTATTCCTATAACGGTAATCAATGGTGCTGGCTCATCAAAGCCTAAAGCTGCATGGGATAAAGATGACAAGAAGAAGGTTCTCTATGATAAAAAGGCAATAAATCTTCTTCAAGGTGCACTTAGCATGGATGAATTCTTCCGTGTCTCGGCATGCAAAATGGCGAAAGAAATATGGGATACCTTGGTACAAACTCATGAAGGAACTGTTAAAGTTAAAAGATCAATACTAAGTACCTTGAGTCAAGAATACGATTTATTTCGAATGCAGCCCGGAGAAACCATCCTTGACTTGCAAAATAGATTCGTGCACTTGGAAAATCATCTAAGTGCTCTTGGTAAGACTTTAACGAATGACAAACTAAATCTGAATATACTTAGACCCTTAACTAGGGAATGGTAACCAAAGGTAACAACAATTTCAGAAAAGAAAAGTCTCTCCTCAATGACTTCCGCAACGTTGTTTGGAAAACTTCAAGAATATGAAAAGGGACTCGGAAGACTTGAAAAGCATGAAAATCAAGAGAAGAAATCCAAGAATATTGCCTTAAATATTGATTCCAAGGAAGTTGAAAAGGAAGACAATCCAGAAGAATATGAAAAGTTCATGCTTCTTGTTAAAAGGATTGGTAAATTTTTTGGTAGAAATGATAGATCCCTTTCTCATGCAAAAAGAAAGAAACAATTTAAGAAAATGGAAGCTTCCATATAAACACAAGAAGTCACATGTTATAAATGCGGTAAGCAATGTCATATCAAGTCAGATTGTCCAAAACTCTAAAAGAAAGGTGGCTACAAAAGCAAAAAGGAACTTAAGAACAAAAAGTCCTATGTTTTATGGGAGGATAATGAAATAAGTTCTTCGTCCGATTCTGATAGTGATGAAAGTGCAAATCTAGCATTGATGGCCTCACACCATTCTGATAATGAAGATGATGAGGTTAGTAATGAATTTTCTCTTTTTGATAGTGATGCACAAGGTGCTATAGATGAGCTATTAAATGAATGCAATATTCTATATAAAACTATTTCATCTCAAAAGAAACAAATTTCATCTTTAGAAGAAAAATGTGAAACTATGGAAAAAGATTTCAAAGAAGAAAAACAAAAATTAAGTGATGAACAAAAATAGAATTTTGCATGCAAAAATTGTGAATCACTCTCTTTCCAAATTGTCCAATTAAAAAGAGTTATTGAAAGATATGAAAAAGGTCAAATTGGATTGGAAGGTGTTCTTAGCCAACAAATATATTCCAATGATAAAAGTGGACTTGGATATTCAAGGTTTTCAAAACCAAGTTCTAATAAAACTATCTTTGTTAAGGCTAGTGATCAATCATCCAAAGAGAAAGTGAAGAAACCTAAAGTGGTTCATCACTATCCTAAAAAGAAAAAATTTCCTAAGAAGATTTCTTATCCATCTAGATATAGAAGTAACTTTGAACCTACCTGTTTTTATTGTGGTATTAAAGGCCATACACCTAATGCTTGCTATGTTAGAAACTTTGGTATGGCAAGTGGACATTATGTGTGGGTAAAGAAAGGTACTAATTATGAAGGACCAAAAGCAACTTGGGTACCTAACAAAAACTAATTTGTTTTGTAGGTATGCTTGAAGACTGCATGCAATATTTGGTATCTTGATAGTGGTTGTTCAAAGCATATGACGGGAGACTTAAACCAATTTTAAAATCTAGTTCTAAAGGCCAAGGGTTTTGTCACTTATGGAGACAATAATAAGGGAAGAATTATTGGCAAAGGAAAAGTTGGTGCTCCACCTTTCACATCCATTGAAGATGTTCTTTATGTTGAAGGACTAAAGCACAATATTCTTAGTATTAGCCAACTTTGTGACAAAGGCTTCAAGATCAAGTTCACCAAAGATGAATGCTTGATAGAAGACGAAGTCACACATGAGGTTATACTTAAAGGTAAAAGAATTAATAATATATTCATGATTTCCCTTGATGATCCATCCTTGAAGGTAAAATGTCTCATGGCGAACAACGATGATTCATGGCTTTGGCACAAAAGAATTGCTCATATTCACATGGAACACTTGAATAAACTAATAAAGCATGATCTTGTCATTGGGTTTCCTAAGAGAAATTTTGTCAAAGATAGACTTTGTGATGCTTGTCAAAAAGGGAAGCATACTAAATCAACTTTCAAATCTAAGAATGTGGTGTCTACTACAAGGCCACTACAATTGTTGCATATGAACTTATTTGGTCCATCAAGAACAAGAAGTCTTGGAGGTAATGTATATGCTTTGGTTATTGTTGACGATTTCTCTAGATATACTTGGACATTCTTTTTAGAGCAGAAAAGTGATGCATTCAAGGCATTCAATAAGTATGCTAAATAAATTCAAAATGAGAAGTCTCTAACAATTGCCTCCATAAGAAGTGATCATGGCGGAGAATTTTAAAATGCTCTATTTGAAGAAATTTATGGAGAACATGGAATATCTCACAACTTCTCGGCACCAAGGACTCTTCAAAAAAGTGGAGTGGTGGAAAGAAAGAATAGGTCTCTTGTAGAGCTTGCAAGAATGATGCTTAGCGACTCAAATCTTCCAAAATATTGTTGGGCGGATGCGGTGAGCACGACATGTTTTGTTAGAAATAGAGTTAACATAAGACCAATCTTGAAGAAAACTCCATATGAACTTTTCAAAGGGAGGAAACCAAACATTGCTTTCTTTCACATTTTCGGTTGCAAGTGCTTTGTCTTAAACAACGACAAAGACCTTGATAAGTTTGATGAAAAATCCGATGAAGATATTTTTCTTGGCTACTCTCTTTCTAGTAAGGCATATAGAATTTATAACAAAAGAACTTTAACAATTAAAGAATCAATGCATGTATCTTTTGATGAATCTAACCCCTCCAAGGAGGATAATATTATTTGTAATGATGATGATAAAATACTAGAAGGTCCTCAAGAAAATACTTCCAAAGATCAACCAATTCAACAAGAAGAATCACCCCAACAAGAATCAAATTTCAATGATCTACCAAAAGAATGGAGAACTCATAGAGATCATCCTATCAATAAAGTAATTGGTGATATAAGTCAAGGTGTGACAACAAGACTAAATCTCAAAGTTGCTTGTCTAAACATGGCTTTTGTCTCTCAAATTGAACCTTCCAAAGTTGATGAAGCCTTAGGCGATAACCAATGGAATGCTATCAACGAATCCACAATGACCCGGATCAATGATTTTCACACAGATGTGAATCAACAATTTTCCTACCTTTACTCTTACCTTCACATACCTCCATATGACCCCAATAATCCTACTGTACCTCCACCATATTACACAGAACCTCCTCTACAACAACAATTTCCAAATCAAGGATCCTGGTTCTATAACAACCGTGACATGAATCAACCATAAAGTTTATGTCCAACTTTGTTATGTCTACTATTTTTCTGTTATGTCCTTGTTGCGTTATGCTACGTTTTGTTTGTTGTTGTTCAGATTTCCTTGTAATTGTTATGACTATGTCTATGACTATTTTTTGATGCATGATTGATTAAGTTTTTTAAATGTTGTTTTATTATTGTCCATTTTTATTGCATCTTTCCCTTCTTTTTGATAATGTCAAAGGGGGAGAAGGATGTGGCTCTTTATACTTGTATATTTCCTGTCTTAAAATTCTAAGGTACTCTTCAACCAAGATGAACAAATTCAAAGGATTCCAATCTTCTCATACAAAGGGGGAGTTATGCATCTTAGGTGGAGAAGTTTCTTTCCGGAAATTACAACGCATCAAGAAATATCATTTGTCATCATCAAAAAGGGGGAGAATGTAAAATCAAGCTTCTCAAATGCACTTTTGTCTTGATGAAGATAAACCATTTCTACAAGAAGGAAAAGATTATTGATCAAGCTAAAAGCATATGTGGATAAAGTATTTGGTTCAAGCACTTAGAAAATTTCAAGGTATAATGATAATACTTACTTTGAACTTAAGACATAGATGCTCAATGGTCAAAAGAAATATTTTATATTGTCCAAACTTTTACTCAAGTTTTCTAAGCAAAAATTCAATTTTCACTTGGTGCAATCGATTTGCATATTGGTGCAATCATTGCATGCTTCAATTTTTCAAAGCATTTTCTACTGGTTCTAAGTGCAATCGATTTGCATGTTTGTGCAATCAATTACTCTCAATCAATTTTTGCTACTGACTTCAAGTGCAATCAATTTACACACTTGTGGAATCGATTGCTCACTCAAAATATTTGAATTTCTAGCTGTTGAAACCCCGTGCAATCAATTTACACAGGGGTGTAATTGATTGCATGCTGAACGATTTTGATAAACAACAACTTTACTCATGCCTGTTCATAACACCATTTCATGGAAACCTTTCACTCAATCTTGGCAATTATTCATGATTCATTTGAAGAATTATATGATGTTTCAAAAGGGTGCTATGAACATATAAATACTCATTTTCAAAATCATTTGAAGTACCTCTTCCAATCATATTTTCTGAATTTTCAAAAAAACAAACTCAAGCTTTTATACACTTTCATACACAAGTTTCTGCACACTTTCACATATTGTCAACCAGAAAACTTTGAGCATTATATATATTGAGTCATTGTATACTATTGTAATTTGAAGAGAAGATAAATTCATTGATAAAATCACTCAAAGTGATCATTGATACTCAAACTCACTCAAATCAAATATTGCTATATACTTGCTTATTTTTTCAAGATTGTTGAAAATAAGTTCAAGTGGTTTTGTAATCTTGTTTTTCCAGGATTTTTTGATACAAGTAAAGTCACCTTGAGAGGATTTTTCTCATTGTTGACATAGTGAAAATCCAAGAGGATTGTTCTTGGTTTTGGGTAGTTCTTGTTTAAGTTTGCCACAATAAGGAAATCTCTTTCATGTTGAAAGGGGACTGGAGTACTCTTGGACTGTGAGGGGAACCAGGATATATTGCTTGTGTCTCTTTATTTTTCTGCACTTTACTCTTTCATAAACTCACCATAAACCAGAAAAATAATATTCATCATCACTAAAACCAGAAAATTTATAAAGTACCTAATTTACCCCCCCTCTTAGGTGCACTTCGTACTTACAATTTGACCATGACAAACAGCAACCAATCTTTTTTCATCGATCAAGTTCAAATGATCTAACCTAGTTTGAATCAATTCTTCTTTACCCAAGTCTGCTTCTTTCATAATCCTCAGAGAAGGAATCTGAACTTCAACAGGCAGGAAAACTTCCATGCCATGGACTAATGAGAAATGGGTTTCCCCAGTTGATGTTTGAGCCGAAGTACGGTAGCCGTGAAGAGAAAATGGTAGCATCTCATGTTAGTATTTATAGGTCACCACCATCTTTTGCACAATCTTCTTTATGTTCTTATTAGCAGCTTCCACTGCACCATTCATCTTAGGTCTGTATGGAAAGGAATTGTGATGTTTGATTTTGAACTGCGTGCAGAGTTCAGTGATCATGGCATTGTTGAGGTTGGTTCTGTTGTTAGTGATAATTCTTTCAGGGATACCGTATCGATAGATGAGGTTATGCTTAATAAACCGGGCTACAACATTCTTGGTGACTGAGGCAAATGAAGCAGCTTCGATCCATTTGGTAAAGTAGTCAATGGCGACGAGGATGAAATGATGTCCGTTGGAGGCAGTGGGATTGATTTCTCCGATCATGTAAATTCCCCATATTGCAAATGGCCATGAAGCAGTCATGACGTTTAAAGGTAATGGAGGCACATGAACCTTGTCGGCATAGATTTGACACTTATGGAAAGTCCTCGAGTGATGGTGACAATCAGTTTCTATAGTCGACCAATAGTAACCAGCCCTCAGAATCTTCTTGGCCATAGTGTGCCTGCTAGAGTGAGTTCCGAAGATACCTTCATGCATGTCTTCCATGATCTTTTCTTCTTCCTTATTGTCGATACAACGGAGCAGAGTAGAATCATGGTTACGCTTGTATATGATTCCATTGCTTAGGAAGAATTTGGATGAGAAACTTCGCATGAATTTCTTATCATTAATTGAGACTCCCTCAGGATATTCTTGTGCTTCAAGGTAACTTTTCACCTCATGGTACCAAGGCTTCTCCTCATCCGTGTCGATCTCATAACAGTGTGCAGGTTCGTCAAATATTTTGATGGAAATTCTGGGAGCTTCGTTGTCCCAATTGACCTAGAACATAGATGACATAGTTGCTAAAGCATCTGCCAACTGATTTTATTCCCTCGAGATATGTTCAAAGGTGGCCTCCTCGAAGTAGGGGGTCAAGGTTAGCACAAGTTCTTTGTAAGGGATCAAATTTGGATGCTTGATATCCCACTCTCCTTTAACTTGACTTACCACCAAGGTTGAATCTCCGTATACACACAAGAATTTGATTCTTAGGTCAATGGCAGCCTTTAGACCCAAGATGCATGCTTCATACTCATCCATGTTGTTGGTACAATCGAAGGAAAGTCTGGCCGTGAAAGGTGTATGGCAACCTTCGGGAGAAATGATCACATCACCAATTCCGTTACCCAAAGCGTTGGAAGCTCCATCAAAAACCATAGTACATCAGGATCCTTGTTCAGGTCCTTCATACAGTCTAGGCTTTTCACAGTCGATTATCAACATGATATTCTCGTCCAGGAATTCAAAGTTCATGGATTGGTAGTCCTCAACAGCTTGATGGGCCAAATGATCCGCCAATACACTTCCCTTTATTTCTTTTTGTGTAGTGTACTGGATATCGTATTCAGTCAATATCATTTTCCATCTAGCTATTCATCCTAAGAGAGATGGCTTCTTGAAGATATACTTGATGAGATCCATCTTATAAATCAATAAAGTGGTGTGAGTCAACATATACCATCTTAGCCGGCGAGTAGCCCATGCTAAAGCGCAACAAGTTTTCTCGAGCAGTGAATATTTGGTTTCACAATCGGTAAACTTTTTGCTAAGGTAGTATATCGTGTGCTCTTTTTGGCCAGAATCGTCATGTTGTCCCAACACACACCCCATTGAATTCTCTAATACAGTCAAGTACATAATTAGAGATATTCCTTCAATTGGAGGAATCAGGATTGGAGGTCTTTGTAAGTACTCCTTAATCTTGTCAAAAGCTGCTTGGCAATCGTCGTTCCATCTGACTACTTGATCTTTCTTCAATAGTTTGAAGATTGGCTCACAAGTAGCAGTTAAGTGAGATATGAACCGAGAAATATATTTGAGTCGACCTAAGAAACCCCTGGTCTCCTTCTCAGTATAGGGAGCTGGCATTTCTTGTATGGCTTTGAATTTCACAGGGTTTACTTTGATACCTTTGCCACTGACGACAAACCCTAAGAGTTTTCCCGATCTTACTCCAAAGGTGTATTTATTGGGATTTAGCCTCAACTTGTATTTTTTCAACCTATCAAATAGCTTGTGTAAATGATCAAGATGTTCTTCCCCAGTCTGCGACCTTGCAATCATATCATCCATATAGACTTGTATCTCATGATGAATCATGTCATGAAATAGAGCTACCATAGCTTGTTGATAGGTTACCCCTGCATTCTTCAAGCCGAAAGGCATGAACTTGTAACAAAAGGTGCCCCACTGTGTGACAAAAGTGGTATTCTCCATGTCTTCGAGAGCTATTTTGATCTGATTGTAACCAGAGAAACTATCCATGAAGGAGAATACTTTATGTTGAGCACTATTGTCGACCAAGACGTCAATATGTGGTAGCGAGAATTCATCCTTGGGGCTTTTCCTATTCAAATCCCTATAGTCCATGCACATACAGACTTTTCCATCTTTCTTAGGCATCAGGACCATATTTGCAACCCACTGCGGGTATGACGTTACTGCTAGAAAGCCTGCATTGAATTGCTTCATTACCTCAGCTTTTATTTTCTCAGACATGTCTGGCCGCATGCGATGGACTTTTTGCTTGCCTGGAGGACAAACTTCCTTTATTGGTAGATGGTGAACTACAATATTAGTATCAAGCCCTTGAATATCTTCGTATGACCAAGCGAACACTTCAACATAGCCATGCAACATCTGGACCAATCGTCTCTTGACACCGTCTTCTAAGTTGGCATCGATCTTGACTTCCCTCTTGTCTGCCTTGGCACCTAGGTTGATCACTTTAACTGGTTCTTCGTGCGGTTGAATGGCCTTTTTCTCTTGTATCAAAAGTCTGGCGAGTTCCACATGTATTTCATAATCTTCCTCACCTTCATCTTCGACTTGATAGATTAGATTTTCAAAGTCATAGATGGAAATAGTAGAGTTGTTGTCAATGGGATCCGGAGTGGATGTGGATCTGCAAATATGTGTGTGTGTGTGTGCATATAAGGTCACATGGCTTTTTTTTTTGAAAATGAAATGAAGTAAAGAAAGACAATGAGCGTAGAATTTGAATGAAAAATAGTCCAATGTTTTTCATTAAAATGAGCATATGGCATATGAAAATGACAAACCCTTAACAAATGGACCACTGTGCCCAAGGCAAGGCACATGGCTTAAAGTCATTGTTTCAATAGAAATTATAGACAGAGTTCTTAAAGTAATAAAAACAGTAAATGGAATTTACTCCTGGTTGAAGGAGAATGGGATGAAGTCCTTGGTCTGCCAGTTGTCGAGTCCACCGTCAGCAGTCGGGTAGATCCAATCATCAAAGTCGCAATCAACATCAGAGCCTTCAAGGGCATTAATCTCATGGTTACTAATGCGAAGAGGTGGTTTCCCTATGAGAGCATGTCGAACCTCCTTTTGAGCTTTAGAAGTGAAGCCCAATCCAGATTTGTCTGACTTGAAAGGGAAATCAGGAAGTTGTCCCCAAATGGTACAACCTCCTTCTTCAATAACAACACGAGCATCATTGAGAGAAGCCATCCTTGGTGTATCTTTATCAACTTCGGGAGTGTCAGGAGTGGCATTGGCAACAAAAACCAGGGAGACACCACTTCAAAGGCTTGCCAAGAAGTTTCAATGAACTCGCCGTCCATTTCAACATATTTGAATGAATTTAGATGTCTAATCATAAACTCTTATTCACCATAAACGGTAACAATTTTCCCTTGACTGGATATTTCGACTTTTGATGTAGTGTGGAAGTCACCACACCTGTCCCATGTATCCATGGGCGTCCAAGCAGGAAAGAATAATCAGGACAAATATCCATCACATAAAATATTGAGTTGAAGACTTGAGACCTAACTTTTATAGGGAGATCAACCTCTCCACGGACCATCCTTTTAGAACCATCAAAAGCCCTTACTACAATGTCGTTGGGTTTTAAAACCAGTCCATCATAATCTAGCCTATCCAATGATCCTTTAGGTAAGACATTGAGAGAAGATCCAATATTCACTAATACATGTGCCAGGGTAGTGCCCTTGCATTCTATGGAACTATGGAGAGCTTTGTTGTGATTCTTCCCTGTCGGGGTCAAATCTGCATCAGAGAACCCTAAACAGTTGTCGACAATCAAGCTTGCTACACATTTTTCAAATTGGTCGGCCGTGGTTCCTTGAGGGGCATGTGCATTTTTCAAGAACTTTATCAGGGCTTGAGCATGTGCATCGGAACATAGCAACAATGACAGCATAGAAATCTTCGAGGGTGTTTGCTCTAACTGTTCCACTATCTTATAGTCACTTTTTTTTGATAATTTTTAAAATTTCCTCCATCTCTTGGTTAGATGGGTCCTCAATGGTAATATCTTTTGCGGGCTCCTCCGTCAGGGAAGGCTTAGTCATTTTTCCCTCTCCTCGAGTATCAATAACAGGTTTAACAACAGTAATACAAATGGCTGTAGTAGTGGTTGTCGGAGGTGAAATCTCTGGAGAAACGATCCTCCATGTCCTAGTAACTTTACTTGATCCATCAATGTTTGTAATGTGAACAGTTTTCTTTTCATCAATCCATGAATCTTGTTTGATACCATGGTAATACACTTCCGCCCCATAATTCCAAGGCACCGCCTTATCAGAAGTGTAGGGGACTGGCCCCGGTGTGGTGATAATTAGTGGAGCTATTCTTGGTTCAATGAGAATTCTAATAGGACCTTTGGAGGTGATCCTAATAGGTTTATTTGAGATAGTAATGATGGACACGTCTTTAAATTCTTGAGATACACTTTGGGTCAAACTTTTCACAGGTGGAGTTCTTTCAAATAAAATCTCATAGCTATCCATCAGGTGTTGGACACCTTTCTTCAACCATTCACAACCATTAATTTGTACAACACATCAACAACAGTCTTCAAGGAAGCCAGGGAATACCCTGGCTTTCAACAAATTCTTTTTAACAATCTTCAAAGGGGTGGTCAAATCTTTGATGGAGGAAACAAAAGAGGAATCTTCAATAACATTGACACCCTTACCATGATTTGGTATGGGTGCAGTGATCACGTTAGGAGTTGGCGGAGGGTCGAATTCAATGGTCTTGTTATTAATAAGATCTTATATTTTGCATTTCAGCGCCCAACAATGATCAGTGTCATGTCTGGGACTATTGGAGTGGTATGCACATTTGGCATTCAGGTTATATTTTGATGATGAAACATTGGGATTTGAAGGGGGATCCCTCAATGTTACCAAATTAGCTTTCAATAGGTGTTGCAGAGCTTGAGATAGTGACATGTTGATTATGGTAAATTGTCTCCTCGGGATGTTAGGCCTTTGCTGATTAGCTTGTTATTGTGGTTGTTGAGTAGAAGTTGGACTGGGGATTAGAACTGCACTTACTGACTGATGACGGTCCTTCCTAGCATGACTCCTTGACCCATACACAACATTAGTCTCTTTTTTACCAATAAATGGCTTTTTTACAACATTTGAGGTGGAGGCCATGGGTATCTTCCCGCTTTTAATCCCGATTTCAACCCTCTCACCAGTCAAGATCAATTCAGTGAATCTGGATGGTGAACTTCCAATCAGTAAGTTGAAAAATGGTCCAATCAATGTTCCCATAAACATGTATACCAACTCTCTATCATTTAAAGGTGGCTGCACCCTGCCAACCAGGTCTCTCCACTTTTGAGCGTATCCTTTGAAGCACTCGTTTGAACTCATGGTCATTCCTTATAATTGCACCCTAGTTGGCGCAAGATCAGCGTTATATTGATATTAGAGGTAAAAGGCAGTGGATAAATCCTCCAAAGTATGGATGTTAGTCCCTTCCAATAGGTAAAACCACTCCAACTACGTCCTAACTAGACTTTCTTGAAAAAGTGCACCCACAGTTTCTTATCAGTGGTATGTGGCTGAATTTTACGGACATAAGATCTTAGATGAAGCTTCGGGCATGAGGCACCACCGTACTTGGAAAAAACAGGGATCTTGAATTTATGGGAAATGACTACCCCAGGAACCAAACCAAAGTCACCAAAGTCCAAGCCAGTCACAACTTGGATTTCCATAACTTTCAATATGTCTTCTAGTTGCTTATACTTGTCATCGACCGGTGGATATTGCTCTTCAAAATAATCCTCGTCTTCATAGATTTGATTGTTTCCACCACTAGCACGGGTGCTCCTAGCATCTTCATCTTGATTCTCATCCTCTTCGGAGGAGTTTTCTTCAACTTGAACTTGTCTGGATGGCCCTTTAAACATCTTCCCCATGTTGATTACGACTTTCTTCTTTGTCGTCTTCTTTGTGACAAGAAGTGTCATCATTTCTTGCTTCCCCTTTGCTAAGTAGAGTAGAGTTTCTTGAAATTGAGAGTTTTGAGTCTGCAAGTCATTCACAATTTGCTCGAGATCCATATTGTACTGAAATAAACATTAGAAAGATGAGGAAACCTGTATCGGAAAACCTGCTTATGATATGATGCATGTTATGCAAATGCAATGTTTTCAAGGATTTTATGGAATTTAAATTTGGTAGACAAAGAGGAGACAACAAACATTAATTGCATTAATAATTTCATGAATTACAAATGCCTCTTGGGCTTACAAAGGTTACAAAATAAACTCCTAAGACAAAAACATAAAGGCTAAAGTTTCCCATGGGCGCATCCTTTTTGGTGCAATGTAGACATTCAAACTTCTCTCTTCATGAAGTTCCCTCGTGAGCTCCAAAACCTTCTTCTCGCTTGCGTAGAACTGTGCTTCAAAGTCATCTCATTCCCCTTTGAGTTGAATCCACGATCTTTGAAATTCCTCGAAGTCGGTAGGTATGTCAGGATGAATAAGAGTGTAAGGAGTGTCTCCCTCAGTAACGGGCTCCATAATCACAGGTAAGATGGCTGGGTAAGGCATCATGGGAATTTGAGCATGAGTTCGTACCCACTTGAGGTAATGCTCAAGAGGGATGGAATTCTTATGCCCCAAAGTCTTGCTATCCACCTTGTTTACCATTCTCTAAGCTCATACGAACCTTTGACGATAGCCTTGGATGCCGCCCTCGTAGTAGAATACCAAACCTTGTATGAGCGCATCATGGGAGCCATCTCTTCGTGCATACCCAAACTATCGTAATGCAAGAGAAGGGTTATAGGTGATACCTCCCCTAATACCCAAGTATGGAACATTAGGGAACTCCCCACAACAGTCAATGATGGTAATATCCTCCAAATATCGGGAACACCAATGAATATTCGAGTGTGAGAGTGACATCATCCTTTGAGAACATGTCAAGCCTTGCTCATTCTTCAACATTGATCGAGGTAGGTACGAAATAAACCACCTAGAAAAAAATGTAATGCAACACAAAAGAGTCCCCCTCTTCTTCATGGTGCGAGTGTGGAAACAATGTAGAATGTCTCCAAGCAAAGTAGGTACGAGATTACGAGAGAGAAAAACCTTGTCGGCATTCACATCTACGAGTTGGTCCGGATTGGGAAATACAACCAAACCATAGATTAGAAGGGCCAAGACATCCTCAAAAGCTTGAAAATCCATATCTTACCAAAACAAACGAGCCTTTTCCAACAGGAACTTTTCTAAGGAACCCTTAACTCCACTCCTTGTTTCCCAATTTGCCATAATGTCGAATCTCTTCAAATGCAAGGCTTTGGAAATAACCTCGGGCTTTGGAGTTTCCTCTAAACCGGTGAATGTAATTTGATCAAGCACATGCACTCCTAGCAGTTGAGAGAATTCTTCTAATGTAGGCACCAATTGGTAGTCGGGAAATGTAAAGCAATAATGCGTAGGATCAAAGAATTGGAAGAGCACACACATCATTTCTTCTTGGAAGTTTGAGGTAGCCAAGTTGAGAAGTCGACCATATTTCTTGGTGAAGGGAGAATCTCCAGGAACCCTTGATGCTAACTCTTGAAGTTGAGGAAGCACTTTCACGAAGTTGACTCGGATGGTATTTTTACGAGTGGAAGCCATGTCCTACAAAACAAAACAAAAATAAATTCCTAAATCCTTGAAATGGTTAGTGAGAATGCTTATGATGTTATGATGTCATGAATAATTAATCACAAACAAAGCACATAAAGACCTTAGGATTAGGCTTGCATGGGTTTCATAGGTAAGTACCCTCTTGAACTTTAGTTGGTTTAACCTGTCCTAGAAAGTAAACGACTTCTAGGGAATCTCAATATCATTGATCTTTCTACATTGGGCATTATTTTAGCATAATCAATCTTTTCTTGCAGCCAAAATACCGCAAAAGTCTGATCTCAATGAGTGTAATATCGAGTATCAACCAATCTTCAGCTTTGCACCAAAGTCGGCTATCTCACTAATTCCTAATGTCCAAGTTGTTCAACTAAAGGTTCTATGGTCAGTTAGTGCTTCATGACAACATACAACGCCCCCATATTCTCCTCGATTCAACACAAGGGATACCGGTACCAAAAAATGTGTCACACTAATGTAGCCATTGTTTCAACCATATCGGTCTACGCTGTACAATCTCCATAATCTATTGCTACTTACCTAATGGTGTTCCCAGATCCGGGTAGAGGATCTATACAAAACCCAAACACCCTTTTAAAAGCAAGCAACTCAAACAATGAAGGCATTTAAATGTGATCTAGTCTCTAAGGTAAATCCACTTTAATTAAACTCCCGATCAGAGTCACCGGTTCTATAATACGGTGGGAGAACTGACTTGGTGTTTTGCGTTTTATCGCAATTATTGCGGATAGCAAGAGTCGCCACCAACTTTTCTTTTATCCAATAAAGGAAATTGTGAAAAGAACAAGAAAGATCTTTTAAGAGTTTTCTTGAGTTCGGGGGGTAGGTTATGAAAAGGGAAGGTGTTAGCACCCTTTTTATCCGTAGTCATCTACGGGCTCTTATTTGCTAGCTTACTTTGAAATTCTTTGTAAATGTTTTTGTGTTTTGTGTAAGTTTGAAAATATTTTGAAAAGGACTTTGTTGCGGAAAACTTTGTAATGATTCTCGTCTTTATAAGAATGTATACAAAGTGTTGGTTTTGAAAATAGTTCAAGGAGATGTTTGTTTTGGAAAGATGTTTTGAAAGTGTAAGTGTGAAGATGGTTTTATTTGTGAGCAAGCAACTACGAGCATTCTACCTACTAAAAAAAGTCTTAGTTCTTTTCCTCCTTCTTTAGATAGTGTTATTTTACCATTAGTTAGTAAGCAACCATATTATTGGATGTGAAGGGACAGACGTGGGTCATCATACAGTAATAGAAGGAAACATTGTAGGACACCTTAGCAATTTGTCGTAAGGGACCAAGATTGTTTACCGAAGGCAACATCGAAGGGTTATCGAGGGACTACAATATTTTAATCGAGAGTCTTTTGCTAAAACATCCCACGTTCGAGGGACATGACTGTTTATATCTGAGGCAACAAGTGTGGGTTACCCTAGAGGTGCATGGGTGCAAAGTGTGTTGTTTTCATTTGAATTTTCTTGAATTAGGGTTGTCTATTTTTTGGTTTTAAGTCTTTCCATACAAACTCTAATTACTAGCAATAATAAGGAAAGTGAAATTGCGGAAATTAAATGTCCTATGTTATTACAACACTTTGGGAATAGGGTGCACAAGTTTGTGAATGGGGGGAAGAAAGCAATAAAGCCCTAATTACTATTACGAACCAATAATGATCCAAAAATAACAGCAAAAAGTCTCAAAATCAAGATTTTTGGTGTCTGGGCTGACACGGGCCGTGTCCTGTGACACAGGCACCCGTGTCAGGAGCTATAATAACCCCTGCATGTTTTTTATCCTGTCCCAGCTAAGTTGACACGGGTCGTGTCCTATGACACGGGAACCCGTGTCAAGACCCTATCCTGCCATTTTGTCAAGTTTTCAATCCCAGTTGGATTGACACGGGCCGTGTCCAATGACACGGGGACCCGTGTCATCTCCTTGCCTTGCCTTTTGTCCTGTTTTCAATCTGTTAGATTGAAACAGGCCATGTCCTGTGACACGTGCACCCGTGTCAGACCCATGCCTTGCCTTTTATACTGTTTTCTCCCTGGCACGACCCATGTCAGGTGACACGGCCCGCCATGTCAGGCCTCCTTAAGCATTTTTTTTGGAATTTTGAGTGTTTGCAACTCTTCTGCTCTGATTTATCCTATTTTGTTCTTTTGAAAAAAGAAAGTAAATTATGTATGGATGAGGATATCACAGTTTGAGAAAAATTACCTCTTGAAGAAAAGTTGAAGCCTCTTCTAGCTGTTCTAGGTGTAATGTTATGATTGATTAATCTCCCTTGTTCCTCACTAAAGCTACTCCAGTCATTGCTTTATGCTGAAAGTTGTTTGAACCTTCCTGTAACACGGTGAGAGAACTGACTTGGAATGTTTTGTGTTTGATCGCAATTGTTGCGGATAGCAAGAGTCGTTACCGACTTTTCTTTTATCCAAATAAAGGAAAGGGTGAAAAGAACAGAAAAGACCTTTGAGATTTATTTTCTTGAGTTCGGGGGGTAGATTATGAAAAGGGAAGGTGTTAGCACCCTTTTCATCCATAGTTATCTATGGGCTCTTAGTTTCTTGCTAGATCACTGTCTTTTGTTTGAAAGTGTGTGAAACAACCTGGCTGAACCGTCATCTTGTAATGAAATATCAATGGAGTCGCCACCGAACATCTTTTATCCCGCCGAAAGGGAAAGGTAAACATCGAGAAAACATGAAAAGGGAGAAATCACGGTCTTTCGATCGAGAGATCAGGTAAGGGAGTCTGTTACGCGAGGGGAAGGTATTAGCACCCCACACGGCCGTAGTACTCTACGGTATCCACTCTTGTTGTCTAGTCTAATGGGTGTGGTCAAAACCTATGTCTATGGCTTAAAGCTAAAAAGGGAATGCATGCGAAAGAAAAAAAAGAAAACAATGTAGGGAAAATAAAAGTTGTGCTCGGTTGGGCCCTACCCCAATGCCTACGTATCCCTTTTAAGGAATCAGAGCAGCCGTAGTCCGGCTCATATATTCTGGTTGGTTTGTGTTTTTTAGTTAAGACAACAAAAACAGTCAAGATGGCAAAACATCAAATAAAACAACAAACAAATAATATGGTAAAACATCGGCTAAATAATAACAAAGTAACATGTCAAAGATAGCGAAACACAAAATGATAAAACATCACACCTAACAATGGCATGGAGAGTCAAAGTAGGATAACCAACATGTGCGATGGCGAAACATCGGCTTCAAACAAATGTGCGATGGCAAAACATTGACTATAAGATAACAAGGTATCATGGCAAAGATGGTGAAACATCAATAAACCGGATGACAAAACATCACACCTAACAATGATATCGAGAATCAAAGTAGGATAACAAACATATGCGATGGCGAAACATCGGCTTAAAACAAATGTGCGATGGCGAAACATCTGCTATAAGATAACAAGGTATCATGGCAAAGATGGCGAAACATCAATAAACCGGATGACAAAACATCACACCTAACAATGATATTGAGAATCAAAGTAGGATAACAAACATGTGCGATGGCGAAACATCGGCTTCAAAAAAATGTGTGATGGCAAAACATCAGCTATAAGATAACAAGGTATCATGGCAAAGATGGAGAACATCAATAAACCAGGTTTAAAAACAAAGCCAAGAGGCGCATAAATAAATAAGATTGATTTATATCTTTTACCTTGAAGAAGGGTTTGAGTTTATTAGAGGTGTTTTATGATTTGCCAAGAAAACAATTTTTGTTTTAAGATGCAAAATGCAAAGGAAGGAAAAAACAACTAAGGGAAACTAGCCTAGCACTATCACTAGTGTTATCATACAATGATTGACCCTAAGGTTGAGGATAATGGAAAATCCTACCCTATGCTAGCATACATGGATTCCTACCTTAATTAACATGTCAAAGGAAGCTTAACAAATCTATCCTATAGGGAACAGGCAATGAGAGCGAAGTCGTGATCTCAATTTCTAAATTGAGTGACTCATCGATCAAAAGTTAAAAAAACAAACACAAACACAACACATGTATCAAACAAAACAGAGGGCCTCTTGACATATATCAACAACAGAGGTCCCATCATGCAACATAGAACTATGAAAATAGAAGAAAGGAAATAGTGCAATACCAAACTTATAACTATCCGTAGCAACTGAGAAAGAATAAAAGAAACCCATAGAACTTCAAGCGAGCTAGCATCAACAGACAAATCAAGTCAGAAATTACGCCATCAGGATGTAAGTATTGAGATTTTCAGATAAGAACAGATCCCATGGGCAAAGTATAGCATTCATAATCACATACATATATCCTGCATAGACTATCAAATATGACAAGCACAAGAGTAGTACCAATATAATAAATTGTGTTCCACAAATAAAGTGAAACACAGTAGCCTCAAGTCAAAAATGGAAAACTTTTCTCAGAGTACCTCGCGCATTCAACAACCAAGTTAGTATTCCCATAAATAGAATGATGACTCACATAAGGGATGGATGATGACACCATAATGAAGTGAAAAAACATGATAGCAACTATCAAAACATTAGATATGATAGACAGAAAGAAACAAGCATATGCACAATTTGGTAAAAAGTTAGAGGAATGTCTCTCATTTCTATCACCATATTGAATTGACAATTGAATATCAATCAAGGATCATGGGAGATTGAGAAGAATACAATTAAAGACCATGAAGGTCAGTAGCAACCACAATTCAAACATACTCAAATACTTCATCGCAGCTCACAAGCATAATAGAAGAGGAATCTCACACAATGCATCAAAGACTTAGATCTCAAGCTAACCATGGAAAAAAGTCAAACAAGGACAAAATTAGAGAGTTTGTAACAATCAAAGATTTGAAGTAAAGCTTCCAAAACATGATTAGGACATGATCAAAAGGTTAAACTGTTGATTCTAAAACATGCTGCACAAGTGCATTCAAAATGCTCAAAAATTCAACAAGGATAAAAGAAAGAAGCCAAACTCCATTCATGATTAGATCTCAAGCTAACCATGGAAGAAAGTCAAACAAGGACAAAATTAGAGAGTTTGTAACAATCAAAGATTTGAAGTAAAGCTTCCAAAACATGATTAGGACATGATCAAAAGGTTAAACTGTTGATTCTAAAACATGCTGCACAAGTGCATTCAAAATGCCTAAAAAATTCAACAAGGATAAAAGAAAGAAGCCAAACTCCATTCATGATTAGAACTAACTTAAGTAATAGGGATAAATTACTCTCAAGTATTCATGAGACTATCATTGAAGTATCATTTCCCTTCATGTTATCATTGGCCATCTAATGACCTCAAACTCAAATTGAAAGCTCAAGTTTCAAAGTGAAGATCAACAAGAAAGCAAAAAGTCATAAAACATGCATCAAAAGGTTCAATCATTCAAACATGGGGCATTAAGTGAAATGACTTGAGTTTATGTGGATAAACAGAATCAACATGATCATTAGGTGCCCAATTATAGGCCTCACTCAAGTTCATTGACCATCAAGCAAATTGCAACAAGATATGCAACATTAATTGGGTGCCTTCACTTTAAAAATACATCAAAAAAAGAAAAGGGCTTCCATAATTCAAACAAAAAATTTCTTAGCATACTTGAGATGTATAAGAGTCATCAAACATGTTTTAAGTTCATGGATGGATGAGGAAAGGATCAATCAAACTTTAAATATCAAAAACTAGTTGGCAAAAACCACCAAACTAGATAAGTTTTCAAAATATTTTGTGGAAAATACCAAACCTTATCAATTAATTCAAGAAAAATCTTTTTAAGGACTTCAATCCATCTATGAACCTTAAACAAGAACCAAATTCAATTAAAACTCAAGACCAGTTTCTTTTTGGGATCAAAACAAACAAGGGAATTAGCAAAACCCTAATTATTTAGAAAATAAACTCAATTATTGATTAATCAAGTTCCAATTCTAAAAAAAATCAAATTAAAATCATACAAAAATAAAGAAAACTCTAAAAATCAGAGAATTTTTTTTATTTTAATTTTTAGAGTTAAAGAAAAGTAAAAAATAAAATCAAAATTCAAACCTTTAAACAATTAAACAAAAATTCACATCTCAAAATAAAATTCCAATCAAAATTCAGAAAAATATCCAACCAAAATTATATTCAAATATTAGAATTAAAAACCAGCATCCATGATTTTTTGTGGAATTTATGAATTAAGGGAAATATTAAAATAAAATCAAACAAACATTTAAACAATTAAATAGTTATTTAATGACAAAATGCAAACCCTAGCCAAAAGTCATAAAAAGGTCAAAACAAAATTATATTCGGACACTATGATTAAAAAGAAACTTACATGATTTTTTTTGAGGATTTTTGAATTAAAGGAAATATTAAAACAAAAAGTATGAAGCAAACATTTCAAATAAACTTCTCAAATTAAATTTCTAATCAAAAATAGGAAAAATTATAAAACAAAATAAGAATCAATTTCTAAATTATTTTAAGAGTCAAAGATGATTTTTGTGGAATTTTTAGATCAAAAGAACTATTAAAATAAAAATAATCATCGAACAAACAATTAATTAAACTTATGAAATTTTGAACCAATCAAAACATTTTTAAAAATTCCAATAAAATTACATAAGATGGTAGGAATAATTTTGGACTTGTGATAAAAATTTAGAATTTTTTAAATTGTTTTGATCAAGAAACAAAAATCAGAAAAATCAATTGAAATCAAAATATAAACTAATATTCAAAAATTCAAATGGACCGTTCAGATGATGGCACCTCATCATCCCTAACCTCTAGCCAAACCAGAAAACGCGCGCGTCCATTAGTGTTGCACCTCAACTTCAGACCCTCCAAACAAACTCGTTTCTCAACCATTTTTCATCAAATCAAGTGCAAATTAAAGGCATCATGATAAGGAATTCAATGCAATTCGAATCACATCAAGTAATCAAACATGTGTCTAGAAATTTATGCGCAAAAACAGCCAAAGGCCACTGAAACCTAGAGTTACAGGGATCTCAAACAAGAATTGTGTACCAAAATCAAACCTCAAATTACTTCAGAAGCATTCATATAACATCCACAAACAGATTTTCATGCTTAATTTCAACAATAAACGACTACATTTCAAAAATCAAAGATGAATGAACCTACCTCAATTCACAATTTGAATGCTTGATTCCCTCACTCCAGATGTGATTCAAGGCTTGCTTTAGCTTCCTTAGCACTTGAGGATGAAGAAGCAAAAAGAAAAACTCCAAATGCACCACTGAAACTTGAGATTCAAAGAAAAGTGCAGTTATGGAAATTCTGAATTCAGATCTAGAATATGGAAGTTGTGAGCTCTCTCCTCCGCCTTCAGTGCTTGCTTCTTATTATATATAGCATGTAGAGTAGTTTTTTCAAGAGAAATGGGCTTCAAAGTGAGTGCATTGCCCGATTGGATTTTTCTGCCATGTTGAAAAATGAAATTCTGATAATGCCCTTGGCTCATGAGTTTTTTCTCCTTTCAATTGCTTTTGAGGCCTCTCCTACTCAGATTTTGATCCGCCAAATCTTGGCCTTCGATTCCTCATGATAAGATCATGCTAGTGTTTTTGCAAATTTGGCAAGTTTTGTCAATTTTTGAGTCATGGTGGTACAGCTACACATGGGGCACGATTTTCCTACCATTATGGGCTTCCTTAAATCAAAAATGGATCATGGGCCTGATTATAAGTGAAAAGAATGACTGAAAATGAAGTTCTCAAGTTTTGGCATTTTGCTTGCATGGCTAAAGTTCAATAAAATGGCATGAAATTCAAAAGACCATAACTTTCCCATACTTTTGAATTTGGACACAAATGAGTACAATTTGGAAAGGTATTGAAAATATATACAATCCATTAGTTTTGTGTTTTGGAAATTGAATCCACTATGGTCCTCAAAATTTGACATGAAATTCACTAATTTTGGAAAATGACCTATAATTTTAACTTGAGGCATGAACTTCCAAAGACCATAACTCTTGACTCTTTTCCAATTTGGACATGATACCAAAAGGAGATGAAAGATCACCCTCTTATATTTCCCAGCATATTTCATTTACATTTTTTTTGATCAAAGGTGAATAAAACATGAATTTTTGAAGTTAAGTCCTCATTTTCCAAAATTAGAAACTTTTAGGGTTTCTTCATGAACAAGTTTCAACCCAAACCTCAATCTTTTTTGATCCAATGATCAAAATGGACTTGAAATATGAAAATTACACCCTTGAATTGATGGTTGACCGAAAGTTCACTTGGTCAACCTTGACTTTGACTGATTTTGACCAAAATGACCATTTTGCCCCTTTGAATTAATTGGTCCACTTCTCTTCAAAATTGATGGTCAAAACTTCAAACATACTATCTTCCAAATATATAGAGGCCATGTACAAAGTTTCACTTCAAAATTCTCAAGAAATCATGATAAAATCCCAAACCCTAGTTTTGGTTAACACCTTAGGAGACTGATGAATCATCTCCAAAATTTCAAATCCTCTGGGCATCTTGACCAATTTCTTGTACAAAGACTTTTCAAATACCAATGAGATGTTGTAGCTTCCAGATCAAGACTTGTACATTGATCAATAGCCTTGATCAATAAAAACCCTAACTTTGACTGGTAAATCAAAAGAGTGATTCTTCTTATAATCAATCACAAACTTCAATCCTCTGATGATCCAAAGAGATGGATGAAATATCTTGAGATATGCAGTAACTTTTGAGCTTGAAAGATCCAGAGGTTTAGATGATAAGGTTCTACTTGAGCAACTTGTCAATGCAATCAACCTTCAAAGCTTGAGGAAGACTTGATAATCAAAGTATTTTGATCCCATCACAATGTATGAATGCAATGCAATATGATATTCATGATGAAACATAAGCCTAAATCAAGAGGGTAAATTTTGGGGTGCAACAACTTCCCCTATTCAAATATCTTCAACATGATAAGTGAGAAAAGTGACAACTTTCAAGCGTTCGGAGTTGAAGATGATTGAATACAAAAGAACCCGAAAATTTACACTCTTGAAGAAGAAAGAAAAAGAAGCAGAAAACCCCCAAGACATGCGTCAGAATGAAGCTGTAACGCAGGTTGAAACATAACAAAAACAAAGAAGAGTAGACGCAACTAAACATCCAGACAAATGTGCCAGGGAAAAATTGGGCTTCAAAAAAGGTGAGATAAAACTCAAACCACAGAGTATAGGCGAAACCTAAGCTCTGGAAAAGAAAACGTACGCGGGCAAGGAGACGAAACTCTGAGCTCGACCCAAAGCAAAGTGGCTAGAGTGCGTGATTCTAGGAGCACTTGCTAATCTCAAACTAAGATAGATAGTATGAAGGAACTGAAAGAATCCCAGAAATGAGGAACAAAGTCGAGACGAAACTCGACTCAATAACCAGTTAGACGAAACTAAACTAGATGAGCACCAGGGCGAAATTGGATTTCACGCACGGGTAATGAGGCGAAACTCGACCCATAGCAAAGTGATGAGAGTGCATGTTTCTCAAAGCACCTGCTGGTCTCAGATCAATGGATAAACAATGACGAAAACTGATAGAAGAATCCAAGGAACAAAAGAGACTGATTTCAAACAAGGGACACAGTACGAACAATGCACTCGGTAAACGAACACCGTCAAAAGGTCCAAGGTATGAAAGCAAAAACGAGACGAAACTCGACTCAATAACCAGTTAGGCGAAACTAAACTAGATGAGTACCAGGACGAAACTGGATTTCATGCACAGGAGACGAGGCGAAACTCGACCCAAAGTGAGAGTGATGAGAGCGCATGTTTCTCAGAGCACCTGCTGGTCTCAGATCAATGGATAAACAGTGACGAGAACTGATAGAATAATCCAAGGAACAAAAGAGACTGATTTCAAACCAGGGATGCAGTACGAACACTGCACTCGGTAAACGAACACCGTCAAAGGGTCCAAGGTATGAAAGCAAAAACGAGACGAAACTCGACTCAATAACCAGTTAGGCGAAACTAAACTAGATGAGCACCAGGACGAAACTGGATTTCATGCGCAAGGTGAGGAGACGAAACTCTGAGCTCAACCCAAAGCAAGGAGATTAGGGCGTACACCTAAAAACTGCTGAAAGCGAATATCAGGACGAAACTGGTATTCGAAAGGTGCATCAATAGACATTGGAATGAACCAGAGAGGGTAGTGAAGACTAAAATCGAGAAGACCGCGCCAGGGAAAAACTGAACTATAGTCAAGAGTAGACACTCAAACAAACAAATGATTGACGTCAAAAGGATATTGGTATGGGGAGGAAACTGAGATAATGAGGACGGAGACCTCGCTGGGGATTTAATCCGAAGTATTAGCAAATTCACTAGGGACAACAGAAACAATAATGGCTTATGTTCTGATGCATGTTTGAATTCTTTCTATATAGCGCAATGCTCCATATAATGGAAATGCCACGCGTTTTGGTAGATGCAATGTAATGATGCATGTTTAAAAGTTTCACTGGGGAATGGCCAATTGAGAAGCCAATAACCAAGAAGTCAGAATCTGACATGACTTGCAAAAATAAATTGCAAAATCTAAAGGAGAGGAGAAAATATGGGGAACTGCTAGAGAGGGAATCTCGAAGAGATGAAGCTTCGCGAGGAATAACAACCGAGCAACCAGTAGAAACGAGTCACAAACATTGAGAGGAGCTGCAAAAATAAATTGCAAACTCCTAGGGAAGATCAGATCGACACTGTAGCTTCTGGAGAGGGACGCCATCTAAAGATTAGACATTGAGGGAGAAGATCAGGGCAAGACTGTAATCTCTGGAACAGACAGTGCGAGGCCGTGTTGAGGATGACACCAAGACAACAAAAACAACGTGAGGGGTGAAAACCTTTGATGGGGGGATAAATCTCTGCTAAGGAAATGAGACTTCACTGGGGAGACAAAACTCTGTTGAAGATTTTTGTTGGAGAGAGATTTTTCTTTTAGAATGCAACCATTAGATGGATCATGCAGATAGTCACACAGTATCGACCTTACTGGGGATAAGGAAAGATCTTAACATAAGGATGCCCCAATCAACAGACCGACTGGGAAATGAGAGGTCATGGCGAGGCATCTCTGTTGGCAACTCCATTGGGGATATGCGATATCCTCAAATCCGGAGTCTCAGAATGAAGCCTTTAAAAGAAGATTCCCGGGGCCACAAAACTTCGCTGCGGAAACGAAACTTCACTGGGGATAGGTAAAGTCCTATTCATACAAGGGCTCTGTCTAACAGAAGAAAAACCAAGTATTCCCTTCCTGACAATCATTAAGCTCTTTACAGGTGTTCAATGTGTAAACTCTTTTTTTATGTCAAACAAATGTTTTGCATGCATAAAGATGTTTATTTTTGGAATGACAGATTTGATGCGACGATTATTTAAGCCTTGAAGTTGAAAACCTTAATAAAGTGTCGCATCTCTGTCGTGAATGAATCACTGGCTAGGGTGAAAAAAATTTCAAAACTTTTCTTCCCCCCTTTTTTTATAAAAAAAACGAGTCAAGATGCTTGTGATAAGATACCAACATGAATATGCAACACATATTTGGGAGTTTAGGAAACGCTATCCTATTGTAGTATGCTTTCGAGTTAAACCCTTGTTTCAGTTAGGACTTTTAGAGGTTGTAACGTGGCCTGGTTCGAGGTTTTTTTAAAAAAAAGTTTTTCAAGGCTCAAGTTATTTGGTGCCCACCCCCTTCGTGATATTCTCCTGTCCTAAGTTTAGCTGACTTATCACAAGCATTCATCTTTCAAAAGTATTTATAATGGTTGAGTGATCACGACAAATTCTCCAACATGATTGTCACTTAACTTTTGCTGCTTTTGTTTTTGATATTATTGTTCCTCTTCTTTTGATGAAAATTTTATTGGATAATCTTTTTAGGCCTTTTAGGCTCTCCTTTTCCCTAACTTTTGCCTGGACAAAATATTTTGAATTTCAATTTTGGGAATCCAGCGGGACGCCCTAACTTTTGCCTAAGCGACTTGTTTTCAAGTTTCGACTTAGCTAGGCTTTTTGTTTCTTTCTTATTCATACTTTCCACTTTGAACAAGTCAAAGTGACTTTAGGTCTTTGAACTTTTTCTTTCTTTCTCTCTTTTTTGAAGAAAACAAATGCCTCACTCCTTGGTCGGCGAGGGATAGCCATTATTGTATCGATTCGATCTCGACCTCTGGACTTTGTGAGGAAATGAACATCGTGGTTTAGACATTTTTCCTAATCTCATGATGTGAAAGATAAAATGTGGTGATCCTCAGATGGGACATTCCTTCTGAAATTTGAATGCTTGGTCAAATTAACTGAACATCTACCCTGCCCCGGGTTAAAAAAAGGTTTTTTTTAACGGAAAAGAAACTCCTACTTCGAAGGCTCATAGGGGTTTACGAGGGTCTAACTCCCTTATATCTCCGGTGTTTGGGAATTGAAACAATGCCTGTACATCGTCAACGGGGTTCTACTCAAAAGCATACCATTATGTGATCGGTGGAAATAAAACTGACTGTTTAAAGCTGGATCGCGTATGTCGCGGTAAGCAAGAGTCGCCGCTGTCTTTTATGTTCTCCAACATGGAAAGGACAAAAGCACATCAAAATTCCTTATTCGAGATGTCTCTCGGTTCGGGAGGTAGATTTATAGAAAGGGAAGGTGTTAGCACCCTTTCTATCCATGGTTATCCATGGGCTCTTAGGTACTTTCTCTTATGTTTTCAAAAGATGTTTGCTTTTCAAATATGAGTGGGTTTGAAAAAATATTTCGTTTTTGAAAGATTTCTAAGTGACTCTTGTATCTGTCCTCAAGAGTGTATGAAAAATTTGTTTTGAAAACTTTTGAAAGTGTCAGTGTGAAAAGATGTTTGATTTGTTTATGAAGAGAGCAAGTACCCATGAGTCATCTACCTACTCTAAGGAATTAGGCTGTGTAAGAGTCCTTTAGATAGTGCCATCCCACCATTGAGAGGTAGGTAGCACCACCGTTGGAGGTGTTCGGGTCAATTCGATTGAGGGACAGTGTGGTCACCGAAGCAATAGTAGGATACCTTAGAAGTAACCCTAATGTCCTAGATCCTTTTTATCCGAGGCAACCGTTTCGAGGCGACTGGATCTTTAGACAGGAGGGCGACCTCTAAAACACCCTATACTTGACGACCACGTTCGAGGCAACGAGTGAGGCGTACCCTAGAAGTGGCATGTGCTTGTGTGTTCAATTCAGTTTATGTTTATCTTTAATCATGCAATTGTGAGCTACGAGTTGTTTTTAATTTGTCATTCAGTCTTTCATGCTTATTAACAGTTAGGAGTGCGGAAAATTAAAGTGCAGGAATGTAAAACTACGCTATTACAAGGCGCGGGTCTATACATCGCCAAAAAACAAAGACCCGTTTTGATAAAGTGCGGAAAGTAAAGAAAGCGGTAAACCTAATTACTATTACATTCTTGGAAGCAGTTACATAATAATCAAATAAATAATAACGCGCGAATGGAAAGGAAATCAGGACATCCTAGGGTTTTGACCCTTTTGAGAAAATATGAGTTTTTGGTCCTTTGCATATGATTAAAATTAACCCTAGTTTACTAATTAATTATAATTAAAAAGAAAAATGTTTTTACGTTTTTAATGTTTTTAATGTTTTAATGAAAATAAAAAGGAATTAAAATTAAAAGTTTAAGAAAAGACCCTAGTTCTAAGTTTATTTTAATTATTTAAAGAAAAGTCCAAGTTAACCTAATTTACTAAATTAATTAATTTATATTTTTATGTACAAAAATAATAATAATTAATAAATGATAATAACAAGAAAATATGAATGTAAATTGTCAAAACCCTAATTCTACATGATTTTATTTATTGAGAAAAAAAATTAAGATTAAGCCTAAATTAAACTAAATTAATGGTTAGTATTTATTTACAAAAATAATTATTAGTGAATTTAATAAATAATAAAATATATTTACAATTTTTGATTTCTGGATTTATCATGAAAAATTAATTTGGTTATGAATTAATAATAATAATTAAATAATTAAAAGAATTAGAAGAAAAGAAAATAAAACAAAAAATAGAAAACCAAGGGGGTATGTTGACCCATATGGAGGTGAATTTGTGAAATTCTGGCCCAAGAAAACCAAGCTCCTTGTTGACTTTCATGATCAGGCGCTTACTGGTTGACTGGGGTGCACGATAGCCCTCCTTTCTTGGCCTTCAGATTGTTGATCATGGCCACTTGGCATGTGGAGCGCTGAGGTTTATGGTGGACTATTGGACATGCGCTGCATTGGAACGTGTTAGGAAAAATATTAATAATGATATGGGGGACCTGGGAATCGAACCCAGGTCCCAACGATTGCAAGCCACGTCTCCAGCCACTCCACCATCACCTTGCGTTTGTAAACATAATAAGTAACAAATATAATATATGCAAAATAATAACCATGCTGGAAACAATGAAAAACGCGCGTAGATTTGAATCCACCAACCACACGTCAACACGCCATCTCCTTCTTCGTTTCACATGCAGAAATATCAAACAGATAGCGGGGGTTTTAAACCCCCACAAACTGGAAAAGAGAAAAATAGCGATTAGCGTTGCAGGTTATATAAAAAGGGCGCGATGATTGGGTTGAATTCGTCTGGCCTTGACGAATTCAACCATGCACGTTTCAAGGTCCAATTTTTCAGTATGTAAAAAACCCCAAAATCCAAGCTTCGAAACCCTAAGGTTCTTCAATGGTGGTTTTCGATTCAGAATGCTACAATCAAATTGGATTATACCAATCGCTTCAGGAGGTTCCTATTAACACAAATCAACCCAAAAAATAGATTAAAAGCGCATGAATAATGATATGCAATTTTGGAAAATAAGCCAAACTGTGGGACTTGTTGTGAACGATTCCTGGAGTGTTAGGGCTTGTTCTTGATGGCAACAGGTTCCTGGAAATGTCAGTAACGTGATGGAAACAAGAAAAGGGCTTGAATTATGCTGCAAGTGAGAATTCAGTTTCACACTTTTTCTTGATTTTTTTTTGGAATTTGATTCTATGGTTTCACAACAGCTTGCACGTTCTTAGGAATAGGGTTTGCTTCAGCATTTGTATGTGAAGAGAATTAGGTCATCTTTAGGCCCATAAATCCATTGTATTCAAGTTTCATTATGTGATTGCCAATCAAATCTTTTTCAATATTTTTCTTTGATAAAACCTTGCCAATCATGGAGATTTTGATGTCTTTGAGGTGCACACGAATTGCCAGCTTGCCCTAGTCTTATTTGCATCACAAAAGATTTAAAAATCATATCTTTTGAATTTTCCTACAATTAAAATTAATTAAATGAATTAATATTAATAAAAATTCAATTAATTAATTAAAAATGAGAAAATAAATCAAATTAATCTTAATGGGTCGTGCATAAGCCTTGGGTAAAGATTCAAGAAGGAATTTGAGGCCCATTAGCAAAAATGAAGTGTTTTAGGCAAAGTTGACTTTTGAAAGTTCCCAAAAATTTCCCAACTTCTCCAATGCATATCTTGCTCAATTTTGAAGCTATGAACATGTTCTTGGACATTTTGGAAAGGTCTTGAAGTCCTATAACCAATGCCTTTTGTCCCATGTCATTTTGATTTGCCAATATCAAGTTATGGTCTTTGACTTAAAGTGCCTTTTTGTTGACTTTTGAAAATGACCTATAATGTAGAAATTGATAACTTTTTGTGAGAGCATTTATTGGACTTGGAGTGTGAAGATGAGTTGTAGGAAATGTAATCCCCTTAAAAATGAGTATTGGATGGGATTTTTATGATGAACCATGAAAAAGTTATGCCCTGGTCAAGTTACAGTTGACTTTTCAGCTGTCCAAAAATAGAAACTTTTGATTCTTGAGACTTTTTGAGCCATGCTTGTGGAATCATGATCAAGACTTGATAAAATGATGATTGTGGCTTCAAAATAAGATGTTGACCAAAAATTTTGACTTTTGACTGTCAAATGACCATTTTACCCCTGCAGTTGACTGTGAAGCAATTAGGGCTTTTGACTGTGCAACTTGATGTTATGAGTCTTGAAACTTGACATATGGATGTTTGACAATGTATATAGCCATATGGGACTTGATTGGACCCTTGGAAACCTCAACTTCCTTGTAAGAACCAAAACCCTAATTTTGACTGTGTTAGGAGGGTGTTTGAACTGTGCAATCCTTAATCCATTTGAAGCTTGATCTTGCCAAATCTTGAAGAATATGGGAGGGAAAATTTTAGGGTGCAACAGTTGCCCCTGTTCAATCTTCTTAGACCTGAGGATATAGATTGGCTTGCGTGCCTTTCGTGATCCGAAGGTGGAAGATGATTGAACACTAAAGTGCCCAGAAATTTGCACTCACATAGTAGAGTATCAGCAGCGTGATGGCGGGAATGGGCTTACAGATGCCATTTGGAGAGATGAAGGATAGGAGGATGGGCTTATAGATGCCATCTGGAGCTGTGACGGAGCCTTGTCGGGAATGGGCTTATAGATGCCATTTGGGGACTATTGGTATGTGGATGGGCTTATAGATGCCATCTAGGTGTCGATCGCGTAAGAGATTCCTTAGCGAGAACTTGCGTACCTGAGAAAGAAAAATAATTACCTGGCCTGTTACAGGGGTTGATCTTCAAACTCTTTATGCAGATATGCCCTGGCTGGATACAGGAATCAAATCTTCAAACTCTTCAGACGTGCCCTGGCTGGATACAAGAATCGAATCTGGAACTAGTCGTCAACAAATATGCCCTGGCTGGATACAGGAATCGAATCTTCAAACTCTTCAGACGTGCCCTGGCTAGATACAGGAATCAAATCTGGAATTAGTCGTCAACAGATATGCCCTGGCTGGATACAGGAATCAAATCTTCAAACTCTTCAGACGTGCCCTGGCTAGATACAGGAATCTAATCTGGAATTAGTCGTCAACAGATATACCCTGGATGGATACAGGAATCAAATCTTCAAACTCTTCAGACGTGCCCTGGCTAGATAAAGGAATCGAATCTGGAATTAGTCGTCAACAAATATGCCCTGGCTGGATACAGGAATCGAATCTTCAAACTCTTCAGATGTGCCCTGGCTAGATACAGGAATCGAATCTGGAATTAGTCGTCAACAGATATGCCCTGGCTGGATACAGGAATCGAATCTTCAAACTCTTCAGACGTGCCCTGGCTAGATACAGGAATCAAATCTGGAATTTCTTCATGCAGATATGCCCTGGCTAGATACAGGTGTCAAATCCACAAGTAATCGCTCACAGATATGCCCTGGCTAGATACAGGTATCGAATCCGGAATTGCGACAGTTGATAGTAATCATCTTTGTATTGACCTTTTTCCTAAAAAGGCAAAACATTAGTTGTATGCAATGTCATGATGTATGAAATGCGTGATGTTCTCAAAATAAATGAGATTGTATGTTCATGATGCGTATGTGGATGCTATAATGTATGAAGATGTGATGTTTATGAATGTATTTTTGTCTATGAAAATAAATCCTTGACGGATGCCGGGAAGTCAAATCCTGGGCTGATTTTGAAGAGTAGAGTTCTTCGTCTCCACTGGGGATGATGGTTGCAAGGATAAACCGGTAGGAGAAGATGACTTCGTTGGGGAATAAACTTGTTGAAGAGATTACTCTGCGGGAAATATTCTGTGGGGAAGAGATGCTTCGCTGAGCTTTTAATGAGAACTCCGCTGGGGATTCCATTGGTAAGCTATGTTGGGGAACTTGATGAACTCCGCTGGGGGATAGGAAGAACTTCGCCGAGGACAATCTTTCTGTGGTAATTAGCTGAGGATAACCCAGTTATAAGCTTTGGTGGGGAATAACCTTTGAACAAAGCCGGGGAGATGCGTTCGTACTCTGCAGGGGATAAGCTTCCAGAATCTACTGGGGATAAGCTTCCAGAATCTACTGGGGAGATTGATTCAACTCTCTTGGGGAGATTTTTGGACTGCGCTGGGAAATGGCTCCACTGGGGGTATCTTGTATTCCGTCGGGGAACATTCTTATATTCTGTCGAGGAATATTAAGACTGCCGGGGATGCTTGCTGAGGAATGTTTGTGTACTCCGTTGGGGAATGTTGAGATCTTCCGGGGATACCCAACTTCCTTAAGGCTGACAGTAGCCTAACTTTGCTTGGGGGAGAGTGTTGCTGACTTGCTGGATACTGTGCCTTTTCGGGGCTGATGGGAGACTAACTCTGCTTGGGTAGAGTGTTGCTGATTCTTGTCTTACTCTGCGGGGAGTGAAGGTATCTTGGTCACGTTCTTCGGCTGAACCTACCTTAGTACCTGGAGGACAAAGCAGCTAGATCGCTTAGACAATTCTTATTGCCCCAGTTTCTGTGGGAGAAGAAGGTCTATGAGGAGCTTGATGACTGCCGATGGACAAATCTTCTTCTGGTAGGCAAGTGACGAGACGCCGAGACATAGTCGTACGCTTTGATCCCTAATTTTTGCCTGGACCGCCATTTCGGGTTTTCAGTCCATCGGGATACCCTTTTTTGCCCAAGCCACCTTTTCAGGTTTTCGACTCGCCGGGTGTACAGATTTTTTCATTTCATCCCTTATTTTTGCCCGAACCCTTTTAGTTCGCCGGGAAGCCCTTACTTTTGCCTAGGCCAGTCGACCTAGCGGGTCTTTGATTGTGCATAGTATTTTTTCGACTATGTCCAGGCTCTCAAAGTACAGGGAGTTGTCACTGTCGGTAGCATTGTGTTGCTATACCACCAGGAGATGTCTGATCACGCAAGACTCGTTGCTGGAATTCATGTCCAATGCCCCAAGTGGCTCAGGCGGAGATTTGCCCCTGGTATTTGGCATTTGAGAGATTCTCTGAATCTTGACTAGACTGCCCCAGATGATGATCATGATCATGCCGTGCCCCTTGATTGGAAGTGTTTTTCCATTTGAGATGACCCTTGATAAGATTCTTGTTCGCTGGATATTCATCGTGCGAATTTCTCTACTGTTTGAACAAATAGTCATAAGCAAACAATGTTATTTTAAAAATGCAAAGCTTATGTCTGTCTTGAAGTTTTTGAAAATGCATTTTTCAATAAAATAAGCAAATTTTGTAAAATGTGATGTCAACTCAAGATTTTACGGCGAGCCCTACAGGAGTCAGGATACCTTTGGTAACAGTATGCTTTCGAACTAACCCACGCTTCAGCTAGGACTTTTAAGGGTTATAACGTGGCCTGGTTCACGGTTTAAGAAACAAAGGATAAAGGCTCAAATTATATTTGTACCCACCCATTCTTCGTGATGTTCTTCAAACCTAAACTCAGTTGATCGTGCGTTAGACCTTGTTTGAGTCTTTGTCCTGATATTCCAATGATGGTTCGGATATTGACAATTTATTTTGAATAGGCAGTCATTTTTTGTTGAGGGTTTGTAGAACCTCTTTTTTTTTTTTTTTGATTTTGTTATCCCTTTCCTTTTTTGCCTGAACTGTTTCTTTTATGATTACAGTCAGCGGGATGCCCCAGTTTTATAAGTCTCCTTCATAGGTTTTGACTTAATGGGCTTTAGTTTTTTTTGGTAATGATTTCCTGTCTTTATGATTATTCGGAACCATCACTGTCTTTTGCTTTGGAAGGACTTCTTTGGTGCCATTCGTTGTGCACCTAGATCAACTGAGAAAACTACCCTGCCCCGGGTTATGATTAAGGGTTTTAATTTTCGAAAAGGAAAACTCCTACTTCTTTGGCTCAAAGGGGTTGACGAGGGATTATCTTCCTTATAACTCCACTGTTTAGGATTTGAAACAATGCCTGTACTTCGTCAGCGGGGTCTGTTCAAAAGCATATTGTAGATTGTGGTATCGTTTTCGTCATCCTCCCTCAAGAGGCTTAGAATTATCAATCGAGAGTTGAACATCAAAAGATGAAAGCAGTTTTAAGCATAGTGAACATGATTACTTCAAAAACAGACACGTGTAACGCATTAATGAAATAACAAAGTTTGACATGATTAAATGTTTGAACAATCAAAGAAAAATACAACTTGAACATTCGAATGAACAAAAATTTCTTAGTTTGCACTAGTCATCTCAGATGGAAGATTCTCAGCAGAAAATTTTCATTTTACCACCCGGCATGAACTCTAACACCCTTCCGTCGATCAAGTCTTGGATCTTGTTCCTCAGGCTCCAACAGTCGTCAGTGTCATGTCCAGGACTGTCAGAGTGGTATGCACACCTTTCATAGGGATGATAGGTAGGAGCATAGGTGTTGGGATTCCGGGGAGGATCCTTTAATGTAAGCAGGTTGACCTTCAACAGGAATTTCAATATCAAAGATGATGGTATCCCGGTCTCAGAGAACTGTCTTCCAGGTGCATTTCGCTGGCGCCGATTACCCCATTGATGCTGGCGAGGTTGATGCTGGGCTTGTGACCCTGAAGCAAGCTGAGGAGCTTTTCCTTTGTCTT
The DNA here is from genome assembly GCA_948472305.1 of Vicia faba. Taxonomy (NCBI): domain Eukaryota; kingdom Viridiplantae; phylum Streptophyta; class Magnoliopsida; order Fabales; family Fabaceae; genus Vicia; species Vicia faba. Next base: position 1,417,252,751 of record OX451739.1, on the reverse strand, counting down.
CTTGTCTCAAAGGGGGTTGAATGATGACTTGCTTTTCAACCTCAGATGTTTGCCCCACTTGGTTGCCCCGAAGCAGTTGGTTGACGAGAAACCTTAGCTCTTCTTGTCTTTGAGATAAGTCTTAGATAAGAGCCATCTGCCCCAGCATCTGGGTTCTCATTGTATCCACCTCAGCTTGCAGACGTTTCAGCCGTTCGTCTTTATCGTCTTCTGGACTGTTCCTGACCAAAGTCCCAATGAGGAGTGTTCTCAGCTCTTCCTGCCCCTTGGATAGATTTAGGAGGATCTCCCCGAACCGGGTCTCTTGAGCATGAAGATCCTGGTTGTCTTGTTGGGAATCCATTGCTGAAATAAACAGCGAAGAAGGCTAAGCAACTTGTAGAAAAAGAGTACATGTTATGCACATGATGCATGATATGCTATTTATGCAATGCGTTCAAGGGTTCGAAAGTTCAAATTTGTTGTAGACAAAAAGGAACACACGTTATATTAAGAAATAATCTGTTCAATACATCAAGGCCTCATGGGCAAAACATTACAAAATAATTTAATCCCAAAAGACACTGCGCATCCTCTTTGGAGCTATGTAAGTATTGAGAGTCTTTTCCTCATGCAGTAGGCGGGTGAGCTCCAAGACCTTCTTCTCACTGGCATGTAGACTGGATTCAAGAGAATTCTGTTCTTCCTTGAGTTGGATCCAGCTCTTTTGCATTTCCTCCCAAGATGTAGGCATGTCAGGATGTTGAATGGTGTACGGGACCTCTCCTTCCAACACTGGCTCTTTGATCACAGGGAGAACATGAGGATATGGCATCACCAGCTTCTGGGAGCGGGCTCGTACCCACTTGAGATAAGGCTCCAAGGGGATGGAGTTCTTGTGCCCCAGTGTCTTGCTATCCACCTTGTTAGGCATCCTCCAAGCTCTAATAAATCTCTGGCGAAGTCCTTGTGCATCATTGTCGAAGTCAAAAACTATGTCAGGAATCAACATGTCATGAGGGCCATCCCTCCGAGCATATCCGAACTGTCTCAAAGCCAGACACGTGTTGTAAGTAATACCTCCTCTGATTCCAAGTAAAGGAACATTAGGAAACTCCCCGCAACGATCAATGATAGTGACATCTTCTCTGGACCGAGAACACCAATGTATATCAGCATGTGTAAGAGTCATTAATCGTTGTGACCATCTCAAACCCCGCTCGTTCTTCAAGACTGATTGTGGAAGGTGCGAAATAAACCACCTTGCCAGGAGAGGAGTGCAGCACATGAGAACACCTCTTTTTCTCATGGTTCGAGTGTAACATGAGTGAAGGATATCCCCAAGCAACGTAGGTATAGGATTCCTGGACATGAAGATCTTGACAGCATTGATATCTATAAGCTGATCGGGATTCGGGAACAACACCAACCCATAGACAAGGAGAGCCACAACTTCTTCAGAGGCTTGTAGGTCAAGGGAATTCCAACATTCTTGGGCCTTCTCGAACATGAACTTTGCCAAGAATCCTTTAATACCACTTCTAATTTCCCAATGTCCCTTGATGTCAGATGGTTGTAGGCGTAATGCTTTAGCAACCTCTTCAAGTTTTGGTTCCCTTTCCGTACTGTTGTAGGGTAGTTGACTAAGGATAGGGATCTTCAGAAGCTGGGAAAACTCTTCCAAGGTAGGCACCAGTTGATAATCCGGGAAAGTAAAGCAGTGGTGCAAAGGGTCAAAGAACTGGAAGAGAACCTTTATCATATCTTCCTCAATGTTGGTGTTGACCAAGCTGATGAGTCTGCCATGTTTCTCACTAAAAGAAGAGCTCTCGGGAATCCTGGATGTAAGCTCCTTAAGTTGAGGAGGGATCCTTACAAGGTTGATCTGAATTGTCTTTCTGCGGATAATTTCCATGTCCTACAAAACAAGAACAAAGATGAAGATTCGAACCCCTGAAGTGGGTAGTGGATGCATATGATGCTGTATGATGTTATGATGTTATGATAAAAAAACACACCACAAGTATTCACAAAAGGCAAACATGATAAGGCACACAAGTCACACAAGACAACCCTTAGAGTTTAGGCCAGCATGAAGTTTGGGGTACTACCCTCTTGAAGTTGGTGAGCTCAAAAACCTGTCCTATCAAAAGTAACCGGGTTCTAAGGATCTCAATATCATTGGGTTGTTTTCTATGTTCATTGTTTTGATTTAGCCACTGAACTGACGATCAAAATATTCCAAGAAAACAACCCTCAATGAGTGTAGTATCGAGTATCAACCAACTTCGGACTGCACCAAAGTCGGTCATCTCACTACCCTAAAGAGGCCAGGATGGTCAAGTAAGGTTCCTAAGGTCAGTTGATGCTTCACGACACCACACGGCGGCCTCGTACTCTCCTTGACTTGACTCAAGGGTTACCGGTACTCACCAAAGTGCCACATCAACGTAGCAACTGCTTCAACCGTGTCGGTATACCCCGCACAGTTCCCTCACAGTTTGTTGCTACCTAAAAGGTATCCCCCAGATCCGGGTTAGGATCTATAGAACTCCCAAAACAGGCCCACAATATTAAAGCAATCAAAACAGGAAATTCAAAACATAAGTATGATCTATCCTAAGGTACACCTCACTTTAAGTATCCCCAGCAGAGTCGCCAGTTCTGTGATCGGTGGAAATAGAACTGACTGTTTAAAGCTGGATCGCGTATGTCGCGGTAAGCAAGAGTCGCCACCGTCTTTTATGTTCTCTAACATGGAAAGGACAAAAGCACAGCAAAATTCCTTATTCGAGATGTCTCTCGGTTCGGGAGGTAGATTTATAGAAAGGGAAGGTGTTAGCACCCTTTCTATCCATGGTTATCCATGGGCTCTTAGGTACTTGCTCTTATGTTTTCAAAAGATGTTTGCTTTTCAAATATGAGTGGGTTTGAAAAAATGTTTCGTTTTTGAAAGATTTCTAAGTGACTCTTGTATCTGTCCTCAAGAGTGTATGAAAAATTTGTTTTGAAAACTTTTGAAAGTGTCAGTGTGAAAAGATGTTTGGTTTGTTTTTGAAGAGAGCAAGTACCCATGAGTCATCTACCTACCCTAAGGAATTAGGCTGTGTAAGAGTCCTTTAGATAGTGCCATCCCACCATTGAGAGGTAGGTAGCACCACCGTTGGAGGTGTTCGGGTCAATTCGATTGAGGGACAGTGTGGTCACCGAAGCAATAGTAGGATACCTTAGAAGTAACCCTAATGTCCTAGATCCTTTTTATCCGAGGCAACCGTTTCGAGGCGACTGGATCTTTAGACAGGAGGGCGACCTCTAAAACACCCTATACTTGACGACCACGTTCGAGGCAACGAGTGAGGCGTACCCTAGAAGTGGCATGTGCTTGTGTGTTCAATTCAGTTTATGTTTATCTTTGATCATGCAATTGTGAGCTACGAGTTGTTTTTAATTTGTCATTCAGTCTTTCATGCTTATTAACAGTTAGGAGTGCGGAAAATTAAAGTGCAGGAATGTAAAACTACGCTATTACAAGGCGCGGGTCTATACATCGCCAAAAAACAAAGACCCATTTTGATAAAGTGCGGAAAGTAAAGAAAGCGGTAAACCTAATTACTATTACATTCTTGGAAGCAGTTACATAATAATCAAATAAATAATAACGCGCGAATGGAAAGGAAATCAGGACATCCTAGGGTTTTGACCCTTTTGAGAAAATATGAGTTTTTGGTCCTTTGCATATGATTAAAATTAACCCTAGTTTACTAATTAATTATAATTAAAAAGAAAATTGTTTTTACGTTTTTAATGTTTTTAATGTTTTAATGAAAATAAAAAGGAATTTAAATTAAAAGTTTAAGAAAAGACCCTAGTTCTAAGTTTATTTTAATTATTTAAAGAAAAGTCCAAGTTAACCTAATTTACTAAATTAATTAATTTATATTTTTATGTACAAAAATAATAATAATTAATAAATGATAATAACAAGAAAATATGAATGTAAATTGTCAAAACCCTAATTCTACATGATTTTATTTATTGAGAAAAAAGATTAAGATTAAGCCTAAATTAAACTAAATTAATGGTTAGTATTTATTTACAAAAATAATTATTAGTGAATTTAATAAATAATAAAATATATTTACAATTTTTGATTTCTGGATTTATCATGAAAAATTAATTTGGTTATGAATTAATAATAATAATTAAATAATTAAAAGAATTAGAAAAAAGAAAATAAAACAAAAAATAGCAAACCAAGGGGGTATGTTGACCCATATGGAGGTCAATTTGTGAAATTCTGGCCCAAGAACACCAAGCCCCTTGTTGACTTTCATGATCAGGCGCTTACTGGTTGACTGGGGTGCATGATAGCCCTCCTTTCTTGGCCTTCAGATTGTTGATCATGGCCACTTGGCATGTGGAGCGCTGAGGTTTATGGTGGACTATTGGACATGCGCTGCATTGGAACGTGTTAGGAAAAATATTAACAATGATATGGGGGACCTGTGAATCAAACCCAGGTCCCAACGATTGCAAGCCACGTCTCCAACCACTCCACCATCACGTTGCATTTGTAAACATAATGAGTAACAAATATAATATATGCAAAATAATAACCATGCTGGAAACAATGAAAAACGCGCGTAGATTTGAATCCACCAACCACACGTCAACACGCCATCTCCTTCTTCGTTTAACCTGCAGAAATATCAAACAGATAGCGGGGGTTTTAAACCCCCACAAACTGGAAAAGAGAAAAATAGCGATTAGCGGTTCAGGTTATATAAAAAGGGCGCGATGATTGGGTTGAATTCGTCTGGCCTTGATGAATTCAACCATGCACGTTTCAAGGTCCAATTTTTCAGTATGTAAAAAACCCCCAAAATCCAAGCTTTGAAACCCTAAGGTTCTTCAATGGTGGTTTTCGATTCAGAATGCTACAATCAAATTGGATTATACCAATCGCTTCAGGAGGTTCCTATTAACACAAATCAACCCAAAAAATAGATTAAAAGCGCATGAATAATGATATGCAATTTTGGAAAATAAGCCAAACCGTGGGACTTGTTGTGAACGATTCCTGGAGTGTTAAGGCTTGTTCTTGATGGCAACAGGTTCCTGGCAATGTCAGTAACATGATGGAAACAAGAAAAGGGCTTGAATTATGCTGCAAGTGAGAATTCAGTTTCACACTTTTTCTTGATTTTTTTTGGAATTTGATTCTATGGTTTCACAGCAGCTTGCACGTTCTTAGGAATAGGGTTTGCTTCAGCATTTGTATGTGAAGAGAATTAGGTCATCTTTAGGCCCATAAATCCATTGTATTCAAGTTTCATTATGTGATTGCCAATCAAATCTTTTTCAATCTTTTTCTTTGATAAAACCTTGCCAATCATGGAGATTTTGATGTCTTTGAGGTGCACACGAATTGCCAGCTTGCCCTAGTCTTATTTGCATCACAAAAGATTTAAAAATCATATCTTTTGAATTTTCCTACAATTAAAATTAATTAAATGAATTAATATTAATAAAAATTCAATTAATTAATTAAAAATGAGAAAATAAATCAAATTAATATTAATGGGTCGTGCATAAGCCTTGGGTAAAGATTCAAGAAGGAATTTGAGGCCCATTAGCTAAAATGAAGTGTTTTAGGGAAAGTTGACTTTTGAAAGTTCCCAAAAATTTCCCAACTTCTCCAATGCATATCTTGCTCAATTTTGAAGCTATGAACATGTTCTTGGACATTTTGGAAAGGTATTGAAGTCCTATAACCAATTACTTTGGTCCCATGTCATTTTGATTTACCAATCTCAAGTTATGGTCTTTGACTTAAAGTGCCTTTTTGTTGACTTTTGAAAATGACCTATAATGTAGAAATTGATAACTTTTTGTGAGAGCATTTCTTGGACTTGGAGTGTGAAGATGATTTGTAGGAAATGTCATCCCCTTCAAAATGAGAATTGGATGGGATTTTTCTGATGAACCATGAAAAAGTTATGCCCTGGTCAAGTTACAGTTGACTTTTCAACTGTCCAAAAATAGAAACTTTTGATTCTTGAGACTTTTTGAGCCATGCTTGTGGAATCATGATCAAGACTTGATCAAATGATGATTGTGGCTTCAAAATAAGATGTTGACCAAATTTTTTGACTTTTGACTGTCAAATGACCATTTTACCCCTGCAGTTGACTGTGAAGCAATTAGGGCTTTTGACTGTGCAACTTGATGCTGTGAGTCTTGAAACTTGACATATGGATGTTTGACAATGTATATAGGCATATGGGACTTGATTGGACCCTTGGAAACCTCAACTTCCTTGTAAGAACCAAAACCCTAATTTTGACTGTGTTAGGAGGGTGTTTGAACTGTGCAATCCTTAATCCATTTGAAGCTTGATCTTGCCAAATCTTGAAGAATATGGGAGGGAAAATTTTAGGGTGCAACACATTACAACCATCGTTTTTAGCTAAACTCCTTCCTCCAAACTCTTGGCTAAGCAAAAGAATTGGCACAGTTGGTATCAAAATGCCCGAAAAATTGATTAAAGAGTGATACTGGATGGATTAAGTAAAATGAAACAATTTCTTCAAGGCAAAAATATTCAACGCATCAAGACTGACATTCGGCCATAAACAAAATCCTATATGCAGACAATGCTAAAACAATCAATCAAGATAACACATGAAAGTGCGGCAAAGAAACGTAATAAAAGCCATTATGGGGAAGTAATATCTCCAACTAGGTTCGCCGATCTCGCCGACCTGCCGTAATCTTGATATTACCCTGACCCATGACCTTTACCAAAAGCATGGAGCTGTGAAACAAATTGAAAAGGCATCCACCCGTAAAGTGAATGAGAATCCTATCAATCATAGAACTAAACACGCCTATTGCATAGTAGTAGTTGTGTTTATTATCTGTATTTCAAGCGATCCACTAACCATGACTTAGATTACCATTTCCGTGTAAGGCCCACGAAGTTTATATGCACATGCTTATCAGAATATTGGACGTTTTTACAAACAAAATAGCAAAAAGGGAGAAAAGAAACGTATACATATACTTGAAAGAAGATATTCTATTGATTTTGAGAAATCAGCCTGTGAAAAAGGCATTTACATTTGGAAGCAAGTAATTACAAAATCAAAACAAACAAGTGTTTACAAATGGAAATGTGAATGTGAATATCCATCAAGTCCTGACTCTGCTATGACTCTTATGACTCTTACGCTTTCATCTTCCTGCTTTTAGACAGATCATTCTTGGATTAGCTTCGAGCTTATGCCGGGTGACGGAACAAAGGAAAGAAATAAAGGATCTCATGATGAGCGTAGTCATTTTCTTTAAGTCCCTAACTTTTTCCTGAATCGCCCTTTCGTGTTTTCGATTCACCAGGACACCCTCTTTTTTCCTAAACCGTCCTTTCGGGTTTTCAGTTTAGTGGGTTTTTTTATGCAAAGTATTTTTTAACTACGTCAGCATTCACAGGGAGAGGGAAGTATTCTCCATCCATAGTCGTGAGCATCATCGCTCCTCTAGAGAAAATTTTTCTGACCACGAAAGGACCTTCATAAGTCGGAACCCACTTGCCCCTGGGGTCTCCCTGGGGGAGAATTATCCTTTTTAGCACAAGGTCACTTGGCTTGTAACACTGAGGCCGTACCCTCTTATCAAAAGCTTTCCTCATCCTTTGTTGATATACTTGACCATGACATAGAGCCGTCAGCCTCTTCTCGTCAATAAGTTCCAACTGATCCATCCGATTCTGTACCCATTCACTTTCATCCAGCTCAACATCCCTCATGATCCTAAGAGAAGGAATCTCGACTTCTACCGACAATACTGCTTCCATGCTGTAAACCAATGAAAATGGGGTTGCCCCAGTCGAAGTACACACAGTGGTGCGATAACCATGCAAAGCGAAAGGCAACATCTCATGCCAATCTTTATAGGTTACCACCATCTTTTGTACGATCTTCTTAATATTCTTATTGGCCGCTTCGACAACACCGTTCATCTTTGGTTGGTATAGGGAAGAGTTATGATGCTTGATTTTGAAGGACTCATAAAGCTCCTTCATCATTTTGTTGTTCAAATTAGACCCATTATCGGTAATGATCTTTTCAGGCACTCCGTAGCGACAGATAATATTGTTCTTAATGAACCGAGTTACCACCTGCTTGGTGACATTGGCATATGATGTAGCTTCGACCCATTTTGTAAAATAATCGATGGCAACTAGAATGAAACAGTGCCCGTTGGATGCAATCGGTTTAATTTTGCCGATCATATCAATTCCCCACATCACAAACGGCCAAGGGGAAGTCAAGACATTTAAAGGTACTGGAGGTACATGCACCTTATCAGCATAGACTTGACATTTGTGGCAAACCCGTAAATGATTGTAACAGTCAGTCTCCATGGTGGACCAATAAAAACCTGCTCGCAAAATATTTTTAGCCATGGTATGCCCACTGGAATGGGTCCCGAAATCACCTTCATGTATCTCCTCAATGATTCTAGCTGCTTCTTTCTTGTCAACACATCTGAGCAGTAAACCGTCATGATGCCGTCTATACAACACACCACCACTGAGAAAGAACTTGGCTGAAAATATTCTCAAGAACTTCTTATCTGTGACTGATGCTTCTTCAGGGTACTCTTGTGTTTCAAGATATCGTTTAATATCATAAAACCAAGGATTACCATCTGATTCCAAACTAGCCTCAAAACAGAAAGCTGGCTCACTCAAACTTCTGATGTTAATGGAAGGTTCCTCATTAGCCCACTTAACCTTGAACATGGATGACAAAGTTGCCAGTGCATCAGCTAGATTGTTTTCTTCTTTGGGAATGTGCTCAAACGTGATCTCTTCAAAGTACGAAATCAGCTTCATAACATGCTCAGGGTAGGGAATTAGGTTCTGATGGCGAGTCTCCCAATCTCCATTAATCTGGATGATAACAAGATTGGAATCCCCGTAAACTTTCAAAAATTTAATGCGCAGGTCGATCGCCGCTTCAATGCCATAAATGCAAGCCTCATATTCGGCCATGTTGTTAGTGCAATCGAAACAAATACGAGTCGTGAAAGGAATGTGGTATCCCTCAGGGGAAGTGATAATAGCTCTGACGCCGTTGCCCATGGCATTGGAGGCACCATAAAAAACAAGCGTCCAACGTGATCCCGACTTGGGTCCTTCGTCTGGGTCTGGAATATTACAATCCCGAATATACATAATTTCCTCATCTGGAAAATCAAACTTCATCGGTTCATAATCGTTCATGGGCTGATGAGCAAGATGGTCGGCCAGTATACTACCCTTAATTTCTTTTTGAGTAGTGTATTGGATATCATATTCGGTGAGTATCATCTGCCAACGAGCTACCCTGCCTGTAAGAGATGGCTTCTCAAAAATGTACTTGATTGGATCCATTTTGGATATCAAGTAGGTGGTGTGAGTTAACATGTACTGCCTCAAACGTTTGGCGGCCCAGGCAAGCGCACAACAAGTCTTTTCCAGCAATGAGTACCTCGACTCGCATTCCGTAAACTTCTTACTCAAGTAGTAAATAGCCTGCTCTTTCTTCCTTGTCTCGTCATGCTGACCGAGGACACAACCCATTGAGCTCTCCAACACAGTTAGATACATGATTAGTGGCCTTCCTTCCACTGGTGACATGAGTATCAGAGGTTCCTGCAAATACTCCTTTATTTTGTCAAAGGCCTTCTGACAATCCTCATTCCAGTTCACTGTCTAAATTTTCTTCAACAACTTGAACAAAGGTTCACGGGTGGCTGTGAGATGAGAAATAAATCTAGAAATGTAGTTTAACCTTCGCAAGAAACCACGTACTTCCTTCTCTGTCCTTGGTTCAGGCATTTCCTGTATCGCTTTTACCTTGGCCGGGTCCACCTCGATACCTTTTTCACTTACAATAAAACCCAACAGCTTGCCGGGTCTCACCCCGAAGGTGAACTTATTCAGATTCAACCTTAGCAAGAACTGCCTCAGTCTCTTGAACAATTTTTCCAGATGAACAAGATGTTCCTCTTCCGTGTCAGACTTAGCAATCATATCGTCCACATAAACCTCAATCTCTTTGTGAATCAAATCATGAAAGAGAGTGACCATGGCACGCTGATATGTTGCCCCGACATTTTTCAAACCAAACGGCATCACTTTATAGCAGAAAGTTCCCCAAGGCGTGATAAATGTTGTCTTCTCCATATCCTCCGGAGCCATCTTAATTTGATTGTAACCCGAAAAACCATCCATGAACGAAAACACTTTGGAATGAGCAGTATTATCGACCAACACAACAATATATGGAAGAGGGAAGTCATCTTTAAGGCTGGCCCTGTTCAAATCCCTATAATCCAAGCACATCCTAACCTTACCATCCTTCTTGGGCACAGGCACAATATTTTCAATCCATGGCGGATAATTGATGACCTTTAAGAAATTTGCGTCCAACTGCTTCTGGACCTCCTCCTTGATCTTCTTGGACATCTCAGGATGAGTTCTTCGGAGCTTTTGCTTGACAGGGGAACAACCTTCTTTGAGCAGTAGTCGATGCACCACTATGTCTGTATCCAACCCAGGCATATCCTCATAAGACCAAGCGAAGATATCAGAATACTCACGGAGTAGCTCAATCAATCTGACCTTTATACTTTCTTCGAGATTTGCGCCTATCTTGACTTCTCTTCTTACCTCTTCTGTGCCAATGTTCACCACCTCAATCGAATCCTGGTTCGGCTGGATAACCTTCTCCTCTTGTTTTAACAATCTTGCTAATTCCTCAGGAAGACCACAATCCTCATATGGTTCTTCTTCAGCTTGATAAATAGGAGTATCAAAGTCATAATGAGCCATAGCAGAGTCGTTATCAATATAATTGGTGGTGGAAGTGCATCTGCATGAATGATATTTTTGCATTTTTAGTGACAGTGTGTGAAAAGAGAAACATTGCCATTCAAATAAAAAGAAATGGAGCAAAATTTTGAATGCAAAAATGTCCTTTATTTCATGATAAACTTTTTAAAAATAAACATGATGGCCCTACACAAATGATCCACCACGCCTTGGGCAGAGCGTAGGAATTATGATATGATAATAAAAGAAAACAAGAAAATTACTCCTCAGCGCTTGAAACTTGGATAACATCCACATAAGTCCAATTGTTGAGTGTCTGGCCTGGAATACTCGGACGAATCCAATCTTCGATATTGTAGCTATCAACCCTATCGTTGCCAACTGCATTGACATGTCCTTCTTGAGCAGCACAAGGACGGGAAAACTTCACAGGAGTAGATAAACTAGATGCTCTGGGAGTTGTACTATGCTGACCTAGGCTAAAACCAAGACCAAATTTATTAAATTTTGGGGTAACATCTAGCACCTGACCCCAACCTTTAGGGTTACCATTTTCCCCCACAGCTCTCACATCTTTGAGAGAAGACATAACAGTTTCAGGCTTCCTTTTCTGCTCTGGAGGAGGAAAATTAACAGCATGAATTGTCTCAAACGCCTGAAATGGAGTCTCATGTACCTCGCCTTCAACTTCAACATAGCGGAATGACGTCAAATGACTCACAATGTACTCTTCCTCGCCGCACATAATTATCACCTTTCCCTCTGCAGGATACTTGAGTTTTTGATGAAGAGTAGAAGTGACTGCCCCTGCTTTATGAATCCACGGCCGCCCCAACAAACAATAATACGCTGGCTATATATCCATCACAAAAAATGTAGCCGTGAAGGTGCGAGGACCAACCTTGATTGGTAACTCCACCTCCCCAAACACTGACCTTTGAGACCCATCAAACTCATTCACCATCAAATCACTAGGGCGCAACTCCAGTCCAGAATAATCAATTTTCATTAATGCTGACTTAGGCAATACATTCAAAGACGACCCTGTATCCACCAAAACCCGGGATAAAGTATTGCCCATGCACTCCATTGAAATATGCAACGCTTTGTTATGGTATCGCCCCTTCGGAGGAAGATCAAAAGCTGTGAAGCCCAGACTGTTCCCGACAGGTATGTTAGCACAAACATTCTCAAACTGATTGACTGTTATCTCATGTGGCACGAACGCATTCTTTAACAACTTCATCAAAGAATTTATGTGAGGTTCTGAATAAATCAACAGAGACAAGATAGACATCTTAGAAGGAGTATGGCTCAGATGATCAATTATGCTATAATCATTCTTTCTGATAATTCACATTAACTCTTCAACCTCACCGGGAACTGAAGAAGCTTCTGGTATCGGAATTGGTTGAGTCACATTGGCTGGCGTAACCCTTGGATTACCAATCATCTCCTGTTTTTTTCCTTTTCTCTTGCAGAAGCATCTGCCGCATCTTGCACATCGGAAGGACCAAATACTCTCCCGCTTCTAGTCATTCGACCCACACTAGAAAAATTATGAACTTCCCTTTCATTACCTTCAGCACGTTCTTCCTCAGACAAACGAGTACTTACCTCCTGCTTCACCCCATGGTAATAAACATCAGCACCATAATGCCATGGGATGGCCTTCTCACTAGTATACGGCATGAGACCAGGTACCGTAATCATCAAAGGAGGTGCCCTAGATGAGGTAGGAATGCGCACAGGGGTGTAAGGAATAGATACCAGAGCAACATCTTCTTCGGTAACCTTATGGTAGCTCGGTTTTCTATCGAACCGCAGGGAACCCTCCTTTATCATCAATTGGATACCGGCTTTTAAATCATCACAGCCCTTCGGTTGCTCTCTACACTTGGCACACTCTGAAGTACAACCTGAAAAAAAAAGAATTGTCAAGCAAATACCTCTTAACATACCACAACGGAGTAGTTACTTGTTCCACATCCATGATTAAATTCAACACTTCACTATTATCATCAATCATATTAACAACACCCCCTCCATGCCTAGGCATTGGTTCTGAGTAACACTCGGACCAGTCACTGAAGTAAACTCAATTGCCTTAGCATCCAACAAGTCTTGTATTTTGCACTTCAACGCAAAGAAATTATCAGTAGAATGACCAACTCCGCCTGAATGGAATTCACATCTTGCGTTAGCATCATAGTTAGGAGGAATTCTTGCGGGGGGTGGTGGCATATTTCTCAAACCGATCAACTTCAAATCGAGCAAATGGTGGAGTGCTTCAGTAAGAGATACTGGCAAGGGATCAAATTTTCTCAACTATCTCTGCTGTTGATTATTATACTGACGAGGAGCATCTTGCTGTCTTTGTTGTTGAGGCACTGTATTCGGTCTCTGCTGCGGAGGAGCATTAATAGGAATAGAAACAACATTAATTTGTTGGTGCTGACGATCCTCTCCTCTTCCTCTATGAGATTAAACCGCACTTGTGTCGCCTTCCTTTTTCTTAGGGTAAGTGTTGAATGGTTTCTTACTGCCCCCTGATGAACCACTAGAACCTCCAATCTGAATTTTCCCCAATTTCAAAACTACCTCAATTCTTTCACCCGCCATAACCATGTCTGCAAATCCTGCCGAAGTACTTCCTATCATGTGCTCATAGAATGGCCCTTGCAGGGTACTCATAAACATATCAATGAGTTCTCTCTCCATGATTGGAGGTTGAACCCTCACAACCAACTCACGCCACCTCTGAGCGTATTCCTTGAAAGATTCTCTTGGTCCTTGTGACAAATTCTGTAACTGAGTGCGATTAGGCGCCATATCCATATTGTACTGATAATGTTTGACAAAAGCCCGAGCAAGATCATTCCAGCAATGAATATGAGTTTTCTCCAACTTCATGTACCACTCCAGGGATGCCCCAGATAGGATATCCTGGAAAAAGTGAATCAAAAGCCCCTGATCCTCAGTATGCACCGACATATTTCGGAAATAAGCAGTTGCATGAGTAACAGGACATGACGTTCCGTTGTACTTTTCAAATACAGGGGGCTTGAACTTTGGAGGAAATTTCACCCTAGACACCAACCCGAGATCATTAGCATCCATACCAAGGGCTCATTGCCCTTCCACAGCCTTCAAATGTTCTTCCAACAACTGATACTTCCTATCCTCACCCTGAACTTCCGGCTCTGGACGCCGAATAGAAAACTGATCTTCATCCTGATCAAAGTCATAATCCTGCTCCTGATAGCCACTTACGCCACCCTGATTATCTCTTATGTTCCCCACAAGACGAGGTTCCAGAGACAGGGGAAACATCCCTATGTTGCGCATAAAGGGGTTTCCGGGCATCCCGTGAAAATTTCCAACAGGCTGATCTTGCACATCCCCCAATCCTACAGAAATGTCCTGATAGAGCCCTTGATTTCCACCATCCCCTGGATAGCGGCGCTGGTTGTTAACGATGTCAGCCAGTTCCTCCTGTCGGTGACTCACATTGGTGATGACCTCCATGAACTGGGTCATTTGAGTAGCCATCTGGGCCCTTATTTCAGCGAGTTCAGCTTGAACTTGTTCCATCTCTCTTGGCAAATTGTTTCTGGTGGAATACCGATGAGTAGTCGTCTTGAATTCTGAATAAGAAAAGCAGAAGAATAAGAATACCGTCTTGAGATAACCTGTAATGTTATGAAATTCATGATGTGCATGATATGTTTTTCATTTCCCGGTATTCAAGAGTCCTTTTATTCATCAATCACTGCGCACAACCAATAATCAAGCATATAATCAAAGGAAAGAAAAAAGAAAGGACAAAAAGACAAACACTTCAATTATTTACAAACAAAAGAAACGATGTTCGAGTGACTTCCGACATTTAAGAGTGTAACGATAAACAAAATACGTGTTTCAAAGTAAACTTAACAAAAACTGAATAATAAAAACAAACAATGGTCCCTTCCAACAATCCTGGGGGTGACCAAATACACCAAAGGTAAGTAACAAAACTAAATCTCCGGAACAAGACACGCTTCAAGGTGTTGACAATGCTCTTCAAGCATGGCTTTCTCCTTCAAAAGTTATGATGCAACTACTTTACTTTCTTGAAACCGATCCTCTGCGACACGCCTCTGGGATACTTCCTTCTTAAGCTGAACATCTTTGTCTTTGAGCTATTTCTCCAAGTTTTGAATCTTCTTCTTGTAACTATTCTCAGATTCCTGAAGCTTCTGGAACTCTTGTTGGGTCTTACTCAACTCTTCTTCTATTTCAGCATGAGACCTCTTCCTAAAACTGGTTGCATCAGAAGTTTCCCCTTGAGCTTCTTTGAGTTTGTGAGCTAAGTCGGCCCTTTCATGATCTACCCAATAAAGTTTCATCCCTGCCTCACGGTCTTTTGCATGAAGTTGAATGTTCTCAACATGAACCTGGGTGAACACCTCGGTAGGCACCGTGTTACTCAGAACACTAGGAGGTTTCTCACATATAGGAGCCGACCTTACAAATGGTAACCGTAAAATCTTAACCTTGTCTCTAATCCATTCCAAGTATGGAACTCCAGCAATAGGAACCTTCTTGCCCAAAGTAGTTCTATCCTTCTTGTGAATTCCCTTCCAAGCACTTGTCACTATTTTCAACATTACATGATCACTTCCTCTAACAAAATACACTGATTCAAACACCTCCTCAACCTTTGGCGGTCCATCCATTGTATATCCCAATTGACGATAAGCAAGCACAGGATTATAGTTAATACACACCTTAGTTCCTATGAGGGGAACATTAGGGAAATCTCCGCAGCTAGTGATAATACTTCGTACTTCCCCCATGTCATAATTCCACCGGATATCAAATGAAGTAAGGTTGACAAGTCTTGATGACCATCAGAGAGAATGTGTGGTATCCATGAAAGGGCCACTTACCGGTAGGTGCAACTTAAACCATTGATACAACATCGAATGACATAAACTTCCATTCCCTCCTTTCCCATGCCTGAAATGAATGGTGTAAAGAGTATCTGCCAAGAGTGTCGGTACCGTGTTCTTATTTCTAAAAACACAAATAGCCATCAAATCCACAAAATTTCTCTTGTGAGGGAAGAGGATGATCCCGTATATCATGAGAGCAAACAGAGAGCTAAAGTCATTCCAATTCCCTTTCTTTGCCCAATCTTCATCTTTCTTCACTAAGAAATCCAAATAAAACCCTGTAGTATCCTCACTTGATTTCCAATTGTCTTTCACCTCTTTCCAACTCAAATGAAGAATTTCAGCAATAACTTTGAACTTCAGCTTCTCTGGCACTTGGACAAAAAGAACTTCATCGGACAACTTGATATTAAGTAGGTACGCGTACTCTTCTAGTGTGGGAACCAGTTGATAATCTTGAAAAGTAAAACACCATAATTCCTTGTCATAGAACTGGAAGAGGGTGATAAAAGCCATTGGGTCAACTGGAGTGTTAAGGATTAGTAACAAATTGCCATAATTTTTGTTGAAATTATTCAGAACATCACTCTTCAGATAATAACTCAACCTCTTCAATTCGGACACATCAATAGTAGGAATCTGATAAGCGAATGTATGTCCGTTGGGCTCTTTAACACGAACTGAATCAAACTCATCTGACGGGAGGCCAGCCATTTCTGATGGAAAGAAGACTCTCGAATGTCCCTGGAAGATGACATGCGCATGCTAGTTATTTTTTATACATCATTTTTTTAAGAAATAAATATGCTATGATGCAACATGACAGGATCAAAGTTTCACACTGGATAATGGCTGGACCATTACATAACAACACCACTCAAGATCAAAAGAAAATCCCAAAGCTTCAAAACTATCATGGGAATCTGAGTCACCTTCGCAACATAAAGTCACCAACATTACCTGTACCTGTAAGAAAAGTTTTCCCGCCCCTCTCACAGGTGTAGTCTAGGTCAAGGTAAGGTTAAAAGCCAAATCAGAGTACAAGAGCTCGACGGTCGGTATCATCATACGATAACACTTATCCGAACTACCTCTGAAGTCATGGGTCTCATGGTCAGGTCTACAAAGCATCCGCCTCATAGCTGCCATGGCCACTCTATTCCTAGTTCCTACGGAATTCACTCATAGCTTGGGTATGAGGCCTTTCACCTCATGGAACAACCCACCCACCAAGAAATCCAGAATCCAAATAGTCCAGCCATATCCAGTATGCAGAAAGTAAAGCGCACATAGGATGCAATGCAAAAAGATAAATATGCAAAGAGGTAAAATAAACACCAAAAAAGAAAACAAACAAGAGCTAGGATCGACTTCGGGATGGACCAGCAAGAGGTCAATCTGTCCCCAGTGAAGTCGCTAGCTGAAACAACCTGGCTGAACCATCATCTTGTAATGAAATATCAATGAAGTCGCCACCGAACGTCTTTTATCCCGCCGAAAGGGAAAGGTAAACATCGAGAAAACCTGAAAAGGGAGAAATCACAGTCTTTCGACCGAGAGATCGGGTAAGGGAGTCTGTTACGCGAGGGGAAGGTATTAGCACCCCACACGCCCGTAATACTCTACGGTATCCACTCTTGTTACCTAATCTAATGAGTGTGGTCAAAACCTATGTCTATGGCTTAAAGCACAAAAGGGAATGCATGCGAAAGAAAAAAAAGAAAACAATGTTGGGAAAATAAAAGTTGTGCTCGGTTGGGCCCTACCCCAATGCCTACGTATCCCTTTTAAGAAATCAGAGCAGTCGTAGTTCGGCTCATATATTCTGGTTAGTTTATGTTTTTTAGTTAAGACAACAAAAACAGTCAAGATGGAAAAACATCAAATAAAACAACAAACAAATGAGATGGTAAAACATCGGCTAAATAATAACAAAGTAACATGTCAAAGATAGCGAAACACCAAATGATAAAACATCACACCTAACAATGACATGGAGAGTCAAAGTAGGATAACCAACATGTGTGATGGAGAAACATAGGCTTCAAACAAATGTGCGATGGAGAAACATCGACTATAAGATAACAAGGTATCATGGCAAAGATGGTGAAACATCAATAAACTGGATGACAAAAATCACACCTAACAATGATATCGAGAATCAAAGTAGGATAACAAACATGTGCGATGGAGAAACATCGGCTTCAAACAAATGTGCGATGGTGAAACATCGGCTATAAGATAACAAGGTATCATGGCAAAGATGGCGAAACATCAATAAACCGGATGACAAAACATCACACCTAACAATGATATTGAGAATCAAAGTAGGATAACAAACATGTGCGATGGCGAAACATCGGCTTCAAACAAATGTGCGATGGCGAAACATCGGCTATAAGATAATAAGGTATCATGGCAAAGATGGTGAAACATAAATAAACCAGGTTTTAAAACAAATCCAAGAGGCGCACAAACAAATAAGATTGATTTATATCTTTTACCTTGAAGAAGGGTTTGAGTTTATTAGAGGTGTTTTATGATTTGGCAAGAAAAAATTTTTTGTTTTAAGATGCAAAATGCAAAGGAAGGAAAAAAAAACTAAGGGGAACTAGCCTAGCACTATCCCTAGTGTTATCATACAATGATTGGCCCTAAGGTTGAAGATAAAGGAAAATCCTACCCTATGCTAGCATACATGGATTCCTACCTTAATTAACATGTCAAAGGAAGCTTAACAAATCTATCCTATAGGGAACAAGAAATGAGAGCGAAGTCGTGATCTCAATTTCTAAATTGAGTGACTCATCGATCGACAATTAAAGAAAAAAACAATAAACATCCTATAGGGAACATGCACTGAGAGCGAAGTCATGATCTCAATTTCTAAATTGAGTGACTCATCGATCAACAATTAAAGAAAAAAAACAATAAATATCCTATAGGGAACATGCTCTGAGAGCAAAGTCGTGATCTCAATTTCTAAATTGAGTGACTCATCAATCAAAAGTTAAAGAAACAAACACAAATACAACACATGTATCAAACAAAACAAAGGGCCTCCTGACATATATCAGAAACAGAGGTCCCATCATGCAACATAGAACTATGAAAATAGAAGAAAGGAAATAGTGCAATACCAAACGAATAACTATCTGTAGCAACTGAGAAGAATAAAAGAAACCCAGAGAACTTCAAGCGAGCTGGCATCAGTAGACAAATCAAGTCAGAAATTACACCATCAGGATGTAAGTATTGAGATTTTTAGATAAGAACAGATCCCATGGGAAAAGTATAGCATTCATAATCACATACATATATCCTGCATACACTATCAAATATGCCAATCACAAGAGTAGTGCCAATATAATAAATTGTGTTCCACAAATAAAGTGAAACACAGTAGCCTCAAGTCAAAAATGGAAAACTTTTCTCAGAGTACCTCGCGCATTCAACATCCAAGTTAGTATTCCCATAAATAGAATGATGACTCACATAAGGGATGGATTATGACATCATAATGAAGTGAGAAAACATGATAGCAACTATCAAAACATTAGATATGATAGACAAAAAGAAACAGGCATATGCATAATTTGGTCAAAAGTTAGAGGAATGTTGCTCCTTTCTATCACCATATTGAATTGACAATTGAATATCAATCAAGGATCATGGGATCTTGAGAAGAATACAATCAAAGACCATGAAGGTCAGTAACAACCACAATTCAAACATACTAAAATACTTCATCACAGCTCACAAGCATAATAGAAGAGGAATCCCACACAATGCATCAAAGACTTAGATCTCAAGCTAACCATGGAAGAAAGTCAAACAAGGACAAAATTAGAGAATTTGTAACAGTCAAAGATTTGAAGTAAAGCTTCCAAAACATGATTAGGAAATGATCAAAAGGTTAAAGTGTTGATTCTAAAACATGCTGCACAAGTGCATTCAAAATGCCTCAAAAACTCAACAAGGATAAAAGAAAGAAGCCAAACTCCATTCATGATTAGAACTAACTTAAGTAATAGGGATCAATTACTCTCAAGTCTTCATGAGACTATCATTGAAGTATCATTTCCCTTCATGTTATCATTGGCCATCTAATGACCTCAAACTCAAATTGAAAGCTCAAGTTTCAAAGTGAAGATCAACAAGAAAGCAAAAAGTCATAAAACATGCATCAAAAGGTTCAATCATTCAAACATGGGGCATTAAGTGAAATGACTTGAGTTTATATGGATAAATAGAACCAACATGATCATTAGGTGCAAAATTATAGGCCTCACTCAAGTTCATTGACCATCAAGAAAATTGCAACAAGATCTGCAACATTAATTGGGTACCTTCACTTCAAAAATACATCAAAAAAAGAAAAGGGCTTCCATAATTAAAACAAAATTTTTCTTAGCATCCTTGAGATGTATAAGAGTCAGCAAACATGTTTTAAGTTCATGGATGGATGAAGAAAGGATCAATCAAACTTAAAATATCAAAAACTAGTTGGCAAAAACCACCAAACTAGACAAGTTTTCAAAATATTTTGTGGAAAATACCAAACCTTATCAATTAATTCAAGAAAAATCTTTTTAAGGACCTCAATCCATCTATGAACCTTAAACAAGAACCAAATTCAATTGAAACTCAAGGCCAGTTGCTTTTTGGGATCAAAACAAACAAGGGAATTAGCAAAACCCTAATTATTTAGAAAATGAACTCAATTATTGATTAATCAAGTTCCAATTCTAAAACAAATCAAATTAAAATCATACAAAAATAAAGAAAACTCTAAAGATCAGAGAACTTATTTTTTTATTTAATTTTTAGAGTTAAAGAAAAGTCAAAAATAAAATCAAAATTCAAACCTTTAAACAATTAAACAAAAATTCACACCTCAAAATAAAATTCCAATCAAAAGTCAGAAAAATATCCAACCAAAATTATATTCAAATATTAGAATTAAAAATCAGCATCCATGATTTCTTGTGGAATTTCTGAATTAAGGAAAATATTAAAATAAAATCAAACAACCAATTAAACAATTAAACTATTATTTAATGACAAAATGAAAGCCCTATCAAAAATCATAAAAAGGTCAAAAAAAATTATATTCAGACACTATGATTAAAAACAAATTTACATGATTTTTTTGAGGATTTTTTAATTAAAGGAAATATTAAAACAAAAATTATGAAGCAAACATTTCAAATAAACTTCTCAAATTTAATTTCTAATCAAAAATAGGAAAAATGCTAAACCAAAATCAAAATCAATTTCTAAATTATTTTAAGAGTCAAAGATAATTTTTGTGGAATTTTTAGATCAAAAAACCTATTAAAATAAAAATAATCATTGAACAAACAATTAATTAAACTTATGAAATTTTGAACCAATCAAAACATTTTTAAATATTCCAATAAAATTAAACAAGATAGTAGGAATTATTTTGGACTTGTGATAAAAATTTTAGAATTTTTTAAATTGTTTTGATCAAGAAACAAAAATCAGAAAAATAAATTTAAATCAAAATATAAACTAATATTCAAAAATTCAAATGGACCGTTCAGATGATGACACCTCATCATCCCTAACCTCTAGCCAAACCAGAAAACACGCGCGTCCATCAGTGTTGCACCTCAACTTCAGACCCTCCAAACAAACTCGTTTCTCACCCATTTTTCATCAAATCAAGTGCAAATTAAAGCCACCATGACAAGGAATTTAATGCAATTCGAATCACATCAAGTAATCAAACACGTGTCTAGAAATTTATGCGTAAAAACATCCAAAGGCCACTAAAACCTAGAGTTACATGGATCTCAAACAATCATTGTATACCAAAATCAAACCTCAAATTACTTCAGAAGCATTCATATAACATCCACAAACAGATATTCATGCTTAATTTCAACAATAAACGACTACATTTCAAAAATCAAACTTGAATGAACCTACCTCAATTCACAATCTGAATGCTTGATTCTCTCCTCCTCCTTCAGTGTTTGCTTCTTATTATATATAGCATGTAGAGTAGTTTTTTCAAGAGAAATGGACTTCAAAGTGAGTGCATTGCCCAATTGGATTTTTCTGCCATGTTGAAAAATGAAATTCTGATCATGCCCTTGGATCGTGCATTTTTTATCCTTTCAATTGCTTTTGAGGACTCTCCTACTCAGATTTTGATCCACCAAATCTTGGCCCTTGATTCCTCATGGTGAGATCATGCTAGTGTTTTTGCAAATTTGGCAAGTTTTGTCAATTTTTTAGTCATGGTGGTACAGCTGCACATGGGGCACGATTTTGCTGCCATTATGGGCTTCCTCAAATAAAAAATGGATCATGGGCCTGATTAGAAGTGAAAAGAATGACTGAAAATGAAGTTCTCAAGTTTTGGCATTTTGCTTGCATGGCTAAAGTTCAATAAAATGGCATGAAATTCAAAAGACCATAACTTTCCCATACATTTGAATTTGGACACAAATGAGTACAATTTGGAAAGGTATTGAAAATATATACAATCCCTTAGTTTTGTGTTTTGGAAATTTAATCCACTATGGTCCTCAAAATTTGACATGAAATTCACTAATTTTGGAAAATGACCTATAATTTTAACTTGAGGCATGAACTTCCAAAGACCATAACTCTTGACTCTTTTCCAATTTGGACATGATACCAAAAGGAGATGAAAGACCACAATCTTATCTTTCCAAGAATACTTCATTTGCATTTTTTTGATCAAAGGTGAATAAAATATAAATTTTTGAAGTTAAGTCCTCATTTTCCAAAATTAGAAACTTTTAGGGTTTCTTCATGAACAAGTTTCAACCCAAACCTCAATCTTTTTTGATCCAATGATCAAAATGGACTTGAAATATGAAAAGTACACCCTTGAATTGATGTTTGACCAAAAGTTCACTTGGTCAACCTTGACTTTGACTGATTTTGACCTAAATGACCATTTTGCCCCTTTGAATTAATTGGTCCACTTCTCTTCAAAATTGATGGTCAAAACTTCAAACATACTATCTCCCAAATATATAGAGGCCATGTACAAAGTTTCACTTCAAAATTCTCAAGAAAGCTTGATAAAATCCCAAACCCTAGTTTTGGTTAACACCTCAGGAGACTGATGAATCATCTCCAAAATTTCAAATCCTTTGGGCATCTTGACCAATTTCTTATATAAAGACTTTTCAAATACCAATGAGATGTTGTAGCTTCCAGATCAATACTTGTACATTAATCAATAGCCTTGATCAAGAAAAACCCTAACTTTGACTGGTGAATCAAAAGAGTGATTCTTCTTATAATCAATCACAAACTTCAATCCTTTGATGATCCAAAGAGCTGGATAAAATATCTTGAGATATGCAGTAACTTTTGAGCTTGAAAGATCCAGAGGTTTAGATGATAAGGTTCTACTTGAGCAACTTGTCAATGCAATCAACCTTCAAAGCTAGAGGAAGACTTGATAACCAAAGTATTTTGATCCCATCACAATGTATGAATTCAATGCAATATGATATTCATGATGAAACATAAGCCTAAATCAAGAGGGTAAGTTTTGGGGTGCAACAACGTGCTTTGTGGTGGGTTTTGAAAGTATTTTTGAAAATCGTCTTCGTTTAGGAAAACTTTGTAATGATTCTCGTTTCTATAAGAATGTATAAAAAGTGTTGTACTTTTTAAAATATTTCATGGAAAGTGTTGGTGTGTTTGAAAACAGGTTTGTTTTGGAAATGAGCAAGCAACTAAGAATGTTTCTAACTACTCAAAAGTCTTTGTTATTTTCCTCCTCCTTTAGATGTTGCTATCTTACCATTGATTGGTAAGAATCTTTCTCTTTGGATGTAAAGGGATGAGCGTGGGTTATCGTATAGTCATGATAGCAATGTTGTGAGATATCTTAGCATTTCTCTTGAGGTACTAAGATCATTTTTAAGGAAACATTTGAACCGTCATCGAGGGACTATGATCTTGTATTTTGATTGTTTTTGCTAAGACGTCTCACATGCATAACATGACCATTTTTAGGCAACAAGTGGAGTTAACCCTAGGGGTGCATGTGTGCAAGTGTTTATATTTCATGCCTAGTTTATCTTGGATTAGTGTTTTCTAAGATTAATTTTATCTTCCCATACAAATCCTACTTTACTAGCATTTATTATGAAAGCGATAAATTGCGGAAGGTAAATATTCTACGCTATTACAATCACTTGGGGATGGGGTATACAAATTTACAAATAGGGAAGACAAGAAATTAAAGTCCTAATTATCTATTACAACCATATTGAAATAATATACAAGAATTAAAAAGTGAAAATGATTTGCTTTGTTTTTGTTAAGATAAGAAATAAATTTTCTTAAGAAAATATTTTCAGTCTTTTTTTGTTTTAAAAGAAATAAAAATAAAGCATGTGAATATAAAGTATTTTTGGTGTTTTTTGATTAATGAAAGTAAAAGTGATGATAAAAATAATAAGAAGAAAAAATCAGAGTCAGCGCATTGATGAAAGGATAGAAATAAGGAGTAGAAGTTATGACTCTGGTGCACTGCAAATCAGAAAGAAAATGTTAGCAGAAGTGGGGACAGCCAGAAGTTCTGGATCCGAGCGCACTAAAGTTCTGGGGTTGCTGGGAACAAAGGAAATCCTAGAAGTTCTGGTGTAACTGGAAACCTAGAAGTCCTAGTGTTACTGGAAGGTTGGAAGTTCTGGTTGTTGAGAGAGTCTAGAAGTTCTAATACAACTGGAAACCTAGAAGTTCTAGTGTTATTGGAAGGTCTGAAGTTCTGATAATGGGTCCGTGAGGTGTCAATGTTGTTGGATGGGAATATCTAGAGGTTCTGGTCCAGGATCATTATTTTGACAATCAACCGAAGGGGGTTTATCTAGAAGTTCTGATCCAGGATCAATGTTTGACAAATAATGGGGGAAAATGTCAAGAAATAAAACATAAAAAGGTGTTTCTGGGGGCTAGAACTCAGGATCCTTAACACTAATGCCTTATGCACGCGCTCTCTACCACTGGGGTGGCTATACATCCGGTATTAGAAGAAAAAACATAAACATATATTACAAAGTAAGTTCTGATGATGAAATTCATCTTCTTCTTCGCGCCAACCAGAGCATCTGCAAGTTAGTTATTTCTCAATAAAATGGAAAATGCAAACATAGAAGTTATGGCAGATTTCATCATGGTTTCAGAAACATAAAGCATCAAAACTGTAAACCAAAAGCAAGTATAAATTTTGCTAATCCTAATTCTTAACCACAATTTCCTCAAGAAGTTCTGATATGAAATTCTCTCTACTTAGTCCATATACATAAAATCTATAAATATATACAGAATCAGAGTCATGATATCTACATTGTATCTTTTAAAATGCAAGCCTAACAATGTCTAAGTAATGAGATCAAAAATCAGAAGAAGCTTACCTTGCAGTTGGAAATTGTTCTGTGAATTAGGGCCTGGTTCAGATTGCTGTGATGTTCTGGTCAGCTTCCTCAAGTTCTCAGAAAGCTAAAGCAACTCTTAGCTTGAGCTATGAATGGTGGGAAAGTTCTGGAGCAGTCAAGGTACAAAGTTCTGTTTTTTGAAACAGAGAGTGGTGAATACTGTTTAATAGTTTGAAAACAGAAGTTGGGAAAGCTTCTATGTGTATCCTAGAAACTGTATGGATGATTTGGTCAAGAAATACACAAGAAAAATTAGAGTTTGGATGCAAAAATCAGAAACTAGCAGGTTTTGTGTTTATGTTTGCAGTTTCAGGTTCTTGGGAATTTTCACCAAGGTTTCAAGGATTTTTCCAATATTTTAGAATCCTTCTAACAGTTGCAAATGAAGTTTAATTTTTAGGCAAAGGATTTAGAAACTTAGAGAAATCAAGAGTACAACCATCATGTGTCATGGATAGTTGACTTGTTTTTGAAGCAAGTTTAGACAAGTATGGTTCAAGGCACAATAGAGTGGTTAGCAGTTTTAGCCGCGCCTAATATGAGTTTGTAGGCATGATTTATGGAGAAGTACACTCAGAAGCAAAAGTAAAGCATGGGCCCAACATAAACTTTGTACAAAAGTTTGCTTTTCAAGGACAACAATGGTACTTCTATGCCACACGTGGGAAGATCCTTTAGATAAAGACTCAAAATTAGGTATGAGCATTAAATGATGATGAGATCTAACAAGCCAGAAAGCATGCAACAGGAGATTATGCATCATAGCTTGAAACTGGATCAGAAGTTCAGCATAAACGTAACTGAAATTAAGAACAAATGTCCAACTTCTGATCTTTAAATCTCCCTGCTCTAGCATGATCTGAAGGAGTTCTCATACTTTTTAGAAAGATTGTAACATGATTTGCAACCTCTCTTTGAATTATCTTTGTAAACTCTGATCGTTCCTACGTGAGAACTGGCCCAGAAGTTCTTACCAAATTATGACTTGGAAATGCCCAGAATTTACTAAGTGTCTTAGTTTCATGGACAAGTTTTCAAGGATTTATAACTTGAAATCCCAACATTTCTAGAAGACGTTTTGTTCTGCAATGTTTTAGATCTCATTGAGATCTATAACTCTTGTGTCAGAAGTTCTTCTTGAATCATCTTGCATCATGATCAAAATCTGGCCAAAAGTTCTGAACTTATCATATTTCTTAACACTTAGAAAAATTTCTAAGTGTTTAGAATTTTGACTTTTCCAAAGTAATTTTGACTTTTTTGATTTTCTTGATGAAACAACATATTCTAATGTGTCTTGACGAAATGTGATTCTTGAAACTTGATTTTGAACTAAAAGTCCAAGTTTGACTTTTCAGTGTGTATTTTGACCATTTTTCCCTTGTACCAATTCACACTTAAATTGATGTATCAATGCTACAAACTTGAGTCATGGGAGATCTTGTGAGTAAATTATTGAGAAACGAGAGGAAAACTTTTGGGGTACAACAACTGCCCCTGTTCAATCTTCTTAAACCTGAAAAGCAAGTATGGCACGTTGCCATTCGTAGCTTGAAGGTAGAAGATGATTGAACACTAGAGTGCCCATAAATTTGCACTCAATGAGGTGGTAGTTTCCTGTGTAGGTAATGGGCTTAAAGATGCCATTTGGGGAGATGATGGAGAGTTGTCGGAGATGGGCTTACAAATGCCATCCAGAGTGACTTAGGAAGGTATCAGGATAAATCTTTTTGTTGATTTATACTGAAATAGTAGTTGTCTTTTGCCTGTTGATTTTCCTGCAAGGAAGAGGATTAGTTGCATGTAGATATATGCATGGCATAATGATTTTCTCAAAATAAATGAGATTATACTGTATGCATTTGTCATGTATGTGTTATGACTTATGAATGTGATGCGTTTATTGCAGCGTATAAATCCTTGACAACATGTTAGGGAGCCTTGGGAGGCTGAATCTTGTACTATCGTTGGAGAGTAGATGTATCTTTAACTTTGTTTAGAATATTTCTGCTGGGAATTCATGTTCTGTCGTTTGAGGGGAAATCTGCTGGGGAATATTGACTTTGGCTCTTCGCATGAGGAACTCTGGGGAGTGATGAATTCTTCTTGGAGAAATAGAGTTCAGGTACTTTGGTTGTCCATTGCTCTACTGGGGAATTATTCCTGGCTGGAGAGCATCAGAAGTTAGTTGTTATCTGGTCGAAATCCAGGCTTGGCAGCAATTTATCGAGGATAATGAAGTTGACTGTTATCTGGTCGTATTCCAGGCTTCGCAGTGACTTATAGGGGAATGTTGTACCCCAAAATTTTCCCTCTCATTTCATCAACATTTTCTCATCACAAGACTCTTGGAGCTCAAGATCAAGTTAGGGTTTGCCCTGCTCAAGGCCCCTCCTTACACTGTTGACCCAAATTAGGGTTTGAGTTTGCACAGGGATGTTTTGACCTAAAATGCCCAAAATGACTTTCATGCTTCATGTTGGACTAACAAGTTTATCCATACCAAGTTTCAAGCCTTGATTCCAATCCTTGCCCAGTCAATTGGACAGTTGACCTAGAAATCAACTGTATTGGGGAAAAAGTCAACTGTGGCCAATTGACAGTCAAACCTCATGATTTTTGACCCACATCAACATAATGAAATCATATGAACCATTTGGTCAAGTTTGGATCACAAGTCCACAAGAAATTTGATCAGATCATCAAAAGGGCAAAATGGTCATTTTTAGGGTTTTGACTGCACAAAGGCAATTTTTGACTATTTGACCTAACCAATGGCAAATCAAGCTCACATATGGACTCAAGGAATCAATGGCATTGTCTTGACCCATTCAACAAGTTCAAAAGATCTCAAATGCATAGGATTGACAGATGAATTTTTCAGTCAACTGATCAAAATTTGACTGTATACTGAAAAGTCAAACTTTGACTTTTTGGTCAAAATCAAGTGCCCAGATTCATTTTTCATCAAGACATGTCAAATTATGAAACTTGTTCATCAAGAAATCCAAATTTTCAAATTAGGGTTTAAAATGAAGAATTTCATAACTTAGAAATTTTTCTAAGTTATGAAATGTCCTTATTTTTTCCTAACTTTGCCCCATTTTTTCACTAAGATGTAAATGGATTCAGACAAAACTTGAAACATAAAAGTTGTAGTCCATTGAAAAATCTATAACTTTTATTCACAAAGTTTTCTCAAAGGAAGCTTGCATCTCAAGTTATGATTTTTGGAACAAGGGTGCAAAACATTCTTAACTTAGAGAAATTTTGCCCTATTCTAGGCAAGATTTTTGTCCAACTTCTTGGCCATTTTTCACATGGTTCCACTTGGAGTTTCAATTTGAATTACAAAGATGGATTGTAGTACACATTCCAAGATTTCCAAATTGTCCAAGAACTTCTAGAACACCCTTGTGGTTAGAGAGAATCGAATTTGCAAAGTTGGCCAAAACTCATTCTTGTTCATAGCCAAAACATGTTCATGGCAACTTGCATTTTCAAATCAGCTTGTACAATGCTAGCTTGCAGGCCTCAAAAACAGTTTCACACACCTTAATTTAATGCATAACCATTAAGTTGAAGGTTTATTTTGCTCATTTGGACAATACATGCAAGATTAACCCTTAATTGGAAAAAGCACATTTGCCATTTTGATAAAGTATCACTTTATGTCAAATTCAAAATCCTTGGACATGGGGGCCAGATCTTAGAGACAAAATCAAGTCCACAAATTTGTGTTACCAAGAGCAAATGCTGCAGCATGCTTGAGAGGCTTGGACAGGTCTATAACATCAACACACTTTCTTTGCTTCAAGGGGAAGAAACATTGCAAAAACTCTCCATCTTTCATTCCTGTAAACACCAGCCAAAACAAACTTTGTACACAGCTTTCACACATCAAAACTGACCTAAGGCACGATTCAACCACCTCTCAAACTTCCTCATACATCAAAACACCCTCTTGCTGCAGAAACAGGGCATACCCTGCAACTTGAGTTCCACAATCCATTCCAGTCGTGCGTTTTGTCCAAAAGGAGTTCAAACACATTCCATATCGTCCACTGAAACTATCCCAAGCCTTAAACTCAAGTTGTAACACCCCTAATAACATTTTCCATTTTTACTTTCAAGCTGTGCAAGTGAACTTCTACAACATGATACAGTTGGTTTCAAAGCAAGCTAGGCATTTGGGAAGCATCCTTGGACTTCAGGCAAGCTGTACAAAAGCTCAAACTCCATTGAAGTTGGCCACATTGCTGTACACGACTCAAGCTGAAACAGGTAATCTATGAACTTCTATCTCTCAATCTAGGAAGAGTTAGGCTTAGGTTTGTGAATGAAATATGTCCTACTCATAGCCCTGAAGCCATACATATGATTACTTTTCATTTATGTTAAGCGTGCTGTGAGAATTTTAGCCATGAACATTGAAGAAAAATTAGGACAGAAATTGGGGGTGAAGAAATTCTCCCTGGTTTCTTAGAGTTAGGACAAGTTTTTTACATATTTGGAATCGTGGTTTGATGCTCTACATTGTTTGTGTTATGAGTTTTGGCTAAAAATCAAAGAATCAGGAGTTTGTATTTTGAAAGAAGGCGCGCGCGTTTGGACAGTGCTGGAGGTTGAAGACAAAGTTGGCTTGGGCTGGGCCTGAGTCAGCTTGCTGTTCACACCCCTTTTTTCCATTTGCACCCCCCTGGCCCATTATGTAAAATACTTGTCATTTTTGCATTTTTCTTTTTGATTATGACTTAATATTTTTTGTTCAATTATAAAAAAACATCAAAAATATTTTTCCACACATTTTTGCATTTATTTGGCATTTATTTGTTTTATTTAACATATGTATGTAAATAATATAAAACCTTTTTATTTAAAACCCTAAAAAATAATACAAAAATATTTATTTTTCAGTTATTATTTTTATTTACACCTTGAAAATATTTTCTTAAATATACATTTTTTTTATGTACATAAATAATTAATTTTATCTTTTTATATTTAATAGGTTTAGTAAATATATATATAAATACTTGTATATTATATTTATTAGAATACTGAGGATAAAAATATGAAAATAATACATTTTTATTTTTATTAATATATGACACTAAAAATACTTTTTACAATATACTCTTTATTTATATATATATATATATATATATATATATATATATATATATATATATATATATATATATATATATATATATATATATATATATATATATATATATATATATATATATATATATATATATATATATATATATATATATATATATATATATATATATATATATATATATATATATATATATATATATATATATATATATATATATATATATATATATATATATATATATATATATATATATATATATATATATATATATATATATATATATATATATATATATATATATATATATATATATATTGTACATAATTAATAAATATTACTATTTATTTAAAAACTAGGGTTTTGCCCTAAATGACAAAAATATTCAAATTTGACCCTTTTTATTTTTGTTTATATTTCACATTGAAAAATACTTCTACATACATGAAAAATCCCTTTTTTAGCATAATGCATTTTTTATTTGATATTTATTTATTTTATATTTATTTATTTGTACTTATTTAAATATTAAATATTTATATCCTATACATTCGATATGGTTGTAATAACTTAGATTTTACTTCCTTGTCAAATATTCCCAATGCAAACTTGTACCCCCATCCCCATAATCATTGTTGTAATAGCTTAACATTTAAATTTCCGCATTTAAAAGCTTTCAATTATGCCATGATAGACTTAGGGTTTGTATGCAAATCAAAATCAACAAATAGCTTGACCTAATTCAAGATAAATGCATGAAAAAACAAACAATGCACACTTGCACCCTTAGGGTTATTCCACTTGTTGCCTTCAAAAATGGGCCATGGTTGCATGTTAAGTCTCTTTGGAAAAACAAAAACAAATCAAATGATCATAGTCCCTCGATGACGCTATCAAGTTGCCTAAAATGATCAAGTCCCTTGAGAAAATTGCCAAAGATACTTGGCACTATTGCATTCATGGTCTAAACGATGACCCGCGCCTGTCCCGTTAACATCCTAACACAAGGTTGTTCACCAAATACAATGGTGAAACAACATTGTTAAAAGGGTTAAAACATGAGAAAGATCTTTGAGAAATTTAGGGTAGATAGCTCTTGGTTACTTGACCAAACTTGCAAAACAATCCTTGTCATTTTTCAAAACACACATCACAACACAACTTCAAAACAAACTTTCAAAAACATTGAAACATCTTTTCAAAAAGACAAACACCTTTGTAAAACATTCAAACAAGAATTGTTACAATGGTTGCCTAGACAAGGCATCTTTTTCAAAACATTTTCAAAACCACACACAAAGCACCATTTCAAACAATTGAAAAGCAAAGGCAAGTGATCTAAGCAAGTAACTAAGAGCCCATGGATAACCATGGATAGATAGGGTGCTAATACCTTCCCTTTCTATAATCTACTCCCCGAACCCACGAAAACATCTCAAAGGTTTTTCCTGTGCTTTTTAACCTTTCCTTAGGATAAAATAAAAAGTCGGTGGCGACTCTTGCTAAACCGAAACATTTGCGAACACAAACGCAAAACCTCAAGTCAGTTCTCCCACCGTATCACAGAACTGGCGACTCTGCTGGGGAATTAGATTTAAAAGTGGAGTAACCTTAGGGCCTAGATCACCCTTTTGCATGACTAATTGTTTGCTTTGATTGCTTTACATTTTGGTTCTCTTGTTTGGGCTTGAAATCCTACACCCGGATTTGGGAAACATTCATAGATAGCAATACGTTGTGGAAACTGTGCGGGGTATACCGACACGGTCGAAGCAATAGCTATATTAGTGCGACATATTTGTGAGTACCGGTAACCTTTGAGTTCAATCAAGGAGAGTACGGGGCTGCTGAGTGATGTCACTAAGCACTAATGACCTAGAACCTTACTTGACCATCTTGGCCTTTTATTAGGGGTAGTGAGATGACCGGCTTTGGTGCAGTCCGAAGTTGGTAGATACTCGATACTACACTCATTGAGGGTTGTTTTCTTGGAATATTTTGGTCGCTAGTTAAGTGGCTAAACCAAAACAATGAACATGAAAAACAATCCAATGATATTGAGCTCCTTAGAACCCGGTTACTATTTAGGACAGGTTTTAAGCCAACTAAACTCAAGAGGGTACTTACCTATGAAACCCCATGCAAGCCTGAAACTAGGGTTTTGTGTGACTTGCTTGTACATATGTTTGTGCATACATCATGAACATCATAAAGCATCATATGCATCCACTAACCATTTCAAGGGTTTGGATCTTCATCTTTGTTCTTGTTTTGTAGGTCATGGAAACTCTTCGCAGGAAAACTATCCAAGTCAACCTTGTGAGAATCCCTCCTCAACTCAAGGAGATTACATCCAGAATTCCAGAAAGTTCTCTCTTCAGTGAAAGACATGGTAGACTTCTCAGCCTAGTCAACACCAGCATTGAAGAAGACATGGTGAAAGTGTTGTTCCAGTTCTTTGACCCCCTTCACCACTGTTTCACCTTTCCCGACTACCAATTGGTGCCTACTTTGGAGGAATTTTCTCAACTCCTGAGAATTCCTATTCTTAATCAACTACCCTACAACGGTACGGAAAAAGAACCAAAACCTGAAGATGTTGCTCAAGCACTACACTTGCAACCATCTGACATCAAGGGGCATTGGGAAACCAGAAGTGGTGTCAAGGGCTTCTTGGCAAAATTCTTGTTTGAGAAGGCACAAGAGTGTTGGAATTCCCTGGATCTACAAGCCTTTGAAGAAATTATGGCACTCCTCATTTATGGGCTGGTCTTATTCCCAAATCCTGACCAACCTATAGATGTGAATGTTGTCAAGATTTTCCTATCCAGGAATCCCATACCTACATTGCTTGGGGACATCCTCCACTCATTTTACACACGAACAATGAGGAAGAGAGGTGTTCTCATGTGCTGTACTCCTCTCCTTACAAGGTGGTTTATTTCTCACCTTCCACAATCTGTTTTGAAGAATGAGCAAGGTTCAAGGTGGTCACAACGGTTGATGACCCTCACACATTCTGATGTACATTGGTGTTCTCGGTCCAGAGAAAATGTCATCATCATCGATCGCTGTGGTGAGTTCCCTAATGTTCCATTACTTGGCATTAGAGGAGGCATTACCTACAACCCTTGTCTAGCTTTGAGACAATTTAGATATGCTCGGAGGGATGGCCCTCATGACATGCTGATTCCTGACCTAGTTTTTGACTTCGACAACGATGCACAAGGACTTCGCCAAAGATTCATCAGAGCTTGGAGGATGCCTAACAAGGTAGATAGTAAGACACTAGGGCACAAGAAATCCATCCCTCTTGAGCCTTACCTCAAGTGGGTACGAACCCGAGCCCAGAGTCTTATGATGCCTTACCCTCACATTCTCCATTTGATTAAAGAGCCTGTTAAGGAAGGAGAGGTTCCATACACCATCCTACATCCTGACATGCCAACATCATGGGAGGAGATGCAGAAGAGTTGGATCCAACTCAAGGAAGAAAGGGATACTTTTGAAGCCAGCTTCTACGCCAGTGAGAAGAAGGTTTTGGAGCTTACCCGCCGACTTCACTAGGAAGAGACCCTCAACACTTACATCGCACCAAAGAGGATGCGCAACGTCTTTCTACCTTAAGAAGTTTTTGTAATATTTGGCCCATGGGGCATTTATGTGCTGACAAAATTCCTTCTTATTAATATGACGTGTGTTCTTTTTGTCTGCAACAATTTTGAATTTCTAAATCCTTGAATGCATTACATGGATAAACATATCATTCATCATATGCATAAACAGGTCTTTACACCAGGTTTCCTTATCTTTCTGCTGTTTATTTCAGTAAGATGGATATTGAGCAGACGGTCAAAGATCTGCAGGCACAAAACTCGCAGTTTCAACAGCTCCTTATGACCTTGGCAAAGGGTCAGGAGGATCTTAAAGCACTGTTAGGGAATAAAGAGCAAGAAAAAGGAAAAAAAGAAGAAGAAAAGAGTTGGGGTAGCTACACTAGGAAGAAGATTTGAGAATGAAGCTAGGAGAGTTCTTGAATTCCCCTCCACATCTGATGAGGGGACCGGTAAGGGTAAAGGAGCTGCATTACCCTCTGAGTCTGAGGCTGAAGAAGAAGAGGTTGAGGAAGATGAAGATTATTCAGAGCAGCAATACCCGCCAGCGTACGACAAATACAAAAACTTGGAGGATAGACTGGCAGCTATGGAGCTGCAAAGGGTTCCCGGGCTAGATTTTGAAGAATTGGTGTGATACGGTGGGAGAACTGACTATGGTTTTTGCGTTTGTTTTCACAAATGTTTCGGTTGAGCAAGAGTCGCCACCGACTTTTTATTTTATCCTAAGGAAAGGTTTAAAAAGCACAGCAAAAACCTTTGAGATGTTTTCTTGGGTTCGGGGAGTAGATTATAGAAAGGGAAGGTATTAGCACCCTTTCTATCCATGGTTATCCATGGGCTCTTAGTTACTTGCTTAGATTAACTTGCCTTGATTTTCAATTGTTTGAAATGGTGCTTTGTGTGTGTGGATTTGAAAATGTTTTGAAAAGAGGCCAATGTGGTGGCAACCTTTGTAATGATCCATGTTGGGATGTATACAAAGGTGTATGTCTTTTGAAAAGGTTTTCATTTGTTTTTGAAAGTTTGTTTTGAAAGTGTTGTGAGGTGTGGTTTAAAAATAGGCAAGTGTTTTGCAAGTTTGATTCAAGTAACTAAGAGGTTGTCTACTCCTAAATTTCTCAAAGATCTTTGCTATGTTTTAAACCTTTTAACAATTTTGTTCCACCATTGCATTTGGTGGACAATCTTGTGTTAGGATGTGAAAGGGACGGGCGCGGGTCATCGTTTAGACCATAATTGCAATGGTGCCAAGTATCTTTGGGCAATTTTCTTTAAGGGACTTGATCATTTTTAGGCAAATTTCGAAAGCGTCATCGAGGGACTATGATCATTTGATTGTTTGTTTTGTTTTTGCCCAAAGAGACCTAACATGCAATATGGCCCATTTATTGAAGGCAACAAGTGGAATACCCTAGGGGTGCAAGTGTGATTAGTGTTGTCCATTTTCATGCTTGATTATCTTGAAATTAGGTCAAACTATTTTTGTTGTTTTTTATTCGGATACAAACCCTAATTCTAACATGGTATATTTAGAAAAAAATAAAGTGCGAAAAATAAAGTTACTAAGCTATTACAACACAATATATGAGAAGAGGGGTACAAATGTTCAAATGGGGTTTTTTTTTGACAAGGAATTTAAACCTAGACTATTACATCAATATTGAATTATTTACAAGATAATTGATTGCACAAATTAAATGGAAATAAAATAAATATGCAAGATGCAAAAAGGTTTTTTATATGTATGAAAAAAGTATTTTTGTATGTCAAATAAACAAAATAAAAAGTATTATTTTTTGGATTTTTTATGTTTAGGGCTAAACCCTAATTTTATTAAGTAAAAGTATTAATTATTTAATATGTACAAAACTTATTTATTATATACAAAAATAAAATAAAATGAAGTATATTTGTAAAGAAGGTATTTTTAATATTAAATATTAATAAAAATAAAAATGTGTATATTTTGTATTTTAACCTAAATATATTAATATATATATGTACTTGTATTATTTATTAAATATATTGCATATATACAAAATAATAATATTTAATATTTATAAAAAAAGTATATTTTATATGAAATATTTTCAGAAGATAAAATGAAATAAAAATCAGAAATAAAATATGTTTGCATATTTTTTTAGTATTTTTAAATAAAAGTGTTTATGTATTTATTTATGTACAAATACTTATTTAAACAAATAAAAGCCTAATAAATATAAAAGTGGTGTAAAAATATTTTTTCATATTTTTAATATTGTGAGGAAAAATAAATAAGTCAGAACAAAAAAAGAAAAGTCAAAAAATCATGAAAATAAGCAAAATGGGCCTAGGGGGTGTAAAAGCAAAAGCATGGTGTAAACATAAATGACAAATCAGGCTCAGCCCAAAGGTTGTTGTCTTCAACCTTCAGACAAACATATTCAAAAACACGCGCCTTTCTTCTCAAATCCCTAACTCCTGATTCTTTGATCTTTTGCCAAATCTTCCAACATGAAACCTGTAGAGCTTGAAGCCACGATTCTAGACATATAAAGAAGTCAATCTAACTCTCAGAAATGAGAGAGAATTTCTTCTCCCCCAATTCCTGACCTAAATTTTATTCAATGTTCAGACTTAAAATTCTCTAAGCATACATAATATAAATGAAATCTAATTACATGGGCATGTTCAGGGCTATGAATGTGACATGTTTTCTTCACAAACCCAAATCTAACAATGCCTGGATAGAGAGATGCGAGTTCATGAACTTACCTGTTCAGTTGAAGTTGTATCTGGTGATGGAGGTGTCTTAAATGCAAGGTGATGATTGGTACAGCTTCCTTGATGTCCAGGGATGCTATTCCAAGCTTTACTTTGTCTTGAAACCTTTTGAATCGTGCTATGAAACTTCAGCTGCAAAACAAGAAAATGAAAATGGTGATGTTGCCTGGGAGTGTTACAGGTCGTGTTTGAGGTTTGGAATAGCTTCAAGGGATATTGTGGGATGTGTTTGATGTGTTTTTAGCAAGAATGCATGGAAGGTTTGAGCTATGGAACTCAAACTGCAACAGATGCTCTGTTTGGGCAGTTTGAGGGTGATTCTGGGAATGGGGAGGTATTAGGGATGCTAGGCTCGTGTTTCAGCTTAGGATGGATCTTTAGAAAGTGTTTGACAAGTTTGCTTAAGGTTTTGGTTAGCTGAGATGAAAGTTGTTATGTGTTATGGCAAGTTTCTTACACTCTAAGCAAGAGATGGCAAGATGGTGTTCTAGACAGGTAGAGGCCCCCCTAATGTGCTGCATAACTCAGTCTTGATCAGTGCAATTAGTCCATAAACTTGTGCCAAAGAGATCTTAACTGTACTTGCTTGGATTTGCTTTAGACATAAAGTTCACTTTTGCAAAAATGGATATAATGCTTTATCTAAAAATGGATTAAACTTGCATACAATGTCCAAACTCATAGAACAAAACCTTGGCACAAAGGATTGGCATTAAATTAAGGAGTGTAATTGAGATAAAAGACCTGTAATCAAGGAAAGCAAGCTGAATTCAAAATGGCACAAATGTATGAACATGTAACTTGGCCAAATCAAAAGTGAGTTTTTCCCATATTGCCAAATTCGATTCTCCCTAACCATGAGGTTATTTGATGAGTTCTTGGACATTTTGGAAAGCTTGGAATGTGTAATACAATCCATCTTTGAAATGAAAATTGAAATTCCAAGTGGAAGTATGTGAAAAATGGTCTTGAAGTTAGGTAAAAACCTTGCCTAAAATAGGTCAAATTTTCTCTAAGTTAAGAATGGTTTGGTACCCTTGTTCCAAAAATTGTAACTTGAGCTACAAGCTTCTTTTGGGAAAACTTTGTGAATCAAAGTTGTATATTATGCAATAGGCTACAACTTTCATGTTTTGACTTTTGCTTGAATCCAAATGAATCGTGGTGAGAAAGTGGGACAAAGTTAGGAAAAAATTAGGGTTTTTCATAACTTAGAAAAATTCTAAGTTATGAAAAATCTTCATTTCAAACCCTAATTTGCATTTCTTGATTTCTTGATGAACAAGTTTCATGATTTGGCATGTTTTGATGAAAAGTGAATCTTGACACTTGATTTTGACCAAAAAGTCAAAGTTTGACTTTTCAGTATACAGTCAAAATTGATCAATTGACTGGGAAATTCAACTGTCAATCTTGTGCATTTGGGATCTTTTCAACTTGTTGAGCATGTCAAGATAATTCCATGGTGTCCTTGAGTCCATATGTGAGCTTGGTTTGTCATTGGCTAGGTCAAACAGTCAAAAATTGCCTTTGTGCAGTCAAAACCCTAAAAATGACCATTTTGCCCTTTTGATGATCTGATCAAATTTCTTGTGGAATTGTGATCCAAACTTGATCAAATGGTCCATGTGAGTTCATAATGTTGATGTGGGTCAATTTTCATGAGATTTGACTGTCAATTGGCCACAGTTGACTTTTTCCCCAATACAGTTGATTTCTAGGTCAACTGTCCAATTGACTGGGCAAAATTTGGAATCAGGACTTGAAACTTGGTATGGATAAACTTGGGAGTCCAACATGAAGCATGAAAGTCATCTTAGGCATTTTAGGTCAAAATATCTTTGTTCAAACACAAACCCTAATTTGGGTCAACAGTGCAAGGAGAAGTCTTGAGCAGAGGAAACCCTAATTGGATCTTGAGCTCCAAGGGTTTTGTGATGAGAAAATGTTGAGGAAATGGGAGGGAAAATTTTGGGGTGCAACAATTGGGATTGATTGTTGGGATTGTGATTCCTCCAAAGTTTAAGGTGCCAACTTTTGCAAAATACGACGATCTGTCTTGCCCGAAGATGCACCTGAGGTCGTATGTCAGAAAAATTCAACCTCACTCATCTGATAGAAATCTTTGGGTACACTTCTTCCAGGACAGCCTGTCTGGTACACAGCTGGATTGGTTTTACCAGCTTGAGTGGTCAGAAGTACATAGTTGGGAGGATTTGGCAGCTGCCTTTTATCCCCAGTATCAATACAACGCCGACTTGGCACCAACCCGTACTCAGCTACAAGGTATGGGGATGGCCTCAAATGAGGGATTCAAAGAATACGCCCAAAAATGGCGTGACTTGGCCGGAAGAGTACAGCCACCTCTTTCAGATAGGGAACTAGTTGATATGTTCTTGGGGACCCTATCTGGCCCTTTCTTCAACCATTTGATTGGGAGCTCTTCTGCAGGGTTTACCAAACTGATTCTGACTGGAGAAAGGGTGGAAGCTGGTATTAAGAGTGGGAAGATTCAAAGGGATGCCTCCGCCTCCACAACTGTTAAGAAACCATTCCCGGCCAAGAAGGAAGCAACTGTTATATACTCTCAGAAAGGATTAGGAAGAACTGAGCGTCGGCCGACTGTAGGGGCCGTGATGATTCAAAATTCATCAAATGATCAGCCTCGTAACAATCAGTCTAGACCTAATCAGCAACGGGTAGAACGGCCACAACGACAGTTCACCCGCATTAACATGACGCCTGCATAAGTTCTTCCCCATTTGTTGAAGTTGAATCTGACTGGTTTAAAGGAGGCGCCGAAAAACCCTAACATCGCATCTCCATACTATCATGCCAATGCTAAATGTGCCTATCATTCTGATAGCGCCGGGCATGACACCAACAATTACTAGGCGTTAAAGAATAAAATTCAAGATTTGATAGATGCTAAAGAGGTTGAGTTCGACGCCTCTGAGAAGCCGAATGTAATCTCCGCTCCAATGCCAAAGCATGGTCACAACGTCCATGTTGTGGAAGAGGATCTGTTTGTTTCTGCTGTCGATGATCTGATAACCCCACTACTGACAATCAAGTTGAATATGTTGAAGGCTGGGATTTTCCCAGGTTGTAAAGAAGATTGCTACTTTTGTTCCTCCCTACCGATCGACCGTCCATTGCTGAAGATAGACATCCAACGCCTAATGGACAACCAACAAATTCTTTTCGAAAAGACTCCTGTTACTCCAACTCCTATCAACGATGTTTCAATAGTCACCATTTCCGCCAATCTTTCCAAGGTCCCCAAAAGGCCTATTAAGATTACATCCGCTCTGAAGATTGTACCCTTGAAGATAACCATGCCTGGGCCCGTCCCATACAAATATGACAAGTCAATACCGTGGAATTATGGTGGAGAAATCTACTACCACGGTGTTAAACAAATTGAGATAACTGAAGATAGCTCTGACGAAGAAACTGCCGACATTGGAAACATTGCCGGTACGAGCAAAATTACCCGAAGTGGAAGAATTTTCTCTCCAGAGATTGCCCCTCCAAAGGCAATATTTGGACCCTCAGCTGCTCCCAAGGTTACTCCTGCACCGGTAAAACTATCTGCAAGAACTCCAATGATTGAAGAAGCTGTTACTCCTGTGGTTGTCCCTCCCGCTGCTAATGATAAGGGGAAAGGGATCCAAGAAGACCTCGTCAGGACGAGGGCTCAGCCATTGGTCATACCCGAAACCTCTAAGAAAGAAATGGAGGATATTCTGAAAATAATAAAGAAGAGTGATTATGATGTGGTGGAGCAACTGGGGCAAACCCCCTCGAAGATCTCCATGTTGGCCCTGTTGCTTTGTTCGGAGGCTCATGCCAAAGCTTTGATAAGGTTTTTGAAGACATCCCATATGCCCCAGGAAACCTCAGCCGATCAATTCCAGGATTGTGTAGCTAGCCTTACCGTTGACAACGGCCTGGGTTTCTCTGATGCTGACCTGACTCCGAAGGGAAGAAAGCACAATGACGCATTGCATGTGTCAGTTGAATGCCGAGGAACTACTCTCGCCCATGTCTTGGTCGATACTGGTTCTTCTCTAAATGTGCTGCCTAAGAAAGCTCTGGACTGGTTGGATTGTGAAGGCTTGGAGCTGAAACCAAGTAATATCATTGTCAGGGCCTTTGACGGGTCTAAAAGAATGGTGCATGGGGAGGTCGACATTCCCATAAAGGTAGGAAC
The DNA here is from genome assembly GCA_948472305.1 of Vicia faba. Taxonomy (NCBI): domain Eukaryota; kingdom Viridiplantae; phylum Streptophyta; class Magnoliopsida; order Fabales; family Fabaceae; genus Vicia; species Vicia faba. The sequence continues at coordinate 1,417,211,762 of OX451739.1, read as the reverse complement.
TGAAGTGTTCCACTCTACATTCTATGTGATGGACATCCGCCCATCATACTCTTGCTTACTATGAAGGCCGTGGATTCATAATGCTGGGGCAGTCACTTTCTCCCTACATCAGATGCTGAAATACCCTATTAAGGGTAAAATCATAACTGTACACGGTGAGGAGGAGTACATGATCAGTCATCTGAACTCCTTTCGGTATGTGGAAGTGGATGGAGAATTCATTGAAACACCCTTTCAACACTTTGAGGAAGTTTCTCCCGAAGTGGCAGTAGCAAAGGCAGTAGCTGAGGTACCCAAGCAGGTGGCCAGGATGGCATCTATGAAAGACGCAAAGGCTGCAATGAAAGATGGAAAGAGCTCAACATAGGGACAGTTGCCTGACTTTCCTCACAAGACAGACAAGTTTGGGTTGGGATTTACCGCTGCGGGGCAAAAGGCTATGCGTCGCTCCAAAATTGAAAAGACACCCATCAAGATTTCTCCTCATGGAATCAATGCTTTGGAAGACGAAGACGAAGAGGGTAACATTGAAGATTGGATCTTCCCAACCATTGAAGGGGGACTGCACAACTGGGAGGCGAAAGACTTCGTTCCCATTACTTTCATCAATCAGTAATTTATCTTTCGAACATTTCCTGTTGGTCTGTAATAATTACTAAAACAATCTGCACACTATTTTTCACCTCATGCCTTACCCGGGGCATGTAGGTCCATTTGTAAGGTTTTTGATTCTCTTCATAATCATATGCCATGTTTAATGAATCATTGGACGTTTTTAATTTATAAACTGCTGTGTTCATTTTCTTTCCTTTTGCATTTTTGTTTGTTTAAGGATGGTTATCCCTTACACACACCCACACTCACAAATGCAGGTACCCATCCACTCCGGATTCCATGGGTGACTATTCTGCTGTATCCTTCAATAACTCTGAAGATTTGGTCAATCAGGATGAGTACGAAGATGACGAAGATTGTGAAGTACCGGGAGAGCTAGCCAGACTTCTACAACAAGAAGAGAGGGCCATCTTACCTCATGAAGAGTTGCTGGAAACTATCAACTTAGGAACAGAGGAAGACAGGAAAGAAGTACAAGTGGGTGCCAATCTGGAACCAAGTGTCAAGGAGCGCTTAATACAGTTGTTGAATGAATACGTTGAAATCTTTGCCTGGTCTTATGAAGACATGCCGGGGTTAGACACAGACATCGTGGTTCACCGTCTCCCTACAAGAGAGGACTGTCCACCGATCAAGCAAAAAGTTCGCCGAATGAGGCCCGACATGTCTGAGAAGATTAAAGCTGAAGTAATGAAGCAATTCAACGCTGTCTTTCTGGTTGTTACATCCTATCCACAATGGGTTGCTAACATCGTGCCAATGCCTAAAAAAGACGGCAAGGTCAGAATGTGTGTGGACTACCGGGATTTGAACAGGGCCAGCCCTAAAGACGATTTTCCGCTACCACATATCGACATTTTGATTGACAACACGGCTCAGCATAAAGTGTTTTCCTTCATGGACGGATTCTCGGGCTACAACCAGATTAAAATGGCCCCCGAGGAAATGGAGAAAACAACCTTTGTTACACAATGGGGTACCTTCTGTTACAAGGTGATGTCGTTCGGGCTGAAGAACACAGGGGCAACTTATCAACGCGCCATGGTAGCTTTGTTTCATGATATGATACATCATGAGATCGAAGTTTACGTAGACGACATGATAGCTCGATCACAAATGGAAGAGGAACACCTTGAGCATTTGCAAAAGCTGTTTGCCAGGTTGAAGGAATACAAACTCAGGCTGAATCCAAGTAAGTGCACTTTTGGAGTTAGGTCTGGTAAACTTCTGGGATTTATTGTCAGCAACAAAGGCATTGAGGTCGATCCAGCAAAAGTAAAGGCTATACAAGAAATGCCTGCCCCCGTACTGAAAAGGAGGTTAGAGGGTTCTTGGGACGCTTGAACTATATTTCCAGATTCATCTCTCATCTGACGTCTACCTGTGAGCCAATTTTCAAATTATTGAAGAAAGATCAGGCAGTTGAATGGAACGATGATTGTCAAATTGCTTTTGATAAGATCAAGGAGTATTTTTTAGAACCTCCTATTCTGATGCCACCCATCGAAGGAAAGCCGCTGATCATGTATCTGACTGTTTTGGACAACTCAATGGGGTGCGTACTGGGCCAACATGACGAGTCTGGTCGAAAAGAGCATGCCATTTATTACCTTAGCAAAAAGTTTACCGACTGTGAGACTCGCTACTCACTGCTCGATAAAACTTGTTGCGCTTTGGTATGGGCTGCTCGCCGACTAAGGCAGTATATGTTGACTCATACCACTTTGCTGATTTCCAAAATGGACCCGATCAAGTATATCTTCGAAAAGCCTGCTTTATCTGGAAGAATCGCTAGATGGAAAATGATCCTGACTGAGTATGACATCCAGTATACTACCCAAAAAGCTATAAAAGGGAGTGTACTAGCTGACCATCTGGCTCATCAAGCTATCGAAGATTATCAATCCATGAGATTCTACTTCCCGGACGAGGACATCATGACTTTGGACAACATTGAAGGTAACAGACCGTATGACGGACCTGAAAATGGATCCTGATGGACCCTGTACTTTGATGGTGCTTCAAATGCACTCGGAAACGGTATCAGTGTGGTACTCATTTCTCCAGAAGGTTGCCATACACCTTTCACTTCCCGACTTTGTTTCAGTTGTACCAACAACATGGCCGAATGTGAAGCTTGCATTTTTGGTCTCAAGGCTGCTATAGACTTGGGGATCACATCCTTGATCGTATTTGGGGACTCGGCTTTGGTTATCAGTCAAATCAAAGGAGAGTGGGATACCAAACATCCTAATCTTATCCCATACAAAGAACATGTCCAAACATTGTTGCCTCATTTCGAGCAAATCACCTTCGAGCACTTCCCGCGAGAAGAAAATCAGCTAGCAGATGCTCTGGCTACAATGTCTTCCATGTTTAAACTCAACTAGGATAACGAGGCTCCCCAAATCACCATCGAGCGAATGGATGAACCTGCGCATTGTCATGAGATTAATACCGAAGAAGTAGTGGAACAACCCTGGTTCCATGAAATCAAAAGGTATCTCCAGACTAGAGAATATCCTGAAGGAGCTTCCGTCAATGACAAAAAGTTCTAAAGGAGATTTGCGGCCAAGTTCTTCCTAAGCAATGGCATCCTTTATAAACGCAGCAATGATTGTGTTTTACTCCGATGTGTAGACAAAGCTGAAGCAGAGTTGATCATGACTGAGATACACAGCGGCACATTTGGCACCCACTTGAGCGGACATACGATGGCTAAGAAGATTCTAAGGGCAGGCTATTACTGGTCTACCATGGAAGCTGATTGCCATCAACATTCCCGTACTTTCCACAAATGCCAAGTCTACGCCGACAAGATTCATATTCCTCCTGTTCCTCTCAACATTCTGACAGCTCCTTGGCCATTCGCAATGTGGGGCATTGACATGATTGGAGAGATCAAGCCCACGGCATCCAATGGACATAGCTTCATCCTGGTCGCAATTGATTATTTTACCAAGTGGGTTGAAGCAGCTTCCTTTGCCTCTGTTACCAAGAATGTGGTTGCCCGCTTCATCAAGCAGAACCTCATATACCGGTACGGTGTCCCCGACAGGATCATCACAGACAACGGTACAAATCTGAACAATACTTTGATCACCGCCCTATGCGAACAGTTCAAGATTTATCATCACAATTCATCTCCCTATCGGCCGAAGATGAACGGTGTTGTTGAAGCTGCGAACAAAAACATCAAGAAGATCATTCAGAAAATGACAGTCACCTACAAGGAATGGCATGAGATATTACCGTTTGCTTTGCATGGATATCGTACCACAGCACGTACTTCAACAGGGGCAACCCCATTTTCTTTGGTATATGGCATGGAAGCTGTCCTACCCATGGAAGTTCAGATTCCTTCTTTAAGGATCATGAAGGACTCTGGTTTGAGTGAAGACGATTGGATTCAGACCCGACTTGATCAACTAAATTTGATCGATGAGAAGCGACTCACTGCTGTTTGCCATGGTCAGATGTACCAAAAACGGATGATCAAGGCTTTCAACAAGAAAGTCAGACGTCAAGTATATCAAGTCAGAGATCTTGTAATCAAGCGGATCATCTTGCCGCAAAGTGATCCCAGGGGCAAATGGACTCCTACTTACGAAGGACCATATGTAATCAAGAGCATCTTTTCTGGTGGTGCAATGATTCTGACCACCATGGACAGCGACGATTTGCCACACCCTGCGAACGCAGACATAGTCAAAAAATACTACGCATAAAATGACCCGACAAGTCGAAAACCCGAAAGGGAGACTTGGGCAAAAATGGGCATCCCGGTGAACCGAAAACCCGAAAGGGCGGTTCAGGCAAAAATTAGGGATAAAACAAAAAAATCTGTACACCCGACAAGTTGAAAACCCGAAAGGGCGACTTGGGAAAAAAGGGTTTCCCGGTGGATTGAAAACCCGAAAGGGCGATCCAGGCAAAAGTTAGGGAATTAAAGCGTATGACTATGTCTCGTTGAATCACTTTAAAAAAATAATCTCTTCATCAAAAAGATCCGAGCTTCTGATCAATCCAGTCATCGACGGACGAAGCATTGAATGGACAAGATATTCAGAGTTGTGAAGGCTATAACAGAATGGAATCCCATAGAATTGTTACACATAGCCATCTTTCATTTGTATAAATTTTTTAAATGTTTACGACAACATCCTCTTACTAGGATGTCTGTCTCCATTGTACAAAGATACTTATAAAAAGTTAATATAAATACTTTTCCGAATACAGAAATTTGCTTTGTCTTTTTACACTTATGTTTTATTTGAGAAACATCCAATGTTTTGTTAAATAGGCATATGCATTTGAACATAATCATTTTCTTACAAATCAAGAAAGATGATTGTTGATAGGTTGAAGGTACAGATAGATATCTTGATGCCCTTTCAGAAGGAATCCCCAGCGGAATTAAATTCCAAATTCCTCAACAAAGTTAAAATCCAGAGCTTAATTCCCCAAGCAGAGTTAAACTTCAGGATCCTCAGCAGAACAAAAGCTTTCTCAAAGCTGTTTTCCCCAGCCAGAGAGCCTTTTAGAATCTAATTCCCCTCAGAGTCAAGTTTCAAGATCCCCAGTGGAGCCAAAACTGTTAATCCCCAGCGGAGCTAAAACTTCCAACTATCAATCCCCAGCAGAACCAGATTAGTAAACATTCTCCCCACAGAGATACTTCCCATCAGATTGAAGATTCTCAGTCTTAATTCTCCAGCATAAATCTACCAGGTTCTGGACTCCCTAGTAGAGATCGTCAGAATTCTCATTCCCCACAAGTAACCAAGGATTTTCATCCCCTAGCAGTGGTCCTAAGATCCCTCAACAACTGAAGGTCTTGTCCCCCAAGCAGTCAGTAGTCAGCAAGGATTTCTCATCGCCAGTAATCAAAGATCCTTGGAATTCCCTGCAGCAGCCAAGGATTCACTTTCCCCGGCAGCAGTCAAGATTCTAGTATCTCTGGCTATCCAGGATTCATTTATCCTCAGCAAGACAGCTCATCAGCTTACATGCGCATTCATTACATTCATATATCATAAACATTGATATAGCATATATATTTCATCATACATATCATGCAACATAACTTTTTGTTTTAGCTAACATTTCATCCTTTTCAGGATAAGATTAAAAGGCTATCGTTAACAATTATTCAGATACAGTATGGATACACCCCAGACACGGCGGTCATTCTATTACTCATTCAGAATTTCAAGTCAGATACAGTATGGATACACCCCAGACACGGCGGTCATTCTATTACTTATTCAGAATTTCAAGTCAGATATAGTATGGATACACCCCAGACACGGCGGTCATTTTATTACTCATTCCGAATTTCAAGTCATATACAGTATGGATACACCCCAGACACGGCGGTAATTCTATTACTCATTCAGAACTTCAAGTCAAATACAGTACAGATACACCCCAGACACGGTGGTCATTCTACTACTGATTCAGACTACAACAATCAGATACAGACTAGATACGCTCCAGACACGGCAACCATTCTATCTCTCATTCAGATTCATTTATCAACCTTAAGGTTCAATGCATTCCAAACACGGATACCATTCTTACCCTTACAACAGCAGTTTGATTCTCCCCAGTGCATTCGCCATGGAAGTCATTCTGTCATTTATTCAGATCCCAGTTACAGTTTCAGATACACTCCAGACACGGAAGTCATTATGCTACTCATACAGATCTCAACTTCAGATACAGTCCAGATACGCTCCAGACACGGTTGCCATTCTGTCACTCATTCAGAATTTATCCCTAGCACGCAGTTTCTCCATATATAGATATTTCTCTGTTACCCAGATACAATACAGATACACTCCAGACACGGCAGTCATTCTGATATTCATTCTACATTCAAACACAGTTACAACTCAGATACGCCCCGGACGCGGAGGCCGTTCTTTTGCTCATACAAACTCAGTCTCCAGATACAACTCAAATGCATTCTAGACACGGATACCATTTTGATCCTCATTCTTCTGACCTACAATATTGCAATTCAACAAAGACGCTTGTATGGCATCTTTAAGCCCATCTCCCGCAATATTCTACAATCTCCAAATGGCATCTTTAAGCCCATTTCCGCATCTATGTCTTGACGAGTGCAAATTTACGGGCACTCTAGTGTCCAATCTCCTTTTCCCTTCGAGACGCGAAAGGCAAACTTGCCAATCTAACTCTTCAGGTTCAAGAAGATAGAACAGGGGCAACTGTTGTACCCCAAAATTTTCCCTCTCATTTCATCAACATTTTCTCATCACAAGACTCTTGGAGCTCAAGATCAAGTTAGGGTTTGCCCTGCTCAAGGCCCCTCCTTGCACTGTTGACCCAAATTAAGGTTTGAGTTTGCACAGGGATGTTTTGACCTAAAATGCCCAAAATGACTTTCATGCTTCATGTTGGACTAACAAGTTTATCCATACCAAGTTTCAAGCCTTGATTCCAATCCTTGCCCAGTCAATTAGACAGTTGACCTAGAAATCAGCTGTATTGGGGAAAAAGTCAACTGTGGCCAATTGACAGTCAAACCTCATGATTTTTGACCCACATCAACATAATAAACTCATATTAACCATTTGGTCAAGTTTGGATCACAAGTCCACAAGAAATTTGATCAGATCATCAAAAGGGCAAAATGGTCATTTTTAGGGTTTTGACTGCACAAAGACAATTTTTGACTGTTTGACCTAACCAATGGAAAATCAAGCTCACATATGGACTCAAGGACTCAATGGCATTGTCTTGACCCATTCAACAAGTTCAAAAGATCTCAAATGCATAGGATTGACAGATGAATTTTTCAGTCAACTGATCAAAATTTGACTGTATACTGAAAAGTCAAACTTTGACTTTTTGGTCAAAATCAAGTGCCCAGATTCATTTTTCATCAAGACATGTCAAATTATGAAACTTGTTCATCAAGAAATCCAAATTTGCAAATTAGGGTTTAAAATGAAGAATTTCATAACTTAGAAATTTTTCTAAGTTATGAAATGTCCTTATTTTTTCCTAACTTTGCCCCATTTTTTCACTAAGATGCAAATGGATTCAGACAAAACTGGAAACATAAAAGTTGTAGTCCATTGCAAAATATATAACTTTGATTCACAAAGTTTTCTCAAAGGAAGCTTGCATCTCAAGTTATGATTTTTGGAACAAGGGTGCAAAACATTCTTAACTTAGAGAAATTTTGCCCTATTCTAGGCAGGATTTTTGTCCAACTTCTTGGCCATTTTTCACATGGTTCCACTTGGAGTTTAAATTTGCATTACAAAGATGGATTGTAGTACACATTCCAAGCTTTCCAAATTATCCAAGAACTTCTCAAACACCCTTGTGGTTAGAGAGAATCAAATTTGCAAAGTTGGCCAAAACTCATTCTTGTTCATAGCCAAAACATGTTCATGGCAACTTGCATTTTCAAATCAGCTTGTACAATGCTAGCTTGTAGGCCTCAAAACCAGTTTCACACACCTTAATTTAATGCATAACCATTGAGTTGAAGGTTTATTTTTTTCATTTGGACAATACATGCAAGATTAACCCTTAATTGGAAAAAGCACATTTGCCATTTTGATAAAGTATCACTTTATGTCAAATTCAAAATCCTTGGACATGGGGGCCAGATCTTAGAGACAAAATCAAGTCCACAAATTTGTGTTACCAAGAGCAAATGTTGCAGCATGCTTGAGAGGCTTGGACAGGTCTATAACATCAACACACTTTCTTTGCTTCAAGGGGAAGAAACATTGCAAAAACTCTCCATCTTTCATTCCTGTAAACACCAGCCAAAACAAACTTTGTACACAACTTTCACACATCAAAACTGACCTAAGGCACGATTCAACCACCTCTCAAACCTCCTCATACATCAAAACACCCTCTTGCTGCAGAAACAGGGCATACCCTGCAACTTGAGTTCCACAATCCATTCCAATCGTGCGTTTTGTCCAAAAGGAGTTCAAACACATTCCATATCATCCACTGAAACTAACCCAAGCCTTAAACTCAAGCTATAACACCCCTAATCACGTTTTCCATTTTTACTTTCAAGCTGTGCAAGTGAACTTCTACAGCACGATACAGTTGGTTTCAAAGCAAGCTAGGCATTTGGGAAGCATCCTTGGACTTCAGGCAAGCTGTACAAAAGCTCAAACTCCATTGAAGTTGGCCACATTGTTGTACACGACTCAAGCTGAAACAGGTAATCTATGAACTTCTATCTCTCAATCTAGGAAGAGTTAAGCTTAGGTTTGTGAATGAAACATGTCCTACTCATAGCCCTGAAGCCATACATATGATTACTTTTCATTTATGTTAAGCGCGCTGTGAGAATTTTAGCCATGAACATTGAAGAAAAATTAGGTCAAAAATTGGGGGTGAAGAAATTCTCCCTGGTTTCTTAGAGTTAAGACAAGTTTTTTACATATTTGGAATCGTGGTTTGATGCTCTACATTGTTTGTGTTATGAGTTTTGGCTAAAAATCAAAGAATCAGGAGTTTGTATTTTGAAAGAAGGCGCGCGCGTTTGGACAGTGCTGGAGGTTGAGGACAAAGTTGGCTTGGGCTGGGCCTGAGTCAGGTTGCTGTTCACACCCCTTTTTTCCATTTGCACCCCCCTGGCCCATTATGTGAAATACTTGTCATTTTTGCATTTTTCTTTTTGATTCTGACTTAATATTTTTTGTTCAAATATAAAAAAACATCAAAAATATTTTTCCACACATTTTTGCATTTATTTGGCATTTATTTATTTTATTTAACATATGTATGTAAATAATATAAAACCTTTTTATTTAAAACCCTAAAAAATAATACAAAAATATTTATTTTTCAGTTATTATTTTTATTTACACCTTGAAAATATTTTCTTAAATATACATTTTTTTTATGTACATAAATAATTAATTTTATCTTTTTATATTTAATAGGTTTAGTAAATATATATATATAAATACTTGTATATTATATTTATTAGAATACTTAGGATAAAAATATGAAAATAATACATTTTTATTTTCATTAATATATGACACTAAAAATACTTTTTACAATATACTCTTTATTTATATATATATATATATATTGTACATAATTAATAAATATTACTATTTATTTAAAAACTAGGGTTTTGCCCTAAATGACAAAAATATTCAAATTTGACCCTTTTTATTTTTGTTTATATTTCACATTGAAAAATACTTCTACATACATGAAAAATCCCTTTTTTAGCATAATGTATTTTTTATTTGATATTTATTTATTTGTACTTATTTAAATATTAAATATTTGTATCCTATACATTCGATATGATTGTAATAACTTAGATTTTACTTCCTTGTCAAATATTCCCAATGCAAACTTGTACCCCCATCCCCATAATCATTGTTGTAATAGCTTAGCATTTAAATTTCCGCATTTAAAAGCTTTCAATTATGCCATGATAGACTTAGGGTTTGTATGCAAATAAAAATCAACAAATAGCTTGACCTAATTCAAGATAAATGCATGAAAAAACAAACAATGCACACTTGCACCCTTAGGGTTATTCCACTTGTTGCCTTCAAAAATGGGTCATGGTTGCATGTTAAGTCTCTTTGGCAAAACAAAAACAAATCAAATGATCATAGTCCCTCGATGACGCTATCAAGTTGCCTAAAATGATCAAGTCCCTTGAGAAAATTGCCAAAGATACTTGACACTATTGCATTCATGGTCTAAAGGATGACCCGCGCCCGTCCCGTTAACATCCTAACAGAAGGTTGTTCACCAAATACAATGGTGAAACAACACTGTTAAAAGGGTTAAAACATGATAAAGATCTTTGAGAAATTTAGGGTAGATAGCTCTTGGTTACTTGACTAAACTTGCAAAACAATCCTTGCCATTTTTCAAAACACACATCACAACACAACTTCAAAACAAACTTTCAAAAACATTGAAACATCTTTTCAAAAAGACAAACACCTTTGTAAAACATTCAAACAAGAATTGTTACAATGGTTGCCTAGACAAGGCATCTTTTTCAAAACATTTTCAAAACCACACACAAAGCACCATTTCAAACAATTGAAAAGCAAAGGCAAGTGATCTAAGCAAGTAACTAAGAGCCCATAGATAACCATGGATAGAAAGGGTGCTAATACCTTCCCTTTCTATAATCTACTCCCTGAACCCACGAAAACATCTCAAAGGTTTTTCCTGTGCTTTTTAACCTTTCCTTAGGATAAAATAAAAAGTCGGTGGCGACTCTTGCTAAACCGAAACATTTGCGAACACAAATGCAAAACCTCAAGTCAGTTCTCCCACCGTATCACAAGGAAGATGTGAATTAAACTGTTATCTGGTTGTATTCCAGGCTTCATAGAAAATTTCTTTGGAGAATGAAGTTAAAATGTTATCTGGTCGAATTCCAGGTTTCGCAGCGACTTACCGGGGAAGATTAAATTAACTGTCATCTGGTCAGATTCCAGGCTTCACAGATTTCTGAGGTGGATGAAGTTAATTATTATTTGGTCGAATTCCAGGCTTCGTAATAACTTGCTTTAAATGATGAAGTTGAACTGATATCTGGTCGGGTCCAGGCTTTATAGTAACTTGCTGGGAGGAAAGAAGTTGAACTGATATCTGGTCGGATCCAGGCTTCACAGCAACTTGCTAAATTTAAACTACTATTTGGTCGAATTCCAGGCTTCAAAGCAGATTTCTGAGGCGGATGAAGTTAATTGTTATCTGGTCAAATTCCAGGCTTCGCAATAACTCATCTGAAAGGATGAAGTTAAATTGATATTTGGTCGAGTCTAGGCTTTACAGTAACTTGTTTGAATGAATGAAGTTGAACTGATATCTGGTCGAATCTAGGCTTCATATTAGCTTTCTTGGGGTAGAGGTAAACTCTACTTGGGAAAAGAAGTCAAACCATTGTCTAGTTGAATTCCAGGTTTTTTTCCTCAAAATCTCGTGAAGTTAAACTATCAGCTGGTCGAGTCCAAGCTTCATAGTATTTTGAGAAGTTAAATTATTATCTAGTCGGGTCCAGGCTTCATAGTATCTTGAGAAGTTAAACTATTATCTGGTCGGGTCCAGGTTTCATAGTATTTGAAAGTTATTTGAATAAGAATGGTCTTGTTGAGGAGTGTATTATTTTGTTGGGGAATAAACCTTGTTGAAGAGAATATTCGATGACATGCTGGAATGGTGAACTCTTTAGGAAGAAATCCACAAGGTTTCTTCTTTTAAGACCAACTCAGCTGGGGAGAGGGTTGTCGAGAGATTGAGACTCTGACCAAGGTCTGAATAAATCCAACTTTGTGGGCAATTCCGTTGGGGCAAAGGTTTATTGTAGCTGGCTCTGTGCGGATAATGCTAATGAGATAACTCTGTGGGGATATCTCAACTGCATTAAGCAGCTGCTCATTGTTGCTGGGTAGGACACATTTATTAAATAGTTTAAACATGTTCATATGCATATGTTCATTCAATTTTAGTCATTGGACGTCTTTGTACTCAAAACAAAACAAAAAGTTTGCACTTCAAAGTATATTTGTATTGATGTTTTGCCCATGAATAGGCGTTTTTTTGTACAAAGAGAGGGAGATCCTAGTAAGAGGAAATCTTCAAAAAGATGACAAAATTGAAAACAAAGATAACAACCATGTGGAAATGATCTCATTATGTTTCAACTCTAGTATTGCCCCAATGTCTTCGAAAATCCCTTGCCATTGACAGAAGTTGATTGGGTTGATCCTGGACCGTTTGAACTCGGACCTTGGTAATAAAGTCGACTGTGGAGATTCCAACAGGACATAGTCATACGCTTTCAATCCTTAATTTTTGCCTGGACCACCCATTTGGGTTTTCAGCCCACCAGGATACCCATTTTTTCCCAAGTCGCCCTTTCAGGTTTTCAACTTTCCAGGTGTACAATCTTTTGCATATATCCCTAAGTTTGCCCAAACCTTTTGGTTTATCGGGATGCCCTTATTTTTTCCTAGGCCATTCAACCTAGCGGGTCTCTTATGCATAGTATTTTTTAACTTTGTCTGCATTCATAGGATGTGGGAAATATTCACCGTCTATAGTAGTCAACATCATAGCACCACTAGAGAAAACATTCCTGACAACAAATGGCCCTTCATAAGTGAGAGTCCATTTCCCCTGGGGTCGCCTTGTGGAAGAATGATGTGTTTTATTACCAAGTCACCAGTTTGATATATTCGAGGCCTGATCTTTTTGTTGAAAGCCTTGAGCATACATTTTTGGTACATCTGACCATGAGAAACATCATTCAGTCGCTTTTCATCGATCAAGTTCAACTGATCCAATCTTGTCTGAATCCATTCGTCTTCGCCTAAACTTGCTTCATTCATAATCCTTAGTGAGGGAATCTGAACTTCCACTGGCAGGATGACTTCCATGCTATAAACCAAAGAAAAGGGAGTTGCCCCACTTGATGTCTGAGCCGAAGTACGATAGCCGTGAAGAGCAAACGGTAAAATCTCATGCTAGTCTTTGTAGGTTACTACTATCTTATGCACAATCTTCTTAATGTTTTTGTTGGCTGCTTCCACTGCGCCATTCATTTTAGGTCTATAAGGAGAAGAATTGTGATGCTTGATTTTGAACTGAGTGCAAATTTCTGTAATCATAGCATTGTTGAGACTGGTCCCACTGTCAGTGATGATCCTTTCGGGGATACCATAGCGGTAGATGAGGTTATGTTTGATGAATCTGGATACAACGTTCTTCATGACTGAGGAAAATGAGGCAGCTTTGACCCATTTGGTGAAATAATCGATAGTAACCAGAATGAAGCGATGTCCATTGGAAGCGGTAGGTTTAATCTCTCCAATCATGTCAATTCCCCACATTGTGAACGGCCACAGAGCGGTCATGACATTTATAGGAATAAGAGGCACATGGACCTTGTCAGCATAGATTTGGCATTTGTGGCAAGTCCTTGAGTGGTGATGGCAACCAGTCTCCATTGTTGACCAATAGTAACCAGCTCTTGGCCATAGTATGTCTGTTAGAGTGAGTCCCAAAGAGACCATCATGCATATCTTCCATAATTTTCTCTGCCTCCTTCTTGTCCACACATTGGAGTAGAGTGGAATCATGGTTGCGTTTTTACATGTTTCCATTGCTTAGGAAGAATTTGGATGAGAATCTTTGTAAGAACTTTTTATCATAGATGGAAGCTCCTTCAGGATACTCTTGTGCTTCAAGGTATTTCTTCACCTCATGGTACCATGGATTCTCGGCGTCAGGGTTAAGCTCATAGCAGTGCACAGGTTCATCGAATATCTCAATTGTAATTATGGGAGCTTCGTTGTCCCATCGGGTAATTGGTTTTCTTCTCTAGAGAAGTGTTCAAAGGTGATTTCTTCGAAGTAAGGAATCAGACATAGCATAAGCTCCTTGTAAGGAATAAGATAAGGATTCTTAGTGTCCCAATATACCTTTACTTGGCTAATCACTAGATTGGAATCTCCGAACACATTCAAGTGCTTGATCCTTAAATCAATGGCAACCTTCAGACCTAAAATGCATGCTTCGTACTCGGCCATGTTGTTCGTACTATCGAAGCATAGTCTAGCAGTGAAAGGAGTGTGGAAACCTTCAGGGGAGATTATCACAGCGCCACTTTCGTTACCCAGAGCATTGGAAGCCCCATCAAAAACCATAGTCCAACGGGATCCTTGTTCAGGTCCGTCATACGGTCTAGGTTTTGCACAGTCGGTCACTAACATGATATTCTCATCTGGGAAGTCAAAGTTCATGGACTGATAATCATCAACAGCTTGATGGGCCAAATGATATGCCAATACACTTCCTATGATGTCCTTTGTGTTGTATATTGAATATCGTACTCAGTCAAGATCATTTTCCATCTAGCTATCCGTCTGGAAAGAGCGGGTTTCTCGAAGATGTACTTGAAAGGGTTCATCTTAGAAATCAATAGAGTGGTATGAGTCAACATATACTGTCTTAGCTGGCGAGCAGCCCATGCCAGAGTGCAACAAGTTTTCTCGAGCAGTGAATATCTGGTTTCATAGTCGGTAAACTTTTTGCTCAGGTAGTATATTGCATGCTCTTTTCGGCCAGACTCGTCATGTTGGCCCAACACACACCCCATAGAATTCTCTAGCACAGTCAAATACATGATCAAGGGTCTTCCTTCAACTTGAGGCATGAGGATAGGAGGTTCTTGCAGATATTCTTTGATTTTTTCGAAGGAAGCTTGGCATTCATCATTCCATCTGACTACTTGAGCTTTCTTCAAGAGTTTGAAGATTGGCTCACAAGTAGCAGTTAAGTGAGATATGAAGCGGGCGATGTAGTTAAGACGACCCAATAATCCTCTAACCTCCTTTTCAGAATGGGGAACTGGAATTTCTTGAATGGATTTTACCTTTGCAGGATCAACTTTGATGCCTTTACCACTGAGAACAAAACCTAGAAATTTTCTAGATCTTACTCCGAATGTGCACTTGTTAGGGTTCAACCTCATCTTGTACTTTTTAAGCCTCTCGAATAGTTTGTATAAGTTGTTGAGATTCTCTTCTTCAGTTTGTGACCTTGCAATCATATCCTGTATATATAACTCTATTTCATGATGGATAATATCATGAAACAAAGCCACCATAGCCCTTTGATATGTTGCCCCTGCATTCTTCAATCCGAATGGCATGACCTTGTAACAAAAGGTTCCCCATTGCGTAACAAAGGTGGTCTTTTCCATGTATTCGGGAGCCGTCTTAATTTAATTATATCCGGAGAAACCATCCATGAAAGAGAAGACTGTATGTTGAGCGGTGTTATCGACCAAGACATTGATATGTGGTAGAGGGAAATCATCCTTGGGGCTTGTCCTATTCAGATCCCTATAATCTATGCACAAACGAACTTTTCCATCTTTCTTTGGCACCGGAATCACGTTCGTAACCCATTGGGGATAAGATGTCACGGCTAGAAATCTTGCATCGAATTGCTTCATCACTTCAGCTTTTATCTTTTCAGACATGTCAGGCCACATGCGACGAACTTTTTTCTTGACAGGAGGAAAATCTTCCTTTGTTGGCAGACGATGAATTACAATGTTGGTATCCAACCCTGGCATATCTTCATATGACCAAGCAAACACTTCCACGTAGTCATGCAACATCTGAACCAATCTTACTTTGACATCGCTTCCTAGGTTGGCACTGATCTTGACCTCTTTCTTGCCTGTCTCGGTACCTAGGTTGATGACTTCAACTGACTCTTCATGCGGCTGAATAACTTTTTCCTCTTGCATTAGAAGTCTGGCTAGTTCTCCCGGTATTTCATAATCTTCTTCACCTTCGTCTTCGGCTTGGTTAATTAGATGTTCGAAATCATAGTTGGAAATAGTAGAGTCATTGGAAATGAGATCGGGAGTGGACGAGGACCTGCAAGAGTGTGTGTGTGTGTGTGTGTGTGTGTGTGTGTGTGTGCATGTAAGATACATGGCTATTTTGAAAAACGCATTGAAGAAAAAGAAAGACAATGAACACAAAAATTTGAATGCAAAAGCCCAATGGTTTATATTGAATGATCATATGATAAAATGAACATAAATAAAATCCTTAACAAATAGACCGTAGTGCCCCGGGCCAGGCATATGGTTTAAAAGTCATTGTTTAAAATTATAGATAAAAGGTTCTTGAATTGATAGAAAGCAATAAACAAGTAATTTTCTGGCGGTGCTATGATATTGGCCACCATGGATGGCGAAGATTTTTCGCATCCTATGAACGCAGACATAGTCAAAATATACTACGCATGAAAATGACCCGCTAAGTTGACTGACCTAAGCAAAAATAAGGGCATCCCAGCGAACCAAAATGGTTAGGGAAGAAACTAGGGATATATATAAAATATTGTACACCCGGCAAGTTGAAAACCTGAAAAGGCGGCTTGGGCAAGAAAGGGTATCCTGGTGGACTGAAAACCTGAAAGGGTAGTCCAGGAAAAAGTTAGGGATTAAAGCGTATGACTATGTCCCGTTGGGTCACTTACAGCAAGCTTTATTACCAACGTCAAGTTCAAACGGCACATATCAATACAATCACTTTCTTCCGACAATGAGGGACGAGATGCTTGAAGACATAAGGGAAATAAAAGAGTTGGAATCCAATGAGATTATTCCCACATAGCTATTATCCTGTTTTCACTTTGTACTCTTTTCATTTCACGATAATTTCCTCTTACTAGGATTTATGTCCCTTTGTACAAAATCTCTTGTTTATGGGCAAACTATGAATAGAAATACGAATTTCAAAATTCAAACTTTTTTGTTTTACCTTCTTCCTGTTTTGTTTGCAAAAACGTCTAATGACTAAAATTGAATGAACATATGCATATGAGTATGATTAACTGTTAACAAATATATGCATAAAAATAGGAATAAGCAGTTAATCAAGACTTTAGGAGTTGGGATAATGTTTAATTCGTCACGCATCCCTACCGAGAGATCCTCACAGGATTATCCCCACAGAGTAGTCTTAACAAGATTATCTTCAACAAAGATATATCCCCGGCTGATGTACCCAAAAATTTGCCCTATCTTTTCTCAATATATTTCACACCAAAGATCTCAAATGCTCAAGGGTTCTCAATAGTTTGATCAGACAAGCTCACCTCCAAAGCACTGAGCCTCCAAATTAGGGTTTTGACTGAGAATGACTGATCTTCGACTTTAAACCTAGTACATGACCTAATGGCTTGAAACATAATCTCAAGGACTCAAACGCAACATGTTGAACTAATTTCATGGCTCGAATCATTTCTCAGGATCAAAGGTTTGATAGTTGAAATTTGGATCAACTGATGAAAAGTCAACTGATGCACAAAAAGTCAAACTTTGACTTTTTGGTCAACATTACACTCCAAAGATAAAAATTCATCAAGACATTAAAAAATATCAAGCTTGATCATCAATAATTAAGAAAGTCAAAAGTCCACAAAAAGTCAAACTTTTCAATACTTAGAAAATGTCGAAGTGTTTTAACCTTAATAATTTCACTACTTCATGACAATTTTTTCACCAAGATGCAAGATGATTCAAAGAAAACTTTCAACATGAAAGTTATAGATATTGATGAAATCTACAACTTTTCTTTGTCGATAAAGTCCTAAAAATTCTTGTATTTTGAATTATAGGCTCGTGAAGTCATGACATTTTTTATATAAACACTTAGAAAAATTTTCAACAGGTTTGGTCAGGCTTTTGGCCCAACTTCTTGGCCAATTTTCATCAAGTTACAATTTGATTTAGCCAAAGTGGTCAACATGAAGGTTGTAGACAGTGTTTCAAGTTTTCCAAAACATCCAAGAGCATGAATTCATCATATTTGAGCTAGCAGATTCAAAGGCATGAAGTTGGGCATCCATTCTTGAATTACAAGTCAATTTGGTGAAGAACACATAATCCAATCTACATGCTATGCTACATAATCTTGTTTTACGGACCTTCTAACTTGCAAATCTCACCATAATTTAATTTTTACACAAACTTTTGAGCTATGGTCCATTTGATTTAAGCATTGTCCAAGTGATCTTTCCATTTTTGGCACAAAGTTAACATTGCCATTCTTGCAAAGTAGATTTAATCACAAAGTCATCTCTTCTTGAGCCTCTAACTTGTTCCTTCTACACACACTCAGCATACAAAATCAGATAAGCATGCTTAAAGTATCCAACAACTCTATTAAGCAAACTACAAAGCATTGGAACTATGACCTTCAAGCTTGCTTCATTTACAATCCAACCTAGCCACAATATGTGATCTTGAAAATATAATCAACCCTTGTCTTAAAACCTTTTTCCTATAAATAGAGAGATGATTTGAAAGATAAAAAGAGATGAACAAGCCCTCAAAACCCCTATACTCTCAAAAAACCAGAATTTTCCACAAAACCTCAATTTTTGAGGTTTGAAGTCCAAATCTTTGAACCTCTTACACCTTGCAAGATTTTCCCAAACAAATCATCCAAATACTTCACATAAATCATATAGAAGTTGTTCAAACACAAGAACAACTTCTGTAACCTCATTATCACCGTCTTCCAAACTTAAAAATAACACCTTGCAACTTGACTTGGTTGGAGTGATTCAGCAACTTTCAGCATAAAGTGAGGATTGGCATAGCTTCAAGAAGGTCAAAAGGAGCTCGATCAATTACCACTTTACACCTGGAAACATACGTATGTGTTCTAAAGTTTTCTCTTCAAGAGGTGATTTTTCTCAAACTATAATATCTTTATCCATACATCATTTGCTTTTGCTTTCAAATGGATACAACATGACAGATCAAAGAGAAAACTTAGAAAAAAGGCAGGCCGGAGGCTGACACGGGTTCTCATGTCACACGACACGGCCAATGTCAGTTCAGATGGGTTGGAAATTTGGTAAAACAGGCAGGACATGGGCTGACACGGGTGCCTGTGTCACACAACACGGTCCGTGTCGGTTAGAAACGTGCAAAGCGGGAAGGACAGGGGCTGACACGGGTGCCCGTGTCGCACAATACAACTTGTGTTAATTCAGCTGGAACAAAAAATGTGAAGAGGAGCAAGGGCAGATTCTGACACGGGTGCCCGTGTCAACCTAGGCATAAGAAATCCTGATTTTTGACATTTTGCTATAATTTTGGATCATTAAAGGTACACTAGACATTTTTGATTTCTTGGAGATGGCCTAACACTATCCAAAAACTTTTTCTAGATAAAACATTCAAGTTATTTTCTAAAATAATTGAAACTACAAAACCTTTTCTATCAAAAAACCCTAAAAAAAAATTTCTTTTCACTTTACATTTTCTTGCGCACTTTACTATTTTTGCATTATAAATTATATAATTGTCAAAGCCTTGTAATAGTAATTAGGGTTTATTTTTACTTGTCATCCCTATTTGTAAATTTGTATCCCCCATCCCCAAAAGTATTGTAATAGCGTAGGATATTTAATTTCCGCAATTTATCGCTTTCCATACTATTGCCAGTAATTAGGCTTTGTATGGCAAGATTTAAAACCA
Organism: Vicia faba; assembly: GCA_948472305.1. Taxonomy (NCBI): domain Eukaryota; kingdom Viridiplantae; phylum Streptophyta; class Magnoliopsida; order Fabales; family Fabaceae; genus Vicia; species Vicia faba. The sequence goes on along the minus strand of OX451739.1, from coordinate 1,417,192,063 downwards.
AACAATAGACAACATTAATTCAAGACAAATAAAATGAAAACAATACACTTTGCACACATGCACCTCTAGGGTTAACCCACACTTGTTGCCTCGGATAAAAACAGTCATGTCCATCGAACGGGAGATATTTTAGCAAAGACACTTGATTAAAAGATCATAGTACCTTGATGACCTTTCGAAGTTGCCTTGGGTAAATGATCTTAGTCCATTAAAACAATTGCTAAAACATCTTACAGGTTGCCTTCTATGATTGTACGATGACCCACGCCCGTCCCTCACATCCAATGAGGAGGAAAAGAAAAAAGACTTTTTGAGTAGGTAGATTGCTCGTAATTGCTTGCTAAAAAAAAAATTTCAAAACAAACAACTTTCAACACACCGACACTTTCTTGAAATATTTTCAAAGTCAACGCTTTGTATGCATTCTTATAGAAAAGAGAATCATTACAAAGTTTGCCCAACGACGACACTTTTTAAAATATTTTCAAACAAACACATTCACATAAAGCATTTGAAAGTGAGCTAGCAATTAAGAGCCTGTAGATAACTACGGATGAAAAGGGTACTATCACCTTCCCTTTTCATAACCTACCCCCCGAACTCAAGAAAATTCTCAAAAGATCTTTCTTGTTATTTTCACCCTTTCCTTCATTGGATAAAAGAAAAGTTAGTGGCGGCTCTTTCTATCCGCAACATTTGCGATAAAACGCAAAAAACCAAGTCAGTTCTCCCACCGTATTACACCGGCAAAATGGGATGCACTAATTATACTCACCATCAAATCACCCCAGCGAATAAAGGAATATGATCTTTTTCCCGACAATATCTCCCACCTACGGAATCCCTGTCTCATTGGTACAGCTTATGGAAATTATCTTCCCCAACAGAGTTTATTCCTTCAAAATTGTAAAACCCTCTGCAAATTTCTTTTCTCCAGTAGAGCTCATTTCCTTAGTAAGGTTGTTTCCTCGGCAGAGTATTTCTCTATCAACAGGGTTTATTTCCCCAATAAATTACAGTCTCACCAGCTTGAGTCTGTTTCTACCACAAATTACCGGCAGGATTCCCACCTCCAGTAAAGGGCAGTCCAGGTTGCTATCCCCAGAGATTTTGTACCTGAATCTGAAACTGGATCGGATATTGCTCAAATTTATTCTCTCCAGACGAGTCAGTATCCATATCAGAAACTCGGTCGGACAGAACCTTGAAAGTTTATCCATATCTTTTATCTCCAATAGGGGTATATAAGAACTAAAATCCCAAGTAGAGTAATAAACAACCAATAATTTTTGAACTCTTCTCCCCAAGCAGAAATCAACATTCCCCAGTAGAGTTTCCTCAAGCTGAAAGAAGGAGTACCCATCAAGATCAAAGATACACATACTCTTCATCCCCAACAACAATCAGGTATTTATTTTCCCATACAAAGATGTTGCACGGGTTTACAAATACACTTCAATAACACTTCATACTCATACATCATTTACAAACTTCATAGCATGTGCATACGAAGTGCATATAGCACTGCCTCATTTATTTTGAGAACATCATTATGGAATATATTTCATACATCATGACATTGCATACAGCTAACTCTTTACCTTTTCCAGAAAGATCAATCAACAGACAAACATCATCAACTACCTATATGACCAAACAATCTTCTCAAACGCTACATCTAACAAATGGCTACTTAAGCAATTTCCTCAGAGGGTCATTCTCAAAGAGGCATATGTTCTAGTTGAAGTCGGGCGTAGACATCTTCTAGTATATCATTCAGATGAAATTGAGCGTAGATTCTTTCTTCTACTCTTTTAGAAAAGTTGGGCGTAGACTCCTCCCAACATCTTCTTCTAGTTGAAGTCGGGCGTAGACATCTTCTAGCTTAGATTAAATCGAGCGCAGATTTATTTGATACTCCTTCGGAAAAGTCGGGCGTAGACTCTTTCCAACATATTTTCTAGTTGAAGTCGGGCGTAGACATCTTCTAGTACATCATTAAGACAAAATCAAGCGTAAATTCCATTTGAAGCTCCATTGGAAAAGTCGGGCGTAGACTCCTTCCAACATCTTCTTCCAGTTGAAGTCAGGTGTAGACATCTTCTAGCTCAGATTAAATCGAGCATAGATTTATTCTGATACTCCTTTGGAAAAGTCGGTCTTAGACTCTTTCTAACATATTTTCTAGTTGAAGTCGGACATAGACATCTTCTAGTAAATCATTAAGACCAAATCAACCGTAGATTCCTTCTGAAGCTCCTTTGGAAAAAGTCGGGCGTAGACTCCTTCCAACATCTTCTTCCAATTGAAGTCGGGCGTAGACATCTTCTGGCTCAAATTAAATCGAGCATAAATTTATTCTGATACTCCTTCAGAAAAGTCAGGCGGAGACTCTTTCCAACACTTTTCCAGTTGAAGTCGGGCATAGACATCTTCTAGTTCAGATTAAATCGGGCGTAGAATTATTTTGATTATCCTTTTGGACCAAGTCGGGCATAGACTCACTTCAAATACATCTTCTAAGACAAATTCAGGCGTAGACTTAGTCTAATTTCTATCAACGATTACTTTGGATGACATCTATAAGCCCATCTCTAATGACTCTCTATCGCCTTTCCAAATGACATCTTTAAACCCATTCCTGGTATAATCAACCAACAGTGTTAGTTCGCGCACCGGTAAGTGCAAATTTCTGGGCACTTAAGTGTTCAATCATCTTCCACCTTCAAGTCACGAACGGCAGACATGCCAATCTCACTCTTCAGGTTTAAGAAAATTGAACAGGGGCAGTTGTTGTATCCCAAAATTTGCCCTCCCATTTTTTCAAGACATTCTTCTAGGATTCTCAAGTATTCAAGGCTACTCAAGGGTTGACCAGTCAAACCTCCTCTTAAGCAAGGGGTCTACAAATAGGGTTTTGAGTTCCTCAAGGAAGTTTGGATTGAAAAGGTCTAAAGTGGTTTCCATGGTTCTCCTGAGGTCTTCGACAATACTCATGTCAAGTTTCAAGTCTTGCATCACAAGTTTGCTCAGTCAAATGGCTCAGATGATTGAAAGTCAACTATATTGGGTAAAAAGTCAACCATGGTCAACTTACAGTCAAACTTCAAGACTTTTGGTCAACATCAATATTTTGAAGTGATATTCGTTATTTGATCAAGGATTGATCATGATTCCTCAAGGAAAGTCCTCAAATCATCAAAAGTTAAAAGTTGTCAAATTAGGGTTTCCTTAAGAGAAGTCAACTGAACTTTGACCAAGTATAACTTTCACATGCCTCATCAACTTTTCTCCAACCAAAGCCCATTTTGAAGGAAATTCAATTCTATATAACTTTGTATGTGTATGCTCAAGTCCAAAAAGTGCTTCATTTGAAATATGTGAGCTAATACATTACAGGTCATTTCAAAAGTCAACAAAAAGACACTTTTTGTCAAGGCAACTTACATGAAGATAAAGTCTCCAAATGCAAAAATGACCGAAAGAGAAATTGTAGAGGACATCTTGAGCTTTCCAAAAAGTTCCTGATTACCTTCAAAAGATGAAAATTGAGAGAGTTGTGTGTTGCACCCAAAAATTTACCCTCTTGATTTAGGATTATGTTTCATCATGAATATCATATTGCATTGCATTCATACATTATGATGGGGTCAAAGTACTTTGGTTATCAAGTCTTCCTTAAGCTTTGAAGGTTGGTTGCTTTGACAAGTTGCTCAAGTAGAACCTGGTCATTTGAACCTCTAGATCTTTCAAGATCAGATTTATTTGCATATCTCAAGATGTTTCATCCATCTCTTTGGATCTTCATAGGATTGGAGTTTGTGTTTGATTATATGAAGGAACCACTCCTTTGATTCACCAGTCAAATTGGGGTTTTGAAGCTTGATCAGCTGTCTCCAAGCGCCTTGGTTGTGTATTTTGTTTATGTGTTATTGACTAACTTCTAATCAAAATACAAAAATATATTTGTCCTTGTCTTTGAAAAATTATGTTTTAGGTACCAAGTATCCAACAAATAAGCTCATGCAAAGTTGATTTGGTTCTGTTTGTGGAAAAAGAAGGTATGCATCGACCCATAAACCTATGTATCGACTCATCTTATTGAGCACAACCAGCATGTGTCGACACATGCATGTATGTATTGACTCATCCTGCTTGAATAACTAGCACGTGTCGACACATGCATGTATGCATCGACTCATCATGTTTGAATAACTTGCATGTGTCGACACATACGTGTTATGTATCGACTCATGCAGTTTGTGTGATTCTGTAATGAGTTGGATTAACAGTGTGTATCGACACATAGAGGCATGTATCGACACATGTTGTGTTATACAACCAGGATGTATCGACACATACCACCTATGTATCGACACATAACAGCAAAATGCATGTTTTTTTGAAAAAAGCCAGCAAATTCAAACTTTTATCATTTTGGCTCCATTTTTTCTGCATAATTTGAAATTATATCATTAATTCAAATTTGGCTCCAAGAATCAATTACCAAATTTCCACTAATCCCAATCCTAAAACTCTATAAATAGAGCCCTCGTTTCATTCAAATTTCAAGATTTTGATAGCCAAAATCACTTTGCCAAAAAATCTCTCAATTCTCTCCATCTACCAAATTCACTCAAAGCTCCATTTTCAAAAAGATAGTAAGCTTTGCATTGAAGCTTACTAATCTTTGAGCTAAACCTTCGTCCAAACACTTTTCCCCATCAATTCTCTACATCCAAGCTTGATTAATTGATTCTTGTGGTTGAATTGAAGCAAATTCTGAAGTTGTTTGATAATTCTCAAATTCTACCTTTGCTTGCTTGAAGTTCTCTGAGTTTCTTTTTATTCTTGCTCGGTTGCTACGAATAGTTATCCGTTTGGTATTGCACTATCTCCTTTCTTCCATTTTCATTTTGCATCATTCTCTGATTGCATGATGGGACCTCTGTTGCTGATATATGTCAGGAGGCCCTCTGTTTTTTTTTGTCTAATACCTATGTTGTGTTTGTGTTGATCGATGAGTCACTCAATTTAGAAATTGAGATCACGACTTCGCTCTCATTGCATGTTCCCTATAGGATGTTTATTGCTTTTCTTGTTTAATTGTTGATCAATGAGTCACTCAATTTAGAAATTGAGATCACAACTTCGCTCTCATTGCATGTTCCCTATAGGATGATTATTGCTTTTCTTCTTTAATTATTGATCGATGAGTCACTCAATTTAGAAATTGAGATCACGACTTCGCTCTCATTGCATGTTCTATATAGGATAATTTTGTTAAGCTTCCTTTAGCATGGTAATTAAGGTAGGGTTTTCCTTTATCCTCAACCTTAGGATCATTCATTGTATGATAACACTAGAGATAGTACTAGGATAGTTTCCTTTAGTTGTTTTTCTCTCTTTGCATCTTGCATCTTAAAACAAAAATTATTTTCTTGGTAAATCATAAGACACCTCTAATGAACCCAAACTCTTCTTCAAAGTAAAATATACAAACCAATCTTACTTTGTTTATCTTGAAGCCGATGTTTCGCCATCGCACATGTTTGTTATCCTACTTTGATTCTCAATATCATTGTTAGGTGTGATGTTTTGTCATTTATTTTATCGATGTTTCTCCATCTTTTTCCATGATATCTTTGTTTATCTTGAAGCCGATATTTCGCCATCGCACGTGTTTGTTATCCTACTTTGATTCTCAATATCATTGTAAGGTGTGATGTTTTTTCATCTATTTTATCGATGTTTCACCATCTTTTGCCATGATTTCTTGTTATCCCTTAATTGATGTTTCTCCATCACACATGTTTGTTATCCTACTTTGATTCTCAATATCATTGTTAGGTGTGATGTTTTGTCATCTATTTTATCGATGTTTCGCCATCTTTTGCCATGATTTCTTGTTATCCCTTAATCGATGTTTTTCCATCGCACATGTTTGTTATCCTACCTTGATTCTCAATATCATTGTTAGGTGTGATATTTTGCCATCCATCTTATCGATGTCTCGTCATCTTTTGCCATGATATCTTGTTATCTCTTTGCCGATGTTTCGCCATCGCACATGTTTGTTATCCTACCTTGATTCTCAATATCATTTTTAAGTGTGATGTTTCGTCATCTATTTTATTGATGTTTCGTCATCTTTGCCATGATTTCTTGTTATCCTTTAATCGATGTTTCGCCATCGCACATTTGTTTGAAGCCGATGTTTCGCCATCGCACATGTCTGCTATCCTACTTTGATTCTCAATATCATTAATAGGTGTGATATTTTGCTATCTGTTTTATTGATGTTTCGCTATCTTTGCCATGTTATCTCTTGACCGATGTTTCGCCATCGCGCATTTGTTTGAAGTCGATGTTTCGCCATCGCACATTTTGTTATCCTACCTTGATTCCTAATATCATTGCTAGGTGTGATGTTTTGTCATTCATTTACCATTTGATGTTTCGCCATCTTTGACATGTTACTTTACTATTACTTAACCGATGTTTTACCATCTCATTTGTTTATTGTTTTATTTGATGTTTTTCCATCTTGACTATCTTTGTTCGTCTTAACTAAAAAACACAAACCAACCAAAACACATAAGCCGAACTAAGGCTGCTCTGATTTCTTAAAAGGGATACGTAGGCATTGGGGTAGGGCCCAACCGAGCACATCCTTTATTTTCCCTACATTATTTTCTTTTCTTTTGCATGCATTCCCTTTTCAGTTGTAAGCCATAGACATAGGATTTGACCACACCCATTTAGACTAGACAACAAGAGTGGATACCGTAGAGTACTACGGGCGCGTGGGGTGCTAATACCTTCTCCTCGCGTAACAGACTCCCTTAACCCGATCTCTCGGTCGAAAGACCGTGATTTCTCCTTTTCCAGGTTTTCTCGATGTTTACCTTTCCCTCCATATGGGATAAAAGACATTTGGTGGCGACTTCATTGTTTCGATGATTTCCAGCCGGCGGTTTCATTGTGATCAGTGCAAGTTGGGAAATTTTGAGAAAATGCATGAAGTGCAAAGTGAGTAAACTTGAAATTTTGAACTTGTGGGCCTAACTTTTGAAGTTAAAATGTGTTCATGATAGGTTAGAGAAGCCCTAAAACCATCCCCATATTTTTCATGATTTTTATTTCTTTTATTTGAATTTTTATTCATCTAAATCAAATTAAATCAAAAATAATTATGTGACTAATAGGCCTAGGCGCATGGTTTGGTTTTTGGATCAATTCGGGCCCAAAAGACACTTGACAAACCTGCCAAAATCGTGCAAAGCCGAGAAGGGGATAAAATCTCTTCTTTTAGAAAGTTTTGAATCAAAATCTTCATCTCTTAAACACCATAATTCTATTTAATTTTGTACCACTATATACACAAGCATCAGATCATAACAGGACATACGCAGCTGCCTCCAGAGCTAGGGTTCTTGTTTCACAAAAATTCAAAAGATAAATGCAAATCGGATCTCACGTTCTCAGCCACTTTCAATCCAAACAAAAGCCAATAATCAACTCCTGAAGTTACCAGGAGTTGATCCAAGACCATAGCCAAGCCTGTCAATGCATGAATCAAGCACATCATAGTTGCTCTGTTTGGTAAACTTTCATGGTTTCAAACTCTCAATTCGTATAATTTAAATAGATTTTACGCATGCATTCATATTGTTGTTGATATTTAGAATAGATCTAACATATTACATGTGAGTTTGGGTGTCTGAATTTCAAAACACCATTGTTAGGGCTCAAGAACTATGAAGCTTTGAATCTCACGATGTAGGTTGTTTCAGTGAAAACTAATGACACCACTGAGATCGCGAGGTCCAACATAGTTGATCTAGGCTTTTTCTGTTTTCTGTTTGATTGATCTTGCAGGTTTTTGAAAAACACCCCATCAAAGATGATGGTGTTTTCTACCCTCCACGGTGGTTTGAAAAATACAGGGGAAATCAATACAGGCATGGCAGAAAGAGATGACATGATTGGCTGATTTAAAATCCCAGGCTCCCATCACGCATGCGTTTCTTTTGTTTGTCTGATATTAGCTTTCATTTTATAATATATTGTTATTATTTGATATAGACTACCGGATCTAAAGGCCGCCCCAGCGGTAAGCGTGTGTATGTAAGGGTGTTAGTGTACCAGGGCATGGGTTCGATCCCTGCCCCTGGTATGTTATTTTTCTCATATTTCTCTTGCAGATCCAACACGAATCCAGTCTAGTGCATGCACCATGCATCTCACATCCATACCATCAGATCTCAACCAATCCAGATCCAACATCCAGAAGGGAACCCCCACAATGTACCTCTTAGAACTGGTCATACAGGATCATTCAAACTATTGGGCTAACGTGTTTGGGCCTAGCGATCTGCTTCTCTTGCACCCCCCAGATCTACTTTTAGGCCCACCATTCTTTTTTTTTATTTCTATTTTTTAAACATAATTAACTTTTTTCCTAATTAATCAATTTAATCAGAATATTTCATAAAATTTTTTAAAAAAAAAGATGTTTTTTTATCAATTAACTTTTTTAATTAATTAGTTTTAGACTTAGGTTTTATTTTATTTAATAATTTATAATTTAATTTAGAATTAGGTTAATCATCTAACAAAAATACCAAAAATATCAAATTAGGTTTTATTAAATTTCTTTAAAAAATATCTTTCTTAATACTTTTTTTCTTCACTATTTAAATTTCTTAGATCGAATCTATAAGCTTCACGTCAAGTTGTAATAGTTTTAGATTTAAATTTTATGCGAGTTTTTTACTAAATATTGTAACTGCTTAAGGTTGTAATAGATAAACTAGGGTTTATTGTTTTCCCCCATTTTTATGGTTTGTAACCCCGATCCCCGAAGCATTGTAATAGCGTAGGTTTTATTTCCCGCACTTTGCCGCTTTTCATTATAGTTATATTATTGTGCTAGTAACTAGGATTGTATGGTAAGATTAAAACAAAATGCTAGAAAACCTAATCAAAGACAAATTAGCTGAAAACAAATCACCTTTCACACACGCACCTCTAGGGTAACTCCACTCGTTACCTTCGGATAAAAAACAGTCATATCCCTTGAACATGGGATGCTTTAGCAAAGACCCTCGGTTAAAAAGATCGTAGTCACTCGATGACCCTTCGACGTTGGCTTTGGCAAACAATCTTAGTCCCTTACGACAAATTGCTAAAGCGTCCTACAAGTTGCCTTTATGACTGTACGATGACCCACACCCATCCCTCAAACATCCAATGATAGGGCTTCCTACTAACTAATGGTAGGATAGCACTATCTAAAGGAAGAGGAAAATAACGCGAAAGACTTTTGTGTAGGTAGATAGCTCCTAGTCGCTTTCTCACCAACAAAAAAACATTTTTCACACAATACACTTCTCTTCTGAAATATTTTCAAAACAAACACTTTGTATGCGTTCTCAATGATACGGGAATCATTACAAAGTTTTCCGCACTTAGGCATTTTTTTAAATATTTTCAAAACTTACACATTCACAAAGCATTTTCAAAAAAGTGAGCTAGCGGTTAAGAGCCCGTAGATAACTATGGATGAAAATGGTGCTAACACCTTCCATTTTCATAACCTACCCCCCTTACTCAGAAAATTCTCAAAGGTCTTTCCTGTTATTTTCACCCTTTCCTTTATTGGATAAGAGAAAAGTCGGTGGCGACTCTTGATATCCACAACATTTGCGATAAAACGCAAAACCAAAAGTCAGTTCTACCACCGTATGAAATTAGGCATATCGGGATGAAGAATGGTATGAGGAACATCTCATTCAACAACAGGTTCTACGATCACTGGTAGGATAGCAGGATATGGAATTTTAATATTTTTAGCTCGAGACCGTACCTATCTAAGGTAATGCTCTAGAGGAATGGAATTCTTGTGTCCCAAAGTATTGCTATCAATCTTATTGACCATGCCCCAAGCACGTATAAACTTTTGATGGTAATTTTGAGGATTGTTCTCATAGTCGAACATAATACCCTGGATGAGCATATCATGAGGGTCGTCCCTTCGAGCATAACCAAACTGACACAGAGCTAGAGAAGGGTTGTAAGTGATGCCCCCTCTTATACCAAGGAGTGGTACATTAGGGAATTCCCCATAGCGGTCAATAATAATGATATCTGCCTGAGATCGAGAACACCAATGTATATCTGAATGAGCGAGTGACATCAACCTTTGAGACCACCTAAAATCTTGTTCATTCTTCATCACTAATTGGGGTAGGTGCGAAATAAACCACCTGGAAAGTAGAGGTATACAATACATAAGAGTTCCTCACTTCTTCATAGTACGAGTGTGAAGGGAATGTACGATATCTCTAATCAAAGTAGGCGTGGGATTATGAGTAAGAAATATTTTAATGGCATTCTGTGATACGGTGGCAGAATCGACTGTTTATACTGGTTTTGCGTTTTTGTTCGCAAATGTTGTGGTAAGAAAGAGTTTCCACCGACTTTTCTTTTATCCAAATTAAAGAAAGGGTGAAAAGAACAGAAAAATACCTTTTCAAGAATTTTCTGGGTAAGGGGGGGTAGATTATGGAAAGGGAAGGCGTTAGCACCCTTTCCATCTGTAGTTATCTACGGGATCTTAGATGCTAGCTCATGTTTTGAAAATTGTTGGTGCTTTGTGTGTTTTGAAATTTTGTTTTGAAATGCCTTAGTGCGGAGATTCGCTTTGCATTAACTCTTGTATCAGTCCTCAAGAGTGTTGACAATGAAAATGTTTTTGAAGGTTATTTTTGAAATGTGTAAGTGTAAAAAGTTTGTTTTATTTTGAGAAAGCATCTAATAGTTATCTACTTGTACTCGAAAAGGTCGTTCTTTTCCTCCTATCCTTTAGACAGTGCTATCCTACTATTAGTGAGTAGGTAGCTCTATCGTTGGATGTATGAGGGACATTGAAGGGACATGGTCACGAAGACAACTTGGCAAGGAATTTTAGTAATTGTCCTAAAGTTCTAAGATCACTTTTAACCAAGGCAACGTCGATAGTGCCATCGAGGGACTTGTGATCTTTCAAACTAGAGGACAGCCACTAAAACTTTTCATGTTTCGAGAATTGTGACCGTTTTCCGAAGGCAACCGAAATGGGGTATCCTAGAGGTGTATATGTGCAATGTGTGTTATGTTCGGTTATTTTTTATATCTTTTGTGTTAGGTTTGCTAATATTTTATTATTAATCTTGTCATGCAATCCTAGTTACTAGCAGTTAATATGTATAGAAATTTAAAGTGCAGAAATGTAAAGTGCAGGAATGTAAATCCTACGTTATTACATGGCTTTGTGAGAGGTACATTATAAAAATGTTAAAAGTAAAGTCCTAGTTACTATTACAGACTGGGAAGCAGTTACAATAATATGAAACAAAATGCGAAAGTAAATAAATGCGCAAACGAATTAAAAGGGACGTCTAAAACCTAAGGCAATTCTAAATGAAATAAGAAAATATTTTTTGGTTGTTTTTTTTTGTTTTTTTTATTAAGAAAAATAATTAAACTAAGTCTAAATTTAATTAAGAAAATAAATACTAAATGAAGTTAAACCTAATTCTAATATTTTTGTGTTTTTATTAAGAAAATATTTGAATTAAATAAACCTAAGTCTAGTTGATTTTAAATTGATAAAATAAAATTAAAATAATTAATTAAATTAATTTACGAAATTAAAATTAATTTAAGAAAAAAAGAACTAAGTTTATTTAATATTCTTTTGATTTTTATGATTTGTTAAAAAAATGATTAAAAGAAATAAATAATAAAGCAAAGAAGAATAAAAAAAAGCAAAGTTTGGGCCTGGAGATAATTAGTAAACAGGGAGGTGTGCTTGGAATTCGTTTGGCCCAAGGGGAGACAAGCCCAGGCGCTGCAAAATGAATCAAGGGGTGAGAAGATTAAAAAAATGCATAGGCCCAAGTTAAGGAGTCCAAAGCCTGTATGGATCCAGTGAGAGGATCCTTTGGATGTCCATGATGGGGATGCATGCTTGCTGCACTTGGATCTGGCTGCATTGTCATTGGAGGGTGTAGATTATATGACCCATGGTATACGTGTGCGGCATGGCTGTATGGAATCTTCAAGAGAATGTTAATAAAAATAAAATTGTGAGGCCTGGGTATCGAACCCAGGCCCTTTCAATTGCCCACATTCCTTCACCATTTTAGCTAGATTTGAGATTCGAAGGAATCCGTCTCACATGTCTTAGTTATGGTATCATGTTCCTTTAGACAGTGGGGTGCTTCGATTCTAGAAACCATGTTGGAATTTTGGAAGTTTTGGGGAGCTCCTGTGGGGAAGTTTGTGTGTGTGTATGCATGTGGTGTCCTTTCTCCTTTTTTCTGTCCCCCCTTTTAAGCTTGCTAGTGTGCTCCTTATATAAAGGGGGAGGAGGGGACAAAGTAGCAAGGTAGTAAACAGCCATAAACATGTTCTTTAAGGCCGTGAATGAGAATTTTAATTTTGGAAAAAGACATGGAATTCTTGTTTCTCTTTGAATTTGAATGAATGTGGACACCATTGGCTTTCGAATACCTTCAGTCCCTGCCCTTCAATTGGACCTCTTGTATATCCTTCGAATGGGTCTTTTGAATGGACCTTTTATGTACCCTTCGAATGGGCCTTTGGTTGCCTCCTTCGAATGGACTTTTTGAGTGTCTTTCATATGTATGCTTTGTGCCCTCTTCGAATGGGCCACCAAGGTGTGTCCTTCAAATGGCTCAAATATCATCATTGGGGCCTCTTCGATTGAGCCCATGCTCATCTAGCCCCAATAACAAACTCTTTTCAGGATAATCGAAGCTTCCTTCAGAATGCTTGTGCAGGAAACTTGAGTATGGCAATATATGGGATTTTGGGTCAGCCAGCATCTCTGCATATCTCTCTTTCATTTTGGCTAGCAATATGTGTATCCTTCGTTTTGAATCAATATGTGTTCTCTTTTGAAGGGACCACATGCATCACTTGTATGCATCATTTACCATTCCTTCGAATGGGCCAACAAAGTAAATCCTATGCGTGTTGAAACAAACTTTCCAAGGGAGATACTGCCCAGTTGAAGCAGGAATCAAGCTTACTCCAAAGAAAACAAATGCCCAATCGAAGCAGGAATCAGGCTTGGTCCAAAGAAAACAAATGGCCAATCGAAGCAGGAATCAAGCTTGCATGCAGGTAGTCATCAAGACAAACCTGCAGAGGCCCTTGTTCAATCGAAGAAGGCATGCAGGTAACTATTGCATTGTGAATCAAGCAAGCATGTAAAGCCAATGGTGCAATCAAAGGACGTATGCAGGAGGCCATTGCCTTGTGCCTGATGGCGAGAAGGAAGTTCCTGCCTTGTGAATTAAAGGCAGGCGTAGAGAAGGCACTTGTCTTCCGAATTGAAGGAAAGTTGCAGGAGGCCATTGCCAACACCTTCTGAATCGAAAGAAACCAGTAAGAAGCCAATGCCCTCTGAATCGAAAGAAGCCAGTAGGAAGCTACTAACTTCTGAATCGAAGGAGCACCAACATGAGGCCCTTCCCTTTTGAATCGAAGGAGGTTGTTTCAAAGGAAACACATGCCCAGTCGAAGCTTGTATACAACAAACAAGGAAAAGGCCAAGGCTTTAATTGAAGCTTGGAAATTTGAAGCAGGCTTGGAGGAGGTTAGGTGTTAAATTGAAGCATGTCAAGATGCTAATCGAAAGTCACCTTGTTCATCTTCAAAAAATTTATTTTTCTTTAATCAAGGTCTTATGACCACCTATATAAGAAAAAATATTGGAAAACATGAGAGGGCAAATTTTGGGGTACAACACATTCACATCTACGAATTGGTCCGGATTAGGGAATAGTACCAAATCATAGATCAGCAAAGCCAAAATATCCACAAAAGCACGAAAATGCATGGCATCTAGAGACCACTGAGCCTTCTCTATCAGAAATTTAAGAGAAAAACCCTTGACTCCATCTCTTGTCTCCCAATTAGATACGATGTCTGATCTTTTCAGATGTAAGGCTGTTGCGATGTCTTTAGGTTTTGGAATATAGACCGGTGAAAGGTATCTAATCAAGAATAGGCACTACGAGTAATTTAGAGAACTCTTCCATTGTGGGAACCAATTGATAATCTGGGAAGATAAAATAATGATGCTTAGGATCAAAGAACTGGAACAGAACACTCATCATGTCTTCTTGAAAACCAAGAGTAACCAAACTGAGTAGATGACCATGTCTCTTAGTGAATTGAGAATTGTCAGGAACCGTTGAGACTAATTCCTCAAGCTTAGAAGGTACTCTTACGAAATTTATTCGGATAGTTTTCCTACGACTGGAAGCCATGACCCTGCAACACAGAACAAAGATAAATCCCCTAGATCCTTGAAATGGTTAGTCGTGATATGATGTTATGATATCATATTTAAACAGATAACAAACATAAACAAAGAACACAAGATCCTTAGGTTTAAGGCTTGCATGGGGTAGGTGAGTACCCTCTTGAAGTTTAGTTGGCTCAACATGTCCTAAAGAAGTAATTGGGTTCTAGGGATCTCAATATCACTGATTTTTCCCACAGGTTTTGTTTAGCACAGAAACTGACTTGCCACCAAACAAAACCTGGGAGTCGAATCCCAATGAGCGTAGCATCGAGTATCTACCAACTTTGGAAAGCACCAAAGCCGACTATCTCACTACCTTCTAATGGCTAAGTTGGGTCAATTAGGGTTTTAAAGGTCAGTTAGTGCTTATGACACCACGTGGCAGCTTAGTATTCTCCCTGACTGACTCGAGGGACACCAGTACAAACTAATGTGTCACACTAATGCAACCATCACTTCAACCCAATCGATATACACCGTATAGTTCCATGATTTATTACTACTTACCTAAAATGCCCCCAGATCCGGGTGTAGGATCTTTACAAGAAAAGTAAACCCGAGCAACCCTCAAATGTAAAGCATACAAGGAAAACAAGAAAATCATTTAAAAGTGATCCTAAATTCTAAGGTAACCCCTCTTTTTAGTAATCCCCAGCAGAGTCTCCAGTTCTGTAATATGGTGGGAGAACTGACTTGGTTTTTTTGTTGTATCGCAAATGTTGCGGATAACAAGAGTCGCCACCGACTTTTGTTTTATCCAATAAGGAAAGGGTGAAAAGAACAGGAAATACCTTGAGATTATTGTGTTCGGGGGGTAGGTTAAGAAAAGGGAAGGTGCTAGCACCCTTTTTATCCGTAGTTATCTACGGGCTCTTAATCGCTAGCTCACTTCGTTTTGAAAAATGCTTTGGGAATGTGTGTTTGAGAAAATATTTTGAAAATTTCCATAGTGAGGCAAAACTTTGTAATGATTCCCGTTTCTGTTCTCAAGAATGCGTACAAAGTGTTTGTTTAAAAATATTTTGAGAAAATGTTTGTGAAAAGATGTTTTGTTTGTGAGCAAGCGACTACGAGCGTTCTACCTACTCAAGGTCTTTATCATACTTTTCCTCCGCCTTTAGATAGCGCTACCCTACCATTAGTTAGTATGAAACCCTGTCGTTGGATGTGAAGGAACGGTTGTGGGTCATCATACAGTCATAGAAGGCAACTTGTAAGGATACTTTAGCAATTTCGTGAGGGACTAGATCGTTTACCAAAGGAAGCATTCAAAAGGTTCATCGAGGGAATACGATCTTTTTAATCGAGGGACTGTGCTAAAGCGTCCCCACGTTTGAGGGACATGACTGTTTTTCTGAGGCAACAAGGGAGGTTACCCTAGAGGTGCGGGTGTGCAAAGTGATTTGTGTTTCAGTTTTTTATCATGCATTAGGGTTTGCTAGATTTCTTTTAGTCTTTCCATACATTCCTAATTACTAACAGTGATAGTGAAAATAGTAAAGCAATAAAGTACGGAAAGTAAATGTTCCTACGCTATTACATGGCTTCGGGAATGGAGGGTACAAGTAATTAAAATGTGGGGAAAAATAAAACCCCAATTACTTATTACAAACCAAACATGCGACCTGTACAATTTGTTCTACAAATTTAAAGGAAAAAGAAAACACTAAAAAGATATTAAAGAAAAATATTAATTGTTCTAAGTATTCTAAGTATTAAAAAAAACTCTGGGTGTTTTTGTTTAGAAAACAAACTGAATGTTAACAAATGAATAAACCTAATTCAAATCGATTTTAAGAAAATTAAGTTGATAAAAACCATAATGTCTAATTGATTTTTTTAATAATAATAATTTTAAAAACCTAAAGTCTAGTTTAATTAACCAAAACCCTAACTCTAATTGGTTATTTTTCTTTAGAATAAATTAGGGTTTATTGGTGATTAATTTGAAAATAATGGGACAAAATTAGGGTTAGTAAACATAAAAAGCAAAATACAGGGAGTGGGACTCAAATCCACACCCTCAGCCTCCAGAATAGTGCCCTTCACCACTGCGCCATGATGTTACGTTTGTTCAGGATTGGGATGCGCTCAATATGTTACAACCTGCATTAAAAAACTGCAAAAACAAAGAAAAGTGACAAGAGCTGGGATCGAACGCACGCTCTATGCTTTACCAGTCACACCCCTTGCCATCACGCCAATTGTGTTACACGTTGATTTAATCAACATCATGCAATATATTATAAACAAGCAATTAAAAATATTGATCAGCAAATACGCACGCGCAAGGGGACCCAATAATATTTGAATGGATGAATGGATGGACGCCACACAGCCCAAGGAGTCTCCGACCACCATACACAGAGAAGGAGATCATCTTCTCTGATGATGCTCTTTTGAAAACCTGTCCAAACCGATTGAAAAACAAAAACTAATGACCCTGATTAGATAATTAGACCCCTGCGAATTCAATGGTCACGTTTGTTTGGCCTAAAAACCATTTTAGTT
The DNA here is from genome assembly GCA_948472305.1 of Vicia faba. NCBI lineage: Eukaryota > Viridiplantae > Streptophyta > Magnoliopsida > Fabales > Fabaceae > Vicia > Vicia faba. The sequence goes on along the minus strand of OX451739.1, from coordinate 1,417,175,166 downwards.
AGGTTTCTAAAGAACACGATCTTGGTGCCCTAGCCATGGTGAATTTTTGTTCCTGCACTAAAACTTACAGCATGTGATGCTAAACGATTCTAAACATGATAATGAACAAATATATATATATACACAAGACTCATTTAAATGGCATGGTTTAATAGTTTGAGTTGAAGAACACAAAACAAACGGTAACGGCAAGTTGAATGATTCTAGCATGTTGTGGACCTAAGTAAGGGTTGGGATGGAATTCAGAGACCTCCAAGAAGCTAACAGGAGGCTCAAAACTGGCTGAAATCCGCTGGAGAATAGGGTTTGCTTCTCCCCTAGTTTCTTCAAAATTTTAAGGATTTTAGGGTTCGTGTTTGGAGATGATATATATGCCCTTGGGTGCATGAAGTTGCTGAGCATATATAGAATTTATTAGGTTAAGAATTTTGTGGGCTTGGACCTCATAATTTAATGGACATCATATTTTATTTATTTTGATCTTTAAATAGAATAAAATCATAATAAAATAAATAAAAGTAAAAAAATATATGGATAGGCTTAGAAGTTCCCTAGTTTGTCATGAAACACGTTTGGATCTGAAAATTTAGGCCCAATAACCCAAAGCTTCAAATTTGCTTAATTTAGAACCCACGCATTTCCTCAAAATTTCCCAACTTGCACTAGTCATAACTCTATCAATTTTCATCCTTTGAAGGCGATATTTGACTTTTTGGAAAGCTCAAGATGTCCTCCATAATTTTTATTTTTACCATTTTTGCATTTAAAGAATTTATCTTGATGTAAGTTGCCTTGACAAAAAGTGTCTTTTTGTTGACTTTTGAAATGACCTATAATGTATTGGTCCGTATCTCTCAAATGAAGCATTTTTTGGACTTGAGCTTAGAGAGTCATAGTTGTAGATGATTTAATTTTATTCAAAATAAGCTTTGGTTGGGGAAAAACTGATGAAGCATGTGAAAGTTATGCTTGGTCAAAGTTCAGTTGACTTCTCCTAAGAAAACTTTAATTTGGCAACTTTTGACTTTTGATGGTTTGAGAGTTTTCCTTGATGAATCATGATCAAACCTTGATCTAATGATATATATATATATATATATATATATATATATATATATATATATATATATATATATATATATATATATGACTTCAAAATCTTTACGTTGACCAAAAATCTTGAGGTTTGACTGTATGTTGACCATAATTGACTTTTTACCCAATACAGTTGATTTCCACTCATTTGAGTAGTTGACTAAGCAAACTTGTGATGTAAGGCATGAAACTTGGTATGGGAATTCTAGGAGACCTATAAGAAACTACAAAATCTAATTGAGGCATTAAAAACCAAATATTCTTTGAGAAAAGTGAAACCCTAGTTGTAAGTCCATTGCCTAGGAGGAGAATTTGTCTGATCAATTCTTGAGCAACCTTAAGCATTTGAGAACCCTAGGAGAATGTCTTGAAGAAAATTGAGGGAAAATTTTGTATTTTGTACCCCAAAATTTTCCCTCCCTTTATTCAAGACATTCTCCTAGGGTTCTCAAATGCTAAAAGTTGTTCAAGAATTAACCAGACAAATTCTCCTCCTAAGCAATGGACTTACAACTAGGGTTTCACTTTTCTCAAAGAATATTTGGTTTTTAATGCCTCAATTAGATTTTGTAGTTTCTTATATGTCTCCAAGAATGCTCATACCAAGTTTCATGCCTTGCATCACAAGTTTTCTCAGTCAGTTGCTCAGATGACTGAAAATCAACTGTATTGGACAAAAGGTCAATTGGGGTCAACATACAGTCAAACTTCAATATATTTGGTCAACATCAATATTTTGAAGAAATATTCATCATTTGATAAAGGGTTGATCATGATTCATCAAGAAAACTCTCAAATCATCAAAATTCAAAAGTTTCCAAATTAGGATTTTCTTAAGGAGAAGTCAACTGAACTTTGACCAAGCATAACTCTCACATGCTTCATCAGATTTTCCTCAACCAAAGTTCATGTTGAAAGAAATCCAAATATCTACATCTTTTTAACTCTAAGCCCAAGTCCAAAAAATGCTTCATTTGAGAGATATGGGCCAATACATTATAGGTCATTTCAAAAGTCAACAAAAACACACTTTTTGTCAAGGCAACTTACATCAAGATAAATTCTTCAAATGAAAAAATGATCAACGTAGATATTGTAGAGGGCATCTTGAGATTTCCAAAAAGTCCAAGATCACCTTTAAATGGTAAAAATTTAGAGAGTTATGATTGGTGCAAGTTGGGAAATTTTGAGAAAATGTACGAAACAAAAAGTGATCAAACTTGGAATTTTGGACTATTGGGTTGATGTTTCAATGTCCAAACGTGTTATACACTTCATAGTGAACCTCAAGACTTGTTCATACACCCCTTTTGATTTTTGATTTTTGATTTTTGATTTTTATTATTTTAAAGTCAAAATAAAATGAAATAAGATCAAGCTTCATACACAAGTCCAAGCCCATCATATCTTGACCAAATTCCCTTCTATATATTGCATGCATTCAGACAAACCATGGGACAAAAAAAACCTTGTGCAAGAAACTTCCAAAAAATCACAAAATTACTCAAAACTAGGGCAACCTTAGAACCCTAGTTTCAGCCACATTCAACACATACCAGTGCTTCCATTCACTTCCAGGAAGGTCATAGGGTAAGATTGGATCATTTGCAACGATCCAAAAGGCTGAAACACCACTACATGCATCACCGGTTTACCTTATTGCATGAATTTTGTATTTTTGTTTCCTTTGAATTTTAATGCATACTAACTTTATTAACATGGTCTAGAGGTTCAATGATGCATGAATAACCCATCGTGGGAGTCCCATGATAGTTGGATAGTGCATAGTCATGTTAATACTGATTTAAGATATTTTCATTATTGCTCTCAAACTAGCATGATTAAGTCCAAACTAACAGTTCCATTGAATTCACAAGCTTTGATTTAGGGGGGTAGGGTCCCTCTGGATCTCTAACATGTGTTTGTTTTTCAAAAACAAAAAAGAAGCCACCGGAGAAGACGACCGAAGCTAGGGCTCCTGCGCCTCTCCGGTCATGCAATATTTTTTTATGTTATGTTTATTTTGATTCGCTGATAACATTGGATGTATCACCACCCCAGTGGTTAAAACGCACGCTAAGGCTTTCCTCTATCAAGGCGTGGGTTCGATCCCTGCCTTTTGTGACTTTTTTTCATAATTTCTGATAATTGCAGGTTAACATATAAAGCGTCTTGATGCTATCCCTTGTACACAAGCATGCGCTTCGCGCAGTGGTGAAGGTGTTGGCTGAAAGAGATAAGGGTGTGGGTTCAACACCCACCCCTGGCAGCATTTTTTTAAACCCTTGTTTTTTTCATCAATTTCACTTTAAAACCCTAAAATTCATAAACCATATTATTCTTTTCCGCGTAGTTTATTATTCTCGCATTTTTTTATTGTAACTGTGTCCCGGGATGTAATAGTAATTAGGGTTTACTTTCTTGCATTCTCTTACTTATGTACCTCTCCAAAAGCACTATAATAGTCTAGGGTTTACCTTTACATATTTATTTTCCACACTTTACTTCTTTTCATTATTTTTATGTTTACAGCTTGGTAATTAGGCTTGTATGGAAATACTAATAATGAAATGATAGCTAACCCAAATTTCAAAGATAAATAAATGAAAACAACACACTTCGCACAATCACACCTCTAGAGCAACTTCCCTTGTCGCTTCAAAAGAATAGTCATGTCTCTCGAAAGTGAGGACGCTTTAGCAAAGTCCCTCGATATAAAAGACCATAGTCCCTCAATGACCCTTTCGACGTTGCCTTTGGTAAATGATCTAGTCCCTTACAAAAATTGTTAAAGCGTCCTTACCAGTTGCCTTCGATGATTGTATGATGACCCACACCTTTCCCTTCACATTCAATGATAGGGCTTCCTACTAACTAATGGTAGGATAACACTATCTAAAGGAGGAGGAAAATACAAGAACAACCTAGAGTAGGGTAGAACTCCTAATTTCTTGCTTACAAAGCTCTTCAAGACAAAAACATCTCACACAAACACTTTTTAGTAAATATTTTCAAACAAACACTTTGTACGCGTTCTCGAGGATGGATACGAGAATCATTACACAGTTTGCCTTACAATTGTCATTTTCAAAATATTTTTGAATACACAACACAATGTAATTTTCAAAAGTGAGCTAGTGATTAAGAGTCCGTAGATAACTACAGATGAAAAGGGTGCTAACACCTTCCCTTTTCATAACCTACCCCCCAAATCCAAAATCTTCAAGGTATTTCCTGTTCTTTTCACCCTTTCCATATTGGATAAATTAAAAGTCGATGGTGACTCTTGCTATCCGTAACATTTGCGAAAAAATGCAAAAACCAAGTCAGTTCTCCCACTATATTACAGAACTGGCGACTCTACTGGGGATACTACTAAAAGAGGGGTTACCTTAGAGTTAGATCACTTAAAATTGTTTGCTTTGTCTGCTTTATCTCTATTGGGTTGCTCGGGTTTACTTTTCTTGCAAAGATCCTACACGCGGATCTGGGGACCTTAGGTAAGTAGTTATAGATCATGGAAATTGTACGGCATAGACCAATATGGTTGAAGTGATGGCTATGTTAGTGTGACACTTTGGTTTGTACTGGTGTCCCTTGAGTCAGTCAAGGAGAATACTAGGCCGCCGCATGGTGTCATAAGAACTAACTGACCTTTAGAACCTTAATTGACCCAACTTAGCCATTAGAAGGTAGTGAGATGGTCGGATTTGGTTCAGTCCAAAGTTGGTTGATACTCGATGCTACACTCATTGAGATTCGAGTCTCGGGATATTTCGGTGGCAAGTTAGTTGGGCTGCTGAAACAATGCATGTGAAAAAGATCGGTGATATGAGACTCCTAGAACCTGGTTACTATTATTAGGACAGGTTGAGCCAACTAAAATTCAAGAGGGTACTTACCTATGAACCCCATGCAAGCCTTAAACCTAAGGCTCTTGTGTGCTTTGTTTGTGTTTGTTATCTGTTTAAACATGACATCATAGCCTCATGACATCATACCATATCATTTTCACTGATCATTTCAAGGATCTCAAGGGTCTGTGATGTAGGTTTATTATGAACCATACGGCTAGCGAGGGGAAAGGGGGTTTATTTTCCTCTAATGCCACCAAAGATAAAAAGTACTTTTGCTTGAGTCAAAGGCTAGGACCCACTCGACACGGTGAGCTTGATTCTCATAGAAGGAAGTTCAAAGATGTAAAGTTCTTCAGTCAAAGCTGCAGCCAGACTCGACTTCTGACATTTCCTTTTGTTCATCCCGCGAGATCCTTGAAAACATTACATCCAAATATCATGCATGTCATTACATAACAGGTATTTCCCAAGACAGGCTTTCTAATCTTCTTGTTGTTTATTTTAGTAAAAAGATGGCTCTTGAACAAACTGTGAAAGACCTTCAAGCTCAAAATGAAAAATTCCAAGAGACGCTCCTGAACTTAACCAAGGAGAAGAAAGAACTGATGGCGCTCATCTCCAAGAAGAAAAAGACTAGGAAACCGGCTGGTATCCTCAACATGGGGAGAAAATTCAAAGGTCCTTCCAAACAGGTTCAAGCTTCTGATATCCCATCAAATGAAGATGACAATCAAGAAGAAGACGGTCGAAGTATCAAAGTTAAGGGGGGAAGCAACCTAGGTTCTGGTAAAATTCCTGATGAAGAAGACTATTCTGATGAGCAATATCCTCCCGTTGACGACAGATACAAATAGTTGGAAGATCGTCTGAATTCCATGGAAATCCAGAAAGTGCCTGGGCTAGATTTTAAAGAGCTGGGTCTTATCTTGGGGGTGGTTATCCCCCACATATTCAAGGTCCCTACTTTTGCCAAATACGATGGGTTTTCTTGTCCTAAGCTGCATATGAGGTCTTACATCTGGAAGATCCAACCCCATATTGTTGACAGAAAGTTATGGGTTCACTTCTTTCAAGAGAGTTTATCTGGGACACAACTGGAATGATTCTATCAGCTGGAAGGAACCAATATACGTACTTGGGAAGATCTGGTTGTTGCTTTTTACAAGCAATATCAATATAATGCTGACCTTGCACCAACCCATGTGCAATTACAAATTATGACTATGGGCTCGAATGAAGGGTTTAAAGAGTATACCCAGAAATGGAGGGATCTAGCTAGAAGAGTGCAACCTCCTCTGTCTGATAGGGAGCTGGTTGATATGTTCATGGGCACTTTGACAGGGCCTTTCTTTAATCATCTGATCGGTAGTTCTTCATCTGGTTGTACCGAGTTGATCTTAACAGGGGAACATGTTAAAGGTGGAATTCGAAGTGGAAAAATTCAAGTGGTTACGTCTTTGAGTACTGTAAAGAAGACGTTTAATAGTAAAAAGGAAACAAATTATGTATATGGCCAGAAGTTTCATACTAGAAGTGACTGCAACCAATTTGTGGTGGCGGTATTAATTTCTAATCTTGCGACTGTACAATAACAACAACAACAACAATAGGGCAATCAGCATAGGTCAGAGGCACCTAGAAGATAGTTTAGGAAGATCAACATGCCATTGTCTCAAGCATTTTAACACTTACTGAAAGCATAGCTGATTACACTGAGGGATCCTCCTCAGAATCCCAACATCTCCTCTCCAAGTTATTATCCTAATGTGAAGTGTGCTTACCATTCCAATAGCCTGGGGCACGACACCACTAGCTGTTGGGCCTTGTAAAAATATTCAAGACATGATTGACAACAAAGAAATTAAGTTTGATCCTCCCGAGACTCCCGATGTAATTATTGGTCCTATGTTGAAGCACGATAAAGAAGAATCTGTTGTAGGCCGGTTTATTTCCGGGTTATATTGAAAGATGTTACTGTTGTGCAGCCCAACCCATTGGCTGCAAGTTGCTGAAACAAGGTATTCAATGTCTAATGGAAAATCACCTAATTCTGGTTGAGAAGATTCCGTTTGTTGAGAATTGGTTGCAAGACTTGGAGCTGGAAGAGGTATCTGTAATATCTGGCACTCCTATCAGGATCACTTCTAAGGGTCATGTAAAGATCACTGCCAAACCTAAAGTTGCTCCCCTAATAATCACTTCACCCGAACTAATTATGTATTCCTTGGACAAGGTTGTCCCTTTGAACTATGGAGCCAACATCTACTGCCATGGCATCAAGCAAGACCCATTGACCATTGAGAATAAAGGTACTGAAGCTGCTTATCCCAACATCAACAATATTGCTGGGACCAATAAGGTTACTAGAAGCGGAAGGGTTTTCTCTTTGGAAATCTCTCTGAAGACTGCCTCTACACCAGTTCGTGTTACCACTACCGAGTTAATTATTGAGACTTGGGGCAAAGAGAAAATGGAGGAGCCTGCCTAGACGGAGGCACCTAAAGAAGTTATAGCTGAAGATACCTCCAGACAAGAGTTGGAGGAAGTTTGAAAATTATCTGGAAAAGTGATTACAAGATTGTTAAACAGTTGGGACAAACTCCCTCTAAAATCTCCATGTTATCCCTGTTACTGTGTTCAGAAGCCCATGCACAAGCTTTGGTGAAGTTCTTAAAATCTGCTCACGTGCCACAAGAAATTTTTACCGACCAATTTGGAAGTTATGTTACTAGCCTAACTACTGATAATGGGCTAGGCTTTTGTGATGCCGATTTGACCCCTGAAGGAAGGGACCACAATAAGGTCATGTATGTCTCTATTGAATGCAGGGGCACTACTTTAGTGCATGTATTGGTTAATATGGGTTCCTCGCTGAATGTATTACCAAAGGGTGCTCTTGACAGGCTTGATTGTGAAGGGGTTGTGCTAAAACCCAATGATATTATAGCCCGAGCCTTTGACGGTTTAAAGAGGATGGTACACGGAGAAGTGGATCTTTTGATTAAGGTAGGTTTGTAGGTCTTGGAATCTACCTTCTATGTGATGGATATCCAACCGGCTTATTCTTGTTTACTCGGACGCCCCTGGATTCATGGGGCAGGCACTGTTACTTCAACCTTACACCAAAAACGGAAGTATCCTGTGAAAGGAAAGGTTGTTACAGTCTGCGGCGAGGAAGAGTATATGGTGAGTCACTTAAAATCATTCAGGTATGTCGAGATGGACAATGAATTCATTGAAAATCCCTTCCAGACTTTTGAATTTATCCCTCCCACCGCTACTGAATATGTTTATGCTATTCCCAAGGTTATCAGGGTTCCACCCAGGATGGATTCATTGAAGGATGCTAGAGTTGTAGTAGAAGAAGGTGGTTGCACTACTTGGGGTCAGCTTTTTGACATTCTGTACAAATTTGAAGAATTTGGTTTGGGTTTTACTGCAGAGGCTCAGAGGGTTGTTTGTCGTGCGTGTGCTGGAAGTCCACTATTCCACGTCAGCAACAATGGAGTCAACGATATAAAAGATGCTGACAATGACTATGACCTCGACAAATAGATCTTTCCTACCATTGGCATAAGGCTCAACAATTGGAATACTGGAGATCTTATCTCAATCTCTTTTAGTCATGAGTAAATTCCATTTTTTGTTTCTTATTGCTTTCAAAGTTTTGGTTATGTAATTTTAAACAATGACTTTAAGCTTTGTGTCTTGCTTGGGGCACAACGGTTCATTTGTTAGGATTGTCATTTCATAAGCATATTTTCATTCAATAAAACATTGGACGTTTTGCATTCAAATTTTGCCCTCTTTGTCTTTATTTTTTACTTTATTACACTCTCAAAATATCTATGTGTTTTTACACACACCTACACAATAAATTATAGATCCACATCCACTCTGGATCCCATTGATAACAATTCTACTTTTGCCACTTATGATTTCGAGAATCTGATCTACCAAGCCGAGGACTAAGGTGAGGAAGATTGTGAAATACCTGGAGAATTTCCTGACTACTAGTGCAAGAGGAAAAAGTTATACAACCGCATGAAGAGCCAGTTGAGGTTGTAAACTTGGGTACTGAAGCAGACAGGAAAGAAGTCAAGATATGTGCCAACCTAGAGGACAATGTCAAGAATAGATTAATCCAGATGTTACATGACTATGTTGAGATCTTTGCTTGTTCATACAAAGACATGCCAGGGCTCGATAGTAAAATTGTGGTTCACCGTCTGCCGATGAAAGAGGGTTGTTCTCCAATAAAGTAGAAAGTTCGTCGTATACGTCCCGAGATGTCCGAAAAGATCAAGGTTGAACTTATGAAACGATTCAACACAGGTTTCTTAGCAGTTACATCATATCCTCAGTGGGTTACAAATGTGGTGCCAGTACCTGAAAAGGATGGCAAAATACGTATGTGTGTATACTACAGGGATCTGAACAAGGCGAGACCTAAAGATGACTTCCCACTTCCACATATCGATGTTTTGGTCGACAACACCGCTCAACACAAGGTATTCTTCTTCATGGATGGTTTCTCGGGTTATAATAAGATCAAGATGGCACCTGAAGACATGGAGAAGACTACTTTCGTTACACAGTGGGGGCACTTTCTGCTACAAGGTTATGCCTTTTGGGTTGAAGAACACTGGCACAACATATCAGGGTGCTATGGGAGCCTTGTTCCATGACATGATTCATCACCAGATAGAGGTTTACGTCGACGACATGATAGCCAGATCTCAGACTGAAGAAGAACATCTTGACCATCTACACAAGCTATTAAAGAGATTGAAAAGTACAAGCTAAGGTTGAATCCGAACAAGTGCACCTTTGGGGTAAGATCCAGTAAACTCCTAGGTTTCATTGTCAGTGGCAAAGGTATTGGAGTTGATCCTGCAAAGGTCAAAGCTATTAAAGAAATGCCCATTCCTCATACTGAGAAGGAAGTCAGAGGTTTCCTGGGACGATTAAACTATATTTCCAGATTTATTTCTCATTTGACCGCCACTTATGAGTTGATCTTCAAGTTGCTGAAGAAAGATCAGGTAGTGAAGTGGAAAAACGACTGCCAAACATCCTTTGACAAGACCAAAGACTACCTCAAAGAACCTCTGATTATGATGCCACCAGTTAAAGGAAGACCTTTGATCATGTACCTAACAGTGTTAGAGAATTCAATTGGGTGCGTACTGGGCCAACATGACGAGTCTGGTCGAAAAGAGCATGCAATATACTACCTTAGCAAAAAGTTTACCGACTGTGAAACAAGATACTCACGGCTCAAGGAAAATTGTTACGCTTTGGCATGGGATGCTCGCCGACTAAGATAGTATATGTTGACTCATATCACTTGGTTGATCTCTAAAATGGATCCCATAAAATACATATTCGAGAAACCCAGTCTCTCTGGAAGAATAGCCCGATAGCAAATGCTCTTCACAGAATACGACATTCAGTACACCACTCATAAAGTAATAAAAGGAATTATACTAGCAGACCACTAGGCTCATCAAGCTGTAGATGACTATTAGTCTATGAATTTTGAGTTCCCAGATGAGAATATTATGCTAGTTGCTGATTGTGAAGAGCCTAGGCTGTACGAAGGACTTGAGCCAGGATCCTGATGGACTATGGTTTTTGATGGAGCTTCCAACGCACTTGGTAATGGAATTGGTGTTGTGATTATCTCTCCTAAGGGTTGCCATACACCCTTCACGGCCAGACTTTGCTTTGACTGTACCAATAACATGGCAGAATACGAAGCGTGCATCATGGGTATCAAAGCTGCCATTGACATGAGAATCAAGTTCTTGGATGTATACAGGGACTCAGCCTTGGTAATCAGTCAGATTAAGGGAGAATGCGATACTAAGCATTCAAATCTCATTCCTTACCGAGAGCATGTGCTGGCCTTAATTCCATACTTCGAGGAAATCCCTTTTGAACATATTCCACAGGAAGAGAATTTGATGGCGGATGCATTGGCTACCATGTCATCTATGTTCAAAGTAAGATGAGACAATGAGGCTTCTCGAATTACCATTGAGAGACTGGACAAACCGGAAAATTGCTACGAGGTTGATACTGGCGGAGTAGAGGAAAAGTGTTGGTTTCATGAAGTAAAGAGATACCTTGAGGCTCAAGAGTACCCAGAGGGGGCGTCTATTTATGACAAGAAATTTATATGGAGGTTCTCTGCTAAGTTCTTCCTGAGCAACAGAATTTTGTACAAATGCAACCATGATTCGACTCTGCTTCATTGTATGGACAAGAAGGAAGCTGAGAAAATTATGGAAGATATGAACGAAGGTATATTTGGTACTCATTCTATGGCTAAGAAGATTCTGAGAGTGGGTTACTATTGGTCGACTATGGAAATTAATTTCCATCACCACTCCAGAACCTGCCACAAATGCCAGATCTATGCTGACAAAGTACATATTCCACTGCTTCCTCTGAATGTCTTGAATGCTCCTTGACCATTTGCAGTGTATGGTATTGAAATGATTGGAGAGATTAAACCTACTACTTCTAATGGACACCACTTTATCCTCGTCGCTATTGATTACTTCACGAAGTGGGTTGAAGCATCCTCATTTGCCTCCGTTACCAAGAATGTGGTGGCCCGGTTTATTAAGCACAACCTCATATGTCGGTATGGCATCCCCAAAAGGATTATCACGGACAATGGTACCAATCTCAACAACATTATGATCACGGAACTCTGCATGCAGTTCAAGATTAAGCACCATAATTTTTCTCCATATCGAACGAAGATGAATGGCACAGTGGAAGCCACCAATAAGAACATCAAGAAGATTATACAAAAGATGACAGTGACTTATAAAGATTGGCATGAAATGTTACCATTTTCTCTTCATGGTTATCACACTTCAGCATGAACATCAACTGAGGCAGCCCCATTCTCCCTAGTCTATGGTATGGAAGCGGTCCTACCCGTCGAAGTCTAGATTCCTTCTCTAAGGATTATGAAAGATGCAGATTTAGACGAAGATGAGTGGATTCAGTCTAGGTTGGACCAGCTAAATTTGATTGACGAGAAAAGGCTTGCGGCTGTTTATTATTGTCAAATGTACCAGAAGCGTATGATCAAATCCTTCAACAAGAAAGTCAAGCACCAGGCATATCAGGCTGGTGACTTGGTAATAAAGCGCATCATCCTACCAGAAGGTGATCCCATTGGAAAATGGACTCCCACCTACTGATCACGACTTTATGAGTTTATCGGGTGTAGTGACTGCAAGTGCACAGCCTATCGCGTAGTTTTAAAACATATCGAACCCACAAGGACTGCTGGTCAAAAATAATGTTATCTAAGGGTTACTATGTAAAGCTAAGGCTAATTATAAAATTGGGATTTCGGTTTTGATTGGGAATTAACTAAAATTTAATAATTAATAACGGGACACCAGTATGTATTTCATCAACTTAAAGGATTCAGTAAATCATTGGAATTTGTTTTTAGTATTAAAACACGGTTTTGGTGGAACTATTCGTTTAAAAACCCTCGTCTCAAACTTCTGTTCTATTGAATCAGATCATATCAGTTAAGCTCGAAATGAGCATTTCCGCTGTTTCATTTAAAACTCAAAAGTATTTTTTGAAAACAAAAAAGGTCCAATTAACTTTAAAGCGCTTCCGCTGTTTTTAAAATCAATGTTTTAATAACCACTATCTACCTAAAACCTCAAACTTCCGCTCTGTTGATTTTAACCTTAGACTGTCTCTTACTTCCGTACAAAAACAATTAAATATTCAATTGGAAATTAAAACCAGAAAAGTATTTTTATAAAAATAATAATGCCAATTAATTACTGAATCCTTTCGGTTAAGTTTTACATATCGGTATCAGGGAATCTAGCCAGACAATATAATTACAGAATATCATAAAATCGAAATGTAAATTCAACATGCATGCATAGTAAGAAATAAATAAATTATGCTATTTAAAATAAGAACCTGAAAGTGAATAACAAGCAATTAATTCCAACAATGTGAATCCTCCATAATTCGGCAGGATTGACTTGTAGTAAAAATAACTTGAATTAAACTTAAGTAATCCTAACCAAATTCTGGAAGTCTGGAAACAAACTAGTGTTGCAGTATTTCTCCGGTGTGGAAAAATACTGCTTTGATGGTAGGATTTTTGTTGCTTACGGAATACTAAGAAAAGGTGAAAAATAATGTTGGAAATATAACTGGAAAATATCAAACAGAATACAAATAAAAATAATGTTGGACGGGGAAAGTAAAATAGAAAATAACAATGCTGCTTAATTGTTTAAAGTGCCAGAAAGAAATCGAGCGTGAGTGAGAGATCAGAGAGATTCAATGTTTGGTAACTGCGTCCATAAATAGTGTCCATTTAGTTGAGGAAAAATAGGTAACTTCCCATGATTTTCGTTCCAGAAGCATGGAGAGAATCCAGGAGAACATGTGTTTTGTGCGCTTTATGGCGAAAGGTTCGCAACTGCTTCCATTATGGTGAGCATGGCGTGTATTGTGACGTGGGGCACACAATCCATGTATGTCCTGGTCATAACGTGAGACGTGTCGAGGGGCACAAGAACTAAACTTGTCCCTGTTGTAACGTCTTGTGGCGGGAGGCACGCTCCTATTTACAGAAATGTTGCATTTTGCTCTTTTATAGCCATTTCTTCTTCATTTTTCCATTCTTTTTCTTTCTTTTCTTATTTATGCCTTGCAAATGCTAAGTACCTGAAATATGTTTCAAAAACTACAAAAAAGGGATAAAATGTGACATAATAATCGAAGAATCAGACATTTAATCTATGTAATTCTGGCGAAAAATGATATCTTTTCGTGTTATCAAACTCCCCTAAGCTTGAACCTTTACCTGTCCTCAAGCAATAAAGTCAGTATAAAAACTAATAAGGCTCAAGCAAAATGCAATTTCATGATGCAATTCGAATCATAAGAGGCTGCCAAAGTTTTGCGGAAACGTAAGCTCAACATAACACAAAAGATACAGTAATAACACTAAACATCCTCTATTGTACAGACCAATTCTAGTCATGCCATTATAGCTCAACCTAATTATTTTTGCTAAATTTTACTCGTTTTTATTCTAGCGCAATCACATTAAGCCCTTTATCTTTACACGCACATAGTAGACTAGCCGGTTAGTGACTATGATCCTTTTAAGCATGAGGTTCTGGAACATAACTGCGATAACCTCCTTTAATTCACCTAATTGCAAGTTGCAGGGAATCAGACCATAGTCCACCCTACCAAGTTCAGTACTAGACACCTCGGAACCAACTGACAACAGTTTTTTATGTTATATCAAGTAGGTACTACATCTGTTGGATTAAGCGATCGGGTGAGGGTCTCCCAATTTAATTAGTGAATTCCTTATTTTCTTACAACAAAGCATGTATCTTTCAAATCTACTGGACCATTCACTTATATTTATCGACTCCCTATGTAGTTTGTGTCTAAGACAGTGTTGGCTGCTAGATAAACTACTCGGGGCTACTTTGAAGCTAAAGTTTAAGGTTTTGGTATAAAGGGTACTTGTGATACGGTGGGAGAACTGACTTGAGGGTTTTGCATTTTATCGCAAATGTTGCGGTTAGCAAGATTCGCCACCGACTTTTCTTTTATCCAAAAGGAAAGGTGAAAAAGCACAAGAAAGACCTTTGAGATTGTTTCTTGAGTTCGGGGGGTAGATTATGAAAAGGGAAGGTATTAGCACCCTTTTCATCCATGGTTATCCATGGGCTCTTAGTTACTTGCTAGATCACTTGCTTGTTTGTTTGAAATTGTGCTTTGTGTGGTTTTGAAAGTATTTTGTAAAAGAGGCCATTGTTTAGGCAATCTTTGTAATGATTCTCGTTCGTAAGAATGTATACAAAGATGTTTGTCTTTTTGAAAATGTTTTCAATGTTTGTAAAATGTTTGGAAATGTGTGTGTTTGTTTTGGAAAATAGCAAGGACAGTTGTTTGAAAATAGAGCAAGTAACTAGAAGCAATCTACCTACTCAAATGTCTTTCTTATGCATTTTCTATTCCTTTGACATTGTTGTCCTACCATTGATTTGGTAATCAACCCTATATTTGGATGTAAGCGGGACGGGCGTGGGTCATCGTATAACCATGATTAGCAATGTTGCAAAGTATCTTAGCATTTTTGAGGGACCAAGATCATTTTGTAAGGCAACTTTGAATAGCGTCATCGAGGGAATATGATCTTATACTTGTTTGTTTTGCCAAGATACTTCGCATGTGTAATATGGCTATTTTTGTATAAGGCAACCAAGTGGAGAAACCCTAAGGATGCTTGTGTGCAAGTGTGTTATTTTCATGCTTTGTTTTTGTCTTGTATTTAGGGTTTTCTATTTGATTTGTTTTTATCTTTCCATTCAAAACCTAATTACTAGCATGGTATGTAAAAGCGATAAGTTGTGTAATCTAAAGATTACTACGCTATTACATCAATTTATGGGAGGGGGAATACAAATTATGAATGGGGATTTGCAAGAATGTAAATCTAAATAATCTATTACAACCAAATCGAATTTGTACGAATATTGGAATAAACAAAAAAAATATTTAAATATGCAATATTATGTACATGCAAGTAAAAGATTTTGTTTTGTTTTTCATGTGAAAAGGAATTTTAAACTAAACCTAATAACTTAAGAAAAAGAAATTAATTCTTGAAAACATAAGTTAACCCTAATTTCTAATTTAAAAGAAAATAAAGTTCTTATGTATTATTTTTATGTATTTTTTGTATTAAAAATAATAAATAATATTTTATAAAAATATTTAGTTTTTTACATGTCAAAATAAATATTTACAAGTATGAAATAAAAAAAGGAAATAAAAATTAACCTAAATCTATTTTATTCATATTTTAAAAGTATATTTAAGAAAGAAATAATTAATATATAGTTTAATAAAAATAATTTTTATGTGAAAATAGGATAAAATAAACAAAAATGCAAAAATTGTCATATTTTATATTTTTCATTATTTTATGTATTTAAGAAAATATTTAATAAAACAAAAATAAATAAATAAATAAATAAAATAGTTGGGCCAGGGGTGCCACAAGTAAGTAGGATGCATGGTGTTAGCAAAAACCAAAAGGCCCATGAAACAGAAGCCCAACGCTGCAAGGGACAAAAAAAGTGGAAAATGTGAGAAAATGCAAAAGGCAGCGCCAAGGCTCGAACCTGTGACCTTAAGCATTTTTGCGCGTTGCCTTACCACTGGGATGGCTGTACATCTGTTAGTCTAAATGAAATAAAATATACATAACACAAAACCGTTCCTAGCCCTGTACTTCATCTTCTTCCTCAAGCTAGCCGGACCTCCTATAACTCTTTCATCTCTCAACAAAAATGGAAATTGGTAACATGAATATTGTAGCATTTTGTCCCACGATTCTAACCATGTGCATAACTAAAACTATAAGTCCAATATTAAAGAGAACTTTAATGACCCTAATTCTTAACCTAATTTTTTCAGGAACTTCAAGTTCAAAATTCTCTTAACTCAATCCAAATAAATGTAAGTTATAGATATGTATAGCTTCGTAGCAATGATGTCTACATTGTTTATTCACAAATCGTGGCCAATGGATGCCTGTATGAAGAGATAGAAGTTGAGATTCTTACCTCTTTCAGCTGAGATCGTGAATGGAGTTTGAGTGAGATTTAGGAAGGCCTGAAGGTTGCTTTAGCTTGCTTGAACTTCCCTGAGTGTGTTCCAACCCTTACCTTGCTTTGAAAATGTTTGAAACTCTCTATCCAAGTCAACCTGCAAGCTTGGAAAACAAAAATGGCAGATGAAGGAGAAGGAGTTATAGTGCAGGGATGATGGTCTAGATCACTTAGATATGAAGTAGGTAAAGTGTTTGGATGATTGAAACTTGAAACGCACGAGCCAATTTGTGGATTGCTATGCTTATGCACAAACTGCAAGTTTTGACCGTTTTTTAGTGATATGGAGTTTTGGAGTGTTTCATGCCTTTTGCAATCGTGTTCTCGACTGTAATATGTTTGTGTATTAGTATGGAATAGGTTTTAAGTCAACTTCTCAACAGATCTTTGAGTTGTAGACTTTTTGCACACTTTCTTGCTTTTGAAGCAAAGTGAAGGGACAAGTCTTTACATGATTGTACTAGCTTGCTTGGAGTTGGTATGAGCTCTATACAAATTGGTTTAGGTCTACAGGGCTTGTGTGTGCAGAGAGGACAGGTCCAATGCTCAAGAATTGGAAAGTTACAAAAGTGAAGCTTTTCCAAAATGGCAATGGCAACTTTGTGCCATTTATGGAAATAATGCTTGGACAAAGACCTTTGGGCTTGAATTAAGACTTTTTCAACTGAGTAAGCATTAAATTTTGGAGTAAGAAACAATTTTGGGACCTGTAAAGCATGGATTAGACAACATAGGTTCTGATTTGGATTTTGTTCTTCATGAAATGGCTTGAATTCAAAGTAAGAAATTGCCAACTTCATCTCTTCGATTATCCCTACTCAAAAATGATCTTAAGGAGTTATTGGACATTTTGTAAAGCTTGAAATGTGATTTATAAATCATATTTGAAATTAATTTCAGGATACCTCTTGGAACTAGGTGAAAAATTGCCATGAAGTTGGGTCCAAAACCTGCCTAAATTAGGGCAAAATTTCACTAAGTTATTTAGTTCATGGGCATGTATTCACAAATTTATATATTGAAATCCAAGCATCTTTAAGGAAAAATGTGTGAGCAAAGTTGTAGATTTCATGGAGATCTACAACTTTCCTGTTGGGAATTTCCTTTGAATCATCTTGTATCATGGTGAAAAAATGGCTTAAAGTTGAGCAAAAATAAGAAATTTTCTATACTTAGAAAATTTTCTAAGTTAAGAAAATTTTCTAAGTTAAGAAAATTTCAAATTTTAAAACCAAATCTTCAATATTTGATTCCTTGACGAACAAGTTTCACATTTTGACATCTTTTGATGAATTATGATCCTTGGCACTTGATTTTGACCAAAAAAGTCAAAGTTTGACTTTTCAATATACAGTTGACTTTTGATCAGTTGACTGCAAATTTCATCTATTAATCCAATGGATTTGCAATGTTTTCAACCATTTAATTAGGTAAAGATGATACAAATGAACCCTTGGAAACATTCTTCAAACCAATTGGTCATTTGCTAGGTCAAAAATCAGAAATTGCCCTTCCTCAGTCAAAACCCTAATTTTGACCATTTTGCCCTTTTGATGATTTGATCAAATTTCTTGAGGAATTGTAATCCAAACTTGATCAAATGATACATATGAGTCTAAAATGTTGATATGGATCAAAAATTATGAATTTTGACTGTAAATTGGCCATGGTTGACTTTTTCCCCAATACGGCTGATTTTTAGGTCAACTGTCCAATTGACTGATCAAAAATGTGTTTCAAGGCTTGAAACTTGTCATGAGTAAACTTAGAGGTCCATAATGATGTTTGAAAGTCATATGAAGCATTGATAGTCCAAAAATCCTTGTGCAAACTCAAACCCTAATTTTGGGTCATCAATGTAAGATGAGATGTCTTGAGCTGACCAAACCCTAATCCAGTCTTGAGTCAAAGAGATCTTGTGAGGATAATCTTGATAAATGAGAGGGAAAATTTTAGGGTACAACAGCTGCCCTATTCAATCTTCTTAGACCTGAAGAATTAGATTGGCGAGTTTTGTCGTTCGTGACTCAAAGGTGAAAGATGATTGGACACTAGAGTGCCCATAAATTTGCACTCGACGATGTATAGTTGAGGGAATAGGCTTAAAGATGCCATTTGGAGAAGTGATAGAATCTTGTTGGAGATGGGCTTGTAGATTCCATCCAAGAATGTTTGTTGAATTGTAAGTTGTAAGCTGAAAGAATGAGTATCAGAACGGAGTCTGTGTTTGGAGTGTGTCTGAACTGTACCTGAAAGTTGATTTTGACTAAGTACTAGAATGACATCCGTGTTTGGAGCGTATCCGTACTGCATCTGAATTTGAAATCTGGATGAGTATCAGAATGGCGTCCGTGCCTGGAGCGTATCTGAACTATATCTGAAAGTTGAATTTGAATGAGTATTAGAATCGCATCCGTGTCTGGAGCGTATCCGTACTGTATCTAAATATTGAATATGAATTAGTATCAAAATAGCGTCCATGCCTGGAGCGTATATAAACTGTATCTGAAAGTTGAATCTGAATGAGTATCAGAATGGCATCTATTTCTGGAGCGTATCCGTACTATATCTAAAAGTTGAACCTGAATGGGTTACAGAATGGCATATGTGTCTGGAGCGTATCTGTACCGTATTTTGATTGCATATTATTAATGGTTGTTGTTAATCTTATCCCGAAAAGGGTAAAATGTTAGCTGAAACACAAAGTTATGTTGTGTTGTACCCCAAAATTTTCCCTCTCATATTTCTCAAGACATTGCAAGAAAAATCTCCAAGTGGCTCAAGATTGCTCAAGAGTTGGACAGTCAAGTTATCTCCTAAGGCAGTCAACCCCAAATTAGGGTTTTGTATTGCATCAATATCTTTGAGTTCAAATGACCTCAATTTCTCCCCAATGTCCTAATATGTTCTCAAGGTCATCCATGTCAAATTTCAAGCCTTGCAGAGGAAGTTTGCTCAGTCAATTGCTCAAAGGGTCCAAAAATCGAATGTGTTAGGGCAAAAGTCAACTGTGACCTACAAATAGTCAAACTTCAAGATTTTTTGTCAACATTATCATTTTGAAGGATATTTCATCATTTGATCAAGGGTTGATCATGATTCATCAAGGATTGCTCAAAATTCATCAAGATTCAAAAGTTGCTAAATTAGGGTTTTGTAGGAAAAGTCAACTCAACTTTGACCAAACATAACTTTCTCATACTTTATGAGCAATGACCAATCCAAAGCTCATTTTGAAGAGGATGCAATTTCCTAAACTCCATATTCACACCTCAAGATCAAAAAATGCACTCACAAGAAGTTATAAATTTGGACATTATAGGTCATTTTTGAAAGTCAACAAAAACACCTTTTTTTTCCAAAGCCTATAACTTGAGCATGAATTATCAAAATGAGATGATACCAAAAGGGTTGGTTAGAGGACATCTCAAGATTTCAAAAAAGTCAAAGAACACTCTCAAAAGTTCAAAATTGAAGAAGTTGTGCATTGTTGAAGTTGGACATTTTTGCAAAATTGCTAAAAGTCAACTATCCCCAAAACCAAATTTTGTCAAATGGGCCCATTCTTTTCCACTTGATTTGATTTTGACTCATTGTCCACGTGTCCTAGATTCAGCCATGAGCCCATATCTTATTTTTATTATTTAATTTGATTTTTAATTGAATTTATTCATTTTAAATCAAATAAAATCATATAAAATCAAAAGTATTTATAACTCATGATTTTTTGGTTGATTTAGGCTTTGAATACAGCTATTATGTGAATCAAATTCGCATCAAGTGCATTGGTTACAAGAAGATATGATTTGGGCCAAATTTGGAAGGTTGTAATGGTGGAATCAAATCCAATTCATGAGCATTGATGTGGAGAGATTTGTACCAAGTTTCTTACCCTAATGTAATATACATTACATAAGGAAGGCAAAGGCACGGAAATAATGGTTGGAGGCTGCAAGAAGACGCAGAACAAAAGTTTGAAAAAGTGGTAAAAAGCTTGAATTCAAGATCATAATAAGAGGCGTTTTCAGAAGCCAAAAGCTATTCCAATCGCTTCCTGGGTGTTCACTCAACCTTCCTGGATCAAGATCAAGCATTCTCACATACCACAAAGCACTCTAGGGTTGCATGTTTGTTTTTAGGGATTTCTTTTTCAGGAAAAATCAGGACCCAAGAAGGACATAATATTAATCAGGAAGCCAAGACAAACTCAACCATGTTTTTGGAATTGATTTATGTGGCCTAGGGAAGATTTTAGAGCAAGCTTGCGTATTTAGCTGCGGATCCAAATCCGTAGGTAATATTTGCAGGATTTGGAGGTAGAAGACGACGAGCTGTCGTTCTCCCATTGGCCAATTCAAATTAATTTTCGCGCATTTTTATTTTCTGGCATATAATTTGTTTTGTTTATATTATAATTTCTTTGTATTTTACTAACAATAGAATCAAAGCAGTGCAGTGGCAAGCGTGCAAGCATATCACTTTCAGGACCTGGGTTCGAATCCCAGGTCCCCCACTTTCTTTGTTATTTTCCTTTCTTCAGGTAATCACATGTACGTCCAAGCATGCAGCGCACCATACGCCTCACACATCCAACAGCCAGATGGCCAAAGGCCAGATCTGGTGATCCAGGCTGAGAGTCCACCATGGAGTCAAGTCCAAGTGCGCACACGGAATCCTAAAAGTCAAACCAGGTCAACGCTTAATGGGCCTCCGCATTGCTATATGAACCATAAAATTCAGGACCAAACCTCTCTCTCTCTCTCTCTCTCTCTCTCTCTCTCTCTTTATTTTATTTATTTTATTTATTAATTGTTTTTATTATTTTTGTTTTTAATTCTAACCAATCATTAACACTCTTTTTCTTTAAAATTAAATCACACCAAAATATTTTTATTTAATCAAATTCTAACTTTTATTTTTATTAATAAACATTAATTAAATTAATTTAGGTTTTAATGTTAGAATAATTTTAACCCTTTTTGCAAATAATTAAAATTAACTAGACTTAATTAGGTTTTAATAATTCAATTAATTTTTATTTTCTTTCTTTAAATAACCAAAAATCCAAAAATAAATTTTTTTCATTAATTAATTAATTTATTTAATTTAGTGATTAATTTAGATTTATTTCTTTCTTAAAATATAAAAAAAACCACAAAACATTTTCTTTATCAAATTAAATTCTAACTTTTATTTTTGTTAATAAACATTAATTAATTTATTTAGAATTTTAATTAGAATAACTTTCACATTTTTGTAAATAATTAAAATTAAATTAGACTTAATTAGGTTTTTACTAACATTAATCAATTTTTATTTTCTTTCTTAAAATACCAAAAACCCAAAAAATATTTATTTTTTATTAATTAATTTATTTTTTTATTAATTTAATGATTAACTTAGATTAATTTCTTCCTTAAATCAAAAAAACAACAAAAAAGATACTTTTCTCTCAAAGGGGTCAAAACCCTATTTGCGCTAGATTTAATTTCTCGCACGCGATTTCATTTTCATTTATTCAATATTGTACTTGTTCGCGGAATATAATAGATAATTAGGACCATTTAATTATTTTTATCGCTTTATTTATTTTTCCGCATTTAAATTTCAAAGGGTTGCTTTTGACGATGTAAATACGTGATGCCTTGTAATTTAATTTCCGCAATTTATTTTCCGCAAATTATAACGGTTAGATGTTTGATAATAGGAATGCATGACAATAATGAATGCTTTAATCAAAAATCAACTTAGATCACCATTAACATGTACAAAGATAAAATTAACTGAAAAACGACACATTCGCACATGCGCACTCTTAGAGTACACCCCACTTGGTTGCCTTCGTACGCGGTCATTGAGTATAGGTTGTTTTAGAGGTTGCCCTCTTGTCCAAAGATCATAGTCGCCTCGAAATGGTTTCCTCGGATATTGTTGCCTCAAACAAATGATTTAAGACATTAGGATTACCGCTAAGGCATCCTAACATTGCTTTAGTGACCGTAAGTCCCTCATTCGAATTGACCCTTAAACTCCGACGACGGTGCTACCCACTCATTAATAGTGGGATAGCATTGTCTAAAGGAAATTAGCCTAGAACGATTCATTTTTCGAGTAGGTAGATGGTTCTTAGATACTTGCTCTTTTAAAAACAAAAACTTTTCACACTTACACTTTTCGAACAAATTTTTCAAAAACACTTCATACGCTCTTGAGGACAGAAGCAAGAGTTATCGAAGTTTTCAAAACAAAAACTTTTTTTCAAACCCACAAGCACAAAGAATGCAATATTTTGAAAACAAATGAGCAAGTACCTAAGAGCCCGTGGATAACCACAGATAGAAAGGGTGCTAATACCTTTCCTTTCTATAATCTACCCCCCGAACCCGAGAAATGTCTCGAAAAAAGGAATTTTTCTGTGCTTTTTTCCTTTCCTTGTTGGATAAAATAAAAGTCGGTGGCGACTCTTGCTTACCGCGACATTTTGCAAAGACAAATGCAAAACGCAAACCAGCATTCCGAAAAATAGTCAGTTCTTTCCCACCGTATCACAGAACTGGCGACTCTGTTGGGGACGCTTAATAAGTGGGGTGTACCTTAGGAATAGTTCATAATGTTTTCAATTGCTTGATTTGTATGATTTATCTTTGTGGGCTTGTATAGGAGTTACTATAAATCCTAACCCGGATCTGGGGGATACCCTTTAGCTAAGCAGCAATAAACTGTGAGGGAACTGTACAGCGTAGACCGATACGGTTGAAGCAGTAGCTACGTTGGTGTGGCACTTTAGTATGTACCGATATCCCTTGTTGCGCAACGAGGAGATATGGGTCTGCTAAGGGGTCATTAAGCACCAACTGACCTTAGAACCTTTAAATCGACCAACTTGGCCATAGAACAGTGGCAGTATGCTACACTCATTGAGACTAAACTCTCGCGATGATTCTGGCCGCAAGAAAAGGTTGCTAAACTGGAATTATGACCGATCGAGGGTAGTTAGTGATATTGAGATCCTCTAGAACCCGGTTACTATTTTTAAGACAGGTTTGAACCAACTAAACTAAAAGAGGGTAATACTTAAACTCCATGCCAGCCTGAAATTTAAGGGCTATTATGTGACTTGTGTGCTTTCAAACTTGAACTACTTGCACATTCTTGTTATCTGACAACATGAGTCCCTTGCAGGTTTTGTTTACAGTCCTTATCCAAAAATCTGGATTTATTGCAGGGTTCACTTACATCACCTCGCACTTTTGCTTAAACGCATATCATACACATCATAACATCATGCCTTAACATTTCCTTAACCATTTCAGGGATCTCAAGGGTTTGTGATGCAGGTTATGCTAAATCAAATGTCTAGCAAGGGGCAAAGGGGATTTATTTTTCCTCTAGCCAATGTCATCTAAAGATCAAAACACGATGACTTGAGTCAGGGGCTATGACCCACTCGATATGGTGAGCTTGACTCTTGAAGAAGGACTCTCAACGACACGAAGTTTCTTCGAACAAATTCTAACAGTTTCTTGTTTACCCCGCGAGATCCTTGAAAACATTGCATATATATATCATACATATCATTGCATAACAGGTCTTCCAATACCAGTCTCTCATGTCCTCGCTGTTTATTTCAGCAATGGCTCTCAAACAAGACAACAGAGATCTTCAAACTCAAGAAGCTCAGTTCAGGGAAATCTTCCTAAACCTATCCAAGGGGAAGGAAGAGTTGAAAACACTCCTTGTCGGGAACTTGGTCAAGAAAAGTCCTGAAGACAATAAGGACGAACGACTGGAACAACTGCAAGCTGAGTTAGGTGCCATGAAAACCCAGATGCTAGGGCAGATGGCTCTTATCCAAGGCTTAGCTCGGGAACAAGAAGAGCTGAGAACCATTATCAACTAGCTTCATCAAGACAGGTACAACAACATGAAGCAAACAGTCAAGGCCGGGGACCAAGTCATTAATCAACTTCCGAGAAGTCAAAGGCTTGGTTTGATGAAGATAAGACCTCTCCAAGTTGCTACTACCTCACGGGTCCAACAACAACCTTGCCATAAACAACAGGTTGATCAGAGTAAGCCAAATATGCCCAAGAGGCAATTTACCAAGCTCAACATGTCGCTGTATCAGGCTTTACAACACCTGTTGAGATTGAATCTGGTGACGTTAAGGGACCCTCCTAAGAATCCCAACATAGCCTCCCCAAGGTACAATCCTAATGCAAGGTGTGCATATCACTCCAACAGCCCGGGGCATGATACTAACATCTGTTGGGCGTTGAGTAACAAAATTCAAGACCTGATTGATGAAGGAGCATTGGAACTCAAACAAGACGGTCATATTGAATTCTTTTACCATCCCCCCAAGGTTCACCATTTGAAGTGACAAGTACTGAGACGAGAAGACTTTTTGTTCATTAGAATTTTCAAGTTGTAATTTTCTTTTGATTGTTCGAACATTTATTCATGTCAAACTTAATTACTTTATCAATGCATTGCATATGCATGTTTTGAATCAATCCATTCGTATTTCACTATATTCAAATTGCTTTCATTTTTGTGATGATCAACTCTCGATTAAAAAATTCTAAGCCTTTAGAGGGAGGATGACGAAAATGATATCAAAATATCCACAGTATGCTTTTGAACAGACCCCGCTGACGAGGTACATGCATTGCTTCAAATCCTAAATAGTGGAGTCATAAGGAAGATAATCCCTAGTCAACCCCTTTGAGCCAAAGAAGTTGGAGTTTTTCTTTTCACAAATTAAAACCCTTAATTATAACCTGGGGCAGGGTAGTTTTCTTAGTTGATCCAGGTGCACAATGAATGGCATCAAAGAAGTCCTTCCGAAACAAAAGACGGTGTTGGTTCCGTATAATCGTAAGGACAGGCAGTCATTATCTCTCAAAATAAAAGCCCAATAAGTCAAAACCTGTGAAGGAGACTTAAGAAAAACTGGGGCATCCCACTGACTGTAATCACAAAAAGAAACAGTTCATGCAAAAAACAGGGATAATAAAAACCAAAAGGAAAGAGATCCTGTAAACTCTCAACAAAATGAATGCCTGTTCAAAATAAATTGTCAGTATCTGAACCATCACTGGTATATCAGAGCAAAGACTCAAACAAGATCTAATGCACGATTAGCTGAGTTTAGGATCGAAGAACATCACGAAGAACGGGTGGGTACAAATAAAATTTGAGCCTTTATCCTTTGTTTCTTAAACCGTGAACCAGGCCACGTTATAACCCTTAAAAGTCCTAGCTGAAGCATGGGTTAGTCCAAAAGCATACTGTTACAAAAGATATCCTGACTCCTGTAGGGCTTGCTGTAAATCCTGAGTTGACGTCACATTTTACAAAATTTTCCTATCTTACTGAAAAAGTGCATTTTCAAAAACTTCAAGACAGACATAAGCTTTGCATTCTTAAAATAACATTATTTGCATATAACTATTTGTTCAAACAGCAGAGAAATTCGCACGACGAATATCTAGTGAACAAAAAACCTTTTCAATAAAAAGGGTCACCTCAAGTGGAAAAAAAACTTCCAACCAAGGGGCACGGTATGAGCATTGTCTATCATCTGGGGCAGTCAAGTCAAGATTCAGAGAATCTCTCAAAGATGCCAAATAGTCAGGGGTAAATCTCCATCTGAACCACTTGGGGCATTGGACATAAATTCCAGCAACGAATCTTGCATGATCAAACATCTTCTGGTAGTATGGCAACACGACACTACTGACAATGATAACTCCCTACACTCTGAGAGCATGGACATAGTCAAAAAAGTACTACACATAATCAAAGACCCTCTAGGTTAACTAGCCTAGGCAAAAATAAGGGCATCCCGACGAACCAAAAGGGTTCGGGCAAAAATAAGGGATGAAAATGAAAAAATATGTACACCTGGCAAGTCGAAAACCTGAAAAGGAGGCTTGGGCAAAAAAGGGTATCCCGGTGGACTGAAAACCCGAAAGGGCAGTCCAGGCAAAAATTAGGGATCAAAGCATACGACTATGTCTCATGATCTCGTCACTGGCCTACCAGAAGAAGACTTGTCATTTTGACCGAAAGATACCAAGCACCTTATAGGTGGGGATAATACTCGATCCATAGGGCCTCCGCAGGCACCTTCTCCCGCAGAAATAGGGGCAAAAAAGTCTCGATGCAAGCCATCGTCATATCCTTAGAATGTGTCCCAGTAACATTCACTCCCCGCAGTGTAAGACAGTAATGATAGCTCTCCTCAGCTGAGACTTGCAACCGTGAATGAATCGGTAATATTCTCCCCAAGCAGAGTTCATTCACCATCATACTGAAAAGGCTTAATATCCCCGGCAGTCTTAATATTCCCCAGCGGAGTATAAGAATGTTCCCCGGTAGAATACAAGATATCCCCAGTGGAGTTAAAATTTTCCCAGTGCAGTCTGAAAAAGCTTCCCCAATGGAGTTGAAGAATCATCCCCAGTAGACTCCGGAAGTTCGTCGCCGGCGGAGTATAAAAATGAATATCCCCAGCCGAGTTCAAAGGAAGATTGTCCCCAGCAAAGCTCAAAGGATTATCCCCATTAGATCCTAAAAGGTTATCCCTAGTGAAGTCGCAACTGAAAGATCATCCCTAGCGGAGTTCTTTCCTTTCATAAACAGGAATTCAATCCCCAACAGGATTCAGTATCACCAGCAACGGCAATTCGTCCCCAACGGAATTTATCAGTGGAATCCTTAGCAGAGCATCTCTTCCCCATAGAGTAATCTCCTCATCAGTTTATCTTCCAACGGAGTTATACTCTCTTGCAGGTTTATTCTCATCAATCATCTTCGTTCGCCATCCCCAGTGGAAACAAAGAATTCAACTCTCTTCTCCAGCAGCTATCCGGGATTTATTTTCCCCAGCTAAAACATTACTTTTCCATACATCATGATACATGCATATACGTATCATACAAAACAATCTCATTTATTTTGAGAACATCAATGCTTGATATATATCATGCATTGCATACGACTGACTTTTACCTTTCAGGAAAGATGCAGTTAAGTTCTCAGTTATGTCGAAGACCTGACCGGTTCTTAAATTTCATCTGAATCATCCTCGGTTGAATTTCAGATAAGGTTCTCAGTTTCGACAATTTTCCTCCGTCATGGTGTGGACGAGTTCTACAATCTCAACGGTATACTACGTTGAAGACCAGACAGTTCCTAGATCTTGATGAAGATGTTTCCTCCGTCATAGTGTGGACGAGTTCTAAAATATCAACGGTATACTACGTTGAAGACCAGACAATTCCTAGATCTTGATGTTTTCCTTTGTCATAGTGTGGACGAGTTCTACAATCTCAACGGTATACTAGGTTGAAGACCAGACAGTTCCTATATCTTGATGAAGATGTTTCCCTCCGTCATAGTGTGGACGAGTTCTACAATCTCAATGGTATACTACGTTGAAGACTAGACAGTTCCTAGAACTTGATGTTTTCCTCCGTCATAGTATGGACAAGTTCTACAATCTTAACGGTATACTACGTTGAAGACCAGACAGTTCCTAGATCTTGATGAAGATGTTTCCTCCGTCATAGTGTGGATGAGTTCTACAATCTCAACGGTATACTATGTTGAATACCAGACAGTTCCTAGATCTTGATGTTTTCCTCCGTCATAGTGTGGACGAGTTCTACAATCTCAACGGTATACTACGTTGAAGACCATACAGTTCCTAGATCTTGATGAAGATGTTTCCTCTGTCATAGTGTGGACGAGTTCTACAATCTCAACGGTATACTACGTTGAAGACCAGACAGTTCCTAGATATTGATGTTTTCCTCCGTCATAGTGTGGACGAGTTCTACAATCTCAATGGTATACTACGTTGAAGACCAGACAGTTCCTAGATCTTGATGAAGATGTTTCCTCTGTCATAGTGTGTATGAGTTCTACAATCTCAATGGTATACTATGTTGAAGACCAGACAGTTCCTAGATCTTGATGTTTTCCTCCGTCATAGTGTGGACGAGTTCTACAATCTCAACAGTATACTATGTTGAAGACCAAACAGTTCCTAGATCTTGATGAAGATGTTTCCTCTATCATAGTGTGGACGAGTTCTACAATCTCAACGGTATACTATGTTGAAGACCAGACAGTTCCTAGATCTTGATGTTTTCCTCCGTCATAGTGTGGACGAGTTCTACAATCTCAACGGTATACTACGTTGAAGACCAAACAGTTCCTAGATCTTGATGTTTTCCTCTGTCATAGTGTGGACGAGTTCTAAAATCTCAATGGTATACTACGTTGAAGACCAGACAGTTCCTAGATCTTGATGAAGATGTTTTCCTCCGTCATAGTGTGGACGAGTTCTACAATCTCAACGGTATACTACGTTAAAGACCAGACAGCTCCTAGATCTTGATGAAGATTTTTTCCTCCGTCATAATGTGGACGAGTTCTACAATCTCAATGGTATACTATGTTGAAGACCAGACAGTTCCTAGATCTTGATGAAGATGTTTCCTCCGTTATAGTATGGACGAGTTCTACAATCTCAACGGTATACTACTTTGAAGACCAGACAGTTCCTAGATCTTGATGAAGATGCTTTCCTCCGTCATAGTGTGGACGAGTTCTATAATCTCAATGGTATACTATGTTGAAGACCAGACAGTTCCTAGATCTTGAGGAAGATGTTTTCCTCCGTCATAGTGTGGACGAGTTCTACAATCTCAACGGTATACTACGTTGAAGACCAGACAGTTCCTAGATCTTGATGAAGATGTTTTCCTCTGTCATAGTGTGGACGAGTTCTACAATCTCAACGGTATACTACGTTGAAGACCAGACAGCTCCTAGATCTTGATGAAGATTTTTTCCTCCGTCATAATGTGGACGAGTTCTACAATCTCAACGGTATACTATGTTGAAGACCAGACAGTTCCTAGATCTTGATGAAGATGTTTCCTCCGTTATAGTGTGGACGAGTTCTACAATCTCAACGGTATACTACTTTGAAGACCAGACAGTTCCTAGATCTTGATGAAGATGCTTTCCTCCGTCATAGTGTGGACGAGTTCTACAATCTCAATGGTATACTATGTTGAAGACCAGACAGTTCCTAGATCTTGAGGAAGATGTTTTCCTCCATCATAGTGTGGACGAGTTCTACAATCTCAACGGTATACTACGTTGAAGACCAGACAGTTCCTAGATCTTGATGAAGATGTTTTCCTCCGTCATAGTGTGGACGAGTTCTACAATCTCAACGGTATACTACGTTGAAGACCAGACAGTTCATAGATCTTGATTAAGATGTTTTCCTCCGTCATAGTGTGGACGAGTTCTACAATCTCAACGGTATACTAAGTTGAAGACCAGACAGTTCCTAGATCTTGATGAAGATGTTTTCCTCCGTCATAGTGTGGATGAGTTCTATAATCTCAACGGTATACTACGTTGAAGACCAGGAAGTTCCTAGATCTTGATGAAGATGTTTCCCCCCAGTTGAATTATGGACAAGTTCTTAAAACTCAGCAAAGATGTTCTCCCAGCTGAGGTACAGGCAAGTTCCTAAATCTCAATAAAAGTTAGACTTCCCCAACGAAATCTTCTACAAATAACAGGTATGCAAGTTCTCGCTAAGGAATCTCTTATGCGATCGATGCTCCTACAGATGGCATCTGTAAGCCCATCCTCTTACCAGGCTGATACCACTTCATGCGAGTGCAAATTTCTGGGCACTCTAGTGTTCAATCATCTTCCACCTTCGGGTCACGAAAGGCGCGAAAGCCAATCTAGATCCTCAGGTTTAATAAGATTGAACAGGGGCAGCTATTGTACCCCAAAATTTTCCCTCTCATATTTCTCAAGACATTGCAAGAAAAATCTCCAAGCGGCTCAAGATTGCTCAAGAGTTGGATAGTCAAGTTATCTCCTAAGGCAGTCAACCCCAAATTAGGGTTTTATGTTGCATCAATATATTTGAGTTCAAATGACCTCAATTGCTCTCCAATGTCCTAATATGTTATCAAGGTCATCCATGTCAAATTTCAAGCCTTGCAGAGGAAGTTTGCTCAGTCAATTGCTTAAAGGGTCCAAAAATCGACTGTGTTAGGGCAAAAGTCAACTGTGACCTACAAATAGTCAAACTTCAAGACTTTTTTGTCAACATTCTAATTTTTAAGTATATTTCATCATTTGATCAAGGGTTGATCATGATTCATCAAGGATTGCTCAAAATTCATCAAGATTCAAAAGTTGCTAAATTAGGGTTTTGCAGGAAGAGTCAACTCAACTTTGACCAAGCATAACTTTCTCATACTTTATGAGAAATGACCTATACAAATCTCATTTTGAATAGGATTCAATTTCCTACACTCCATCTTCACACCCCAAGATCAAAAAATGCACTCACAAGAAGTTATAAATTTGGACATTATAGTTCATTTTTGAAAGTCAACAAAAACACTTTTTTTCCAAAGCCTATAACTTAAGCATGGAATATCAAAATGATATGAGACCAAAAGTGTTGGTTAGAGGACATCTCAAGCTTTCTAAAAAGTCCAAGGACACTCCCAAAAGTTCAAAATTGAAGAAGTTGTGCATTGTTGAAGTTGGACATTTTTGCAAAATTGCCAAAAATCAACTATCCCCAAAACATCAAATTTTGTCAAATGGGCCCATTCTTTTCCACTTGATTTGAGCTTGCATCATTGTCCACGTGTCCTAGCTTCAGACATGAGCCCACATCTTATTTTTATTATTTAATTTGATTTTTAATTGAATTTATTCATTTTAAATCAAATAAAATCATATAAAATCAAAAGTATTTATAACTCATGATTTTTTGGTTGATTTAGGCTTTGAATACAGCTATTATGTGAATCAAATTCGCATCAAGTGCATTGGTTACAAGAAGATATGATTTAGGCCAAATTTGGAAGGTTTAATGGTGGAATCAAATCCAATTCATGAGCATTGATGTGGAGAGATTTGTACCAAGTTTCTTACCCTAATGCAATATACATTACATAAGGAAGGCAAAGGCACGAAAATAATGGTTGGAGGCTGCAAGAAGAGGCAGAACAAAAGTTTGAAAAAGTGGTAAAAAGCTTGAATTCGAGATCATAACAAGAGGCATTTTCAGAAGCCAAAAGCTATCCCAATCGCTTCTTGGGTGTTCACTCAACCTTCCTGGATCAAGAGCAAGCGTTCTCACATTCCACAAAGCACTCTAGGGTTGCGTGTTTGTTTTTAGGGATTTCTTTTTCAGGAAAAATCAGGACTCAAGAAGGACATATTGTTAATCAGGAAGCCAAGACAAACTCAGCCATGTTTTTGGAATTGATTTATGTGGCCTAGGGAAGATTTTAGAGAAAGCTTGTGTATTTAGCTGCGGATCCAAATCCGCAGGTAATATTTGCAGGATTTGGAGGTGGAAGACGACGAGCTGTCGTTCTCCCATTGGCCAATTCAAATTAATTTTCGCGCATTTTTATTTTCTGGCATATAATTTGTTTTGTTTATATTATAATTTCTTTATATTTTACTAACAATAGAATCAAAGCAGTGCAGTGGCAAGCGTACAAGCATATCACTTTCAGGACCTGGGTTCGAATCCCAGGTCCCCCACTTTCTTTGTTATTTTCCTTTCTTCAGGTAATCACATGTACGTCCAAGCATGCAGCGTACCATACGCCTCACACATCCAACAGCCAGATGGTCAAAGGCCAGATCTGGTGATCCAGGCTGAGAGTCCACCATGGAGTCAAGTCCAAGTGCGCACACGGAATCCTAAAAGTCAAACCAGGCCAGCGCTTAATGGGCCTCAGCATTGCTATATGCACCACAAAATTCAAGCTCAAACCTCTCTCTCTCTCTCTCTTTATTTTATTTATTTTGTTTATTAATTGTTTTTATTATTTTTGTTTTTAATTCTAACCAATCATTAAAACTCTTTTTCTTTAAAATAAAATCACACCAAAATATTTTTATTTAATCAAATTCTAACTTTTATTTTTATTAATAAACATTAATTAAATTAATTTAGGTTTTAATGTTAGAATAATTTTAACCCTTTTTGCAAATAATTAAAATTAACTAGACTTAATTAGGTTTTACTAATTCAATTAATTTTTATTTTCTTTCTTTAAATAACCAAAAATCCAAAAATAACTTTTTTTTCATTAATTAATTAATTAATTTAATTTAGTGATTAATTTAGATTTATTTCTTTCTTAAAATATAAAAAAAAACCACAAAACATTTTCTTTATCAAATTAAATTCTAACTTTTATTTTTGTTAATAAACATTAATTAATTGATTTAGAATTTTAATTAGAATAACTTTCACATTTTTGTAAATAATTAAAATTAAATTAGACTTAATTAGGTTTTTACTAACATTAATCAATTTTTATTTTCTTTCTTAAAATACCAAAAACCCAAAAAATATTTATTTTTTATTAATTAATTTATTTATTTATTAATTTAATGATTAACTTAGATTAATTTCTTCCTTAAATCAAAAAAACAACAAAAAAGATACTTTTCTCTCAAAAAAGGGTCAAAACCCTATTTGCGCTCGATTTAATTTCTCGCACGCGATTTCATTTTCATTTATTCAATATTGTACTTGTTCCCGGAATGTAATAGATAATTAGGACCATTTAATTATTTTTATCGCTTTATTTATTTTTCCGCATTTAAATTTCAAAGGGTTGCTTTTGGCGATGTAAATACCCGACGCCTTGTAATTTAATTTCCGCAATTTATTTTCCGCAAATTATAACTGTTAGATGTTTGATAATAGGAATGCATGACAAGAATGAATTATTTAATCAAAAATCAACTTAGATCACCATTAACATGTACAAAGATAAAATTAACTGAAAAATGACACATTTGCACATGCGCACTCTTAGGGTACACCCCACTTGGTTGCCTTCGTACGCGGTCATTGAGTATAGGTTGTTTTAGAGGTCGCCCTATTGTCCAAAGATCATAGTCGCCTCGAAATGGTTGCCTCAGATATTGTTTCCTCAAACAAATTATCTAAGACATTAGGGTTACCGCTAAGGCATCCTAACATTGCTTTAGTGACCGTAAGTCCCTCATTCGAATTGACCTTTAAACTCCAACGACAGTGCTACCCACTCATTAGTAGTGGGATATCATTGTCTAAAGGAAATTAGCCTAGAACGATTCCTTTTTCGAGTAGGTAGATGGTTCTTAGTTACTTGCTCTTTTAAAAACAAAAACTTTTCACACTTACACTTTTCGAACAAAGTTTTCAAAAACACTTCATACGCTCTTGAGGACAGAAGCAAGAGTTATCGAAGTTTTCAAAACAAAAACTTTTTTCAAACCCACAAGCACAAAGAAAGCAATATTTTGAAAATAAGTGAGCAAGTACCTAAGAGCTCGTGGATAACCACGGATAGAAAGGGTGCTAATACCTTACCTTTCTATAATCTACCCCCCGAACCCGAGAGATGTCTCGAAAAAAGGAATTTTTCTGTGCTTTTTTCCTTTCCTTGTTGGATAAAATAAAAGTCGGTGGCGACTCTTGCTTACCGCGACATTTTGCGAAAACAAACGCAAAATGCAAACCAGGATTCCAAAAAAAAGTCAGCTCTTTCCCACCGTATCACATGTTGCATGAAAATGTATGATGCAATGTATTTGCTTTATCAATGTTTATGATATATATATGGATGCAATGTATGCGCATGTGAGCTGATTTGCTGTATTGCCTATGATTGAGGAACATAAATCCTTAAATGTTACTGAGGATATGTGAATTTTCAATGTCTTGAAGTTGAAATACTGACGAACTCTTGCTGAGAGAAGTAAATTCTATTGTGAGGGCAATGCCATGTACTACTTGTAAGATCTATTTGGGGAATCCGGAGAAATTTGACGATTTCTACCGGGGATTAATAATGGGAAATCTGTTCCGCTGGGGATCCAAATGACGTACTGTAGGGATTACTCATGAAATAGCCTAGAGACGTTTTCATGTCCTTTCAACCTATTGGTAATTGTCTTTCTTATTTTTTTTATTTGTAAACAGTAATTATGTTCAAATGCATATGTTCATCAATGAATCATTGGACGTTTTTTGTAAACAAAACACAAGAGTAAAGAAAAAGATAAATAGTTTTTGTACTTTCAAAGAGATATCTTTGTATTGATTTTGAATGAGTATTTTGTACAAAGGAGACAAACATTCTAATAAGAGAATGGTTCCATAAAAAAAGAAAAACTTATACAAAGAAAGATAGTTATGTGTAATAATCCCATGGGGTTCCCATTCTGTTATAGCCTCCATATCTCTGAATATCTTGTCTATTTGTTGCTTCGTCTGAAGATGATTGAATTGATCAGAAACTCTGAGCTTGTCAGTGGAGGTCAAAGGTTGTCCGTTAAGTGATCTGACGGGACATAGTCATACGCTTTAATTCCCTAACTTTTTCTTGGACCTCCCTTTCGGGTTTTCAGCCCACCGGGAAACCCTTTTTTTCCCAAGTCGCCCTTTCGGGTTTTCAAATTGCCAGGTGTACAGATTTTTTTATTTTATCCTTAAATTTTGCTCGAACCTTTTTGGTTCGCCGGGATGCCCTTTTTTGTCTAGGTGTGTCAACCTAGCGGGTCTCTTATGCGTAGTATCTTTTGACTATATCCGCGTTCATAGGGTGTGGCAGGTCGTCGCCGTCCATGGTGGTTAAGATCATTGCCCCACCGGAGAAAATGTTCTTGATTACAAACGGTCCCTCATAGGTAGGAGTCCATTTTCCCCTGGGATCACTTTGTGGCAAGATGATACATTTGATCACTAGATCCCCAACTTGATATACTTGACGCCTGAATTTCTTGTTGAAAGCTTTGATCATCCATTTTTTATACATTTGACCATGGCAGACAGCAGTAAGTATCTTTCCATCAATTAAGTTCAGTTGATCAAGTTGAATCTGGATCCAATCGTCTTCATTCAAACATGCATCCTTCATAATCCTCAGAGAGGGGATTTGGACCTCAATTGGCAAAACAGCTTCCATGCCATATACCAAAGAATAGGGTGTTGCCCCAGTTGATGTGCGAGCTGTGGTACGATACTCGTGGAGAGCGAATGGTAGCATCTCATGCCAGTCCTTGTATGTGACTGTCATCTTTTGTATGATCTTTTTAATGTTTTTATTTGCAGCTTCGACAACACCATTCATCTTTGGTCGATAGGGGGAAGAATTGTGATGTTGAATCTCGAATTGCTTGCACAAGGAAGTGATCATAGTGTTGTTAAGATTTGTACCATTATCAGTGATGATCCTTTCCGGGATACCGTACCGGCAAATGAGATTTTGCTTGATGAAGCAGGCAACAACATTCTTGGTAACGGAAGCGAAGGAAGCTGCTTCGACCCACTTTGTAAAATAGTTAATGGCCACTAGGATGAAGCGGTGTCCATTGGAGGTTGTAGGCTTGATCTCTCCAATCATATATATTCCCCACATAGCAAAGGGCCAAGGAGCCGTCAAGACATTCAGAGGAACCAGAGGTACGTGCACCTTGTCAGCATAAATTTGACACTTATGATAGGTCCGAGAGTGTTGATAGCAATTTGCTTCCATGGTAGACCAATAATAGCCTTCCCGTAGGATTTTCTTCGCCATCGTATGCCCACTGGAGTGTGTGCCAAAAGTACCTTCATGTAATTTAGCCATGATCTTTTCCGCTTCAATCTTATCCACACACCGAAGCAGAATGGAGTCATTATTACATTTTTAAAGGATGCCATTACTCAAGAAGAACATAGCAGAGAATCTCCTTAAGAACTTCTTATCATTGATTGAAGCTCCTTTTGGATATTCTTGAGCCTCGAGGTACCTCTTGACTTCATGAAACCAAGGCTGGTCCACTATTTCTTCAGTATTAATCTCGTGACAGTGTAATGGTTCATCCATTCGTTCAATGGTGATCTGGGGAGCCTCGTTATCCCAATTAAGTTTAAACATAGATGACATTATGGCTAGAGCGTCTGCTAGCTGATTTTCTTCTCGCGGGAAATACTCGAAGGTAATCTTCTCGAAATGTGGTAGCAATGTTAACACATGTTCTTTGTAAGGGATAAGGTTTGGGTGCTTAGTGTCCCATTCCCCTTTGATTTGATTGATGACCAAAGCTGGATCTCCAAACACATCTAAAGATTTTATTCCCAAGTCTATGGCAGCTCCGAGACCAAAGATGCATGCTTCGTATTCCGCCATGTTGTTCATACAGTTGAAGCAAAGTCTGGAAGTAAAAGGAGTATGACACCCTTCTAGAGATATGAGTACAGCGCCGATTCCATTACCCAGTGCATTGGATGCTCCATCAAAGAACAGGGTCCACCGGGATCCTTGTCCAGGTCTGTCATATGGTCTGATTTCTTCACAGTTGTCTAATGTCATGATGTCTTCATCCGGGAACTCAAACTTCATGGACTGATAATCTTCTACAGCTTGATGAGCAAGATGGTCAGCTAACACACTGCCTTTTATAGCTTTCTAAGTAGTATACTGTATATCATATTCTGTTAGGATCATCTGCCATCTAGCTATTCTCCCAGACAGAGCAGGCTTCTCGAAGATGTATTTTATCGAATCCATCTTAGATATCAACAAGGTAGTATGAGTCAACATATATTGTCATAGCCGGTAAGCAGCTCATGCCAGAGCGCAGCAAGTTTTCTTGAGCAGTGAATATCTGGTTTCACAGTCGGTAAACTTTTTGCTCAGGTAGTAAATAGCGTGCTCTTTTCGGCCAGACTCATCATGCTGCCCCAATACACACCCCATTGAGTTTTCTAAAATAGTCAGATACATGATCAGTGGTCTTCCCTCAACTGGTGGCATCAAAACAGGAGGCTCTTGTAAGTACTCTTTGATTTTGTCGAAAGCAGTTTGGCATTCATCATTCCATCTAACTACTTGATCTTTCTTCAATAGTTTGAAGATTGGCTTACAAGTAGCTGTTAGGTGAGAAATGAATCTGGCAATATAGTTCAGGCGTCCCAAGAATCCTCTTACTTCCTTCTCGGTACGAGGAGCAAGCATTTCTTGTATTGCTTTAACCTTGGCGGGATCGACCTCAATACCTTTGTTGCTAACGACAAAGCCTAGGAGTTTACTGGACCGTACTCCGAATGTGCACTTGTTTGGATTCAACCTTAGTTTGTACTTCTTCAGTCTCTCAAACAGCTTTTGCAAGTGGTCAAGGTTCTCTTCCTCTGTTTGTGATCGGGCTATCATATCGCCTACATAGACCTCTATTTCATGATGTATCATGTCATGAAACAAAGCTACCATGGCGTGATGATAGGTTTCCCCAGCATTCTTCAGTCCGAATGGCATCACTTTGTAACAGAATGTGCCCCACTGTGTGACAAATGTAGTTTTCTTCATGTCCTCAGGTGCCATTTTGATTTGGTTATATCCTAAGAATCCGTCCATGAAGGAAAACACTTTGTGTTAGGTCGTATTGTCAACCAGGATATCAATGTGGAGAAGTGGAAAATCATCTTTAGGGTTGGCCCTATTCAAATCTCTATAGTCCACACACATTCGTACTTTGCCGTCCTTTTTAGGCACGGGAACAATGCTGGCAACCCATTGAGGATAGGAAGTGACAGCCAAGAATCCAACATTGAATTGTTTCATGACTTCTGCTTTGATCTTCTCTGACATGTCAGGTCTCATGCGGCGGACTTTTTGTTTTACTGGTGGATAGTCTTCTCTTATTGGAAGACGACGTACCACGATGTCTGTATCAAGTCCTGGCGTGTCTTCATAGGACCAAGCAAAGATCTCAACATAATCATGCAACAGCTGAATCAGACACTCCTTGACACTGGCCTCCAGATTGGCACCCATCTTGACCTCTTTTTTATCCTCCTCAGTACCCAAGTTGATTGTATCCAC
Organism: Vicia faba; assembly: GCA_948472305.1. Classification (NCBI taxonomy): domain Eukaryota; kingdom Viridiplantae; phylum Streptophyta; class Magnoliopsida; order Fabales; family Fabaceae; genus Vicia; species Vicia faba. Next base: position 1,417,136,550 of record OX451739.1, on the reverse strand, counting down.
AGGTTCCTCGTGAGGGTGAATGGCTCTTTCCTCTTGTTGTAGTAGTCTGGCCAGTTCCCCTGGTACTTCACAATCTTCCTCACCTTCGTCTTCGGCTTGGTAGATTAGATCCTCAGAGTCACAAAAGTCCATAGCAGTATCGTTACCCGTGGGATCCGGATGGAGGGGTACCTGCATTTGTGAGTGTGGGTGTGTGTAAGGGTATAGCCTTCCTTAAAAATAAAATGTAAAAATAAAAACAATGAGCACAAAAGTTTGTATGTGAAAAACGTCCATGATTCATTGAATGTCATATGAAGATGAAATAGAAACCCTTACAAATGGACCATTGTGCCTCAGGCAAGACACAAGGTTTTAAATGTGCGAATTGTTTGTGAATATTACAAGTCCAATAGAAATGTAAAGATAAATTACTGAGGGATGAAAGTTATTGGGACAAAGTCACTGGCTTCCCAATTGTGAAGTCCTTCGTTGATAGTAAGAAAGATCCAATCCTCCAAGTTGCAATCCTCTTCACCATCTTCCACCGCATTGACCTCGCGGTTGCTAATCCTCAAGGGTGGCCCTCCAGCACGGGCACGGTGCACAGCCTTCTGAGTGCTTGAAGTGAACCCTAAGCCAAACTTGTCAGATTTATACGGAATATCCGGAAGTTTCCCCCAGATGGTGCATCCACCCTCCTCTACTACTGGCTTGGCGTCTTTTAGAGATGACATCCAGAGTGGAGGTCTTGTGATCTTGGGAATCTGGGTCGCAGTCTTGGTCACTGCTACCTCTTGGGGGACCTCTTCGAAATGTTGAAAATGAGTTTCAATAAACTCGCCATCTAATTCCACATACCAAAAAGAATTGAGGTGGCTAATCATATACTCTTCCTCTCCGTGGACAGTGATAATATTTCCATGGATCGGATATTTCAGCATCTGGTGTAGTGTAGAGGTGACAGCACCGGCATTATGGATCCACGGTCGTCCTAGCAGACAGGAGTAAGAGGGGCGGGTGTCCATTACATAGAAGGTTGAGTTGAAAGTTTGAGTCCCAACCTTTATGGGGATATCCACCTCCCCGTGCACCATCCTCTTTGAACAATCAAATTCTCTCATGATTATGTTACTGGGTTTCAATGTTAGTCCTTCGCAGTCTAATCTGTCAAGAGCTTTCTTCGATAAAACATTCAAAGATGAGCCAGTGTCCACCAAGACATGGGCCAGAGTTGTTCCTCTACATTCTACAGAGACATGCAATTCCTCGTTGTGCTTTCTTCCCCTTGGTGTCAGATCAGCATCAGAGAAGCCTAGACCGTTATCCGCCATCAAGCTGGCCACACAATCTTGAAATTGGTCAGTCGATGTCTCTTGAGGCACATGGGTTGTCTTTAGGAACTTTACCAGAGCTTTCGCATGTGCCTCGGAACACAACAAGAAATCTAGCATGGAGATTTTTGAGGGAGTTTACCCCAACTGTTCAACTATGTCATAGTCGCTCTTCTTTATTATTCTCAGGATCTCCTCCATTTCCTTCTTGGAGGTTTCGGGGATAGTCAGTGGTTGAGCCTTCATCCGGACAGGCTCTACTTGAATACTTTTTCCTCGAGTTTCAGCAGTAGGAGTGTTGGTAGGGATAACAGCAGGGGTTGTGTCGCCTTTGTCAATAGGAGCACTTGCAGATATGATTATTGGTACGGAGGTAACCTTTGGAGCAGCCACGGGTCCAAAAACTGCCTTTGGAGAGGCAATTTCTGGAGAGAAGATTCTACCGCTTCGGGTAATCTTACTGGTTCTGGAAATATTGCTAATGTCGGAGTCTTCTTCTTCGGAGTTTATCTCTTCGGCGGCCAGCCTATCTTGTTTAATACCATGGTAGTAGATGTCTCCACCGTAATTTCACGGCACCGTTTTGTCTGATTCATACGGGACTGGCCTGGGCATTGTGATTATAAGAGGAGTAGTTTTTGGAACCGATGTAATCCTAACGGGTCTTTTGGGGACCCTGGAAGAATTGGCGGAGATGGTTATGATTGAAATGTCTTCAACAGGAACAGGTGAAACAGGAGTACTTTCAAGCAGAATCTCTTGGTTGTCTATCAAGCGTTGAATGCCTGTTTTCAACAAAAGGCAATCAGCAAGTGAGGATAAGTAAAGATGACAGTCTTCATTACAACCCGGGAATACACCGGCTTTCAACAAGTTTATCTTAATGATTGGGAGTGGAGTCAAGAGTTCATTAATGGTGGTAACAAACAAATCTTCTTCAACAGCATTAGTGTGGTGACCATGCCTAGGTATAGGAGCAGAAATGACGTTTGGCTTCTCGGGTGCATCAAACTCAATCTCTTTTGCGTCTATAAGGTCTTGAATTTTGTTTTTCAGGGCCCAACAATTGTTAGTGTCATGACCTGGACTTTTAGAATGATATGCGCATCTGTCATTTGGGTGATGTTGTACCCCAAAATTTTCCCTCCCATATTCTTCAAGATTTGTCAAGAATCATCTTCAAATGGTTCAAGATTTCTCAAGGGTTGCACAGTCCAAATACCTCCTAAGCCAGTCAAAATTAGGGTTTTGGTTCTTTCAAGGAATTTGAGGTTTTCAATGGCTCAATCAAGTCACATGGGCCTATATACATTGTCAAGCATCTACATGCCAAATTTCAAGATTCATAATGCCAGTTTGCACAGTCAAAAGCTCCATTTGCTTCACAATCAACTGCAGGGGTAAAATGGTCATTTTACAGTCAAAAGTCAAAAAAATTGGTCAACATATTATTTTGAGCACACAATCATCATTTGATCAAGTCTTGATCATGATTCCAGAAGCATGGCTCAAAAATCATCAAAGATGCAAAAGTTACTATTTTTGGACAGTAGAAAAGTCAATTGTATCTTGACCAAGTCATAACTTTTTCATGGTTCATCAGAAAAATCTCATCCAATGCTCATTTTGAAGGGGATGACATTTCCTACAACTCATCTTCACATTCCAAGTCCAAGAAATGCTCTCACAAAAAGATTATCAATTTCTACATTATAGGTCAATTTTAAAAGTCAACAAAAATGCACTTTAAGTCAAAGACCATAACTTGAGATTGGTAAATCCAAATGACATGGGACAAAAGGCATTGGTTAGAGGACTTCAAGACCTTTCCAAAATGTCCAAGAACATGTTCATATGATCAAAATTGAGCAAGATATGCGTTGGAGAAGTTAGGAAATATTTATGAATTTGCAAAAGTCAACTTTGCCCCAAACACTTTGTTTTTGCTAATGGGCCTCAAATTTCTTCTTGAAACTTTATTCAAAGCTTATGCACGACCCATTGAGATTACTTGAATTTATTTTCTTATTTTTTATTAATTAATTGGATTTTTAATTGATTTTAATTCATTTAATTAATTTAAATTGTAGGAAATTCAAAGATATGATTTTTTCAATCTTTTTGTGAAGCAAACAAGCTCAAGATATGCTGGCAATTCGTGTGCAAATCAAAGGGACAAGAATCTCCAAGTTTGGCAACTTTCTTCAATCAAAAAGATTCAAAAATATATGATTGCAAATCAAATATTCAAACCATTATTTCATGGATCTTTGCCCAAGGATTTAACCTAATTCTCTTCCTCTATAAATACACAATCAAACCCTAATGCATTGGACGTGAAATTGCTGCAAACCAAGCCATAGCCATATTGACTTTTTTCAAGAAAATTGCAAAACTGTTTTCCAGGTTCCAACACGATTCAAAGCAATTGGTGGATTCTAATACATTGTTGGAACTCCCAGAGTCGTGTTGCAATCAAAACCAAGTGTTAAGGCCTAAGAATAATCATTCACAGACTCACGGTTTGACTTTCTTTTTCATAATCGAAACGCATGATTCATAAGCTTTTAACATAATTTATGGTTTGTTTTGCATTGCTTGAATCTATACAAAGCTAATGGTATTGGTTAATTGGATTAAAATGCCCAGAATCATAAGTTACCATTGAAGAAATTTAGGGTTCTTGAGCTTCCAGATTGGGGCTTTACAGTACAGGCAAAATTGAGACCTCTAATGCATATGGTTGGAATCGTCAAGGCCAGACGAACACAGTGATATACTCGCGAAATATTTATGTTAAGCATAGAGCTAATCGCTATTTTTCGTTGATGTAGGTTGTGGGGGTTAAAAACCCCCGCTATCTATTTGTTTTTTTTACAGGCAAACGAAGAAGATGATGTGCTGTTAATATATCATTGGTTGGTTTAAATAGAGCGCGTTTTTATTCCAGCATAATTGTATTTTTACATATTATATTCATTGCTCATTATAATAACAAAGGCGTTCAGTTGGCTCAGTGGATGGTGCGTTGGCTGGTAATCATTGGGACCTGGGTTCGATTCCCAGGTCCACACAAAACTCTATAATATTTTTCTTAACGTGATTGCATGCAGGCTTCAGACAACGTTCCACCATGTACTCTAAACATCAGCAGGCCATGTGTCTTCAAGCAGCAATCCAATGGTCAAGAGATGAAGATCATGGTACTCCTGGTCAACCCTGCGCGTGGACAATTCCCCAAGGTCAAACAGGTTGGAGAGCTTAATGGGCCAGATTTCCAAACAAACCTCCAAAAAGGCCCAGCACCCCCCTGGTTTCCCTATTATTTTCTTTTTTTAATTTCCATTTAATCTTTTCATTAATTATTATTATTATTAGTATATAATTAACAAATTAATTATTTTCCTAATAAAATTCAGAAAACTAACATTTTTAGTATTATTATTATTTAGTAATTTCACTATTAATTATTTTTTGTAAATAAATTCTAACAAATTAATTTAGTTTAATTAGGTTTAATTTTGACTTTTTTCATAATAAATAAAATAAATTTAGAATTAGGGTTTTCTTGACACTTTTAATTTCTTTTTATTTTATTTTCATTAAAACATAAAAAAACATAAAAAATACTTTTTTTCTTTTAATTATTTAATTGATTAGAATTAGGTTTAATATTAATAAAATGCAAAAAAAAGGACCAAAATCCATTCTTTTCTCAAGAAGGGTCAAAACCCTAAGACTTTTCCCCGATTTAATTTCTTTTCGCGCATTATTATTTTTGTGTATTTGCTCCGAGGATGTAATAGATAATTAGGACTTTTATCGCTTTCTTTTATTTTCTCGCATTTATTTTTCAAGGGTTATGTTTTTGGCGATGTAAATACCCGACGCCTTGTAATAGCGTAGATTTACTTTCCGCAATTTACTTTCCGCACAACTATTAACTGTTAACTATGCATGACAAGACTTGCCTGAAAAATAAAATCAATCTGTAGCTCACCATAATATGTGCAAAGATAATTAATATGAAACCTGACACACTCGCACATGCCACTCCTAGGGTATGCCTCACTTGGTTGCCTCGACGTGGTCATTAAGTATAGGGTGTTTTAGAGGTCGCCCTCCTGTCTAAAGATCCAGTTGCCTCGAAACGGTTGCCTCGGATGAAAAGGATCTAGGATATTAGGGTTACCGCTAAGGCGTCCTACTATTGCTTTGGTGACCACACATGTCCCTATAATCGAATTGACCCGAATAACTCCAACGACGGTGCTACCTACTTCTCAATAGTGGGATAGTACTGTCTAAAGGACATTTACACAGCTTAATTTCTTTTGAGTAGGTAGAGGTTCTTAGATACTTGCTCTTTCAAAACAAAAACAACTTTTCGCACTTACACTTTTCAAACAAAAGTTTTCAAACAAACACTTCATGACACTCTTGAGGACTGATACAAGAGTTAAAATGAAGTTTTCAAACAAACTTTTTCAAAACCCACAAACACAAGAAAAGAAAACATTTTTGAAAACATAGTGAGCAAGTACCTAAGAGCCCGTGGATAACCACGGATAGAAAGGGTGCTAACACCTTCCCTTTCTATAATCTACCTCCTGAACCGAGAAACATCTCGAAAAGGAATTTTGTTGTGCTTTTGTCCTTTCCTTGTTGGAGAAAATAAAAGACGGTGGTGACTCTTGCTTACCGCGACATTTCACGAACCAGCATTTCAAAACAGTCAGTTCTATTTCCACTGATCACAGGTGATAATGAGGGGACGCCGTGTTGGGGTTCTTTGGAGCTTCCTTCAGGGTTGTCAAATTGGATTTCAGAAGATGTGGTAAAACCTGGGCTAGAGTCATATTGATTCTGGTGAATTGTCGGACTGGCCTTTCCACCCTCGGTTGATTACTTCTTGGTTGATCAGATGTAGGCTTTGGGATCATAACGGCCCCTACCATTGGTCGGCGTTCAGCTTCCCTTGGTTCCTTTATGGATAAACAACATATACCTCCTTCTTCCTAATGAAAGGCTTTCTCACAGCGGTAGAGGCAGATGAATTCTTCTCAATCTTTCCACTTTTTATGCCAGCTTCCACCCTTTCTCCGGTCAGTATTAACTCAGTAAATCCGACAGATGAGCTTCCAATCAGATGGTTGAAGAAAGGGCCCGATAGAGTTCCTAAGAACATATCCACCAACTCCCTTTCAGACAGAAGGGGTTGCACTCTCCCATCTAGATCTCTCCATTTCTGCGCGTAATCTTTGAAACCCTCATTGGAAGCCATGGCCATACTCTGAAGTTGAGTACGGGTAGGCGCCAAATCTGCATTATATTGGTATTGCTTATAGAAAGCTGCGACAAGATCTTCCCAGTTGTGGACATTGGCCCTTTCCAATTGGTAAAACCAATCGAGTTGTGTTCCAGATAGGCTATCTTGGAAAAAATGTACCCATAAGTCTTTATCGGCAGAGTGCAGCTGGATCTTTCTCACATATGATCGGAGGTGCATCTTAGGACATGATACCCCATCATATTTTGCAAACAATAGAACTTTGAACTTCGGTGGGATCACAATTCCTAACTCTAGTCCCAATTCTTCAAAGTTTAGACCTGGCACCTTTTGTATTTCCATAGCGCTCAAACACTCTTCAAGATGTTTGTATTTATCATCTGCTGGAGGATATTGTTCCATGGAGTAGTCTTCCTCTTCTTCCTCCTCTTCAGATTCTGACGCAACCGTTGTTTCCTTTCCTTTCCCTTCCCCAGAAGTGGTTGAAAAATTCAAGGTTCTTCTAGTTTGTCCCTGAAACCTTCTCCCCATGTTCAAAACCCCAGTGACCTTCTTTGTTTTCTTCTTTCTTTCTTCAGCTAACAGAGTCTTCAACTCTTCTTGCCCCTTGGCTAGGGTCATGAGTAACTGTTGAAACTGCGTGTTTTGAACTTGAAGATCTTTGACTGTCTGTTCGAGATCCATCTTACTGAAGTAAACAGTAGAGATATGAGGAAACTCGTTGCAAAAGACCTGTTTATGTTATGATGAATGATATGTGCATATGTAATGTTTTCAAGGATTTTTAAAGATTCAAGTTCGTTTTAGACACAAAAAAAGAAACACACATTATATTAATAAGATAGAGCTTGAGTAAATCAATGCCCCTTGGGCAAAATAATACAACACTCTAAGATAAAAAAGTAGTGCGCATCCTCTTTGGTGCTATGTAGGCATTTAGAGTCTGCTCCTCATGAAGTAGCCTAGTGAGTTCCAAAACCTTCTTCTCGCTTGCGTAGAATTGGGCTTCGAAAGTATCTCGCTCTCCTTTAAGCTGTATTCAGTCCCTTTGTAGGTCTTCAAGAGATGTGGGCATGTCAGGATGCAGGATAGTGTATGGAACTTCTCCTTCCTTAACAGGCTCAATGATCACCGGAAGGATGGAAGGATAAGGCATCATGAGACTTTGAGCGCGGGTTCATACCCACTTGAGGTAAGGCTCAAGAGGGATGGAATTCTTGTGCCCCAAAGTCTTGCTATCCACCTTGTTTAGAATCCTCCAACCTCGGATGAATCTTTGGCGAAGACTTTGATTGTCGTTGTCGTAGTCGAATACCAAACCTTGAATCAGCATTTCATGCGGGCCATCCCTTCGGGCGTAACCAAATTGTATTAGAGCTAAGCATGGGTTGTAGGTGATGCCTCCCCTAATGCCAAGTAGAGGGACATTAGGGAATTCCCCACAACAGTCAACAATGATAACATTCTCTTTGGATCGAGAGCACCAATGAATATCTGAATGTTTGAGCGTCATTAACCTTTGTGACCACCTTAATCCTTGCTCATTCTTTAAGACTGATTGGGGAAGATGAGAAATAAACCATCTTTCCAGGAGAGAAGTGCAACACATAAGGACACCTCTTTTCCTTATTTTGCGAGTGTGAAAAGAGTGTCGGATATCCCCTAGCAATGTAGGCACTGGATTGTGTGACACTCACATCTATGAGTTGGTCAGGATTGGGGAACAAGACCATCCCATAGATAACAAGAGCCACAATCTCCTCAAAGGCTTGCAAGTCTAAGGAATTCCAACATCTTTGGGCTTTCTCAAACAGAAACTTTGCTAAGAAGCCTTTGACACCACTTCTAGTTTCCAAATGAGTTGTGACATCAGATGAGTGCAAGTGCAGAGCTTGAGCAATCTCTTATGGCTTTGGGTCTCTTTCTATACCTTTGAAGTGTAGTTGATTAAGAATGGGAATCCTCAAGAGTTGAGAGAATTCTTCCAAAGTAGGCACAAGCTGATAGTCGGGAAATGTGAAGCAATGGTGCAAAGGATCAAAGAACTGGAAGAGAACCTTCATCATATCCTCATCTGTGTTGGAGGTGACCAAGTTGAGTAGACGACCATGCCTCTCGTTGAATGGAGAATTCTCAGGGATCCTTGAAGCTAGCTCCTTGAGTTGTGGAGGAATTCTTACAAGGTTGACTTGGATAGTTTTCCTGCGAAGTGAATCCATATCCTACAAAACAAGAACAAAGATGAATCTCCAAAATCCTTGAAATGGTTAGTGATGTATATGATGCTTATGATGTCCATGATGTTATGTACAAGTATGCATATACAAGCAAAACAAACAAGTTCTTAGTTTAGGCTTGCATGGGGTTTTATAGGTAAGTACCCTCTTGAAGTTTAGTTGGCTTAAACCTGCCCTGGTAATAGTAACCGAGTTCTAAGGAGCTCAATATCACCGGATTGTTTCCTTGGTCATTGTTTCAGCTCAAGCCTCTTTAATGGCGGCCGAAATATCCCAAGAAACCAACCCTCAATGAGTGTAGCATCGAGTATCTACCAACTTCAGACTGCACCAAAGTCGGTCATCTCACTACATCCTAAAGGCCAAGTTTGTCAAGTAAAGGGTTCTATAAGTTCATTAGTGCTTCATGACATCACTCAGCGGCCCCGTATTCTCTTTGATTGACTCAAAGGCTACCGGTACCCACAAATATGTCACACTAACATAGTTATTTCTTAGACCATGTCAATATACCCCGCACAGTTTCCATAATGTATTTCTATTTACCTATAATGTATCCCAAATCCGGGTAGAGAATTTCAAACCCAAACAAAAAACCATAATGTAAAGAAAACAAATCAAACAATGTAAGCAAATAAATATGATCTAGCCCTAAGGTAACCCCACTTTTATAAAACTCCCCATCTAAATTTGATTGACGAGAAAAGGCTTGCGGCTGTTTGTTATGGTCAAATGTACCAGAAGCGTATGATCAAAGCCTTCAACAAGAAAGTCAAGCATTGGGTATATCAAGCTGGTGACTTGGTAATAAAGCGCATCATCCTACCACAAGGTGATCCTATTGGCAAATGGACTCCCACCTACTGATCACGACTTTATGAGTCTATCGGGTGTAGTGACTGCAAGTGCACAGCCTATCGCGTAGTGTTAAAAGATATCGAACCCACAAGGACTGATGGTCAAAAATAATGTTATCTAAGGGTTACTATGTAAAGCTAAGGCCAATTATAAAATTGGGATTTCAGTTTTGATTGGGAATTAACTAAAATTTAATAATTAATAAGGGGACACTGGTATGTATTTCGTCAACTTAAAGGATTCAGTAAATCATTGGCATTTGTTTTTAGTATTAAAACACGGTTTCGATGGAACTATTCGTTTAAAAACCCTCATCTCAAACTTATGTTCTATTGAATCATATCATATCAGTTAAGCTCGAAATGAGCGTTTCCGCTGTTTCATTTAAAACTCAAAAGTATTTTTTGAAAACAAAAAAGGTCCAATTAACTTTAAAGTGCTTCCGTTGTTTTTAAAATCAATGTTTTAATAACCACTATCTACCTAAAACCTCAAACTTCCGCTCTATTGATTTTAACCTTAGACTGTCTCTTACTTCCGTACAAAAACAATTAAATATTCAATTGGAAATTAAAACCAGAAAAGTATTTTTGTAAAAATAATAAAGCCAATTAATTACCGAATCCTTTCGGTTAAGTTTTACGTATCGGTATCAGGGAATCTAGCCAGACATAATATAATTACATAATATCATAAAATCGAAATGTAAATTCAACGTTGCATGCATAGTAAGAAATAAGTAAATTATGCTATTTAAAATAAGAACCTGAAAGTGAATAACAAGCGATTAATTCCAACAATGTGAATCCTCCACAAGTCGGCAGGATTGACTTGTAGTAAAAATAACTTGAATTAAACTTAAGTAATCATAACCAAATTCTGGAAGTCTGGAAACAAACTAGTGTTGCAGTATTTCTCCAATGTGGAAAAATACTGCTTTGATGGTAGGATTTTTGTTGCTTACAGAATACTAAGAAAAGTGGAAAAATAATGCTGGAAATATAACTGGAAAATATCAAACAGAATACAAATAAAAATAATGTTGAAGGGGAAAGTAAAATTGAAAATAACAATGCTGCTTAATTGTTCAAAGTGCCAGAAAGAAATCGAGCATGAGTGAGAGATCAGAGAGATTCAATGTTTGGTAACTGCTTCCATAAATAGTGTCCATTTAGTTGAGTAAAAATAGGTAACTTCCCATGATTTTCGTTCCAGAAGCATGGAGAGAATCCAGGAGAACATGTGTTTTGTGCGCTTTAGTGGCGAAAGGTTCGCAACTGCTTCCATTGTGGCGAGCATGGCGTGTATTGTGACGTGGGGTACACAATCCATGTATGTCCTGGTCATAACATGAGACGTGCCGAGGAGCACAAGAACTAACCTTGTCCCCTTCGTAACGTCTTGTGGCGAGCGGCATGCTCCTGTTTACAGAAATGTTGTGTTTTTCTCTTTTATAGCCATTTCTTCTTCATTTTTCCATTCTTTTTCTTCCTTTTCTTATTTATGCCTTGCAAATGCTAAGTACCTGAAATATGTTTCAAAAACTACAAAAAGGGATAAAATGTGACATAATAATCAAAGAATTGGACATTTAATCTATGTAATTCGGGCGAAAAATGTTATATCTTTTCGTGTTATCAAACTCCCCTAAGCTTGAACCTTTACCTGTCCTCAAGCAATAAAGTCAGTATAAAAACTAATAAGGCTCAAGTTAAATGCAATTTCATGATGCAATTCGAATCATAAGAGGCTGCCAAAGTTTTACGGAAATGTAAGCTCAACATAACACAAAAGATACAGTAATAACACTATACATCCCCTATTGTGCAGACCAATTCCAATCATGCCATTATAGCTCAACCTAATTCTTTTTGCTAAATTTTACCCGTTTTCATTCTAGCACAATAACATTAAGCCCTTTATCTTCACACGCACATAGTAGAGTAGCTGGTTAGTGACTATGATCCTTTTAAGCATGAGGTTCTGGAACATAAATGCGATAACCTCCTTTAATTCACCTAATTGCAAGTTGCGGGAATCAGACCGTAGTCCTCCCTACCAAGTTCAGTACCAGACACCTCGGAACCAACTGACAACAGGTTTTTTTATGTTATATCACGTAGTTACTACATCTGTTGGATTAAGCGACCAGGTGAGTGTCGCCCAATTTAATTGGTGAATTCCCTATTTTCTTAAAACAAAGCATGTATCTTTCAAATCTAATGGATCATTCATTTATATTTATCGACTCCCTATGTAGTTTGTGTCTAAGACAGTGTTGGCTGCTAGATAAACTACTCGGGGCTACTTTGAAGCTAAAGTTTAAGGTTTTGGTATAAAGGGTACTTGTGATATGGTGGGAGAACTGACTTGAGGGTTTTGTGTTTTATCGCAAATGTTGTGGTTAGCAAGAGTCGCCACCGACTTTTCTTTTATCCAAAAGGAAAGGTGAAAAAGCACAGGAAATACCTTTGAGATTGTTTCTTGAATTCGGGGGGTAGATTATGAAAAGGGGATGTATTAGCATCCTTTTCATCCATGGTTATCCATGGGCTCTTAGTTACTTTCTAGATCACTTGTTTGTTTGTTTGAAATTGTGCTTTGTGTGGTTTTGAAAGTATTTTGTAAAAGAGGCCATTGTTTAGGCAATCTTTGTAATGATTCTTGTTCGTAAGAATGTATACAAAGATGTTTGTCTTTTTGAAAATGTTTTCAATGTTTGTAAAATGTTTGGAAATGTGTGTGTTTCTTTTGGAAAATAGCAAGGACAGTTGTTTGAAAATAGAGCAAGTAACTAGAAGAAATCCACCTACTCAAATGTATTTCTTATGCATTTTCTATTCCTTTGACATTGTTGTCCTACCATTGATTTGGTAAGCAACCCTATCTTTGGATGTAAACGGGACGGGCGTGGGTCATCGTATAACCATGATTAGGAATGTTACAAAGTATCTTATCATTTTTGAGGGATCAAGATCATTTTGTAAGGAAACTATGAATAGCGTCATCGAGGGACTATGATCTTATACTTGTTTGTTTTGCCAAGATACTTCGCATGTGTAACATGGCTATTTTTGTATAAGGCAACCAAGTGGAGAAACCCTAAGGATGCTTGTGTGCAAGTGTGTTATTTTCATGCTTTGTTTTTGTCTTGTATTTAGGGTTTTCTATTTGATTTGTTTTTATCTTGCCATTCAAACCCTAATTACTAGCATGGTATGTAAAAGCGGTAAATTGCGTAATGTAAAGATTACTACGCTATTACAACAATTTATGGGAGGGGGGAATAAAAATTATGAATGGGGATTTGCAAGAATGTAAATCGAAATAAGCTATTACAACCAAATCGAATTTGTGCGAATATTGGAATAAACAAAAACAATATTTAAATATGCAATATTATGTACATGCAAGTAAAAGATTTTGTTTTGTTTTTCATGTGAAAAGGAATTTTGAACTAAACCTAATAACTTAAGAAAAAGAAATTAATTCTTGAAAACAAAAGTTAACCCTAATTTCTAATTTAAAAGAAAATAAAGTTCTTATGTATTATTTTTATGTATTTTTTGTATTAAAAATAATAAATAATATTTTATAAAAATATTTAGCTTTTTACATGTCAAAATAAATATTTACAAGTATGAAATAAAAAAAGGAAATAAAAATGAACCTAAATCTATTTTAATCATATTTTACAAGTTTATTTAAGAAATAAATAATTAATATATAGTTTAATAAAAATAATTTTTATGCGAAAATAGGATAAAATAAACAAAAATGCAAAAATTGTCATATTTTATATTTTTCATGATTTTATGTATTTAAGAAAATATTTAATAAAACAAAAAAAATAAAACAAATAAATAAAATAGTTGGACCAGGGGTGCCACAAGTAAGTAGGATGCATGGTGTTAGCAAAAACCAAAAGGCCCATGAAACAGAAGCCCAACGCTGCAAGGGACAAAAAAAGTGGAAAAATGTGAGAAAATGCAAAAGGCAGCGCCAAGGCTCGAACCTGTGACCTTAAGTATTTTTGCGCGCCACCTTATCACTAGGGTGGCTGTACATCTGTTAGTCTAAATGAAATAAAATATACATAACACAAAACCGTTCCTAGCCCTGTACTTCATCTTCTTCCTCAAGCTAGCCGGACATCTTGTAACTCTTTCATCTCTCAACAAAAATGGAAATTGATAACATGAATGTTGTAGCATTTTGTCCCACGATTCTAACCATGTGCATAACTAAAACTATAAGTCCAAGATTAAAGATAATTTTAATGGCCCTAATTCTTAACCTAATTTTTTCAGGAACTTCACGTTCAAATTTTTCTCAACTCAGGCCAAATAAATGCAAGTTATAGATATGTATAGCTTCGTAGCTTTGATGTATACATTGTTTATTCATAAATTGTGGCCAATGGATGCCTGTATGAAGAGATAGAAGTTGAGATTCTTACCTCTTTCAGCTGAGATCGTGAATGGAGTTTGAGTGAGATTTAGGAAGGCCTGAAGGTTTCTTTAGCTTGCTTAAACTTCCCTGAGTGTGTTCCAACCCTTACCTTGCTTTGAAAGTATCTGAAACTCTCTATCCAAGTCAACCTGCAAGCTTGGAAAACAAAAATGGCAGATGAAGGAGAAGGAGTTACAGTGCAGGGATGATGGTCTGGATCACTTAGATATGAAGTAGGTAAAGTGTTTGGATGATTGAAACTTGAAACGCACAAGCCAATTTGTGGATTGCTATGCTTATGCACAAACTGCAAGTTTTGACAGTTTTTTAATGATATGGAGTTTTGGAGTGTTTCAGGCCTTTTGCTATCGTGTTACCAACTGTAATATGTTTGTATATTAGTATGGAATAGGTTTTAAGTCAGCTTCTTAACAGATCTTTGAGTTGTATACTTTTTGCACACTTTCTTGCTTTTGAAGCAAAGTGAAGGGACAAGTCTTTACATGCTTGTATTGGCTTGCTTGGAGTTGGTATGAGCTTTATACAAATTGGTTTAGGTCTTCAGGGCTTGTGTGTGCAGAGAGGACATGTCCAATGCTCAAGAATTGGAAAGTTTCAAAAGTGAAGCTTTTCCAAAATGGCAATGGCAACTTTGTGCCATTTATGGAAATAATGCTTGGACAAAGACCTTTGGGCTTGAATTAAGACTTTTTCAACTGAGTAAGCATTAAATTATGGAGTAAGAAACAAGTTTGGGACCTGTAAAGCATGGATTAGGCAGCATAGGTTCTGATTTGGATTTTGTTCTTCATGAAATGGCTTAAATTTAAAGTGAGAAATTGCCAACTTCATCTCTTCGATTCTCCCTACTCAAAAATGATCTCAATGAGTTCTTGGACATTTTGGAAAGCTTGCAATGTGATATATAACTCATCTTTAAAATGCATTTCAAGATACCTCTTGGAACTAGGTGAAACATTTCCATGAAGTTGGGTCCAAAACCTGCCTAAATTAGGGCAAAATTTCACTAAGTTATTTAGTTCATGGGCATGTATTCACAAACTTATATCTTGAAATCCAAGCATCTTTAAGGAAAAATGTGTGAATAAAAGTTGTATATTTCATGGAGATCTACAACTTTCGTGTTGGCAATTTCCTTTGAATCATCTTGTATCATGGTGAAAAAATGGCTTAAAGTTGAGTAAAAATAAGAAATTTTCTATACTTAGAAAAAATTCTAAGTTAAGAAAATTTCAAATTTTAAAACCAAATCTTCAATATTTGATTCTTTGATGAACAAGTTTCTCATTTTGACATTTTTTGATGAATTATGATCCTTGGCACTTGATTTTGACCAAAAAAGTCAAAGTTTGACTTTTCAGTATACAGTTGACTTTTGATCAGTTGACTGCAAATTTCATCTATATATCCAATGGATTTGCAATGTTTTGAACCATGTAATTAGGTTAAGATGATACAAATGAACCCTTGAAAACATGATTCAAACCAATTGGTCATTTGCTAGGTCAAAAATCAGAAATTGCCCTTCCTCAGTCAAAACCCTAATTTTGACCATTTTGCCCTTTTGATGATTTGATCAAATTTCTTGAGGAATTGTAATCCAAACTTGATCAAATGATACATATGAGTCTAAAATGTTGATGTGGATCAAAAATTATGAAGTTTGACTGTAAATCGGTCATGGTTGACTTTTTCCCCAATACAGCTGATTTTTAGGTCAACTGTCCAATTGACTGATCAAAAATGTGGTTCAAGGCTTGAAACTTGTCATGAGTAAACTTAGAGGTCCATAATGATGTTTGAAAGTCCTATGAAGCATTGATAGTCCAAAAATCCTTGTGCAAACTCAAACCCTAATTTTGGGTCATTAGTGTAAGATGAGATGTCTTGAGCTGACCAAACCCTAATCCAGTCTTGAGTCAAAGAGATCTTGTGAGGATAATCTTGATAAATGAGAGGGAAAGTTTTGGGGTACAACAGTACTGAAATCGATTAGTGCAATATGGGGATTTATAGTGTTACGACGATATCCATCGTGCTTTTGTTTCACTCAAAGCTTCTCATATATCTTTTAAAAGGTGAGCAACCTATATATTCTTTGAATGCGTCAGATTATGCAGGTAACTAACAAAAAAAATTGTTATGGCTCAAGAAAGTGGGAAATTAGATAACAATGGAAAATTTTCATAAATGAACTCGAAAATACAACTATGTTTTTTATTACAAATGGAAATGAAAGAAAATCCTACTTAGAAAGCAACAAAGAGTTTCTAAACTAACTAACTCCCCTTAGAAAGCAACAAAGAGTTTCTAAACTAACTAACTCCCCTAAGCTTGAAACTAGCAATGTCCTAATGCTTTAAAAACAAAAAGGAAATGGGAAGAGAAACAAAATCAATCTATTCATGTTCGTTATCACGTCCTCTTCCTCATCCTCGTGCTCGTCCACATGTACCCGGAGGATGGGGCATAGATACATGGTATATATAATCCTGAAAACCATCCATGTGTACAGTTAATGCTGCCATTTACTCAGTTAATCTTGCAGTATAGCACTCGTTTCTTTCATTGTATTCTTGTTGTTGAGTTTGCATGGCCAGCATAAGTTGCATCATTTCATTTTGGCTATTTTGCATAGCCTGCATTCTCTCATCTTGTTCCATTATAGCAGCCATAATGTCATCATTCGAGTTAGGTACTCTTTCTCTTCTTCTCCTGGGCCTAGTGGACGTGCTTCCCACGTTTTTAGGAGGAGCTTGTTATTCAGTGTCTCCTTGTTCCATTTTTTTCTCCATTTCATCCGCTTGGACATTCCCCTGGTTGCTTTGTGCATTATCTCCATGTGCATGAGCATCAAGGTCATAAATCCACTTAGACAAGTCGGTAACATTAGTAAGCGCAAAGTTTGGAAAAATGATACTTGGAACTACCTTGCTGTGCACCATTAGATTGTATCTACCATCCCTCCTAACATTAATCAAGTGGCCAGCACGAAAGTTATCAATGTCAATGAACGTGGGCGGTAGTGATGGTAAATTTGCAAGCTTATCTTGAAGGCCAAGCCCAAGTGCTATAGAGGTTACTATCCCTCTAATGCGGAAAGGCGTAGATCCTCTGGCACACAAGGACTGGATATGCAATAGGAGGAAGGTGCTTGCATTTATCCTTTGGTTGGGTTTGAAGGTACAATAGAGGAGGAACAATTCTTTTGAATTAACTTTGTTGTTGTTCATTCTTCCAAAAATGGTATTGGAGATGACACGATGGAAGTACCTTATTGCAGGATTATGGATGGATGAGGCATAAAGTCCTTCCCAGCTGTTTGGTTCCTCATTGGTAAGAAATTTCCAAAGCGCGAAACCTGTAGATGCTCAATCAAGGTCTTCTGGAATGCAGTGGTGTACCATACCTTCAGTAGGAAAGTGGAAGAAGGCACTTAGAGTGGATTGACTTACAGAATATTCATTGTTTAACAGTCTAAAAGTGGCGGAGCTGGATAGGTGCTCGTTCTCGTCACACGGCAGGTTGTATGAGAACAAGCTCAAAAATTCCAAGGTTAGCGACTCGTACGTTAGGAGGTTCTACGTATAGATGAACGCTAAGTTGGAGTGATAGAGTAACCACTAGACGCTATCGAGCAAGCCTAATTTTCGGAGGCACTCAGTATCCACATATCGTGTCTGTACGATGAAGTGTTGATAGAACTTGAGGTATTGAGCCCTTTGGTGCTCTCTGGCTTCTCCGTTGCGAAATGTAATGCCGGAAAGATCTGGTTCAGGTCTAGAATTTCTTTGTGCCATTGTTGAAGCAAGGAAGGAAAATGGTGAAAGTTTGTGTGAGAGGTTGGGGATTATGAATTGGTAATGGGTTTGGAGATGGTTTGGAGATGATTTATAGAGAGATATAACGATGGAATTAAGTGGGGTTTAGTGGATTTTTATGGAAATGATAATGGGGAAGAGAAATAGGTAATAGGTTCAATGTATTGTGAGCAGCAGTTGAAGAAAATGGAAGAAAGAAGGGTTCTACGAGGGTTTCTGTAAGAATACATGAACACTTATGTATTATCAGTGTGTGTCGAGCGTCACACATATGTGCCGAGTGGGACTAGGTCATGTGAAGCGTGACGGGCGTCACACTTGTGTGGCGAACGACATGCGTAATAATTTCCAGTTTTGTTATTGGGTATATTTTTTTTCAATGGTTGTACATAAATATATATATATATATATATATATATATATATATATATATATATATATATATATATATATATATATATATATATATATATATATATATATATATATATATATATATATATATATATATATATATATATATATATATATATATATATATATATATATATATATATATATATATATATATATATATATATATGTAAATATGATGCTAATGAAGTAAATAAACAAAATAAATAAAACTGAATTGAAAGATAAAATTCCAAAAATACTGAAAAATAGAATTCCAAAAATTGTAAGAACAAAGTGTCAAATAAATAAATGAAAAATTCCTCTCCACACTTAAACAAAACATTGACCTCAATGTTTAAATGTGAAAAGGGAAAAACAAAATAATGCATTATGTCTAGTAAATCAGCCACGTCGGTCAAGCGATGCAGAGAAAAGATGCTGATAAATGTAATCCAGTTGTTCAACTACCATATCCATAAAGGAATGGAAGTCAATCCGCAAAATAACAAGCTCGTCCTTCAACAAATCAATCTCTGATTGGATGTCAGTCAAAGTGGGAGCGGGATGAAATATGGGAGGCAGAGAAACAACTAGAGAGTCGGGGAAGTTTGAGCCAATCTGTTCGGGAGATGGGAAGACATGGTAAAAGGGTGGGGTTTCAGGGTCAATATCCTCATCGGACAGAAAAGCATCGATATGATCATAAATAAAAGGAGTCTTTGGAGGGGGTGGTGGTGACATGTGTGGTGCGTCCCAGTTATATAACCAATTATTTCGGTCATGTATGCTTGTCCTAGGGTCAGGTAGGGTAAAAAGTGGCATTAACTGATTGTTAATGAGTAGTTCGAAGTTACCTGGGCCTAGGTTTCCGATGATACCCCTATTGAAATAGAATTTTATATTCATAGGTTGAAATATACCCTGAGGGACAAGGTTCAGTAGTTGTTGTCTTAACCCGATAGCATTAGCTATCATGGTCACTAATCCACCTATGAGTATGGGTTCGTGTACCGCTCTCGCAAGACGGTGAAAGTTTTCTAGCATAAATGTAGCTTCATTTATGGGGCAGTTTTGCGAAGCGCGAAACATGATAAAAAGCTCAGCTCTAGAAACAGTGGTAACGTTTTCTGCTTTACCAAAAAGGGTGTGGGATAGGATTTTGTGGAAATATCTTAAAGCTGAGTTGTGGATGCTTTTAGAATGCATGTCCTCAGGCTCAGGGTTACTAATGCATGTAATGTCCCCCCATAAATAATATAGCTCACCTAATTTAAAAAGCTCTTCCTGGACTACGGTAAATGCATCCGGGCTATGTGGGAATCCTAGTAACTCTGCTAGCTCTCTGTGGGTGAAGGTGTACTTTATACCAAATAGTCTAAATCTAATCATTCCTCTATTGAGTCCTAGACTGTGGTCAGGTTTGCAGACAAGGGAGCATGAAAACTCTAAAGTTAATCTATGGTAAGAGCTAAATTTTCTCCTCAAAGAAGATGTCTCCCATCCTATTTGGCTCAATAAAAATAGAACACTATCCTGAATCCCTAAGGTGATCATGGCTGGTCCTTCGGGGTAGGTACTTAATCTTATCTCCCTATCAGAAAGTGACTCAAACCTCCTCCATTGATTCCTCCCTCTAAACAAAATGCCCATCGTATCAACCGGATCCATCATGTTAGTGTAACTAGCTAATCGGAAAGTTAGCCTGAAGTAGGTTGACAGTTAGCATCAAGTTAGTAGCGGGCAAAATTAAATAAACAATACTGCATAATTTAACATCAATAATAATAAAAGCAAGAAAATAAAATAAAAGTGAAAACAAGAAAAGCAAAAAGAAAAGACTAAAAGTTGGGTTGTATCCTAAGAAGTGCTTTGTTTAAAGTCGTAAGCACGACGTAACATGGGTATTAGTCTAACGAATAGGATGGCAGCGCATCTAGCCTAATTGTTGTGTAATATTCCTGGTTATCTATGCTATGATAATGTTTTAAGTTTTGTCTGTTTATAATGAACAGTTTGCAACTCATTCCTTTGATTTCTATTGCACCATTTTGAAAAACCTTAGTGACTTCGAATGGACCAGACCATCTAGAGAAAAGTTTTCCCAAGAATAATTTAAGTCTATTTTCATTGAATTCTTTTCTAGATATTCATTTATCGTGCCAATTTTTTGTTCTCTCTTTATATATATGAGCATTTTCATAAGCGTCTAGTCTAAGTTCTTCTAGTTCATGGATATCCAAAATTCTTTTCTCACCCGCAGCGGTGTAATTCAAATTAAGGGCCTTAATGGCCCAATAATCTTTATGTTCTATTTCTACCGGCAGATGACATGATTTCCCATAAACTAGTTTGAATGGTATGGTTCCAATCAGATTTTTATATGTTGTCCTATATGCCCATAGAGCTTCATGTAACTTAGATGACCAGTCTTTCCTAGAGGTTGCTATAGTTTTTTCTAAGATTTGCTTAATTTCTCGGTTGGAGACCTCTACTTTCCCTCTTGTTTATGGATGATAAGGTGTTGCGACATTATGTCGGACTCCGTACTTCGCTAATAATTTTTCTAGGATTTTGGATATGAAATGGAATCCACCGTTACAGGTGACGAGTCTCAGAACACCGAATCTTGGAAAGATTATGTTCTTGAAAAGATTGACTACTACTCACGCGTCATTTGTTGGAGAGGCTGCAACCTTGATCCATTTCGAAACATAGTCGACAGCAACTAGTATGTAGTGATTTCCAAAGGAAGACGGGAAGGGTCCCATAAAATCGATTCCCTATACGTCAAAGACTTCAACTTCTAGGATGCCCTTTTGAGGCATCTCATCACGTCTAGAGATGTTTCCAGTGTGTTGGCATTGGTCGCAATTTTTAACCGCGATATGGACGTCTTTCCAAAGATTAGGCCAATAGAGGCCAGATTGTAATATCTTAGCGTAAGTCTTTGATGTACTTGCATGTCCTCTATAGGGAGTAGCATGACAGTGGAAAATTATGTTTTCGATTTCATTTTCGGGTACACATCAATGGAAAATACCATCGGCGCCTCTTTTGAAAAGCAAAGGCTTGTCCCAATATTAATGTTTAAAGTCATGAAATAATTTCTTCTTTTGTTGATAAGACATATCGGGTGGAAGCACTCTAGCAGCCAAGTAGTTGACTAAATCGGCATACCATGGTAGTATGGTTGTGGTGCATATTTCTTCCACAATTTTGTTTGTGTTCTTGTCTTCATAAGTTACAGGGTACTCATTTATAATATTGTCTAATTCTAATTGGGCTACAAGGAGTTCATAAGGAAAATCATCATTGATGGGAATATGATATAGTTTGATGCCTTCTATTCTGGATAGGTGGCAGCTACTACATTCTTGGTGCCTCTCTTGTCTTTTATTTCTAAATAGAATTCTTGTAGAAGTCAAATCCACCTTAGTAATCTTGGTTTGGAGTATTTCTTACTTAAGAGGTACCGAATTGCAGCGTGGTCAGTAAAGATAATTATTCATGCTCCTACTAAGTAGGAATGGAATTTATCTAAAGCAAACACAACAACTAACGATTCTTTTTCAGTGGTGCCATAATTCGTCTGTGCATGATCTAGGGTTCTACTTGCATAGTAAATCACATGAAGCTTTTTATCCTTTCTTTGTCTTAGGACTGCGCCTACGGCATAGTCACTGGCATCGCACATTATCGCGAATGGTTCGTTTTAATCAGGAAGTTGCATAATAGGTGCCGAAATTAATGCCTTTTTTAGAGTGGTAAACGCGTCTAAAAATTTGTCAGTGAAAATAAATTCAGCATCCTTCATCAGCAGTTCGGTTATAGGTTTGGTTATTTTAGAGAAGTCTTTAATGAAACATCGATAGAAACCAGTGTGTCCTAGAAAAATTATTATTTCTCTAACAGTTTTGGGTGGTTGAATATTTTCTATAACTTTGATATTTGCTTTATCTACTTCAATTCCCTTATCGGATACTATATTCCCTAAGACAATTCCTTGTCGGACCATGAAGTGGCTTTTTTTTCCCAATTTAACACGATGTTGACACTTAGCATCTTTCTACTACCATTTCAAGGTTCGATAAACATCCTTCAAATCTTTCTCCACAGGAAGAGAAGTCATCCATAAAAACTTCCATCATGCCATCTAGAAAATCAGAGAAGATGGGCATCATACATCTTTGGAATGTTGCAGGGTTATTGCATAATCTGAATGGCATTCATCTATAGGCGAACGTACCATAAGGACAGGTGAAAGTCATTTTTTCTTGGTCGTCAGGATGGATAGGAATTTGGAAAAATCCAGAATAATCGTCTAAATAGCAGAAGTGAGAGTGTTTAGCTAATCGTTCAAGCATTTGATCAATGAAAGGCAGGGGAAAGTGATATTTGCGAGTGGCTTTGTTTAATTTTCTATAGTCAATGCACATTCTCCACCCAGTGTAAGTTTGTTGTGCTATAGATTCTCCTTTAGTGTTGCTGACAATTGTAACACCACCTTTCTTAGGTACGACATGTACTGGGCTAACCCATTTACTATCGAATATTGGGTATATGATTCCTGCTTCTAGTAGCTTTTCTACTTTCTTTTTGATTACATCGCTCAGAATGGGATTTATTCTCCTTTGATGTTCCCTAGAGGTTTTACAATCTTCCTCCAACATAATACGGTGCATGCAGATAGAAGGGCTTATTCCTTTTAGATCTGATATGTTATAACCCAAAGCGGTTGTGTATTTTCTTAGGACATGTAATAATTTTTTAGTTTCTATTTGTCCTAGGTCTGCATTGACTATAACTGGTCATTCAAGTTTTGTGTCTAGGAATTCATATCTTAGGTCTTTTGGTAGCGTTTTGAGTTCTATGGAAGGCTTCTTTTGACAGGGTATAGGGTCAGGAGTTAGGGCTAGGCATTCACTCAGATTTTCATCTTGATATACAGGGCGCCAATTATCATCTTCGAGAATCGGGGGTATGGGAATCTTTAATACTTCCAAATAAGTGGTTTGTTGTTTCTCCAATTCTTTCACGCATTTATCAATTTCATCTAGGAAATAACATGAATCACCGATGGCTGGTGCCATAAGGAATTTAGACAAGATGAATTCAACTTTTTCTTCTCCGACTTCGAAAGTCTGTTTTCCATTTTTAATATCTATTATGGCTCCTACAGTGGCTAGGAATGGTCTACCAATATGATAGGAATATTGGAGTCTTATTTAATGTCCATGATTATAAAAGTAGTGAGGATATAGAATTGTCCTATACGTACATGGACATTTTCTAACACACCTAAAGGAAATTTCACTGACCGATCTTCTAATTGTACGGACATTCTTGTCGGTCTTAGTTCTCCCATGTTGAGTTTCTTGCAAATTAATAATGGCATTAGACTAATACTGGCTCCTAAATTGCATAGTGCTTTGTCTATGACAAATTTTCCAATTATGCAAGGTATGGAAAAACTACTTGGGTCTTTAAGTTTAGGAGGCATGTTATTTTATATTATAGCATTGCACTCAGCAGTGAGCAATATAGTTTCATTATCCTCAAGCTTCTTCTTATTGGATAAGATTTCTTTAAGAAATTTAGCGTATGAGGGCGTTTGTGTAATAGCTTCTGTAAGAGGTATGGTAATCTTAAGTTGTTTCAGAAGTTCAACGAATTTCTTGAATTGCCCTATGTTTTTAGACTTCGCAATTCTTTGAGGATATGGAATACGTGGTTTATAGGGTGTCGGAGGCACATAAGGTTCTTCTTTTTCTACAGCCTCTTCGTCACCTTCTTTTTCTACTTCCTTTAGTTCAGATTCTTTCTCAATCCCTTTTCCACGTTTTTGGTACATGGTTGGGTTCTCGATTCTACATTCAGTTGGTCCTCCTAGTTCTGTCCCACTCTGAAGTGTTATGGCATTAGTGTGTCCCTTAGGATTTGGTTGGGGTTTCCCGGGAAAAGTTCCAGCTGGAGCAGTTGCTTGTTGTTGAGCCACTGGGGAAATTTGTGTTTCTAACACTTTGTTGTGTATGGCAAGAGCCTCAATCTTATTAGTCAATTGCTTAATTTGTTCACTGGTTTGAATGTTTTGATTCATGAAATCTTTTTTCGTTTGAGCTTGTTTGGATACAAAGTTTTCTATCATGATTTCAATGTTGGACTTCCTAGGGATATTTGGAATATTTGGGACATTTTGGGTGGATTTCTGAAATCCTAGAGGTGTAGTAGGAGCTTGCCCTGGTGTGTACAAAGCATTATTGCTTTTGTAAGAAAAGTTTGGATGGTTCTTCCAAGCAGGGTTATAGTTATTGCCATAGGGGTTTCCTTGAGCATGGTTCACTTGATCAACCGATACTCCTATTAAAAGTGGACATTCGGCCGCGTTATGCACGTGAAGTCCGCATAGATCACAAGTTGGAGTTATTGCAGCCACGGCGGCTGCAGGAGTTGTTGTCAAGCTTTCTATCTTTTAGGTAAGGGCTTATACCTTAGCATTAACATGGTCTAAGCTACTAACTTCATGCATATCGTTTTTCATTTGATATTTCTCCATCATGGTTCTATCGCTTCCCCACTGAGAATGATTTTGAGCCATAATTTCGATAAGTTGATAGGCATCATGGTATGGTTTATCCATCAGTGCAGCTCCAGCAGCTATCAATTGTTAGTCTTGTATTGTGCAAGAGACTATTGTAAAAGGTGTGGATGATCAGCCATTCTTCTAGACCTTGATGTGGACAGAGTTGCAACATGTCTTTGTATCTTTCCCATGCTTCGAAAAGAGATTCGCTTTCCTTTTGTTTAAAACCATTAATATTGGCTCTTAGCATAGCTGTCTTACTTGGCGGAAAATATCGCGCTAGGAAAACTTTCTTCAATTTTTTTAATGTCGTAACGGAGTTGGATGGTAGAGACTGGAGCCATGTTCTAGCTCTATCTCTTAATGAGAAAGTAAAAAGACTGAGTCTTATTGCTTCAGGACTGACTCCATTTTCTTTCACTGTGTCTGCGTACTACACAAACACGGATAGATGAATATTTGGATCGTCCGTAGGACATCCTGAAAATTGGTTTTGTTGAACAGCTTACAAAAGAGAAGGATTTAACTCGAAATCATTATGTGCAATAGCGGGAGCAGCAATACTATTGTGGGGTTCCTCTTGTGATGGGGCAGCATAGTCCTTCAGAGGACGATTTTGGGGTCCTTCATCCATTTTGGGGTCAGGAAGAGAAAAGTTAGGAATACTGGTTTCAGGAAGATTGTACTTGGCTTGGTACTCTCTGATTCAGCGTCTTATACTAACAAAACGCTTGACTTCATCGATTGGTTGTTCTAATTCCTCGTCTTTAGAGCGAGTACTTGGAATACAATTGACGGTTAAAATTAAACTAAAATTGGTTGCCTTAGTCTATAATGCGTAACAAGTGATTTAAGTATTTGACTAATTCAGTCCCCGGCAACGGCGCCAAAAACTTGATTGCAACTTTATGAGTCTATCTGGTGTAGTGACTGCAAGTGCACAGCCTATCGCGTAATTTTAAAAGATGTCAAACCCACAAGGACTGATGGTCAAAAATAATGTTATCTAAGGGTTACTATGTAAAGCTAAGGCTAATTATAAAATTGGGATTTCGGTTTTGATTGGGAATTAACTAAAATTTAATAATTAATAACGGGACACCGGTATGTATTTCGTCAACTTAAAGGATTCAGTAAATCATTGGAATTTGTTTTTAGTATTAAAACACGGTTTCGGTGGAACTTTTCGTTTAAAAACCCTCGTCTCAAACTTCTGTTCTATTGAATCAGATCATATCAGTTAAGCTCGAAATGAGCGTTTCCGCTGTTTCATTTAAAACTCAAAAGTATTTTTTGAAAACAAAAAAGGTCCAATTAACTTTAAAGCGCTTCCGTTGTTTTTAAAATCAATGTTTTAATAACCATTATCTACCTAAAACCTCAAACTTCCACTCTGTTGATTTTAACCTTAGACTGTCTCTTACTTCCGTACAAAAACAATTAAATATTCAATTGGAAATTAAAACCAGAAAAGTATTTTTGTAAAAATAATAATGCCAATTAATTACCGAATACTTTCGGTTAAGTTTTACATACCGGTATCAGGGAATCTAGCCAGACATAATATAATTACAGAATATCATAAAATCGAAATGTAAATCCAACATTGCATGCATAGTAAGAAATAAATAAATTATGCTATTTAAAATAAGAACCTGAAAGTGAATAACAAGCGATTAATTCCAACAATGTGAATCCTCCACAAGTCGGCAGGATTGACTTGTAGTAAAAATAACTTGAATTAAACTTAAGTAATCCTAACCAAATTCTGGAAGTCTGGAAACAAACTAGTGTTGCAGTATTTCTCTGATGTGGAAAAATACTGCTTTGATGGTAGGATTTTTGTTGCTCACAGAATACTAAGAAAAGTGGAAAAATAATGCTGGAAATCTAACTGGAAAATATCAAACGGAATACAAATAAAAATAATGTTGGATGGGGAAAGTAAAATTGGAAATAAAAATGCTTCTTAATTGTTCAAAGTGCCAGAAAGAAATCGAGCGTGAGTGAGAGATCAGAGAGATTCAATGTTTAGCAACTGCTTCCATAAATAGTATCCAATTAGTTTAGGAAAAATAGGTAACTTCCCATGATTTTCGTTCCTGAAGCATGGAGAGAATCCAGGAGAACATGTGTTTTGTGCGCTTCAGTGGCGAAAGGTTCGTAACTGCTTCCATTGTGGCAAGTGTGGCGTGTATTGTGATGTGGGGCACACAATCCATGTCTGTCCCAGTTGTAACGTGAGATGTGTTGAGGGGCACATGAATTAAGCTTGTCCCGATCGTAACGTCTTGTGGCGGGCGACACGCTTCTATTTACATAAATTCTGTGTTTTGCTGTTTTATAGCCATTTCTTCTTCATTTTTCCATTCTTTTTCTTCCTTTTCTTATTTATGCCTTACAAATGCTAAGTACCTGAAATATGTTTCAAAAACTACAAAAAGGGATAAAATGTGACATAATAATCGAAGAATCATACATTTAATCTATGTAATTCAGGCAGAAAATGCTATATCTTTTCGTGTTATCACCTACAAAGGGCCATTTGTAATCAAGAAGATATTTTATGGCGGTGCGATGATAGTTACCACCATGGATGGTGAAGATTTTCTGCACCCTATGAACGTGGATAGTCAAAAGATACTATGCATGAAAGAGACCCGCTAGGTTGACTGGCCTAGGCAAAAATAAGGGCATCCTGGCGAACTAAAAGTGTTTGGGGAAAAATTAGGAATATATATAAATACTGTACACCCAACAAGTCGAAAATCTCAAAAGGCGGCTTAGGCAAAAAAGGGTATCCTGGTGGATTGAAAACCTGAAAGGGCAGTCCAGGAAAAAGTTAGGGATTAAAGCGTACGACTATGTCCCGTTGGATCACCTATATACAGCAAGCTTTATTATCAATACCAAGTTCAAATGGTACATATCAATTCAATTAGCTTCTTCCGACAATGAGGGATGAGATGCTTGAAGACATAGGGGCAATAGCAGAGTTGAAACCCAATGGGATTATTTCCACATATCTGTCTTTCTTTATTTTTCTTTGTACTCTTTTCATTTTACGACGATTTCCTCTTACTAGGATTGTTGTGTCCTTTGTACAAAACCTCCATTTTATAGGAAAACTTTCAATACAAATACAATTTCAAAATTCAAATTTGTTTTACTTTTTCTATTTTGTTTGCAAAAATGTCCAATGATTAAATTGAATGAACATATGCATATGAATATGATTGTTGCTAACAAATATATGCATAAAAATAGGGATCAAAATTTACTAGAGACTCTAGGAGTTGGGACAATGCTCAAGTCGTCCACGAATCCCCACAGAGAAATCCCCGCAGAGCTACCTGCACAAGCGCACCCCCGATAGAGATACATTCCTCAGCAAGTCTAATATGTCTTCAGACAGAAATTAGGGCATCTTCCAGCTATTAACATAACTATACTCTCCAGCAGATCCCCCTAGTGGATAAAGGAGTTTGATCATTTCTCCCTCATATAGTGGATACTTCCCCTGAACAGCCTACGAAATTCCAATCCTCAATAGAGATTATGATTCCTCAACAATGTTCATAGGAATTAAATTCCCCAACCGAGTTTATTTCTCCAATGCTGCAAAATCCCTTGCAGAGTTCTCTTCCCCAACAGGGTTTATTTCCCCAACAAAAATTAATTTCCCAAGCAGAGTTCATTCCTCTGATTACTGCAAGTCTCTGAAAAAATTCTATTCTCCAGCAAAGAGTATTCAAGGTTGTTATCCCGAGAGAGCTGCTACAAAATCTGAAACTGGGCCAGATATCATTCAACATTGTCCTCCACAGAAGAGTTGGTGTCCATATCGGAAACATGGTCATACAGCACCTAGGAGAGTTATTCATCTCTCTTATCCCCAATCACGATATATAAGAACTTTTATCCCCAAGCAGAAGTCAAACATTCCCA
The DNA here is from genome assembly GCA_948472305.1 of Vicia faba. NCBI lineage: Eukaryota > Viridiplantae > Streptophyta > Magnoliopsida > Fabales > Fabaceae > Vicia > Vicia faba. The sequence continues at coordinate 1,417,107,634 of OX451739.1, read as the reverse complement.
GCGGAGTATCCTCAAAACGGAAAGCAGGAATCCCCAGCGGAGACATTCTAAACAAGATTGAAGATTCACATTCTTCATCCCCAACGACAGTCAGGGATTTACTTTCCCCGGCCAAGATGTTACATGAAGCTACCAATATGCTACAATGACATCTTACATTCATACATCATTTACCAATATCATAGCATATGCATAGGAAATGCGTGTAACACACTTTCATTTTACTTTGAGAACATTGTTACGCAATGCATTACATACATCATGATATTGCATAAAACTAACTTCGTGTCTTTCAGATTAGTCTACAAACAAACGAGTATCATCAGCAATTTTCAAATAGGTCAGAGATTAATTCCATAAACAAGACGAGCCAACCATCTACATGAACAGACGATAAGAATTCCAAAAACAAGACGGGTTGGCCAACAGAAAACAGGTCAAACATTAATTCCCAAAACAAGATGGGGCAACTATCTACACGACCAGGCGGTATAAATTCCCGAAACAGGACGGGGAAAATATGACCATGCAAATATTAACTCCCGAAACATGACAGGGAAACAATCTATATAACCAGGCAAAGATTAACTCTCTAAACAGGACAGGGAAACTATCGATATGACCAGGTGGTATGAACTCCCGAAATAGTACGAGTTTACCAACAAAAGCAGATTGTGGATCAATTCCCGAAACAGGACAGGGCGACTATCTACATGACAAGAATTTCCATCAGAGATTAAATTTGACAAGTGTTTCCCTCAGAGACTAAATCTGACAAACAGCTACTTAAGCACCTTCCCCAGAGGTTCATTCTGGAAAGCATTCCTCGGATAACGGCCGAGCGTAGACTCATTAGGATACTCCTATCAACAGATATTTTAATGGCGTCTATAAACCCATCTTAAATGACATTCTGTCACCTCTCCTAATGGCATCTTTAAGCCCATTCAAACAATATTATCAACCAACATTGTTACCTCGTGCACATGCGAGTGCAAATTTCTAGGCACTTAAGTGTTCAATCATCTTCTACCTTCAGATCACGAATGGTGGGCATGCCAATCTAACTCCTTGGGTTTAAGAAGAATGAATAGGGGAATCTGTTGTACCCCAAAATTTTCCCTTCCTTTATTCAAGACATTCTCCTAGGGTTCTCAAATGCTCAAGGTTGCTCAATAATTGATCAGATAAATTATCCTCCTAAGCAATGGACTTACAACTAGGGTATCACTTTTCTCAAGGAATATTGGGTTTTTAATGCCTCAAGTGGATTTCATAGTTTCTTATATGTCTCCAAGAATTATCATACCAAGTTTCATGCCTTGCATCATAGGTTTTCTCAATCAGTTACTTAGATGACTGGAAATCAACTATATTGGACAAAAGGTCAATTGGGGTCAACATACAGTTAAACTTCAAGATTTTTGGTCAACATAAATATTTTGAAGTCATATTCATCATTTGATAAAGGGTTGATCATGATTCATTAAGAAAATTCTCAAATCATCAAAAGTCAAAAGTTGCCAAATTAGGGTTTTCTTAAGGATAAGTCAACTGAAATTTGACCAAGCATAAATCTCACATGCTTCATCAGATTTTCCTCAACCAAAGCTCATTTTGAAGGAAATTAAACTCTCTAAAACTTTGTATCTATAAGCTCAAGTCCAAAAAATTATTCATTTGAGAGACATGGGCAAATACATTATAGGTCATTTCAAAAGTCAACAAAAAGACACTTTTTGTCAAGGCAACTTACATCAAAGTAAATCTTCAAATGCAAAAATAATCAACATAGAGATTGTATAGGACATTTTTATCTTTCCAAAAAGTCAAAGATCACCTTCAAATTATAAAAATTGAGAGAGTTATGATTGGTTCAAATTGGAAAATTTTGAGAAAATGTACGAAACAAAAAGTGAACAAACTTGGAATTTTGGACTATTGGGCTGATGTTTCAAGGTCCAAATGTGTTATACACTTCATAGTGCACCTCAAGACTTTTTCGTACACACCCTTTTGATTTATTTTTTTTATTTTTTATTTTTTTATTTTAAAATTCAAAATAAAATGAAATATGATCAAGCTTCTTACACAAGTCCAAGCCCACTATATCTTGACCTAATTCCCTTCTATATATTGCATGCATTCAAATAAACCCTGGGACGGAAAAAACCCTTGTGCAAGAAACTTCCAAAAAATCACAAAATTACTCAAAACTATGGCAACCATAGAACCCTAGTTTCAGCCACCTTCAACACATACCAGTGCTTCCATTCACTTCCAGGAAGGTCATAGGGTAAGATTGGATTGTTTTCAACGATCCAAAAGGATGAAACACCACTTCATGCATCACTGATTTACCTTATTGCATGAATTTTGTATTTTTGTTTCCTTTGAATTTTAACGCATACTGACTTTATTAACGTGGTGCTGAGGTTCAATGATGCAGGAATAACCCATTGTAGGAGTCCCATCATGGTTGGATAGTGCATAGACATGGTAATACCAATTTAAGATATTTTCGTTGTAGCTCTCAAACTAGCGCGATTCAGTCCAAACTAATTATTCCATTGAATTCGCAGGCCTTGATTTACGGGGGGTAGGGTTCCTCTGGATCTCTAACATGTGTTTATTTTGCAGGAACAAAAAAGAAGCCACCGGAGAAGACGACCGGAGCTAAGGCTTCGGCGCCTCTCCTGTCATGCAATATTTTTTGATGTTATGTTTATTTTGATTCGCTGATAACATTGGATGTATCACCACCCCAGTGGTTAAAACACGCGCTAAGGATTTCCTCTATCAAGGTGTGGGTTTGATCCCTTCCTTTTGTGACTTTTTTCATAATTTCTGATTGTTGCAGGTTTACATATAAATTATGTTATTGCTATCCCTTGTACACAAGCGCGTGCTTGGTGCAGTGGTGAAGGTGCTGGCTGAAAGAGCTAAGGGCGTGGGTTCAACACCCACCCCTGGCAGTATTTTTTTAAACTCTTGTTTTTTTCGTCAATTTCACTTAAAAATCCTAAAATTCATAAACCATAAATATTTTTTTAACAAACCTAATTATTTTTCAAGACCTTTTTTAACAACCCTAATAAAATTAGGTTTTTAGGTTTTTAATTTAATTAATCAATTTTTTAATTAAAAATTAACTAGACTTTTTAGGTTTATTCGATTAATCGTCAAAAACCTTTTTCATCAAAAATCACCAAAAACGTTTTTCGTTTTCCTTTCTTATTCTTACATTCTTTTTCGCGTAGCTTATTATTCTCACATTTTTTTATTGTAATTGTTTCCCGAGATGTAATAGTAATTAGGGTTTACTTTCCTGCATTCTCTTACTTATGTACCTCTCCCAAAGCATTGTAATAGTCTAGGATTTACCTTTCCACATTTATTCTCCGCACTTTACTGCTTTTCATTATTTTTATGTTTACTGCTTAGTAATTAGGCTTGTATGGAAAGACTAATAATGAAACGATAGCTAACCCTAATTTCAAATATAAATAAATGAAAACAACACACTTCGTACACTCACACCTCAAGGGTAACCTCCCTTGTCGCTTCGAAAAAACAATCATGTCCCTCAAAAGTGAGGACACTTTAGAAAATCCCTCGATATAAAAGATCATAGTCCCTCTATGACCCTTTCAATGTTGCCTTCGGTAAATGATCTAGTCCCTTACGAAAATTGTTAAAGCGTCCTTACCAGTTGCCTTCGATGATTGTACGATGACCCACACATGTCCCTTCACATCCAATGATAGGGCTTCCTACTAAGTAATGGTAGGATAGCACTATCTAAATGAGGAGGAAAATACAAGAATGACTTTGAGTAGGGTAGAACTCCTAATTGCTTGCACACAAATCTCTTCAAGACAAAAACATCTCACATAAACACTTTTTAGTAAATATTTTCAAACAAACACTTCGTACGTGTTCTCGAGGATGGATACGCGAGTCATTACAAATTTCGCCTTACAATTTGCATTTTCAAAATATTTTTTAACACACAACACAACAATTTTCAAAAGTGAGCTAGCGATTAAAAGCCCGTAGATAACTACGGATGAAAAGGGTGTTAAGACCTTCCCTTTTCATAACCTACCCCCCGAACGTAAAATCTTCAAGGTTTTTCCTGTTCTTTTCACCCTTTCCTTATTGGATAAAAGAAAAGTCGGTGGTGACTCTTTCTATCCGTAATATTTGCGATAAAACGCAAAAACCAAGTCAATTCTCCCAACGTATTACACCCACTTTTCTCTCTCTCTCTCTCTCTCCCTCTCTCTCTCTTTCTCTCTCTCTCTCTTCACAAAAACAAACAAACAGTCGTTGGAGGTTAGAGAGAGAAGGTTCAACTTCTCTCTAGATTTCTGTCACCGGAAATCACCACCACCTTGGGCGCCACCAGCCGAAAATCACTTCCGTCAACGGCTGCTCCAAGGAACCATCACCTTCTAACCGAACCACCGCCTGGGTTCATATGAATCCTAAGAACCCTAAGGTTTCGTGATGAACCCTAAGGGTTCGTGAAGAACCCTAATCCAAACCAAAACACAGAAACCATAATCTTTAGAACCCTAACCTAACCCTGATGAACCCTCACCCTAAATAAGAACCCTAATGAACCCTAACCCTTATAAATCCAGAAATTCAAAACCAAACACAAATTTTAGATTCAAACAAATACAACCCTAAGTTAAGTGAGTCGACTTACCTCCCCTGCAATAATTCTTCTTATATTTGTCCCTTTCTGGTTCTTTCTCCCTCTGTCTAATCCTTTTCTTCTTCTCTGATTACAAGTGTGCGCGATGATGGTGTGACCGTGATTTGAAGACGACGATGATGCAACGCACATCTAGGGTTTCAGAAATTGAAATCCAGGTCATAAGTAAGAGGTTGACTCCAGATTCAGCTTGTTCTCCTCTTCTCTGTTATAATTTTTTCCTAAAATTGTTTCCCCTATACATCTTAGATCATAGGGTTTATATAGGTTTAGTATTTCGATAGATTAGGAAAATATGTTGTCATTGTCGTTAAAAATTGATTTAGTTTAGAAATTAGAGATTATGTTAGAGGAGATTTGATTATGTTTTAGGTTGTAATTAATTTTTTTAGAGATTTGATTTATAATTTGTATATAAATTGATTTGATTGGATTTGTTTTAATTTTGATGTGTTTTTCCTTGCTTGAATTTGTACAGTATTTGTTCTTTTGGATTTTTGGGCTTGGGTCTTCGTTATCTTGATGAAGAATAGGGCGCCGCTTGTGTTTTAGGGTTTCAAAACCCTATTTTGACTTAGTCAACGGAATAATAATGATAGAAATAACATTGACTAATAATAGTAAAAATATAGTAATAATAATTATTGAAAACAAATACAACATAGTTGTATAACGCCGGTGGGCCTCTGTCCTAAAAAGAAAATGAGCCTTTCAAAAAAGGATGACCCAATTTAGGCCATTAGTCTTAACAAAATCTCTAGCCCAACTAAAAGACACCCCTCTTGTTTATTCTAAACGGGCCTCGGAAAATAACTTAATGGGCCAAATAAATTTAAAAAACGCACCCGCTTGCTATCTTAAGTAGACCCTGATGGGTCATTAGATTTTGATGGTCCATTAAAGAAATACACCCCCCTTTTGTTTTATTAAATAAGCCCCAAAACTTAAATGGGTCTATAAGCCGCAAATGATACACCCCTTCTTTAGAATTTAAACCCTTCTTAGGATAAACTAGTAGTAATAATGCCCAAAATCCTAAATGACTAATAAGAGATGAAATGATTATTTAGATAGGCGAATTTAGGGTATGACACTTTGACTATTTTTGTATAGTTTAAACCCATGTCTTTTAGTTATTCTATTAACACATCAAAACACCAAAAACATTTTTTTTCAAGGATTTGATTTTATGTGTTTGTTTAACATATTAATCATTTTAAAAATAAAAAAAAAGTAGTTTGTTTAGTTTGATTAAGTTTTTGTATCTTTCTATTAAATTTTTGTGAACCTTTTAGACCTTTTTTTAAGGCCAATTATCTTTGTGATGTTGTTCTCATCTTTTGTGATGTGTGTGATTAAGTGTTTATATCTCCTTTTATGATGATACTTGTGTCAAAAATCCAAGGAAAAGGATAGTATTGTTGACTTTATAAGTCATATGCATATGCATTTTTTTTCACCTTTGTGTATTATATTTGTAATTGTTGGTTTTTACCTTATGTATCCTCATTTACTCTAAATCCTTTTGTACGTAAAACCTAAAAATCCATTTTTCAAACTTTCACCACTTTCATATAAAAAACCTTGACTTTGTGTCATTGCATTTTCAAACTTTCTTCTTTAATAAATGCTTCAATATACTTAAGCATATCAAAACAATTTCAAAAGAATAAAAATGATTCAACCTCACTTAAATATTTTGGCCACTTGTATTTTCAATTTAAAACCTTTTCTTAAAGAGATTAGATATAAATCATCTCCATATTTGAGATATGATTCTCCTATTCCCATAGTAATGATTGAAGCAAATGTTGATTCTTTTAAGATAATGAAATTAGTGGCAACTTGTTGATCTTTATATCTAAGTTAGTAGCCCTTCATTCATTATGATGCAAGATCCATCTTCTCATGCTTGTGGTAGTATAGTTGAGCATTATCTCTTTAAAGATGATGAAATATCTTATCTCCAAAAATCAACCACAACAAACCCATTTGTTATTTTTACCATAAACTACAAGGTTTTGACCCTTAATTGGTACATAGATATATAAGACCTTTTCTTTCCAAACAAAAATATCCTAAAATATATTTCTTCCCCCATGCCCACACTCATTTAGAAAACAAACAATTTTAACCAAAAAACGAATATTATAAAAGGTTCATGTAGAGTAATACAAATACATAGGATGTTAATATCATCCCTTTGTATAAACTAACTCCCTATATCTTAGATCTCTTCTTTGTGCTTTGCTCTTAATCTTTACTTCTTGCATTGCATGTTTAAATAATAGGGTTTTGATCTTTTCCCTTTTCCTTGGAAACAATAAGGTTGGTAGTGACTTCTTAAAGGTTTTGTGAGTCAAGTTCCTCAATAGCTTGGTCTCCTCAATTTTTCACCGCGACATGTCCTAAATAAGCAATTTTCTTCTATTTTATTCAGGCCTGCTCATACTGTTTTGTGGGTCATTTTTGCATATTTTTTTATTCTGAAGCTTCCCTCTTTTGCCTAAAAGGTTCCCATCTATAAATATATCATTCATGCATCATTCCAACTTGATGATACCGTAAAAAAAAATTGGAATTTCCCTTCACCTACAACCTCTAATCTATGGATACACACTTACATTCCATTGTAATGATCTTATGTTGGGGTTCCATCTAGACTAGGTTTTATAATGTTCTATTAGGTTCTTATGTATCCGAGTATATCAAGTTGAGAGTTGCAGGGGTCTTCATCCAGGAAAAACCACAGTTTGTCCACCAAGATCATTGATTGATTTGGGTGTTTTCGTGCAAGACGTTCAAGAGAGGATTGCGGCCTAGTGAAATCCTTTGGAGATAAAGAACGCAAAAAACCTTTGGATATATTGAATGCAAAGGAAGTAGTCGAGAATGGAGAATCAAATTAAAGTCTTGCGTTGTAATAGGTGCAATTGATGGTGCACGAAAGCTTTAGATATAAAGAACGCAAAGGAGTAGCAAGATCCAAATAGTCAATTGGAAATCTATTGTATGCTTTATCTTGTTGAAGATAAAAAGAAGAGAATGGGTTGAACCAACAACAAACGATTAGGGTTTGTAGGATTGCTCTTGAACACTTCTCTTGTAATCATAGTTTTTGAAAATTAAGAAAGTATCCTAATTCCATATTGGAATTGGGCGCAAATGTACCCACATGCAAGGACGAAAGTGGGGAACTGTGTAGAAAAATCTTTGTGTCTATTTTCTTTTATATCTTTAGTTGCTTTAATTTTCATACATCAATTTGACAAATAACATTGAGTAATCTATCGATGTGTAGGAATTTTCCGAGACTATTTTTGTTTTGAATTGTGTGTTGAGTTGCTTATAATCACTTTTGATTATAAGTGTTTTTCACATCAATACAAATCAAAGGAAAATTCTGAAACTTTGATTGCACACCAAGTGTTTGACAAATTGCTCAGCTTGTTCAACTCAAAGGAGAGTTCTGAAAAATTATGTTGCACATCAAGTGTTCGACAAATGGTTTGATTTATTGACTCGTAAGAATTTTTATGAAATTATTTTGTTTAAAGTGGTGTATTATTTAGCTTATAATCACTTTGATTATAAGTGGCTTTCATATCAACACAATTCAAAGGAAAATATCTGAAAAGTCAAACGCACACCAAGTGTTTGACTAATTGTAATGTTCTATATTTTTGTTTAAATTTAATTAGAAATAGAAAACCGTTGTGTTTGACATTAAACTATTAATTGATATATTATTGTGTTGATTGATTTTATCATTATCTTAATTCCATATGGCTTGTGCATGTCCGAGTTTCCAATAATTAGGTTCGTTTAGACTATTATTTTGATCTAGGCCAAAAACCTTCCGCTCAACATTGTTTTTCAAATAAGTTTTTAAGTAACCATTTTGAAAGGTAACTTTTAATTTGGGGATATATTCACCCCCTATAGATAAGTCGTTGTAGTCTAACATAACTTGCACCTTAAATTATGATGAAAATACTTCCTAAAGTTTCTTAGCCACATCAAGTTAAGAGTGTCAATATAAGCCTGTAGCAATACCCTAGACACACTGATGACAAAACCAATGACTTTTTTCTGCAAGCATAATAAAATCCTTGTACCTTGATTGCAGTAGCATATCAAACTACAATGTCATAACATTCCATTTGACATTGCACTCTTTTAGTAATCAACCCAATTGAAACCCATCTACCTTCAGCAATGAACCTAATCTTAAAGATATACTAGGATTCAATTAATTCTAATCCAAGTGACTAGAATATCCTCCAATAATATAATCTTCTTCAAACTTGGCCAATAACTTTTTACTCCAAGACTCATAATCATTGCATATTTCAGCTCTGATACCAAATGAAATTTTCGGGTACATACAACACATGGCGATACTGATATCCCAACATCAGAAAAAAGTTAAGGCACATGTTGTCCAATTTGACATCTTAAAATAGAATTATCAAGATGCGAGTGACACTTAAATTAAATTGTAGAATGATACATAACACATAGAGTTGTTAACCCAGTTCGGTGCAACATCACCTACTCTCGGGATACCAAGTTAGTAAGGAAATCCATTATCAATACTATTAATTCAAAGCCTAAGCAGTCCTAGCTTAAAATTTTTCACTTAATCCCTACCCAGTGCAACTTCTACCTAGGAACCTCCTAGATATGATAAATCATCATCTCACTTCTTAAATCACCTCAATGATATCTAACAGTCTCAATCCTAATGACTGTATAAAAACAACCAAATAATAAGATTACACTTCCAATACAAGAATACCTAGTCAAGACTCTTGACTAAGAACAATACTTGGTTTTACTCAAAAGCTTCAACCAAGAAAAATACTCAACTCATTACCTAAAGGCCTATCAATGAGAATATTATACCTATCACGAGTATCAAAAGATACAAGGGTGACTTACAACTACACAAGATACTCTCAAAACCTAAGACTCTAAGCTTCCCCTAATTTATAAATATTTGAAAGATTATATTACATTAGGTTAGGTCTTATCTTTAAACACAACTCTACAGTCCATGGGCTCTGAAATCTGCATCCAGAAGTTTCTTGATTCATAAGCTAAGTGATGCACCAATTGTGCAGCAAAATCTTCTTAAATCTTGGAACAAAGAATACAAAGTTTCCTAAATTGTATCAAAGCCCAATTTAGTAACTAATGTATTTCTAGAGATATAAAACTTGTTCCAGATTAAATCTTCTTGACTTGTGAAATTTACTGAGATATATCCAAAAGAAATATCACAGAATCAAATCAAATATGTCAAGATTTAAAACAACAGCGTTTGTTGTACCAGACCAAGATGTCATGACACATGCTTCGACATCTGGTTGAAAAACTCATAACAGCAAAAATGTTATCACATTTGATAAAAATGTTGCTACATCTTGATCAACATCAGTATAGAACCATGTTTAGAAAAATTATGTCAATCCTAAAACCATGGAACTAACAGTATACAAGGTGAAGTTGAATCCCAAAGGAGAATTACCTTGACACGAGGCAAGACTAGTAGCGAAAGAATTTCTTTAAAAAGAAGAAATCAACTTCAATGAAGTGTTTGCACTTGTTGCTAGAACTGAAACAATTAGGTTGGTTACTGGTCTAGTAGAAGCAAATAGTTGGCACATATATCAAATGGACATGAAATATGCATTCCTAAATGGATCCTTAGATGAAATAAAATTATGTTTCACAACCAGCTGGATTTGCAAAACAAGGCGAAGAGATAAAGGTATACAGATTGCATAAATCCCTATATGGACTTAAACAAGCATCAAGAGCTTAAAATAAGAAGATTGATAGTTTCCTAAGGGAGAGGGAATTTGTAAGGTGCACAACTAACCATGCATTATATGTAAGAAGAACCAAGAGTGAATTGCTTATACTATATCTCTATGTTGATGACTTGTTAATAACAGGTATCTACAAGAAATAAATCAAAGACTTCAAAGGTTACCTTAGCAAGGAATTTGAAATGTCTAATCTCTGTGACATTTCATATTTCCTTGGAATCAAATTCTACAAGAGTAGTAGAGGATTGATGATGCATCAAAGAAGATATGCAAGTAAAATTGCCAAGAGATTTGAGATGGAAGAATTCAACTCGACTTCGACACATGTTGAACCAAGACTGCAATTGTCGAAAAATTATGATGAATATAATGTTGACCCAACCCAATACATAAGACTTATTGGGTCATTAAGAAATATTTGTCACACAAAACCTGACTTAGCATACAGTGTGAGTATGGTAAATAGATTCATGCAGAAGATAAATGTATCACATCTTGCAGCGACGAAGAGAATACTAAGGTATCTCAAAGGAAATCTCGACTATGTAATTTTATTTTATGCAGTTGATAAAGGAAAAGAATGCAAGTTAGTGGATTACACCTACTCAAGTTGGTGTAGTAATGTTGAGGATAGAACATCCACAGTTGGCTACCTGATGATGCTAGGTTGTGCACCAGTTTCTTGGAGTTCGAGAAAAGAACTAGTAATGGCGCTATCATAGTGTGAAGTAGAGTACATAGATACTTCTCTTTGTGCATGTCAAGCAACATGGATGGTGAATCTGGTCAAAGAGATTACAATATAAGATCATGGAGCAATTACCATGAAGATTGACAACATGTCAGCTATCAATCTGACGAAGAATCCGATAACACATGGTCAAAGCAAGTACATCGAGATGAGGTTCAATCATCTTCAAGAACAGGTAGCTAAAGAGAAGTTGAACTTGGAACATTGTAGAAATGAGAATTAGATTTAACACATCATGACAAAAAGAGTGCAGGTCGAAGTTGAAATTCTGGCACTTGCAACACATGTTAATACGGATGACCCAACATCAGAACACGATGTCAGGAAAGATGTTGAGACATCTTTTCTTGATACAAAATATAATCAAACTATAAAATAAATTACAGAATGATAAATAACACAGTTGATTGTTAACCTAGTTCGGTACAGTGTCACCTACTATGGGGGCTACCAAGCCAAGAAGGAAATTCACTATAATAGTACTAGTTCAAAGCCTAAATAGTCCCAGTTGATAACTTCTCCCCTAATCACTACCTTGTGAAACTTCTACCCAGAAATAACCATCTAGATATGAGATTCCTCTCTCACTTCCAATCACCACAGTGATACCTGCAACCCCAAACCTTGTGACTAGATTAGAAATCCAAAAGAAGATTACACTTTAAATAAACAATACTCAACTCTTTGCTTAAAAGATCATGAGTGATAATAATACTTAGTTTTTCTTAAAATATTCAATTAAGTAACAATAGCTTGATTAACAATCAAGTAACAATAACTTGATAAACTATCAAGTAATAAATTGTCTACCATACTATATCAAAAGATATATGGGTGATTTACACAAAACACAAGAGACTCTCAAAATCTAAGACTTATACTTCCCCTAATTTTACAATTGTGAAAAGTTAAATTACATTATATTAGGTTTTCTCTTTAAATACTCCTCAGTAGTCCATGGGCTTTGAAATCTTCACCCAATTTTTTCTTGATCCATAAGTTGAGGGCTGCACCAATTGTGCAGAAAAATTCTCTTTAAATATTGGAACAAATCTTCAAGGTTTCTAAATTGTCCCAACATCCAATTTTAGAAACTTTAATGTTGTTGGATATTTGATTTACTTGTTCCAGATTAAATCCTCTTGACCTGTGAAATTTATGAGATATATCCAAAAGAAACATCCCAAAATCAAATCAAATTTGTCAAGATTTAAAATAGCATGTATTGTTGTTCTGGTACATCATGTCACAACATCTGGCAGAACATTTATCTTCAGTGTAACCTTCACGCTCTATTGTAGCATTCAGATCAAGATGTTATGACATCTTGTTCAACATCTGTTATGAACCATGTTTTAGAAAAATTGTTGCCAATCCTAAAACCATGGATATAACAATCTCCCCCTTTGTCACATTTTGGCTAAAGCAACCTTTTGCACAGTAAAATTGGAGAGAGGAATAAAACCACAAACAAAACACAAGCTACATGTAAACATGTAAACTTTGTAAATGGGGAAGAAGATAACATGTCGTTTCAGGTCTTTCCAATAATATTCCCTCTATCACAAGGAACCAATTTTTGTCACAGAAAACTAATTCTCCCCCTCAAAGAGAAAATCCAAATAACCAACAGAAGAAGAAACTTTTCCCAGAGGAAAAAGAATATTTTCTCAAAGATTGTACATTCGAAGAACATGCAGCAGAAGCAGCACACATAACTCATAACACAAGAAACAAAAACAAACATAACTCAGGATACAAGACATGGACAAACATGATGTTAGAATATCCGGTAGAACACTCTGCAAATAACCACAACAGAAGTAGCAGCAGAAGCTGACAGACACAAGACTCACGTGGCAGATAACCATGCCCCCCTAAAATGTTGCATACAGTAAGCAACAATACTAAACTAGAGCCATTGACACTTTTCTCCCCCTTTTTAGACAAAAATTGACAAAGTCAGAGTGAAAAAATTGAAACAAAAAGAACCAAATAGACACAAAACTGAGGCAGGACAAACTTCAACAAAACTGACTTAACTAAAGCACCAACATAAAGAAAATAGACTTACCCAAAGAGACAAAACCTAATACTCACCCAAAAGAGAGAAAAACAAAGACCCAAAGAGACACAAAAACTAAGGAAACAAAGAAAATGAAAAGAAAAAAAACACATAAAGAAAAGAAGACTCAACTGGAAACAAACAAACAGACTCAAACAAATAACTCTTTTTTTATATCCCCTCCTTTTTATAACAAGATAGCCGAAATCAGCTATCCAATTCTTCCTCCCGAGTCAATGAAATTGACCCAATCTTCATCAGCATCTGAATCTGAATCATGTATTTGCACATGGTTTTTCTTGAGGGACTTCATCTTGGTTACTGTTTTTTTTCCTGTCCTGGATGCTCTAGTAGATGTTCCAACATTTGTTAAAATATTGGATACAACCTTCTCTGGACCAGAACACATTCCCTTATTGGTTTCCAACAACTCGATCTTCTCTATATCATCCATTTTGGATGATTTGCTCATGCTGAAACGCAGCTTGTAAGGATGGTGAGGTAGTAAAGTATTTAAATACAAGGAGAGTTACCTTATGTCATACCCCAAAATTTTTTCCCTTAGTGCTATCTTCAAATTTATTTTCGAACTTGGGTTTTAAAATTCCTTTCAGTTAATTACATTAACATTTTGGGGTTTTATAAATATCCGTTCTCAAGTCCAGTTAAAAATATAATAATTTATTTCAAATTATTTGTATTTTTAAATAACAAATACTTGCTCGTCTTCATGTATTTTCAATTGACTCTTTATTTCGAATAAGTAACATAGCACAATTGGTAAAGAATGAAGCTTGAAAATATGAGGTCACTGGTTCGAATCTCTTAAGGTTCACTTTTTAACGTTTTTTGTATTTCTTTTTGTTACTAACTTTCTTTCCTTTTTTGGAAATCGGGCTTGGGTTTTTCATATATTTTGGATAACTTAGTCTCTAAGTTTTTTCTAACCTAATTCAGGTCTATAAATAGGACTCCTATTTGTCCTAAAAATTCATCCACAATTTTACAATCTCTCACAATTTCACTCATTCACACACCATTTTTTTTTTTTTTTGCAAATTTCTTCTTCTTTCAAAATTTTCTTTTTAATACTATTGGGGATATTTTTTTTAGCCAATGATTTCATATGAGGCCTCCCTCTAATTTTCAGTTCTAGTTTTTTAATTGGTTTGTTATTTTAACCATATGATGATGATCTGATGGTCTAGTTGTTTTCAAAAATTATTTCTTGACAAAACTAGATATTCTCTCAATTCACAATTGCACACGGATCACACACATTCAATACACACCGTCCAAACTTGTACACAGTTATGGAGAATTTATGCTTTTGGTTTTGGCTCACCTTCCTTATAAACATCATAATAGATTCATGTAAATATATGAATTATCGCTACTTTTTTTGTTTACGTTAACATTTTCCTAACTTATATGTGATTACAACTCATGATGTTTGTTATTAGTATTATCTTGGTAAATATATAGGATATCCCTAATTTAGTTCTTAGAAAAAATTAACCAATTAGTTCTTGAAATCAATTTGTGTTGCAAAACTTATATACAACATCATCACTGCCTCAATTCATATATCATTATTACTCTAATATTTGATATATTGTATCTACTGCCAACTAACAAATTACAGAGTTTATGAATTTTATCTCAAATGAGCTTTGACTTTTACTTTATCCAATCACTACCAACAAAGAGAAAAAAACAAACGATATCACAGATCAAAGAAACACGAAGAGGAGGCAGCTTGGCCACAAACCCGTCGGTCTTAATCAACAACCTGGAAAACAACATTATAACAAAACATCACAAGTTGAACAGAGCCCTTCATCGATGCAGCCAGCCCACCTTCAATCGGCCTTCGTCGATGCCACCACAAGATCCAACGAATCTGGAGTCCAACGGCGACAACTGCACATGCAACTCAGTCGGTGCAAACATTGACGAGAGCCCTCCATTTCGCACAGAACAACAACGTCACCGGAGATCCACCATCAAAACTGCCACGATCCGACCGTCTCCCCTTCAAATCCAGAGACAACCGTAATCGCCTCTACGTAATCATCATGATTCCACTTAGATCCACAAAGTCATTCTCTGTTAGCATCCTCCGGTTTGTTTTCCATTCTGCTTTTTTGTTCATGTGGTTTGATTAAGACATGTTTAACTAAATGAGTTTGTGTATGAGATTTATGGGTGTTGGTTTTGTTTGGAAAGAAATTTAAAAAGAGGGATTGTGAAGGTAGAAGAAGGAATACCGTGAGGGAGGAAGAGATAATTTGGGATCAATAATTTTTCTCTCAGTTTGATTGTTACTTATATTATTTCTATTATTATTAGTTTATTTTTAGTTTTTAGGATTAACTTTAACAAATATTGAAATGGGCCTTAGGCTATATATCGATCTAATAGTGACACCCCCTTGTTAATTTAGCACCACCTTTAATTTAGTTATTTCTTTTATTTATTTTTTATTTAATTTCTCTAAAGAAATATATATATCATTATAAAAATACAAAAACTATTTAATTTCGACATATTACCAGTAATCGAATTTCACATCCTCGAGTAATTATTTGTAGACTTAACTTTTACCAATTAGTTATTCAAAATACAAAATATATTTTATTGGATTATTTAGTTAAATCTATTTTCTAATTAATTCAAACCTTTTTCTTAAATTAAGTTAATTCAATATTTTACAAAGATATTAAAAACCACGCAGTTCACCAGTGAGCGACACGTGGCCAATATCTGGCCACGTGATGAGGAAAACTTTATCAGATTCCCTTTGTATCCTCTATGACGAGCAACGCATGGCCAATATCTGACCAGGTGATGAGGAGACTATATCAGACTCCCTCTCTCTATACCCTACCATATGCGTCATCAATTCAAAATTCAAAATAACTAACCAACGATCAAACCATTTTTTTACTAACTTAATCAAAACCCTAAGATATTTTCAAAAAAGGATTAAGGAGAATTATTTTCAAATTAACTGTGAACTACGTCTACGCTCACACAATTTTCAACCAAGACAAGGTTCAAGGTTAATTTGGAAGCAATTCTATGCAATCCTATAAAAAACACCAACCAAATGCGAACTACGAATTAGAACTCTAACTCCTCATAAGAGGATACGTAGGCATACGACTAAAATCGTGGCGAGCTCCCCTAATAAAAATTAAAACCTTATTTCCTAAGCCGTAATTTTAAACCTAGTATCCTTGTGAACAAGGTATATGAGGGGTGCCTAACACCTTCCCTTAGTCTAAAACCGAGTCAAAAAACCTAGAATCTTTGACTTTT
Organism: Vicia faba; assembly: GCA_948472305.1. Classification (NCBI taxonomy): domain Eukaryota; kingdom Viridiplantae; phylum Streptophyta; class Magnoliopsida; order Fabales; family Fabaceae; genus Vicia; species Vicia faba. Next base: position 1,417,090,931 of record OX451739.1, on the reverse strand, counting down.
TAGGGTTAACCTTTATATTCCCTTCCTTAGGATAAAAATAAAGGGTGGCGACTTTCATTTTCAAAACCAGTTACAACACCTTGATTATAACAAAACTGTACATCTCAGAAATATTAATTTCGACCAAGTCATGAATTCATTTAAGAAGAGAACGAGACTAGGGTCTGGCCCATCATAGTGAAAAGTACCCAAGATGAGGTGCAACTCAGCTAAAGGTGATGAACGACCATCATTGTCTTTGGGCAGCAACCCATATGTGCAACCAACCCGGATATCACTTGTGACCGGCTCCCATATGCTCAGAGAGAGTTAGAAACCCAGCCCGTTAATGACTATAGTGGTTTTCGATTCATTAAACCCAACGTAACATGGCTTTGAACACCTTCATTCATGGTGATGGCAGCAGTTATGCAGTTATGAAGCCCAAGAGTCACTCCTTGAATCAGGCTCTTGATGGCGCAGAAAGAAGGCTATACAAGGGGCTTCCACAAGAGATATAAGGAATACATTCATCTTGTGACAATATGCATCATTTTCCTAGCTCCCAAATCCCCCAAATAATCTACAGAAATCTACCCCTTGCATCTCTCCCTATACATATAGGAAATTTACTTGTTTATTGTTCCTATGCAAGAACATTTGGTGCCCACCATGGGGCCTCGATAAGACTATCCTAGGCCATACCTTAAATCACATTCGACATAATGTCAACTGACGAGGATCCCCCAGACATGAAGCAACTTCTGGCCATGGTAGAGGCTCTCATACAACAGAATAAAACTTGTAGGATAGTGTAACAGACTTGCAGTAAAGAAGCCAGGGGGTGAACACCCAAAGGAGGAGCTTCTGGAACCCCAATCACTTTCTCAAGCTATATAGGACGATCAATTCCCCTAGAAATTCAAATCACCGTCGTTCATTATCCTACACTATCTTATATGGGGCTATAAGTCGTTTAGAAGAATCCCAAACAAAAGACAGGAAAGTCGTTGGGGCTCTTAAGCTTCAAATAATGTCTGACACTACATGATCAGACACATACAACTCAAAGGACCTTGTGCCCGAGGGGCTTGGATACATACACATGATTATTTTAAATTGCATTGAAAGCTAAAAATCAAGCAAACAAGTAAAATAAAAATGATAATACGATTACAAATCCGTAAAGGGAAGTTCAAATGCAAACGCCCATAGGTAGAAGTCATAGCCATAACAAATAAGGGGGGAAAAACCACACTCCCTAATCAAAATTACATAATTGCATTCTTATCAGATAAATAACAGAAACACAACCAGAAAATAACATAATGTAGTCGAGTTCTCTTTCCTGTCACCATCATTGTTGTTCTTCTCACTAGAAGAATCTTCAAGATTAGAAAGAGGATAGGGATTCTTGTCCACCTTCTCAAGATCCACAAGGCGGCCATCTTGCACCTCCTTGAAGTAATCCATATCTGACAAATTAAGGTCGGGATGAAGGCACAATATTTGGTGCTTAGCTTGTTTGAAAGCCTCGTCACCGGTAGAGAGAAGATCCACTTGGGACTTCCTGGGAGCCTCTTTCAGCTTATCAGTGTTAACCTTCAGCTCGTCATTAGTAACCTTCTCTACCTTTAACCTTTCATTGAACTGGGTAAGAGAAGTTTTTATTTCATACTCCAAAGTCTCTCTCCGCTCTTTCTCCTTGGCCAAACTTTTCTCCAAGCTTGATAGCTTCTCAGACTGAGTCTTCTTAGTTTCCTTCAGCCGGGCTATCTCATCCTTGAGCTTCAACACATCCTTCTCATAATCTCCACTGGACTAAAAAAGGCCACGAGTCAGAACCTCACAACTCATAAGGTAATAACTGAGGTTATGTGTCATCTTCTGCTGGCCTATGGTCTTGACCATATTGACGTTTTCAATGGCATTGAGATGGTCATATAGGAAGTGGAGCCCATCAAAACTGTTAAACTGGAATTTGAATTCTCCATACGCATGATCATCTCCAGACTCTCACATCAAATAAGCTATTTGAAATTATGTCATGTCACATTTAAGATGGCCTATAAGATGTTGAGACATTAATATCTGACATAAACAATGAAAAAGAGAAATACAATTTATGCAGTAAGTAAACAACATACAAAATTGTTAACCCGGTATGATGAATCGACACACCTACTCTGAGGGCTACCAAGCCAGGAAGGAAACCCACTAAATAGTATCAATTCAAAGCTAAAGTCCCCATTTTATAACTTCTCACTTAATCACCATCCGTTATATACTTCTACCTAAAACTCACTTAGATATGAGACCCTTCTCACTTTCCTGACTACCACATCCATAATTCAAACGAATTGTAAAAGAAAACTTCACCAACAATACTTCATGGACACAACCTAGCCAAGACTCTTGAATAAAAATAATACTTGGAGTTTCTTACAAGCTTCCTCCAAGAAAAAAATCAACTTTATGCTTAAAATCTTATGAGTGATACATAGTTACAACTCAACTAACAATAGTCCTACTCTTCTATCAACATGATATTGGAGAGGCTCACAATTATCGATGGAATACAAACATAAAGGCTTAGTAAACATTATAATCTATTCCATACTAAAAATAGGTTTTTACCCTTTTATTTATAACAATCTTCTGGACTGGATTTGGGCTTCAATAATATAGCAATTCAGTTGATAAATTACTGCAAAATCTTCAGCATAAAGATAAGACTTCTTATCATTAGTTTCCTAATTTATATCCATAATTATAAACTAATAACACTCCTCTAAATCAGCATCAAAAATGAGATATTTGTACATGAAAATAAAGGTCGATGAGTCTAAGTACCCTTCTTCCCCTAGAATAGCTCAATCATAAAATCGAGTAACAACTTGAAGCATCAACGTTAACAAACGTGAGCTAATATCGCTGAAGTGATAACAAGGTGTGGGGGATGATTGTGATCCCTATTTTTCCACTTTATTGACTCAAAGGACAAGAGACAAACAATTCAAAGCATCAACGTACGACATGAGCTAAAAATGACCAAGGGACTTGAAAGTGTGGGGGCCGATTGTGAGCCCTATTGTCCCACTTTTATTGACTCAATTGCAAGCATAAAGTAAAAAGGGAGGGGAAATTCCTTCTTTGAGGACTTTACACAATTCCTTCATCGAGGTCTTAACAAAATGCCTTCTTTGAGGACTTTAAACAAACACACAAAGTTTCCACTTTTTGAGATCTTTTGCAAACAGAAGAAATTACACCTTTTTGAGGTCTTTTATCAACAAGAATGTAAACAAATAAGTTTTGCAATGCCTACGGGGGTAGGTCCTCAACACATGCATCTCTAGTCCTACTTCTCATGGCAAGAAAACCAAAAGATAATGCGAAATCAAAAAACAGAATTAGAAAAGGTACCAAATGAACAAAATGTACGTAGCAAAGCATAATCAAAGAAAGAAACCAGAAGATCTTTGCGTAAGCTTCACTAATCAAAGAAAATAGTCAGAAATCAAATACTCAGAATAAACGTCGAAGCATCATCGATGTGAAAATAAATCATAATCGATATTCGAATATCAACAAATAATCCTACATAAGATATAAGTCTCGACAAAACAAAAGTATATCACGATTATCATGTACCGAGACACCTTCAAAAGCTTGCACAAGTTTACAAGATGAGTTAGTAATAACAAGAAACGATAACTGAAGTTAAGCATTCACATTACAACTCAAATTTATATTAAATCATGAAGAAACAACTTCCGAACAAGTATCGGAACCATAAAACATAGCTTCAGGAAGCAACTCTCTATCTCATGAAAGGCTTAAAAAAGTCGAATCAAAATCAACCAAAATCAACCCCAATGTCAATTATCCATCAAATGAAACTCAAGTATGCATCAAGCAACAATTAAAACACATTCCATGTGCATTTCCAAAATCCGGACAACATTGCATCAACTCATGAAGTGCTTGAAAAAGTCGGATTAAAATCAACAAAACTCATCAACAATAGCCAACAATCATCAAATGAAAGCTAAATATGCATGAACCAATAATTAAATGCAACATTTACACATATTTGTAAATTCCGGGAAGCAATTTTACATGTATCAATGTCCATCTAAAATCGATCAGAAATTAACATTTAACGCGCCAAAACATCGAACATTGATACTTGGAACGTTGCTCGAAATTCATAAATAAATTGCAAACATTAAATCAATTTCAGTACAATAATTCTCAAGCATCGAAACAAAATTTATCAATGCATCGATATCAAAAATCAACTCTAAAATAATCATCAACTCATGAAATTCAATAATTATCAACAATTATTGAATCAGAATCAAGCTTCGACGTGTAAAATCAATAATCAACAACAATTATTGCATCGATGCTCATGAGATTTAAACAATTAAACAATTAATCATCCAATTCCACATTTTTCCATAATTATTAATCTCAAGAATTAATGAATTTCATAATTCAATTAAATTCAACTCATGCAATATCAAATAAGCACTTAATTCAAAATCAATTAAATCAAGAATCACTTAAATCAAGCAAGCTCGAGAATTATCGAAATATACGCGACAAATTGAATCGAAGAAGGAGATCGGATGGAAAGCTCACCAGAAATGAATCGGAAGCGCGTGGGAGGGGTGGTCGGACGATGGTGGTGCTCAGTCGGACGACGGGGATGAGAGGAAGGGAGATTAAGAAAGAGAATCTTGACTTGCACTTGAGAGAAAAGCTTGAGAGAAACTTGTGTTCTTGAGAGTGATTTATGAAAAATGAGCACAAAGTCCTTTTGAAATTGAATTGAAAGAATATATAATAGAGCTCTTGGGCCTTGTTTGGAAAATGGAATAAAAAACTAGTTTTCCCTTGTTTTTTGGTAGTGCAGAATTTTCAGTTTATTTTTGTGTACATCTTGAGAACAACCCACAAGCTCATAATTTTCGGTGCATAATTTGAGCTCGAGTCCTGAAGAAAAAATGTAAATGACGAGATTTATGATATCGTGTCGAAATAATCTACCTGATACGATGAAAATTGAGAGAATTATGAATTTTGAAATAGCGAGAAATTTGCAGCTAGATTTCTCTCTTTTTGGTTGTGCAGCTTTTCCACTGTACAGTTAGAGAAAAGAGCCATAAACTGAGGCCTTCATAACAAAATTCAAACTCGGGACCTGAAGAAAAGTTGTAGCTAACACAATTTGTAACATCATGCTTCAAGATTCGTCTCGAAATGTTGAAAATTGAGAAAGTTGTGATTTTTGCAATATTTCACGATAGTTGACTGGAAATTCGCTTCAGCATGTGATTTTTAACATATTTCGCAATTTCAGAGATCTTCTTCACAAAATTGGATTCCGACCCAAACGTATGAAATAAAGAGGATTTTGAAATGGTTCCAATGCCCAAAGACCCACTAAAAATGATTTTTTGGACGAAAGTTATGAATTTTTGAACACAAACTGTGAAATGTTTATTTTCAGTCCAAACTGTCTCAAACCAACTGAAACACTTTATTTTCTTTGCAATTGAAGGCGTGATAGAACACTTGAAATATTGGCATGATGATGACTTGATGGCTCACTGATTGAGTAGCTCGGAAAAATATGCGGAGTCCACTAGAAACTCGAAAACCTTGGGTTTCTGCTTTGTTGTACTACCTGATGGAACAATTGTTTTTGTAGCCTGACGCAGATAAATGCCTTGATCTCGCAACCATGGAATCCATGATATTTATGCATGACTTTGTTAGAAAAATAAGCCAATTAGGGTTAAAATGAAGAGGGTGGATTTTAGGGTGCAACAATACTCAATCAGGTAGATATCATGACACCATGTTTGACATCTCTTCACCTTCCTATTCTTTCAACAAAAAATCAGAAGATTCTCCCCCTTAACAGCAGTTTCGTAGATCTAATAGTAGAACCATAGATCCAATAAGTTCTAGATTCACCCTCTTTCCACACAAACACTGAGTATGAAAGAAAAACACCATATGGTGTACATGAGGAAGAAGATGACTGACACTCCCCCTCAACCCATGAACAAAAGTTCCTCTTAGGGAGCATAAGAAGAAACTTATGAGGCATAAGAGAACCATTAAGAATCAACTAAACACCAAGCTCAACAATTCAGATGGCGACTCAGGAGTGAAGGTTTAAGCCTCAGGTAACTTAGAACATAAGACACAATTATGTTCATAACTCAGTTCACAAGGCACAAAAGAAAAATTCAGAGCAAGGAGGAAGACTCACATGCTCTACCCAACATTCTAAAACAACTGCAAGAAAACTCTAGACTTGAGAAGAGAACCTCCGAAATAGGACCTTTCTCCCCTTTTTAGCCAACAATTTACAAATATATCCCCCACTAAACCATACCCAACTAGTACTTATCCACACCTTCACAAAAAACATAAGAGCTTAGATGAAGAAAGACTAACACAAGATGATACAATTGACAGAGTGACCTCCTTAAATAACTGAGTAGTTCCTTAGAAATTAACTCTCCTTGTCTGTAAAAAAGTACTTTGTTAAGAAGAGGCATTATATGAGACAACTAACTGTACCAAGAGTAGTTGTGCACCGTCCATGCCTTTATTAATCCCAAACAACTTTTCTGATCCTGACAGACCCAATAAAGACGCATGCATCATCAAATATACGTGTCATACCCCCTCCTAACTTGGCTATACCATTAGGATTTGAACAATGTCCTGATATCCAGTCAGACACTATCAAGAAAGACAAAACTCTTGTCAAAGATGATGTTTCACAAATGCACCTGTTCTGAAGCATATCACAATCTCTTTCACTAGACTCTAAGCATATTATTTTGTCTGGATTAATGAGACATACTAAGATGTTAACACGTCGTATATGACATTTCTCATTCTTCAAACAAGACTTTCATTAAAAAGTCTCATTCAAGAAATCTGTTTCTCAGAATACTCCTAAGAGACTCGCGTATATGTAAACTTCACAAGCTTGAGTAACATGCAGGCTCCATAAAATCTGCAATAATGCAACACCAATCCATATATCCGAATCTAGCTTCTCATGTCAATCTTTCTGCTAAAGATGATCAATAGAGTAATATCTGAAAATTCTTGAAGCTTTTCTTATTTCTTACAATGATAGGAACCCATAACTTCACTTCAGATTCTGGTATTCTAGCTCCTTGAGAGATCACCCAAGCACTCTAACTAATTCACTTGGCAAGGATTTATCTAAAACATGACCTTTATCATTGAAGTAACTAGGAAAAATAATGAAGTCGCCATCGAATATTTATTTATCCCACATAAAGGAAAGGAAAACATCAAAGAAAACCTGAGAAGGGAGAAATCAAGGTATCGTGACCAAGAGAACGAGTACGGGAATCAATTACACGAGGGGAAGGTATTAGCACCCCTCACGTCTGTGGTACTCCATGGGATCCACTCTTGTTGTCTAATCTAAATGGTGTGTTTAAATCTAAAGCTTAAAGCTAAGGGGAATGCATGAATGCAAAGTATATACAAAAAGAAAAGTTTTTATTAGTTATGCCCGCCACGGTTGCGAGCCTTTGTGCCTACGTACCACCTTTCATGCAATAGGGGATCAGGGCACTCATAGTTTACCTCAGAAATGTTGGTTTGTTGTGTTTTTTTTATGAATAATGCTAATTTCACATTCTACTACAGCTCGACCTTTGGAGACTCACGTAATTGTCGTAGAAAGGAATTAACATGTTCTTACCTGAAAAGGTTTTCAAAATAAAAATTTTTGAAGACAAAAATCGTTTCCATTTGTTAGTGTTTTTTACCTTGAAAAAGGATTTGTGATTTGAACCACACAAAAGTCTATGAATGGAATGAAGGACAAGCTTCGAGAGTGGACCCAGTCATCCTCCACCATTTCTTAAGGCTCGGGAAAGTATGATTCTCATCTTTATTTATCAAGTGTTTTGACATTTTCTTAAAGAAGTTTTAGTTTTAGAGTATGCAAAAAGAAAAAGACTAACAAAAGGGGAATCTCGATCCTACTTGTTGTCATGCTTGTGGATCTAAAGTTGGGATCAAGGGAATTCTACCTAATGTTGTCATGCATGGATATCAATCCTACGGTCTACTTAGTTCAATCTTGACCAAGAATGAACTACGGAATTCCTATGGGGAGCATGTCAATACTCACAAGGAAAGAAGAAGAAAAAAAAGGCAAGCAATCACGTAGTTAAAAAAGATGCGAAAGCGAACACACACCATATAAGAAGTAACCCCTTACTCATAAATTAGGCACTTAACCAAGATGCCTAAAGCATACTCACTTAACCAAGTAAGTATCAAAGCAACAAACACACATGCTATAGGTGACCACCCAAGCACTAAGCGTGAGCCAGCAAGACAAGAATCCACAGCGGATTTCGGCGTGGGAGTTAAAAGACTCTCCTTCCACTAGAATAGCTCAAGCATGAATTGAATAACAACTCGAAGCATCAACATTTAAGAAATGTGAGTTAAATATCGTTGAAACAAAGACAAGATGCGAGGGCCAATTGTGAGCCCTCCTTCCACTATTTTGACTCGATAACAAGAGAGGAGCACGATTCAAAGCATCAATGTAGGACGCAAGTTAAGAATGACCAAGGGACTTAAAATATGGGGGTTGATTGCAAGCCCTTATTCCACTTTATTGACTCAATTGTAAGCATAAAGTAAAGTAAACAAGCTAACAATCACATAAATATTGCCTACAAAGTAGGGCTTAACTTCTAAACATGCATCTCTATTCCTACTTCTCATGGCAAAGAATTTGAAATACAATGCAAAAATAAGATAATGAGAAAAAGTACCAAACAGAAAAGAATTTGATGCTTTTGCCTAACAAAGCATAAGAAACCCGAAAAACCTTCGCATAAGCTTCACCAACAAGCAAAATAGGCAGAAATCGAATGCACGAGATAAGTGTTGAAGCATCGTCAATGTGAAAATAAATCACAATCGGAAAGTGTGTCAAGCATATCCAAAAATCAAATAATAGTTCTGCATAAAACACAAGTCCAGACAAACAACATGAAACTACGTGTCTCATGGAATAAGAATCCAAGCTCAAATGCGTTAGAAACAAATCCTAACCAAAAGGAAATAGGATAAGCGCTTTAATAGAATAATCAAGAATTAATTAATCGATTAAATGCTCTCTTGAATTACCCTAGGAAGCTTTCACAAATCAACAAATGAGTTAGTAATAACAAGGAGTGACAACCCAAAGTTAAGCATTTATATCATAACTTAACTCAAGCTTAGTTCGTGAAGAAACAAGTTCCAACCAAGTGTCGGAGCAATAAAAACAATTACTGGACAACACCATTTCAATTCATGAAAATACTCGAAAAGTTGATTTAAAATCGTCAAAAATCAACACCGACATTAAACAGTTATCTAGTTGTATTCAAACGTGAAGCAAGCAAGAATTAAGTCACAATTTGTAAGCATTTATGAGTACCGGGAAGCAACGCTTCATGTGTTGGTGTTCACCAAAAATCAATTGGAAATCAATATTTTAACGCTCAAAATCGAACACTGACACGTGAAGCTTCATTTGGAATTCACAAATAAATTGCAACAACAAAATCCACACCGGTACGATGATTTACGAGCATCAAAACAAAAATTATTCAAATGTAAACAACAATTAATTAACTTGAAATCAACCACCGACGCATGAAATTCAACAATTATCAACGAGTATCAACTCAGAATAAAATGCCAACACGTAAACTTCAATAATTATCAACAATTAACAATGTCGACGCATGAATATCAACAAATAACTCAAGTAATCAACTAATTTCAACAATTATCAACATCATCAACATGATGATTTTCAAGAATCACATAATTTCCACAATTAGAGAATTAATTCATGCTAAATCAATATATCCTCAATTAACTCACCAATTAAAATTCAGCACAACAATTAAATCAAGTTAAATCAAGAAGTTACCAAAAGAGATAATCAAAATTAATCGACGACACGAACAGAGGGAGAGCATGATCGGACGTCTTCGATGGTGGGAGGCAGGTGGCATGGTCAGCCTCTTAAAAAGGAGATGGAGGTGCGTCAGACGGAGGGCGGAGGGAGCAACGTGGCGGAGGAGAGCGGAGAAGGTACGGCGCAGCGAGATCACGGAGGCGGTCCGGCAGAGAGGCGGCATGGTCGGTTATCGGCAGTGGTCTGGCGGTGGTCAGCGCAGTGGTCGGAGCTTGAGAGAGAGCTTTTCTCTTGAGCTTGCCTCTTGAATATTTGAGTGAATTTGTAAAAGGTGTGGAATCCATTTTGAATTTAAAAGAAAAACAATATAGAGAGAGAGGCTTAAGTCATATTTGGAATTTGGAAATAGAAAAAATGGTTTTTGGAGTCATATTTCCCTCTCTTTTTTGGTTGCGCAACTTTTTCATCATATTCTCATGTTAAATTTTAGAAGTGAGTCATAAACCATAACTTTCTGGGCATAATTCGAACTCAACTCTTGAAGCAAATTTGAAGATGAAAAAATTTATGATATCGTGCTGTGAGAATCATCCTGAAATGTTGAAAATCAAGAAAGTTATGATTTTTTCAATATTTGAAAAATAGTTGACTGGAAACCCGCTTCACCATATAATTTTCAAATTATTTGCATTTTCGGAGATCTTCCATACAGAATTGGCTCGCGACCCGAACATATTAAATGGAAAGGATGTCAAGGAGATTCTTATGCCTAGAGACCCACTCGAAAATGATGAACCATACAAATGTTATGAATTTCTAAACCTGGATTGTGAAATGCCAACTTTCAACCTGAACTGTTTCAAATTAATTGAAGCGCTTGATTTTATTTGCAATATAAGGCATGCTGGAACACATGGGAACTTGGAATGATAAGGACTTGATTAATCACTGATTAAATAGCTTTGGGAAACATGTTAAGTGCATTTCAATTCCGAAACCCTGAGTTCATGCCTCACTGCATTGATTGACAAAACAAACATCTTTTGTAGCTTGACAAACCTTAAAAGAAGTGCCTTGATCCCATGACCATAGAACCGATTATATGTATGTATGCATATGATAATGAATTAAGCCAAATAGGGTTGAAATAAAGAGGGTAAATTTTGGGGTACAACAGTTATGACTCAAAGATATCATGCATACTACAGAAGATATGGTCAGAGTCTTATATAACAATTGGAAAGCTCACGTCTCACCTTGACATTGCTTATCAAGTTCCATATTTGTAACGTCACTTGAAACATCAGCTTCTTGTTACAGATACCGTAAAAAAAGGATCCTTTCACACCAAAGCACCATGAGGATGGATAAATTCTCATATACTTTATGAACATAAGGTATTCAGATTGTAGATCTGCATCAGCACATCAGAAAAGTACTCAGCTCCCATCAGGATATTCGCCATCAGTCTCATGCACACCTTGCCAGATTAGGCCAGTGGCTGACCACTCCACCATGATCAGACATTCCAACTCTGGAATCTAATGGTGATTGGCAATGTTCATGCCATGGACTTCAAGGACATCTTCCAAACACTTGAGATAATGTTCTGACTTTTGTTCAAACATTAAGCCCAGACACGAGATTTCACATATCATAGTAATCCATACGCAGCTATTGAAGAAACCACAAGAGAATCATACATCAGTAGTTGACCATCCTTATGTACCTAAATAATATATTTCTTCTAACTTCAGCAAGCAGAGTGATGCATGGTAATCATATCACAGACTGTTCATAATACGTCTGTTTCTCCCAATCCTCCAAGCCTCAAAACTGGAGAAATTCATTAATGCATGCTTCCACACTACAAGAGTGGGTTATGAAGGTAGAGAAAACACAAAAAAGAGAGGGAGGGTTGATTTGTGTTCTTAGAAAACAATCCCTTTAAAATTCTAAGCACTCAAATGATAATAGTGATAAATACAATGAAGAGAAAAGGACACAAGTGATTTATCTAGGTTCACCGTTAACTAGGATACTTCTGTCTATCCCCTCAAGGATGATTTCACCTTATCCAAAGACTTAATCCACTATAACCAAACTGATTAGAAATGCACGGGCAACAGCCAGTGACTAACAGACAATGACACATTTAGTTATCTAACCAGATATAAATTTTATTGACCCAATAGAATCAGATCCCTCAAGATCATCTACCTGGATTTCTTCATAATGACATCCATCAGTGATCTCACAAGAGTCTGACCTTCACTCGGTCCCCTTTGAGATATGACTACCATTGACCCAACAGAATCCGACCCTGCAAGATCTCATATCAGGATTTCCCATAATGACTATAACCATTATCTACTTGAGATCAGACCTTCACTCATCCTCTCAAGGAATCAATCAATAACAGTTGATAGGGTTCTTGTGTTTACATGATTGCTTCTTCTAAGTAGATTACACAAGTGTTTTAAGCACATATTGTTTAACACTTTTCCAAGCAACAACTCAAGTGTTAAAACAATTTACGTGAAGAGATTTGAACTGAAACACAATACGAGCAAAAACTCTTGTGTTCATTATAATGTTCTACAAAGATGTACATGATCAGAAGTTTGAGTAGCATCTTGAAGTGTTATTCTTCATCTTCTTATTGAGCAAGTTCTGAGCAATAACTCCTTGCTTCTTATGAGATCATCCAAGATGTATATGATGATAGTTGTATGAAATCTTGTTGAAATATTATTTCTTTATTTTCTCTCTTCTTTGGTGGTCTTCAAAATGTGTAGCATTGTAGCTTTAACATCTTCAGCATCCATTGCTTTCCTTTCACAGGTTGAAGCTCGATTTGGCTAAAGGAAATTTTCTTTAAATCTTCGATCTTCTTTTATAGCCTTGACAGAGAGAGACGTTGTGAGGATAGAAAATACTTTTTATGCACCAACAGCTAGTTCCTAATTAATAGAATAAGGTGTAAGGGTTTAGACAGTATAAAATAATATTTTATGTATCTTTTCACTGTTCAATGATATCTTTCCACCATTTCTCTTAATAATGTTTTTCTATTAAGCTTGTAAACTGAGATCTATTAAGTAAAGAAAGATAGTTATAAATCCATCCGTCTGTTTCCAATGGTCACAATGAGAGTGGTTGACAATACAGTATAAATAATTGTCCTTACGCCACCCTAGAGGGTAGAGGTCACAAACATTTTATGTACCTTTTGTACAACATCACACGTTAACCATTCGAACTTCTTCTTATCATCAGAGGCTTTTGATATTTGAATGTTGAACGTTGAAGCTTGTTGTAGAATAATATTTCTTAAGTCTTAGAACCTAAGTCTTTGAGTCTTTAGAACTTATCACATCAGAACCTTGTCTTCAGAGTCTCGGCACTTGGTTGTAAGAACTTTCTTTTCTTCAAATCATCAGAACTTGTTCAGCAGAACCTCGTCATCATAATCTTCAGAACTTGTAACACATATAAGTAAAATTTTAGAAGGCCTCCAAATCTTAACCATAAATTCACGATCATAACCTCTTGTACTAGCGTTCCTTAGACACGTTGCAGAAGATGGATTCCAGAATCTTAACTTTAATTGTAACACGTAACAACATGTTTTCTTCCAGTAGTGTATGTTCTGAACCTAATGATGTCACATGCATTAATACCAGAGTCAGAATATTACAATAGCAACTACACACTAGAAAGAAACCATTATTGTATACAATTATTCTCTAAGATAACATGTAAAGTTATCATCAAAATCTTAAGGCCAGATGTAGAAACACTTCTTGTTCTTACAGGTCAGCCTTCCAGAAAAATATTACCATAACTCTGGTTAATACATCTCCATTACACACAACCTTTTGAATATCTCTTCTACTACTGTAGAGATATTCTCAAATTTGAGCCAACAACCTCCACCCTTATACAAAGATACACATGCTAAACATGTTTAGAAAACTAGATTCTCAATAGATGTTTGTCTAGATATTGTATCTGGCATTACTTCAAGGTCTTCTAATTCCAGATCAATGACTTTTCCTATAGGCAACACATCAGACACACCTTCAACACCACCATATCTTAAAGATATTTCAAGAGTAGACCTTCTTGAGTCTTCAACACCAGAGACCCCAAGAACAATCAGGGTGCTTACAACAGAGACAACTACAGCAGAACACATAACACAAACACCTAAACACCCTTTAATCACAACCCAGGTTTTGAAAATAAATCAAACATCTAACTCAGAAGATACATCAACTTACCATCACAATAACATATTTGCTAACCATCAATCATGTTGTCACAAATAACCCACACTCCCGCTTTAAGGGATCATCCATATAATAATATGAATTGTCCGAGTTCACAAAGTAGGTACAATGTCATAACATTAGGTACAATGTCAAGACATTATACACACATATACCACCATTTACAGATTAGAGTGAAGGAATCAACACACCCTCATCTTTTACTTCCTATTGGTCTTGTACTCATCTTCATCTCAGACTTCATGTAAAAGGTCAAGAACACCACAGACGAGATATCCTTAATAGCATCCATGAGGTGGGAATCAATGCTTCCTACAGCAAACCTCAATCATCCAATTCCTCCAAAGAAAGCCAAAGAACCAGAAGGCAGGTCAAACCTAATCATCCTAGATTTACACATCATAGGCATTTACATCAGAAAGAAAACGTCTCACAATCAGCACCTCAGCCACATTAGTAGCTCAAAATAACACTTCAATCCTTCCTTGTCGAAAGTACCAGAAAGTATCTTCCTTGATCTAACCAGAACAGAACAGGATGCCTCCTCTGATACCAATTGAAATTTTGGCCTATCGGATATAAGATGTCGAGACATCAATATCTAACAAAGAATGAACAATAGAAATACAATTTGTGCAGTAAGTAAACAACATGCATAATTGTTAACCTAGTTCGGTGAATCGACACGCCTACTCTAGGGGCTACCAAGCCAGGAAGGAAATCCATTAAATAGTATCAATTCAAAGCTAAACTCCACAGTTTAAAACTTCTCACTTAATCACTACCCGTCCTATACATCTACCTAGAACTCACTTAAGTATGAGACCCTTCTTACTTCCTTGACTACCACATCCATAATTGAAATGAATTGTAAAATCAAACTTCACCAACAATACTTCATGGACACAACCTAGCCAAGACTCTTGACTAAGAACAATACTTGGAGTTTCTTACAAGCTACCTCCAAGAACAATAATCAAATATGTGCTTAAAAGCTTATGAGTGATACATAGTTACAACTCAACTAACAACAATCCTACTCTTCTATCAACGTGATATTAGAGAGGCTCGCAATTATCGATGGAATACAAGTCCTAAAGGCTTAGTAAACATTATAGTTTGTTCCATACTAAAACTAGGTTTTTACACTTCTATTTATAACAATCTTCTGGAATGGATTTGGGCTTCAACAATATAGCAATTCAGTTTCTAAATCACTGTATAATCTTCTGCATAAAGATAGGACTTCTTATAATTAGTTTCCTAATTTGTCTCCATTATTTGAAACTAATAACACTCCTCGAAATCAGCTTGATTCTTCTTTAATCTTTACATTTAGCGCAACTTAGGATAGCACAATATTCCTCGAATATTCTGCATTAGTTAAATCTTAGATCGATCCAACAACCCAACCCAACACATTCACGATGTCGAATGACTCTGCAAAGGACATCTTGTTCAAAATGTTGCTTCAGTTGATGAAACATCTTAACTTAACATGTTTCTTCATAACATAGGACTTCTTGTTTAACCTGTTTTTCTCAGCAAGTTGATTCATTCTATTTAACTTATTACTCTCATATTTGTTTTACTAAAACTAATGCCAATCCTAAAATAGATAACTAACATTATTCCAAATTTTCTCGACAAGTGTCATCACTCATAAGAATCTTCAGCTTCTTTGGAGAGCCTTGTTGTACTTCCTCCTGGATGGACAGAGTAAAAGTTTGCGGCTCGGCCATGCTCGAAGTAGCCTTAGAACCTGCCACCTCCAATCTCTTCAAAGTCTGGGTTTCTGACCCGACAAGATCAGACTTGGCCGCAGAAGATCCCCCAGCCCAGCCCCTTTCTAGGTAGCTCTGGCCTCCAACATCAGATTCTTCTGCTCGACTATGGAAAGATCTGTCATTTTGTCTGCAAAAAGAATGAAAAAAGACAGTGTGAGCACCATCAAAAGTTGTGCACGATTGATAATCTTAAGAAAAAGTTATTACCAAGAAAATATGGGATTTGTTTGTCAGTTAGGGAAAACAAATCTTTAACCTTCATCATTCGAAAGGAATCGAGTATGGTCAGCGCTTGGACCTCCAAATCACTTAGCTTCTCGTAATTAAACCCGAAGGTGGGTGAAGGATCTCGAGTCTAATAATAGGAGAAGCGTGGATGCCTGTCTAGGGTGTACAACACTTGGGGGAATCTGTGAGCAACCCTTTTCTTTGAGTAGTTTTGTATGATGGAAAATATGTGTGATATAAGTATTAATGAATGTTTATTGTGTTTGATCTCTATGTGTGCATGATATGATAATAGTGTAGCATGTTCTAAAAGGGTCAAAAATGTGTTTTACACATGTATCATGATTTCAGGTCAATACAAAATGCTTTGCACCGACACATACTTAAGCTAAAATCACAAAAACAATTGTGTTTCAGTATGAGTTGATTCATTTGCCCTTTGCATTGATACATGTCAAGTTCATGCTTCTGGAAAACATTTTAAAAACCTTTATGCATTGACACATACACTTATGCATCGATACATATCACTTCATGTTTTTGGAAATCAAAACCAACTCAATATGAACCGACACATTTTCATTTTGTATCGACTCATACAAAATTAAAGGTTCTGGATTATGTGTTGACAACAGTTTGTATCATTACATAATGGTTTGCATCGACTCATTTCTAGGTTGCATCGACAAATTCGTGTTTTGCATCGACTCATACACATTTTGTCTCTCTGTAATATGTCTTGATAACAGTATGTATTGATACATAATGCATTGTATCGACTCATCCCATGTTTTGTAACTAACATGAGTCGACTCATATGAGATATGCATTGACTCATACTGCAGTTTTACTTCTAACATTTTTCTGTTATATATATATATATATATATATATATATATATATATATATATATATATATATATATATATATATATATATATATATATATATATATATATATATATATATATATATATATATATATATATATATATATATATATATATATATATATATATATATATATATATATATATAAGTCAGTTTTGCAGTTTAAAAAAAAGGGAAGGTGTCACAAATTTAATTGGTGAGCATCTACTTTTCTGAGCATTAGAAACCTGAAAGAGACTTCAATATTCATCATCTTCTCAATCATCTTGATTCAATAACATTAAAACATAATCATCTTTGTTCATTGGATCAAGGGATCATAGAGATAACGTTCAGCGGTACGATCAGTGATCTTAGCTGAGTTGAAGATTCAGAAGGGGGTTTCGAGGAAAAACCAGAGGGTTTATCCTTTAAGAACGGGTGTGTATTTACAGGTTTGTCAGTCACGATTGCACAGTTCAGATTCAGTCATAGCGAAGGGTTTGAAAATCAGGGCGATTTCGCAAAAAGGTCGTGGAGCGGAGGATTGACTATGGATCTTGCAGATGATATCTTGATCAGCTCATATCAAGTGAAGGTTCATACAAGAAGAAGAAGATCTTAGTGATTAGGTTCTATCTTTGTATTGTAACCTTGTAAGCAACATTCAGCACATTGAAATAATAAGTCTCAATTTCAATTTGGAATTGCGAGGGAGACGTACCCACACGCGAGGACGACAATGGGGAACTTCCTTACCAAACTACCCGTGTAACATTTTCTTTCTCTCTTTCTCTTTATATTTTTTGCACATTTGTGATTCAATTGGTTTGCTGGTTTTTCTGTTCAATGATACAATAGTGGTATAAACTCTTTTGCTAAACCACCATTATTGTTGATCATCAAACAAGCATACGCCAATTGTTCGACAAAGTGATTGCAAGTTTTTGTTCATTGGAAATAGCATTCTTGTGATAAGAGCATTGAAACGTACATTGATTTATGTTAAATTTCATCTATTTCATCTTAATAAAAATTCAGCAAGTTTATCGTATGTCCGATTTTCTAGTAGTCGGTTCAAAATAGACGGAAGTTGATTCGGGGCCGTATTTTTCCGCTATTTTTAATCAACTTTTATAAAAGATTTTAAATCCTTGAAAAATAAGGAGGTGATTTATTCACCCCCCCCCCTCTCGATCACTTTCCACACCGTCTAACAAGTGGTATCAGAGCTTCGGTTCGCTGGTGCTTTGTGTCTATTAGTAACGCTATGGTTTTGAACCAAATGGGGCGTATAATAGAGCTCCTGTTTTCAATGGTGAAAACTATGGCTACTAGAAAGATTGCATGCGAGTATACATGAATTCCATTTACAGGAATGTATGGACTTTCGTTCAAAATAGTCCTTTTCAAATTACCATGAGGAATGATGCAGGTGCTATGGTACCTAAAACTGAGGATCAATGGGATGAAACAGACGAAAATAAGTGGTTGAGCGATTGGAGAGGCCAAAATATGATAATTTCAGCATTTGGTGTTAATGAGTATTATCGGGTGTCTCATTGCATGAATGCTAAAGAAATGCAGGATTCTTTAAAAATTTCCCATGAGGGCACTACTGAAGTTAAACATTCCTTATTTAACACACTCAATCATGAGTTCGGGCTCTTTCACATGAAACAAGGAGAATTTGTCTCTGACATGTAAAGGAGATTCACTTATCTCATCAGTCGTTTGAATGCACTTGGAAAACCTGTTTTCGGTGAAATTCCTACTAACAAAATTCTGAGACGTCTTAGCAGGGAATGGAAGCCTAAAGTAACAGCTATCAAGGAAGCCAACGACCTCACTATGCTTACCATCACAACTTTGTTTGGAAAGCCGGAAGAACATCAACAAGAACTGGAAAGTCTTAAAAAGCATGAGAACAAGAGTAAAAAGGAGAAGAATAGAGACAAGGAGGGTGACAAGAAGTCAATAGCTCTTATGGCTTCTAGATCCAAGTCCTCACACATAGAGAAAAATGATAGTGACTCAAGTAGTGACAAAGATTCGGATGATGAAGAAATGGGACTCTTTGTTCGGAGATATAATAGGTTTATTCGAAATAATGGAATCAAGCACTCCGATAAGAATCTCATAAAGTTTCGAAAATAGTCCAAAAAGCCAAGACAAGAAGAGAATAAGAATCATAGAGGTAAAGGATCTTGCTTCAATTATGGTAAACTTGGGCACTACAAACTGAAGTGTCCAATAATGAAAAGGGACAAAGGAAAAGCTCCACCAAAGAAGTTCAATAGACAAAGAAGAGCTTACATTGCATGGGAAAGTGAGAGTGATTCATCAAACGATGACAGCTAAAGTGATAGTGATTAGACTGCAAACTTATGTCTCATGGCGCATACCAAAAATCAGTCCTACCACGAGAAGAACAACCACGACAAGAAAGTAAGACAAGCCTACTATAATAATTTTTCTTCTATGTCTTTTTCTGAACTGAAAATAGCTTTTGAAAAACTGCATAATGAAGTTGTAGACGCTTTAAAGAGGTTATCCTCCGATAAACAAATATTTTCCTTTTTGAAGCGTAAAGTCTATAAAGCTGAAAAAGACCTAGAGTATCTAAAATCTAGTATTGCATAAAGTTCAAAAGGTAAGGATGTTAAAGAATGTATTCCAAGAAGGGAGCGTGAAGTTTGTCATATTTGGCAACAAGAGGTTAGAACTCTTAATTCCAAATTGGAAAAAGCTTTACAGCCCAAGGTTACTTTTGTCGTTGATCCTATGCTTTTTAAGAAAACTTTGAATCCAGCATAGGCAAAATATTCTTTTGTAGGAAAGATTCCAAAGGATTCAATGAGCAAAAGTAAGAAAATTCATCATCATGGTTTATGTCATTATTGTTGTCATGCTAGTCACACCATTGAGAATGCAAGTTTAGGAGATTTCTTATTTCTAAGGGCATATGCCAATGGAGGCTGTTGCACCCTAAATTTTGCCCATAATTTTTTTTAGTCGCACTTTCATATCTGTCATATGGTGGGAGAAATGACTTGAGGGTTTTGCGTTTGTATTCGCAAATGTTGCGGTTTAGCAAGAGTCGCCACCGACTTTTCTTTTATCCAATAAGGAAAGGTGAAAAAGCACAGGAAAGACCTTTAGAGATGTTTTCTTGAGTTCGGGGGGTAGATTATGAAAAGGGAAGGTATTAGCACCCTTTTCATCCATGGTTTTCCATGGGCTCTTAGTTGCTTGCTAGATCACTTACTTTTGTTTGAATGTGTGCTTATGATGTGGGTTTTGAAAGTATTTTGAAAATGTGACTTTGTAATGATTCTCGTCTCTATAAGAATGCGTACATAGTGTTGTTTTGAAAATAGTTCAAAGAGGTGTTTGTGGAATGTATTTTTTGAAAGTGATTTTGAAAAGGGTTTTCTTGGTAATGATTCTCGTCTCTATAAGAACGCATACAAAGTGTTGTCTTTTGAAAATGATTCAAAGTGAGAGTGTCAGTGTATATAATGTTTTTGTTGTGAGCAAGCAAGCAACTAAGAGCGAATCTACCTACTCAAAAGGTCTTTAGATGTTCTTTTCCTCCTCCTTTAGATGTTGCTATCTTACCATTGTTTTGGTAAGAAGCCCCATCGTTGGATGTGTAAGGGACGAGTGGGGGTCATTTGTATAGTCATAGAAGGCAACCTATGGGACGTTTTAGCAATGTAGTTTAGGGACTAGATCATTTATCGAAGGAAACATCGAGGGTCATCGAGGGACTACGATCTTTTATCGAGGGTATTTGCTAAAACGCCCATGTTCGAGGGACATGACTATTTTTTCGATAGGCAACAAGTGAGATTACCCTAAGGGTGCATGTATGCAAAGTGTGTTTAATCGCATGCATTTAGTCTTGTTTAGGGTGATCTATTTGTCAATTTCCTGTCTTGCCATACACACCCTAATTACTAGCATTTACATTTAAAAGCGATAAATTGCAGAAATGTAAAGTCCTACACTATTACAATATTTTAGGGATGGGGGTACATATTTACGAATGGGGATTGCAAATAAAATTAAATCCTAAGTTACTATTACAACCATATTGAAATGTACAATATAAAGAAAGAAAAAGGACTTGTTTAGAAAATGGTTTTTTATCTTAATGAAAAATAAATAAATAAATAAATTAATAAAATAAAATAAAATATTTTTATGTCTTTTTTATATTAATAAAAAAAAAGGTTATTACTAAAAATAATGAAAAAGGAAAATAAATGAAAGATAGAAACAGCATGATGCTGCAAGAAAAACAACAAGGATCAGAAGTTCTGAAGCCAGGCGTGCTGTGACTCAGAAGGAAACGTCAGTGGGTATCAGAAGTTTTGGATTGGTAAACTCTGAGGTCCTGCAAGAAACGTTAGAGGGGAAACACAGAAGTTCTGGATGGTGCGTACTAAAGTTCTGAATGTGAGAGCAGTGAGAAAACCTTAGAAGCTTTGTGCGTGTTAAAACAGTAGGAAGAACTCTGAAGTTCTGTATGGTGCTAAGACATTGAATGAACAATCAGCAGTTCAGCGTGTTATCAGCGTATGAAAAATCAAAAGTTCTAAGTGCTAAAACAGTGAGCGAATCATGGAAGTTCTGTGTATTATCAGCATGTGAAAATCAGAATTTCTAAGTATTAAAACAGCGAGCGAATCATGGAAGTTTTGTGTATTATCAGCATGTGAAAATCAGAAGTTCTAAGTATTAAAACAGTGAGAGAATCATAGAAGTTCTGTGTGTTAAATAAGTGAGTGTAAACATCAGAAATTATGTGTTATATTTCAACTCTTTTCTCATATTAATCAAACATCAGCAGCTTATTCAGTTCTTAATCAATCCACAAATCAGAAGAATAAAAGCACAACAGTTTACAGAAGTTATGATCCTAGTCCTGAGCCTAGCCTTAATCAAGAAGTTATGTCCCACAGTTTTTTTCTACTCATGCAATGATATAGACAACATCAATACTATGATATTTACATGTTTAATGATGTTCTGAATGAAAAAATGCAAAGTCGGAAAGACTTACCTTGAACCTGGAGCGTGTGTTTAGACTACTGCCTTTAGAGGTTCTGAGGTCAGCGAGAGCAATGGAAGAGAAGAATGCCAAGTTCTTTGATTCAAATGGAAGAACGAAGGTTTATTTTCTGTTTAGGATTTCTGGATTTTTTACGAAGGGTTTCACAGGTTTGTTTTCTCTCTTTTTATGATTCTCTCTCTCTAAAAGCCAGCCAGCCCCTTGCAAGTGTGATGGAGCAACTCATTTATAGGTGGATTTGTTGTGATTTTTGGGGGGAAAACAAATGGGATCCAAACCTTTTTGGTATACTGTTCCATTGCTTTTTAATAACAGTTTCTGTATGCTAATTCGATGCAAATATGGGGTTTGAGAAAGTGCGGACATGGACTGGGTCAGCATCTGATTGCAGGACTGTGATGTAGCATGGCAGAAGGTTACTTAAATGAGGTTTTGGGATTTGGTGATGTTCTGATCGCAGAAGATCAGAAACATAACCTCCATGCGCTGAAGAGTCATGTTCTGATGGAAGACTATGTTCTGAACCATGTTTGCAACTTCTGACTGCGCTTGCGTGGAGGCTGAAGAGTCATGTTCTGATTGGAGACTATGTTCTGAACCATGTTTGCAACTTCTGATTGCGCTTGCATGGAGGTTGACTCAGAAGTTCTGAAGTGTCACATTCTCTTAACACTTAGAAAATTTTCCAAATGTTTAGAAATTTGATTTTTTTTAAAGTAACTTCTGACTCCTGATTTTGATGAATTAGTTTCATGTCTTGATGAAATATAATTGTTGAAACTTGATTTGATCTGAAAGTCAAAGTCTGACTTTTCAGTATGCTTTTGACCATTTTGCCCTTGTGGATGATTTCCTTGGATGGAAGCAAAAACTGAGGGTCCAGGATGATCTTTCGAGAAATGAGAGGGAAAATTTTGGGGTACAACAATATCATATCACAATCATTAATAAATATCTTCATTCATCACAATTTGCAACATCAGTCGCATTTAAGTTGACCAAAAGTCAGTTTAAATCGACATTTGCATCATTTTGCAGTTGAAAAATACCCGACATTTCACTTCATGCATTTTTATCTCTTTTCTCATTTCTTGTATTGCCCCAAGTTGTTTATATGTCGATAATATTAATATTTTAGTTTTACAGACAGACTGTTAAAAGCGATTCGACACTGTGCGGAAAATTAGTGAGAAAAATATTTCAAGTTTTTTACTATTCATTTTATGAATCTGTGTTTCGCGTAGATTATGATGGTGTGCTCGCTTTGTTTTTTCGGTACAGTTTGAAGTCTCGTTTTTAACCGTAAACGTCTGTTCAGCCTGATTTTTTTTTATTTTGACTTTTTGAATATTTTTTCTTTAATCTTTGTGACATGTAGTTTATTTTAATGTGCTCATTTTATTTTTTCGGATAAATTTTTGACCGTTTTTTAGCGTTTTTAGTCATTTTGGGTCTTTATTTTTTATTCAGAAAAAATTCAAAAAAATTATTTTAATTTGAATTAATTTTTATACTTTCATTTTTTCACCTCATCTTTGTCATTCAGGAGCTTTTTGGTCACAAAAGTATGTTTATTACACTATGCTTGACTCTCATTGGTTGTTGGTAATAGTTGCGGATCCATAAAATTGAAGAAATAATGAATAGTTCTGATTGCAAAAAGAAAATCAATCTCCACTTCATTTTTCTATTTAATGGCTCTTTCATTCTTTGTTTTAACACAATAAAAGAAAACCAACAGTAATACTCCCCTTTCATCTCAATCTCAGCAAAGGCCCTTCTCTCTTAAACCATCTTCCATCTCTCAACAAATTCCTCCCTCTCTCTCTCTCTGTGCACAGCAACTCCTTCCTTCCCTCCTCTCATTCCAACTCCATCAAATCCCCTTCAATTACCGTAACACCACTACCCCATCCTCAACCTTCCGCCCAGAACTCTCTATTTCTCTTCTACTTACAGCATCACCATCCCAAACACTCCCTTTGTTCCTTCGCAACACCCTTCCATCACCAACATTCCGCTTCATCTTCACACCATCACTGATTCCACCAACAAACCTCTCCCCACTGTCTGATTCATCAACTCCCGGCCTTCATCATCAATTTTCCGTCAACCTTCGCCTAACAACCTCTTTCAACATAACCCACTGTTAACCAATTCAACTCCCTTTCATCAAACCAACACCATCCAACCTTCATCAAACACCGCCACTATTAATCTTCATCAATCACCATAACCCACACAAAACCCACCTTCACAATAACCTCGGAACTTTCCGCAAGCTGCACACCACCTTCATATTCCGCACTGTAGTAAATCCCTTCAATTGATCCAACAACCATCATTTCAATTTCTCAATCGCAAGCTTCAGCATCGCATTACCCTCTGGTCCACAATAGCGTTGTCCAGCAAATTCTCATTCCGGATCTACAGGTGTGAACTGCAAGCTTCCTCAATCTTCATCATCAACCTTTGGTCGGTTTCTGAGAATCATTTCAAGTATTCATTCTCGCATAGCACATCCATAATTTCTTCCTCATTCCCTTTCTATTGTATTCTTTATTTTACTATTCTGGTTTAATATTTGGTATTGTAAATATATAATTGTACATAATATTTTTTACTGTATATTTTATTCACTTGTAAATAAATTCTGGTTAGGTAAATATTATTTTCATTGCATTGCGATTTTAAATTTTAATTCAAATTAACTTCTGAAAATCGTACGGACGCATATAAGTTTTCCTGTGCTGTTAGTTTTTTTCATGTGATGCAGGGTTTCTTATCCGATACCGTGAGCTTTTATTTGATATCTTGAGTCTTATCTGGTATTGTGAGCTTTATCCATGCTTCCTTCGTCCGTGATTTATTTTCACGTGTTGCGATTTGATATGCTTTATTCGTTACTTGGAGTATTATCTTACATCTGGTTTTTTGATGCTGTCGACTTGTGATTTATTTTCACTTGATGTTTGGTATACTCTTAGCTTATTTTTCTGTCTGTGGCTTTAAACCCCAAAGGGATGGGAACATGGTATTGACTTTATCATGTCAAGTACTGGTTTCTTATTCGCTTAGATCCTCTTTTACTTATATTTTACCCTCCTGTACATAGGATACTGCCTTCTCTTCTCCCATTCTTTAATTTGCAAAACCTTCTCATTTTTTTCAAAATCTTCTTTGTTTATAAACTCGAATCGCTTTCATAATAAACCTCAACTTTGTCGAGTGATTTTTATTTTAAAACTTATTTTCTTTAAACAAACTTCAATTCATTTAATCATGTTAGAACATAGTTTGATTCTACAACCCTCTGTTAGAGTTTTGATGATAACAAATACAAGATTAAATGAATTATGAGTTTTATATTTGACATAGATGCTACTTAAAATTATGTTGTTTATTTACAGGAAACTCTGATGGAATCAGCATCAGAATATCAACATCAGCATCAGAAGATGTGTCAAACCAGAAGATCAATACATATGCTACGCTGAAGTCTGATGAACAGAATCTGCGCTCAACATACTCTGACTCTGATCAAGATCTTAACAATGTCATCAGCACTCAGAAGCAATCAGAATAAGCTAAAGCCAACACACTCTGATCTTAATCAAGCAGAACATTCTGAAGAGTTAACGTTACTACATTCAAGGCAGATTTATTACCAACGGCTTTATTCCAAGACAAAGATCTTCTCAAAATGGAAAGAACGTAATGAGCATTGAAATGGAATTATTGGCATCAACGTATCTATTCCAAGAAGTATTTAAACAAATCAGTGAGAAGTGAATTGGCTAATGCTCTACAATACTCTACACGCCTAAAGTCAATCATCTTCATCCTCACTCATACAGTTTGCAAAAGCTCTCAATTGATTACTCTATAGTTCTAGCAATCTAGTTACATAAGCTTTATATTGTGTATTATCACAGTTGTGATATATAGTTTTTCCAGAAAACATTCAACACATATATTGTTCTTTTATCTGTAAGAAAGAATTTCCTTGAGAAACCGGTCTGTGGTTTAGACTCAAGAAGGATTTAGTAGTTGTTAATGCAGTTGTAATATTCAGTTAAATATAGTGGATTAAGACCTCATTGGAGAGAGGCGAAATCACCTTGACGGGTGGACTGGAGTAGTTTGAGATCAAACGAACCAGGATAAAAATAACGTGTTGTCTGCATTTGATTTCAAGTTTCAACAATTCAACCCCACTTCTTGTGTTTTTCACTTCTTCAATTGGCATCAGAGCGCCTGGTTCTGAGTTCATAACACTTAACCGTGTCAGTACAAGATCGAGCGTTGAAAAACACTATGGCAGGAACACATCACAACATCAGCAATGACAACAACGAAGAAAGAGACAGATTCAGTGGCAAACCTCCAGTCTTTGATGGAGAGAACTTTGATTACTGGAAAGACAGAATTGAAAGCTTCTTTCTAGCCCATGATGCTGATCTGTGGGATATGGTGACAGATGGATACACGCACCCAGTAAATGCAAGTGGTCAGAAGATTGACATGAAAGCAATGTCTGACCAACAAAAGCGTGATTTCAAGAATCATCACAAGGCCAGAACTATTCTTCTCAGTGCTATCTCTTACTCTGAATATGAAAAAATATCAAACAGATACACTGCTAAGAACATGTTTTATTCCCTCAGAATGACGCATGAAGGCAACCTTCAAGTTAAAGAAACTAAAGCTCTTGCACTTATCTAGAAGTATGAGGCATTCAAGATGGAAGAAAGTGAATCTATTGAAACAATGTTCTCAAGATTTCAGATTCTGGTTGCTGGTCTCAAAGTTCTGAACAAAGGGTATTCTACTGCTGATCATGTCAAGAAGATCATCAGAAGCTTGCCAAAACAGTGGCGGCCTATGGTCACAGCGCTGAAGCTAGCTAAGGATCTCAATACAATCTCTCTGGAGGAACTTGTCAGCTCCCTCAGAAGTCACGAGATAGAGCTAGAAGCTGATGAACCTCTGAAGCAAGGTAAGCCTTTAGCTCTAAAATATAATAGAAAATCTGATTCTAAGGTTTTGCAGGCTGTTGAAGAAATCTCTGATGCGTCCTCATCAGAAGAAGATGAACTGTCTCTCCTCTCCAGAAGGGTGAACCAACTGTGGAAGCAGAGGCAAAGAAAGTTCAGGACTCCCAGAAGATCTGAGAACCAGAACGAATCCTCCTCCAAATACATAAGGTCAGAATCTGGACATAGAAGATCTGAAGGCTCTTCTGGAAGCAGAAAGCCAAACAACAAGGACATCATCTTCTATGAATGCAATGAGCAAGGACACTACAAGAGTGATTGTCCAAAGCTTCAGAAGGAAAAGCCCAGAAGAAAGTTTGGCAAGGAAAAGAAGAAAAGTCTCATGGCCACATGGGATGACTCTGACACATCTGAAGCTGACTCAGAATCAGATGATGAGAGAGCAAACATAGCTCTCATGGCAAACATATCAGAAGACAGTGAAGCTTCTGAATCAGACACAGAAGAGGTATTTCCTGACTTCGCTATTAATTTTACTATGTCTGAACTAGCTGAAAGCCTTAATGAGATTCTGGAACGATATCAGCAGATCAGAGTCAAGTTCAGAAACCTGAAAAGGGATCTTGCTTCTGACTCTGATAAAACTGAGAGTCTCAAGTTGGAAAATTCTGAGTTGAAAAATAAAGTTTCAAAATTAGAAAATCTTTTACAAAACTCTCAGAAGGAAACAATTCTTGAAACTCCCAGTAGCGCTGATGAGATCATCAAGGAGTATGATCACAGCTTTCAGAAGTTTCTTGCTAAAAGCATAGATAGAAGCAAGATGGCTTCAATGACATATGGAGTTAGCAGAAATGGCAGAAAGGGAATAGGATACCAAGGTAAGGTACCTACACCAAAGAATGCCATGGATTTAGTTATTAAACGAACTCCTCTTAAGTCACACTTTGTATATGGGCACACACACGACATCAAATATACTAGTAGCAACTATTCTGTCAAACCAAAATTCAACCAGAGTTTTGGTAAAACTAACAAATCAGGACCCAAGAAAATATGGGTACCTAAGGATAAAATAATACATGTTGCAGATATCTTTAGCAGCAAAGCAGAAACACCAGTCATGGTACCTGGACTCTGGCTTCTCGCGACACATGACGGGAAGAAGGCATATGTTCCAAAGCCTGGAACTTAAGCCTGGAGGCCATGTAGGCTTTAGAGGCAATCAGAGGGGAAAGATCATTGGCTCTGAAATAGTAGGTAATGGAAATCTTCCCTCTATCAGTAATGTCTTATTAGTAGATGGATTAATGCATAACCTGTTATCCATAAGTCAATTAAGTGATAACGGTTATGATATAATCTTTAATCAAAATTCATGTAAAGTTGTTAGTCAGAAAGATGGGACTATCATGTTTAATGGAAAGAGGAGAAACAACATTTACAAAATCAAACTTTCTGAACTGAAGAGTCAGAATGTAAAGTGTCTTATGTCCGTTAACAACGAGTAATGGATCTGGCACAGAAGATTGGGGCATGTTAGTATGAGAAGAATATCTCAGATTAACAAACTCAATATGGTCAGAGGACTTCCTAATTTGAAGTTCAACTCAGATGCTCTGTGTGAAGCATGTCAGAAAGGCAAGTTTGCAAAACCTGCTTTCAAATCTAAAAACGTTATTTCTACCTCTAAGCCATTAGAACTTCTGCACATTGACTTATTTGGACCAGTTAAAACTGCTTCAGTCAGTGGCAAGAAGTATGGGTTAGTAATCGTAGATGACTATAGCAGATGGACATGGGTAAAGTTCTTAAGACACAAGGACGAGTCACACTCTGTGTTTGTTACCTTCTGTAACCAAGTTCAGAATGAAAAGGATCTTAGAATCATCAAAGTCAGAAGTGATCATGGTGGAGAGTTTGAAAACAAAGATTTTGAATCATTTTTTAATGACAAAGGCATTCTGCATGATTTCTCTTGTCCTAGAACTCCCCAGCAAAATGGAGTTGTAGAACGAAAGAACAGAACATTGCAAGAAATGGCCAGAACCATGATCAATGAGACTAACGTTGCTAAGATCTTCTGGGCAGAGGCAATAAACACAGCGTGCTACATTCAGAATAGAATCTCCATAAGACCTATTCTGGAAAAGACTCCATATGAATTGTGGAAGAACAGAAAGCCCAACATTTCATATTTTCATCCATTTGGATGTACTTGCTTTATTTTGAATACTAAAAATTATTTGAACAAGTTTGACTCTAAAGCACAGAAGTGTATTATGTTAGGATACTCTGAACGCTCAAGAGGGTACAGAGTATACAATACAGAAACACAGATTGTGGAAGAATCAATCAGTGTTCGTTTTGATGATAAGCTTGACTCTCAAAAGTCAAAGCAGAATGAAGTATTTGCAGGTATGGAAGTTGAATTCACAGGTACTGAAGACAAGTCATCAGAAGCTCTTAACAGAGACACTCCCTCAACATCAGAAAGAGGCACTGCAAGCAATCCAGCATCTTCTGTTGATCAACCTCAGAAAAGACCATCCAGAAGCAGCATGGATCACCCAGAAGAAACTATCTTAGGAAGAAAGGAAAATTCAATCAGAACAAGAGCAAGCTTCAGAAACTCTGAAGAATCCCTCATGGGACTTGTTTCTCTGATTGAACCACCCTCAATTGATGAAGCACTTTTGGACAATGACTGGATTCTAGCAATGCAAGAGGAGCTGAATCAATTCACAAGGAATGACGTGTGGGATTTAGTTCCTAAGCCAAAAGGATTCAACATCATTGGAACAAAATGGGTGTTCAGAAACAAGCTGAATGAGTAAGGTGAAGTCATCAGAAACAAGGCACGATTGGTAGCACAAGGTTATAGTCAGCAAGAGGGGATAGACTATACAGAAACCTTTGATCTAGTTGCCAGGTTAGAATCTATCAGACTTTTAATTTCTTTTGTTGTTAATAAAGGCATCACTTTGTATCAGATGGATGTCAAGAGTGCATTCTTAAATGGCTATATAGAAGAAGAGGTATATGTGCACCAACCCCCTGGTTTTGAAAGTTCAAAAAATCCAGAATATGTTTTCAAACTAAAGAAGTCACTGTATGGTCTGAAACAAGCTCCCAGAGCTTGGTACGAAAGACTGAGTAACTTCCTGTTAGAAAAGGAATTCACCAGAGGGAAAGTGGACACAACCTTATTCTATAAGACAGTTAAGAATGACATTCTAGTCTGCTAGATTTATGTTGATGATATTATATTTGGATCTACTAATCCTTCTCTAGGAAGAAAATTTGCTAAGTGTGTGCATGCTGAATTTGAGATGAGCCTAATGGGGGAACTGAAATTCTTTCTGGGAATCCAGATCAATCAAACCCCAGAAGGAACTTACATTCATCAGAGCAAATATGTCAGAGAACTTCTGAAGAAATTTGATCTCTCAGAATGTAAGCCATCAAAGATTCCAATGCATCCCACGTGCATTCTGGAAAGAGAAGAGGTAAGCAAAAAGGTAGAACAGAAAGTCTACAGAGGTATGATTGGTTCTCTTCTTTATCTGACATCCTCAAGACCTGATATTCTATTCAGTGTATGCATTTGTGCAAGATTCCAATCAGATCCTAGAGAATCTCACTTAACAGTTGTTAAGCGAATTTTCAAGTATCTGAAAGGTACTACTAATCTGGGTTTGTTTTATAGAAAATCTGGTGATTACAGCTTAGTAGGTTACTGTGATGCTGACTTTGCTGGAGACAGAGTTGAACGTAAAAGCACTTCTGGAAGCTGCTAGTTTCTGGGAGAAAATCTGATCTCGTGGTCCAGCAAAAGACAATCCACCATTGCTCTATCAACAGCAGAAGCTGAATACATAGCAGCAGCTGGATGCAGCACACAAATGCTCTGGATGAAAAGTCAGCTTGAGGACTTCCAGATTTATGAGAGTAACATTCATATACTCTGTGATAATACTTCTGCCATTTGCTTATGTAGAAATCCAATTTTGCATTCTAGGGCTAAGCATATAGAAATAAAACATCATTTTATTAGGGACTATATTCAGAAAGGAATCTTAAACTTAAAATTTATTGATACAGACCATCAATGGGCTGATATCTTTACAAAACCACTTTCTGAAGATAGGTTCAACTTCATTCTGAATCATCTCATCATGAAGCTCTGTCCAGAATAAAATTGTTTTAATTTTATAAATTAACCTTCAGAATGTTGTTTATTTCTCTGTGAACTTCTGATCAATCCTCTTTCAGAATTTTTAGAAATGCAGATTGTATTAGATCTATCCATGAAGCTCTGAGCTCTTCAGTTCAAGGATAGAAGTGATGTTCACTCAAAGCAAACAAGTGTCATCCAGTCATTAGTTGTTTCCTGAGGCAGAACACGCGTTCATGCTTCTGAAAAGGCAAAGTGCTGATTGGATGCATTGAGACACATGTCACTGGTAACCGTTTAAGTATCTTTCTGAAATCCCCCAAAATCAACCATCATTAATGCTATTAATCATTATTTATTTCTCTCTCTTAAGCGTTTATGTTTTCAAAAACTTTTTCAAAATCTATTTAAACACCATTAACACACATTCACAACGTTTACCCTTACTTTCGCTTTCAAGCAATATTTCTGATATCTGTGTTTGTGTTCTTCCCTCTCAAGAAAACCCTTTCAAATTTTTTTTCTCTCAAGAACTCGTGTGAACATGGCTTCTAGCAGCAATCTTTCATCTGGTTCCCAGAAAGATGCATCAGCTGAGAAATATGAGGTTCCTCTCAGAACTCTACTCACTCTAGTCAAGAATCTTGAAGTTCTGTCAGAGATTATAGTGGATTTCAACAGTTTGAAGGAAAATGGTTTTGATTTATCAGAAGAGATTCAAGCTCAAGGATGGGAAAGGTATTTTGACAGGTTGGTGGGTCTAACTTTCCCTATCTTGGTTAAGGAATTCTGGATTCACGCCTCTTCCTCAAATCACCAAGTCACTTCTTACATAATGGGGAAGAAAATTGTGATTACTGAAGACCTAATTGGAAAACTGATTGGATACAATGGTGGTGGTATTCGCTGTATAGACATGGCTGAAAGGTGATCAGATGTTGCTGTTGTAGCAAGGGAAATTTTCACGTTGGGGCTTCCCTCCAGCAAGATAAGGGATCTGAGAGATAAGCACAGAATTTGGGCAAAGATTATTCTGGGTTGTTTCAATCACAGGAAGCCCACAAGCTCTCCTGATTACATAAACATAGATCAGCAGTTTCTGATCTATTTTATCAATCAGAAGGTAAAGATTAATCTAGCTCATCTTCTGTTCAACCATCTGAGAACCATCGTCAAGGAGACTAGAGAAGAAGAACGCATTAAAAGGGATTGGATACCCCTGGGCAGATTGATATCAGATATTCTGACTGAGAATAGGCTGATTGAACACTTAACAGAGGCACAAGAGATCAGCACATTGGAACCTTCTGTTGGCAAGCAGCTGAATGCCAAGAATCTAAAGAAGATGAAGCTGATAGAGAATATTAAGAATGAGCCCAGCGTCACTCCTTTTGCTGACATCTCCAGCAGAAGAGTTCCCCTGGACGACTTCCCCATGTTCTCAGAGATTGACTCCAAGCCTCAGATCATTCTGAGATACTTGGACGCTTGTAAAGCTGATGGTACAGCTCCTAATCTCAACATCCAAGATCTTCAGCAGAAGGCACCAGAGGGTGCTCTGAAGAAGACTAAGAAGAGAAAAGCTGCTCCAGAAGGATCATCACAACAGACTCCAAAGAAAAGAGGTAATCCTGTTTCTGTATCTGTTTTAAATTCAAGTGTTGTTTCCACATCTATTCCTACTCCCACTCCAATTCCATCTGATATCCCAACTCCCCAAACCTTTGAAGATTTTGAAGACTTTGACCCTTCTGAGTCATTAACTCTCAGAAGATCCCGCTCCAAACCACAAAATCCAAACACTACAACCATTCCAGAACCAGAACTTGTACAAGTTCTGTCTGACATAGACCAACATACTTCCGCTCCCCAAACAGATAATCCAAATCCACAACCAGAAATTCCCATTTCTCCACAACCTGACATTCCACTTTCACCAATACCAGAAACTCCCATACCAGAACCAGAAATTCCACAACCTTCCTCTCCTCAACCAGAAAGTAATCCACCATCTCCTCCACATACACAATCACCACAGCCTGAGACACAAAACTCTAAGGCTCAAACCTCTGAGTCCCCTGAACCACAACCATTGGCCATTCAATTTCCTTGTGGTACAACTGTCAATATGGCTCAACTTCCCTCATCACCAGAAACAACTCCACCACATACTCCACATAGTCCAATCGTTATTTCTGATTCTCCTACTCCCTCACCTAAGAAAAATACAGAAAACCACAGCAAGACACTCATTGACTTAATAGTCCTTGAACGCCTTGCTGCAATAAACCAGAAAATGGCCATCCCTAAACCTAAACAACCAGATGTTGGTAGAAGCATTTTGAACTTTGAATCAGATATACAGAAATGGATATCTTCTTTGAAATAAGCAAGTTTGGAAGTAGTTGATCATGCTGTATCAGATCATCCTTGGACTCAATTCAGAAGATGGGTATGCGCTGAAACCTTCAAGCTGCAAGACCAGAGTTATGGACAGGCTCAACAGAACTTCAGCAAACTACTGAAGGAAATGGAAGGTCCAGTTCTGAGCAAGGCGCTGAAGGAAGAAGTTCTCCATCTGGATAGTGAGCCTTGGTCTGAAAAGCGTCCAGCATCTACAGTTCAAGCTGCAGAAGAACAGGTTGTTCAAGATGAAGACTTGGGTCAAGCAGAAGAAGCTACAGAAAGCTCTGAGAAGCAGCCTGTATCTGAAGATCCTCAAGCTTCCTCTCTTGACAGGCAAGCTCTGGAGGATTTGAAGAGATCAGATATGCTGATGAATGAACGGATGGACAAGCAGGATATCAAGATTGATTTTTTGGCAAGCATGGTAGCCAAGCAGAACAAAACCAGCGAACAAATCAAGAGCATGTTGGAAGTTCTGTTCACACGACTTCCTCCTTCTTCTTAGATTTTTCTAGTGTTTTCCTTGTTTTCTTATGTTTGTCTGTAATATTTCTACTTGTTCTAAACTATCATTGCTTCTGTTTCAATACAAACGTGTTTTTCTCTAATCTTTTTAACTCTGATTATATATGCTTTTTGATCGCTGACAAAAAGGGGGAGAAAGAACGATATTTTTCAATAACGGTTTACTGAGACAAAAGTATCAAACATTCTAACATTCATAAATATTTGCTGTTCTGAAAAGCTTACAGGTACAAGAATCTGAAGAACTCTGATGAAGCAAAATTCTGATGCTCAAAGAAAGGTTCAATAAAGGTCTAAAGTTCTGATACTCAAGGTCTCAAGGAATCAAAGGGAATAATCAACTCAGGGGGAGTCTTTCTCTTCATTACTCTGATACCTTTATTCCCTACCATCTTAGCTCTGATACCGTTTTTTCTCGTTAATGGATTACCTCTGATATTGTTTCCTTTTTTATCCTTAAACTCTGATACTTTCATCATTTTATTTTAATTGAAAAAATCTAATTTTTGTCATCATCAAAAAGGGGGAGATTGTTAGAACATAGTTTGATTCTACAACCCTCTGTTAGAGTTTTGATGATAACAAATACAAGATTAAATGAATTATGAGTTTTATATTTGACATAGATGCTACTTAAAATTATGTTGTTTATTTACAGGAAACTCTGATAGAATCAGCATCAGAATATCAACATCAGCATCAGAAGATGTGTCAAACCAGAAGATCAATACATATGCTACGCTGAAGTCTGATGAACAGAATTTGCGCTCAACATACTCTGACTCTGATCAAGATCTTAACAATGTCATCAGCATTCAGAAGCAATCAGAATAAGCTAAAGCCAACACACTCTGATCTTAATCAAGCAGAACATTCTGAAGAGTTAACGTTACTACATTCAAGGCAGATTTATTACCAACGGCTTTATTCCAAGACAAAGATCTTCTCAAAATGGAAAGAACGTAATGAGCATTGAAATGGAATTATTGGCATCAACGTATCTATTCCAAGAAGTATTTAAACAAATCAGTGAGAAGTGAATTGGCTAATGCTCTATAATACTCTACACGCCTAAAGTCAATCATCTTCATCCTCACTCATACAGTTGGCAAAAGCTCTCAATTGATTACTCTATAGTTCTAGCAATCTAGTTACATAAGCTTTATATTGTGTATTATCACAGTTGTGATATATAGTTTTTCTAGAAAACATTCAACACACATATTGTTCTTTTATCTGTAAGAAAGAATTTCCTTGAGAAACCGGTCTGTGGTTTAGACTCAAGAAGGATTTAGCAGTTGTTAAAGCAGTTGTAATATTCAGTTGAATATAGTGGATTAAGACCTCGTTGGAGAGAGGCGAAATCACCTTGACGGGTGGACTGGAGTAGTTTGAGATCAAACGAACCAGGATAAAAATAACGTGTTGTCTGCATTTGATTTCAAGTTTCAACAATTCAACCCCCCTTCTTGTGTTTTTCACTTCTTCAAATCATACTTTGACATCTTTCAAAATTAACAAAAACACTTCAACTCATTCAAACTCTTTTATGCGCTCGGGAACTTTTATCCTTTAAAACTTTTTTCAAGATGAGACATGATTCATTGATAGTCGAGCAACATTCTCCTATCCCCATGGTTATAAAGGTGTCGACTTTTCCACTTGAGTACTAGAGGCGTTCTTAAACCCTCACTCTTGCTGACGTAGGATCCATCTTTCCTACACCTTGTAGGCGTTAGTCGAGATTTCTCTCCTAACAATGACGACTTGTCTCTTCGTTTAAAATCAACCAATAGACAAGTGTTTTTCTAGGCGAACTACGATGCTCTGACTTTCCCATTGCACGAGGGAGTACGTAGGCACTAAGTCTTAAAACCCAAGGCGAGCAAAAATAATTTTAAAAAAAACATTTTCTTTTGTTTACAAATACTCATTCATTCTTTTCCTTTAGCAAGTAAACCTTTACATAACACTCCTTTTAAAATAAAACAAACAAAGTGTTTCATGCAGACTACCGTAGATGCTTAGGTTGCGGAGTACCTTTACATAACACCTTCCCTTTGCATAACCGACCCCCGTACCTCGATCTCTGATCTTTTATTTCATTGTGGGTTTTGTTCGCTTTTTTCCCATTTCCCTTTGGAAACAATAAAATGAGGTGGAGAATTCATTGTGTTGAGATAAGTCAATTGATGGCTTAAATATAAAATCTTTACCGCTACATCTTTTTCTATTATTATTATTATCGCATTTCATCTTTTCGTTTTTGACCGACGTGTGCGACAGAAGTGGCGACTTCACTGGGGATAGATTGACCTATTGCTGGTCTATTTCTAAGTGGGTCAATCCTAGCTTTGTTTGTTTCTTTTCTATGAGTGTTTATATATTGTTTTTCTTGCTATTTATTATTTCCCATTATTCTATATATGTTTGTCTAGATTTTCCTGGTTTTCTGAGGCTTGGTGGTTTCTTATAAGTCTTCTACCTAGACTTTGGGCAAACTTAAGATAGGACGGACGGTATAGTCATGTTAACTTTGAGGGAGTAATCCCAAAAAAGGAGACATGAGATCCCCACTCAGTGGAGGCCCCTTTGACTGTAGTGTCATTTACCGAGTAATCGGGAAGACATACTGTTTTCGACCTGGGAGCCTGCTGAAACTGAGGACCGTAGAATACCTAACCCAACTTGGCCTTTTAGGTGTAGTGCGGAAGCTATGACAGAGTAATCCAAAAATGTTTATCATGCGATGTTATGCTCGGACGAGTTTTTCCTGAGAATATTACTAATTACCAAGTTAATCGAGACGTTGGTAATATCCGAAGGAAGGATGTAGACTCTGGGAACCTCTTAGAACCTTGTTCGGAAGGTGATAACCATTAGTCCATACCTTATGGGTTGTACCTTTGACTCCAGGCTCGTGACTCTGAACCATGTGATCATGTTATTGTACAGTGCATTGCATAAAATTGCATATCATTTGCCTCCTCTACATTATTCTGCATACATCCAGGTTGTTCAGGATCTTATTCCCAGTTGCTTCTTTCTTCCAGTTAATCGTCTAGCGTCAAGCTGATTCCTCAACACAACTACGAGACTATAGCTGCTGTCAGATTGAGAATGGAAAACCAAGAACAACATAACATGGAAGTCAGAATGGAAATCGACGAGTTGAAGTCAGGCATGGCCAAACTTACTAAGATGATGCAAGTCCTGATTTCCAGAGGAGAGCCACCTCAAAGGACTGTGATATCTGAAATCTAAACTATTGCTGTTGACACTCAACCTATCCAGCATACATATACTACATGGCCAGAGTTTGAGATGCCTCATAACTACTCTCCACCTGTTGCAATTACTTCAATGGTTGGCCAGTCTTCCCGACCAATCTTTCAAGCTCCAGTTTTCATTGAACCTCATCCAATCGTTCATACTGCTTCTCGTCAACATGCTGCACAAGCTGCTTTTGGGAACCCTCTCTTTGAGTACCATGCTGCCATTCATCGAAGTATGATTCAGTGAGACTTTGTTGAGTTTGAAGAGTACAAAGAACAATATCAGATTTTAGAGAAGAGACTTAGAGCTATGGAGGGAAATGAGTTCTTCAGTGTTGATGCTAACAACATGTGCCTAGTTTCTGATCTGGTTATGCCTGCAAAGTTCAAGACTCCCGAGTTTGAGAAATATCGGGGGCACACTTGTCCAATAAGTCATTTAGTGATGTACTTTTGAAAGATGTCTGCTTACACAAAGAATGACAAGTTTCTTATCAATTGTTTCCAAGATAGTCTGAGTGGAGCTTCATTGAAATGGTATATGGGACTTGAGAAAGGCCGTATCCAATGCTTCCAAGATCTTATTAATTCTTTCATAAAGCAATACAAATACAACCTTGACATGGCACCTGATCATCGCCAACTGCAAAATATGTCTCGGAATGAGAAAGAACCTTTCAAGGAATATGCTCAACGAAGGAGAGAATTAGCATCTCAAGTTGAACCACCTTTGGCAGAGAAAGAGCTAACTGGTTTGTTCATGGATACTTTGTCCCCTTTCTTTTGGGATAATATGATTGGTAGTGTGTCTTCCAGCTTCACAAACCTGGTGACTATTGGCCAGAGATTATAAGAAGTAATCAAGAATGGTAAAGTGTCTAAAGCTGCTGAATCTTCTAATGGTGCAAAGAAATACTTTGGGAACGTTCAAAAGAAGAAAGAGGTAGAAGCCAATGTTGTCTCGACTGAGAGAAAAGGATCCCTCTGTAGGCCTTAATACATTGATCAATCACAAGTAGCGGTTGTTACTCCTGCAGTCAATGCTCAACCAGTTCAGGCCCCTCAACGACAGAATATGACGCAGAATCAGAATCGTTATGTAGGGAATAGGTCTCAATTTGATCCCATCCCTATGACATACACTGAATTGTATCCTGCAATACTGCAGAAGGTCTTGATTACAACTAGGCCTCTGATTCCTCGAAATCCTCCTCCATCCGGGTTCAGATCTGACCTTTACTATGAATTTCATCAGGAAGCTACGAGTCATGATTTAGAAAGCTGTTATGCATTGAAAACCAGAGTGCAAGAATTGGTGAAATCAAATATTCTCACTTTCAAGGAGACAGGTCCTAGTGTTGTCAACAATCCTTTGCCAAAACAAAGTGGCTGAAGACTGAGTCAGGGTACCCTCAAGCCACTTCCTAAAGCCATTGTTTCAGACATGACAGCTCATCCTTGTTACTGATTAGTCACTAGGCCATTTTTCTTTTTGTTTGCATTTTTCACTTTTTTATGTTAAAATCGTTGATTTCAAATATTGTTTATACTTTCATGTTAAGTTTAATGAAATGAGCATTGCAATGTTTTGATTCAAATCATTTTCATTTACTACTTTTAAATATATTTCTCTTGTTTATCAAATTTTTGTTTATGCAAAGATTTGAGGGAGGATGATGAAAACAAAATACCCATAATTGTTGCTAGTATGCTTTCGAATAAAACTTTGTTGAGGATATACATGAATTGTTTCAACTCCCAAACATCGGAGCAATAAGGAAGTTAATCTCTCGTTCACCCCTTTTGAACCTAGAAGTTGGAGTTTATTTCCATATGAAAAACCCGCAATCTTAACCTAGGGATGAGTAGTTCTCAGTTAATTTGGTTGTGCATTCAATTACAAGAGGAATCGTACAAGACACCTTTCAATAAAGGTCGCAATCAAGATTTCTTTTGCATATAACAAGAAGTGTCAAAGATGCTCTCAAACCAAAAATGACAAAGATGGTTCCCCGTAATCATTGAGCAAGGCAATCATTATCTTTCCAAAAGAAAAATGAAATGAAAAGAAAAAACCAAGAGAAAAATACCGCTAAGTCAAAACCTATTAAGGAGACTTAGGTAAAAAAACTGGGACATCTCGCTGACTGTAATTCCAAATGAAATAGTTCAGGCAAAAGTTGGGAATAATAAATTCAATTAGAAGAGGTCTTCAAATCCTCAAAATTCTCCACCAGAGTCGACAAAAGTCCTTAAAACAACAAAATGATGTAAGAAGAAGTGATTGTCGTCTCAAAAATTCATTAGCTTCAGAATCATCGTCATTGCTACCATCAGTGCAATTTCAAAATCTCTTGGAACCTGAATGCATATTCTGAATTAACTAAACGTAGGGCTGAAGAACATCACGAAGATTTGATTGTGTATAAATAAACTTTGAGCCTTTATCCTTTATTTCTTAAACCGTGAACCAGACCACGTTAGAACCCTAAAAAGACCTAACTGAAGTCAGGTTTCTTTTGAAAGCACACTACAGCAAGGTTGCATAAACTGACTCCTAAGATCTTTTGTGAAACATTTGTTTTGGTATCATACCTTTGCTTTCTCTTTAACTTCAAAAGTATAAACCACTGTGTTTTAACCAGTGATGCATTTTCCATATACCAATAATATCATTTTAAAAATAATTTTGGATTCAAAAACTTTTGCATGAACTTTGCATTAAAATTACCATGTTTGAATAAAAAATTTGCTTACAAACAAGCTTTCCTCGTCAAGGAATTTCAAACAGCTGAGAAACTTGGTCAGTGACCCTATCAAAGGCAGGTATCTTCCAGGTCCAATTGCGAATCAGTTTAACATTTGTTGCTCAGTGCAAGTTTTCTCAGATTTTGTTAGCCAGAAGATCATTTTCAAGACTCATGTTGGGGCATTCCTTTCCAACAGTCATTTTAAGAACTGAAGCCATAATCAGTTTATTCCAACAAATATCTCAATAAATGAAGCCATGATCAATTTATCTCCAACAGTCATTTCAGAGCTGAAGTTGTGATCAGCTTATTTCCAGCAACTTCCAACTAAAGCCATGATCAGTTTATCCTTAACAGTCAGCTAATCTGGGACAAATCCCCAAGCAGCTCTCCATGTCCTTCCTCATAAGATCATTAGTTCAATACAGTTTACAAGTGTGACAAATATGGGTTCAAGACATTTTCTTCCCAAGTAAATTTTGCAGAGTTCTTCGTGTTGAGGAATCAAACTTCCAATCTTACCTCCACAAAAGAGTCAAACTCTATTGTCGTAAACATCGGCATTACATGCATAGATCATTCACATATCATGCATAACAAAATTCATACATAATAAGAGTGCTTCATCCTCATTTGCATTTCCCGAGGTCTTGTTACAGTCGACATGTCACCTTGAGATCAAAGTCCAACTTACTTGGCACCTACCAAAGCAGATGTCAATTCGTCTGTTTCTCTCTTTCTTCTAATGCTAATCTTGGATGAGTTGATTATCTCTTTCTTCCAATGCTAATATTGGATGAGTTGTTTCTCTCTTTCTTCCAATTCTAATCTTGGATGAGTTGTTTCTCTCTTTCTTCCAATGATAATCTTGGATGAGTTGTTTCTCTCTTTCTTTCGATGCTAATCTTGGATGAGTTGTATTTCTTTTAACCAATGCTAATCTTGGGTATCATGTTTCCCCATGCCGTCCAAAGCCAATATTGGATGTCGTGATCTTTTGTTGTCATCCAAAGCCAATATTGGATGACATGATCTTTTACTGCCATCGAAAGCCAATATTGGATGCCACCATCTTTTGTTGTCGTCCAAAGCCAATATTGGATGTCGTTATCTTTTTTGCTATCCAAAGCTAATATTGGATGTCTTGATCTTTTGCTTCCATCTAAAGTCAATATTGGATGTTGCAATCTTTGTTGCTGTCCAAAGACAATATTGGATGTCGTGATCTTTTTGCTATCCAAAGTCAATATTTGATGTTGCAATCTCTGTTATCGTCCAAAGCCAATATTGGATATCATGATCTTTTCTTCCATCCAAAGCCAATATTGGATACCATGATCTTCTCTTCCATCCAAAGCCAATATTGGATGTTGAGATCTTCTGTTTTCATCCAAAGCCAATATTAGATGTCATGATCTTTTGTTGTCCAAAGCCAATATTGGATGTCATGATCTTCGTTGTTGTCCAAAGCCAATATTGAATACCATGACCTTTTCTTCCATCCCAAGCCAATATTGGATGTTGCTATCTTTTGTTTCCATTCAAATCCAATATTGGATATTGTAATCTTTTATCTCGTCTAAAGCCATTATTATATGTTGAGTTCTCCATTCATCCAAAGCCAATATTGGATGTCGCGTTTCTTTTCCATCCAGTGTCTTTCCTAGACGACTCTGACATAACTTCAGATTTGGTATCATCCCACATCTATTGTTCTTCTAGATGTTTCTGACTATATTTTCCAGAGAGTTGCTCACCTCATTCAATGTCAATCTTGGATGTCGTTGCTTGCCTTCTCAAGTTTTATCTTTTTTTCCAAGTATTGATGGTTACTCTTTGTCACCTTGACAGATATACATAAATATCTTGTTGTTTCCCTAGCGTGTCTTTCCACGTCATTTCGTCTGAACTACCATAAGTTTCCAGTTTCAAGTCTTTCCATATTCCCAGAGTCTGTCTCATCTCATACATCATTCAAAAATATATATGTCAAAAAAGAGAGTCCATGCATTCATTCATAACATATGCCATCATCTCATTGCATCAGGGACGAAATTCAGGCCTGTTTATATTTAATTACCTTCCGTCTATCTAGCTAAAAGATAATTAAATAGGGGCAGTTGTTGCACCCTAAATTTCGCCCCTAATTTTTTTTAGTCGCACTTTCATATCATATCACAATCATTAATAAATATCTTCATTCATCACATTTTACATCACCAGTCGTATTTAAGTTGACCAAAAGTCAGTTAAATCGACATTTGCATTATTTTGCAGTTGAAAAATACCTGACATTTCATTTCATGCATTTTTATCTTTTTACTCGTTTATTGCATTGCCCCAAGTTATTTATGTGTCGATAATATTAATATTTCTGTTTTACAGACAGAGTGTTAAAAGTGATTCGACACTGTGCAAAAAATTAGCGAGAAAAATATTTCAAGTTTTCACATTTTACCGTTCATTTTATGAATCTGCGTTTCGCGTAGATTATGACAGTATGCTCGCTTTATTTTTTCGATACAATTTAAAGTCTCGTTTTTAACCGTAAACGTCTGTTCAGCCTGATTTTTTTTCGATTTTGAATTTTTCATTTTTTATTTAATCTTTGTGAGATGTAGTTAATTTTAATGTGCTCATTTTATTTTTCAGATAAATTTTTGACCGTTTTTAGTCATTTTGGGTCTTTGTTTTTTATTCAAAAAAAATATTTTAATTTGAGTTAATTTTTATACTTTCAGTTTTTTCACTTCATTTTTGTCATTCAGGGGCTTTGGGGTCACAAAAATATGTTTATTACACTATGCTTGACTCTCATTGGTTGTTGGCAATAGTTGTGGATCGATAAAATTGAAGAAATAATGAACGGATCTGATTGCAAAAAAAAATCAATCTCCACTTCATTTTTCTATTTAACAGCTCTTTCACTCTTTGTTTTTACACAACAAGAGAAAATCAACAGTAATACTCCCCTTTCATCTCAATCTCAGCAAAGGCCCTTCTCTCTTAAACCATCTTCTATCTCTCAACAAATTCCTCCATCTCTCTTCGCGCACAGCAACTCCTTCCTTCCCTCCTCTCATTCAACTCCATTAAATCCCCTTCAATTATCGTAACACCACTACCCCGTCTTCAACCTTCCGCCCAGAACTCTCTATTTCTCTTCTACTTACAGCATCACCATCCCAAACACGCCCTCTGTTCCTTCGCAATACCCTTCCATCACCAACATTCCGCTTCATCTTCACACCATCACCGAGTCCACCAACAAACCTCTCCCCACAGTCTAATTCATCACCCGTCGACCTTCATCATCAATTTTCCATCAACCTCCGCCTAACAACCTCTTTCACCGTACCTCACTGTTAACCGATTCAACTCCCTTTCATCAAACCAACACCATCCAACCTTCATCAAACACCGCCACTATTAATCTTCATCAATCACCGTAACCCACGCAAAACCCACCTTCACAGTAACCTCGACACTTTCCTCAATCTGCACACCACCTTCATATTCTGCACTGCCATAAACCCCTTCAATTGATCCAACAACCGTCGTTTCAATTTCTCAATCGCAAGCTTCTGCATCGCATTACCTTCTGGTATGCAACAGCGTTGTCCAGCAAATTCTCATTCCGGATCTACAGGTGTGAACTGCAAGCTTCCTCAATCTTCATCATCAACCTTTGGTAAGTTTCTGGGAATCATTTCAAGTATTCATTCTCGCATAGCACATCCATAATTTCTTCTTCATTCCATTTCTATTGTATTCTTTATTTTACTATTCTGGTTTAATATTTGGTATTGTAAATATATAATTGTACATAATATTTTTGACTGTATATTTTATTAACTTGTAAATAAATTTAGGTTATGTAAATATTATTTTCATTGCGTTGTGATTTTAAATTTTAATTTAAATTAACTTCTGAAAATCGTACGGACGCATATAAGTTTTCCTGTGTTGTTAGTTTTTTCATGTGATGCAGGGTTTCTTATCTGATACCGTGAGCTTTTATTTGATATCTCGAGCCTTATCTGGTACAGTGAGCTTTATCCATGCTTTCTTCGTCCGTGATTTATTTTCAAGTGTTGCGGTTCGATATGCTTTATCCGCTGCTTGGAGTATTATCTTACATCTGGTTTTTTGATGTTGTCGGCTTGTAATTGATTTTCACCTGAGGTTTTGGTATACTCTTAGCTTATTTTTCTGTCTGTGGCTTTAAACCCCAAAGGGATGGGAACACGGTATTGACTTTATCATGTCAAGTACTGGTTTCTTATTCGCTCAGATCCTCTTTTCCTTATCTTTTATCCTCCTGTACATAGGATATTGTCTTCTTTTCTCCCATTCTTTAATTTGCAAAACCTTCTCATTTTTTTCAAAATATTCTTTTTTTATAAACTCGAATCTCTTTCATAATAAACCTCAACTTTGTCGAGTGCCTTTTCTTTTAAATCTTATTTTCTTTAAACAAATTTCAATTCATTTAATCATACTTTGACATCTTTCAAAATTAACAAAAACACTTCAACTCATTCAAACTCTTTTGTGCGCTCGAGCACTTTTATCCTTCAAAACT
Source organism: Vicia faba (assembly GCA_948472305.1). Lineage (NCBI taxonomy): Eukaryota > Viridiplantae > Streptophyta > Magnoliopsida > Fabales > Fabaceae > Vicia > Vicia faba. Next base: position 1,417,045,965 of record OX451739.1, on the reverse strand, counting down.
TTTTTCAAGATGAGGCATGATTCATTGATAGTCGAGAAACATTCTCCTATCCCCCATGGTTATAAAGGTGTCGACTTTTCCACTTGAGTACTAGAGGCGTTCTCAAACTCCCACTCTTGCTGACGCATGGTCCATCTTTCTCACACCTTGTGGGTGTTAGTCGAGATTTCTCTCCTAATAATGACGACTTGTCTCTTCGTTTAAAATCAACCAACAGACAAGTATTTTCTAGCCGAACTACGATGCTCTGACTTTCCTATTACACGAGGGAGTACATAGGCACTAAGTCTTACGATCCAAGGCGAGCAAAAATAATTTAAAAAAAAACATTTTCTTTTGTTTACAAATACTCATTCATTCTTTTCCTTTAGCAAGTAAACCTTTATGTAACACTCCTTTTAAAATAAACCAAACAAAGTTGATCCTGCAGAGTACCGTAGATGCTTAGGGTGCTAACACCTTCCCTTTGCATAACCTACCCCCGTACCTCGATCTCTGATCTTTTATTTCATTGTAGGTTTTGTTCGCTTTTTTCCCATTTCCCTTTGGAAACAATAAAATGCGGTGGCGAATTCATTGTGTTGAGATAAGTCAATTGATGGCTTAAATCTCAAATCTTTACCGCTAAATCTTTTCCTATTATTATTGTTGCATTTCATATTTTCGTTTTTGTCCGACGCGTGCGACAGAGGCCTAAAGGCAACCATGTTACCACTTACCCACACAGACCCAATGAAAATTGGGTACCCACCTCTCTCTTTTGATATTGCAGGTTAAGTGTCTTACATCCGTGGATAGAAGATGGTTTCTAGACAACGAGTGCTCAAGGCACATGACAGGTGACATATCGCTTTTCATTGACTTCAAATCAAATAAGAAAGGATATGTTACTTTTGGAGACAATAACAAAGGAGAAACACTCGGTAAAGGTAGTGTAGGTAATCCCTCTACCACTACTATTTCTGATGTCCATTTAGTATAGGGGCTTAAACATAATTTGTTAAATATTAGTCAATTGTGTGACAAGAGTTATAAAGTTAATTTCACAAACACTTGCTGCATAATTGAACATACTGAACATAATATTATATTTAAGGGTATTAGAGTAAACAACATCTATATGATTGATCTTTTTGATGTATCATTAACAAGAACTAAGTGTCTAGTCACCTTGAATGGTGGTTCTTGGCTTTGGCATAGACGATTAGCGCATGTTAACTTTGATTTTCTTAATAAGGTTGCATCTAAGGATCTAGTAGTCGGTCTTCTAAAAATAAGCTTTTCAAAAGATCACATATGTGACGCGTGCCAAATGGGAAAGCAAACGAGGGTCTCTTTCAAATCTAAAAATGTGATTTCTACTTCATGACCCATTAAGCTTCTTCATATGGACTTATTTGGACCTTCTAGGACAAAGAGTCTAGGTGGAAATTACTATGGTTTTGTAATCATTGACGACTATTCTAGATTTACTTGTACTATATTCCTTCGTAGCAAATATGAAACTTTTTCTGCTTTTAAGAGTTTTACAAAATTGTCCCAAAACAGAATGGAATAAAAAATAGTTACAATTCGAAGCGATCATGGAGGTGAATTTCAAAACCATCTCTTTGATAAGTACTATATCAAACATGGCATTCAGCATAACTTTTCAGCCCCTCGAACTCCACAGCAGAATGGGGTTGTGGAGTGCAAAAATTGTGTTTTAGAGGAGTTGGCAAGAATAATGCTCAATGAGGATGGATTACCAAATTACTTTTGGGCTGATGCGATTAGCACAACTTGTTATGTTTTAAACAGAATATTAATCCGTCCTATTTTGGATAAAACCCCTTATGTGCTTTTAAAAGGAAGAAATCAAAACTTGCCACACCTTTACGTATTCGGTTATAAGTATTTTGTTTTGAATAATGGTAAAGAAAACCTTGGGAAATTCGATGAAAAAGAGGACGAAGGTATCTTTATAGGATCCTCACAATCAAGTAAAGCATATAGAGTGTATAATAAGTGTTTACTTACTGTTGAGGAGTCAGTCCATGTTTATTTTGATGAGTCTTATCTAAAAGATATCAGAAAAGGTATTTCTTTCGATGGTGCAGTTGTATCTACAGAAGACATACTCAAGGAAACTGTTGAGGAAATTGATCAGTCCAAAACAATTCACAATGAGAAGGAGGAAGATACTAGTCATGCAAAAGATGAGGAAAAAGGGCCAGTGGAAGTAAATGAACTACCACCAGCTTGGAAATCCTCAAAAGACCATCCTATTGACAACATATTGGGAGACATTTCAAAAGGAGTGATGACTCGCTCTAAGATAAGTAATTTCTATTATCACTTCGCTTTTGTTTCACAAGTTGAGCCTAGAGGCCTTAATTGATGAATTTTGGCTAATGGCCATGCAAGAAGAGCTTAATCAATTTAAAAGAAATGATGTTTGGGAACTTGTCCCTCGTCCGTGAGACCATCATATCATAGGTACTAAGTGGGTTTTTAGAAATAAGCTTGATGAAAACAGAGTGATAACCCGAAATAAAGCATATTTAGTGGCACAAGGGTATAACCAAGAGGGGGTATTTACTATGAGGATACTTATGCTCCAGTTGCTCGCCTTGAGGCTATATGTCTCTTGCTCGCTTATGTGTGTGCTAAGAATTTTAAGCTTTATCAAATGGACGTAAATAGTGCTTTTCTAAACGGTGTCATAAATGAAGAGGTATACGTCTCACAACCTCCTGGTTTTGAGAGAAATGAATATCCAGATTATGTTTTCAAATTAAAATGAGCATTGTATGGTCTTAAGCAAGCCCCTCGGGTTTGGTATGAAAGACTTAGCAAATTTCTGCTTGATCATGGATATTCAAGAGGTAAAGTGGATACCACTCACTTTATTAAACATAAAGGAAATCACATTATTTTAGTTCAACTATATGTAGATGATATCATTTTTGGTTCAACTAACATACATTTGGTCAAAGAGTTTTCTAAGGTTATGCAGGGTGAATTTGAGATGAGTCTCATGGGGGAGCTAAACTACTTCCTTGGTCTCCAAATAAAGCAGCTCGACGAGGGAACAATTGTGTGTCAAACAAAATAGTGTAGAGAGTTGCTTAAGCGCTTTGGAATGAACGACTCAAAATAAATTGACACCCCTATGCCTACCAACAGGAACTTATATAAATATGAACACGGTAAGAGTGTATATGTCAAGAAGTATATAGGTATGATTGGATCCCTCTTGTATCTTACTGCATCTAGGCCTGACATCATGTTTAGTGTTTGTATGTGTGCACGATATCAATCGGATCCTAAGGAATCCCACTTAAAAGTTGTCAAGCGTATACTTAGGTATCTTCATGGTACATCTAAGTACGGGCTATGGTATTCCAAGGGAAGCGGTTGTAGCTTAGTAGGTTACTTCGATTCTGATTTTGTTGGCTATAAATCAGATAGGAAAAGCACTAGTGGCACATGTCATTTGTTTTCAAACTCCTTAGTGAGTTGGCATAGCAAAAAGCAGGATTCTATTGCATTGTCAACCGCTGAGGCTGAATATGTTGCAGTTGGTAATTGTTGCGCCCATATTTTGGGGCTAAAGCAGTAACTACAAGATTTCTATATCCAATTAAAATGTATTCCAATAAAATGTGATAACATAAGTGCTATAAACCTAACTAAGAATCTTGTTTTACACTCACGCACTAAACACATAGTGGTTAGGCATCACTTTCTTCACGATCATGTTGAAAAAAAGGATGTTGCATTTGAACATGTTGATACTAAAAATTAACTTGCTGATATTTTCACGAAACTACTAGCAACAAAACCTTTCTTCAACATTCATCGTGAGTTGGGGATTTTAGATCTCTCTTACTTGATGTCTTAAGCATGCATGTACCTTAATTATATATATCTCACCATGTTATTGAGATGTGTTCTTGATTTCATACGTGCGTCTTAACTATTCATCAACTAAGGTAATATTGTTCCTTTCTCTATCTCGCTAGAATTTTGTGATTACCTGTATATTGTTTTTTATAAATGTTCCATTAATATTGTCTATATGTGTTTTATGCATGAATTATTTTAAATTTGACATAATTTAATTGCATTGCATCCTTATGGATGCATAATCATCATTAGATGGCTGATATTGCATAAACATATAGTTGCTAATGGGTCTCATATCCAACTGACCATCAAAACCTGTTAAAAACTAAGTTTTTTTTTCTAAGTTTTACTGATATGAGTCAGCTCATACATGTATGAGTTGACCTATATTGAAGAAAATTGTTAAAACAGAAACTGAGATTGGTTTCAGGTCGATGCATAAGTGTTTGAGTCAACACATATTGATAAGGATTGTTGAAACACCACAACCAGCACTCATGGTATACGGATTTGGTAAAGTGGCATCATGAATAACTTCAGAAATGTTGAAGTCTAAAACAGGTTTTGGCAATACAACTTCATGGGTCAGAATCCATATCAGAATCCACCTCTGCCACCTCCACACTACAATTTTGGAGATCCTCATGAATTCTGTGGTGGCCATAATCCTTGATCATATCATCTCATCCATTGCATATCATTTGTATTCATGTTCTTAGTTCATTTATATTCTTGTTCAAACATTGTTTGCTTTTGATTCAGCTTATGTAATTCGCAAATTTCTTAGTTAAAATGCTTTCATTTTGCTTATTCGTGGTTATTCTTGTTTACTCGTTATTACCTATATTTACCACTCTTTGTGAGTGTGCTTTTGTGATCACCATGCTAAGCTTCATTCTTTGTGAATGTCACTGGTTTTCGTTTCAATTCTGCTAAGTATGCAACTCAATTTTATTTTGTGTATCTTCAATTGAATTTAATTTCTGAAAAATAGTTCTTTTCCTCTTTTTTATGTTGACAAAGGGGGAGAAGAAAAGACGATGTTAGAGAAGGATACTTATTGGTATTGTTATGCATAAACTCATGGGAGCGACTCATTCATTTATGCTCCATCATCACACATCTTACAAGTATTTTCCATCATAAAATAGGGGGGGTTTATGAGCAACCCTTTTCTTTGAGTAATTTTGTATGATAGCAAATATGTGTGATATAAGTAATAATGAATGTTTATTGTGTTTAATTTCTATGTGTGCATGATATGATAATAGTGTAGCATGTTCTAAAAGGGTAAAAAATGTGTTTTACACATGTATCATGATTTCAAGTCAATACAAAATTCTTTGCATCGACACATACTTAAGCTAAAATCACAAAAACAATTGTGCTTCAGTATGAGTCGACTCATTCACACTTTGCATCGATACATGTCAAGTTCATGCTTTTGGGAAACGTTTTAAAAAACTGTATGCATCAACATATACACTTATGCATCGATACATATCACTTCTTGTTTTTGGAAATCAAAACTAACTCAGTATGAATCGACATATTCACATTTTGTATCGACTCATACGAAATTAAAGGTTATGGATTCTATGTGGACAACAGTTTGTATCGATACATAATGGTTTGCATCGACTCATTTCTTGGTTGCATCGACACATTCGTGTTTTGCATCGACTCATACACTTTTTTCTTCTTCTCTGTAATATGTCTTGATAAAAGTATGTATTAATACATAATTCATTATATCGACTCATCCCATGTTTTATAACTAACATGAGTCGATTCATATGAGATATGCATCGACTCATACTGCAGTTTTACTTCTAACATTTTTCTGTTACATATATAAGTCAGTTTTGCAGTTTAAAAAAGGGGGAAGGTGTCACAAATTTAGTTGGTGAGCATCTACTTTTCTGAGCATTAGAAACTTGAAAGAGACTTCAATCTTCATCATCTTCTCAATCATCTTGCTTCAATAACATCGAAACATAATCATCTTTGTTCATTGGATCAAGGGATCATAGAGATAACGTTCGGCGGTACGGTCGGTGATCTTAGCTGAGTTGAAGATTTAGAAGGGGGTTTTGAGGAAAAACCAGATGGTTTGTCCTTCAAGAACGGGTGTGTTCTTACGGGTTTGTCAGTCACGATTGCACATGTCAGATTCAGTCATAGCGTAGGGTTTAGAAATCGGGGCGATTTTGCAAATAGGTCGTGGAGCAGAGGATTGACTGTGGATCTTGTAGGTTATATCTTGATCATCTCATATCAAGTGAAGGTTCATACAAGAAGAAGAAGATCTTAGTGATTAGGTTCTATCTTTGTATTGTAACCTTGTAAACAACATTCAGCACATCGAAATAACAAGTCTTAATTTCAGTTTGGAATTGAGAGAGAGACGTACCCACACGCGAGGACGACGGTGGGGAGCTTCCTTACCAAACTGCCCATGTAACGTTTTCTTTCTCTCTTTCTCTTTACGTTTTCTGCACATTTGTGATTTAATTGGTCTGCTGGTTTTTCTGTTCAATGATGCAATAGTGGTACAAACTCTTTTGTTAAACCACCATTATTGTTGATCATCGAACAAGCATACGCCAATTGTTCGACAAAAGTGCTTGCAAGTTTTAGTTCATTAGAAATAGTGTTCTTGTGATAAGCGCATTGAAACGTACATTGATTTGTGTTAAATTTCATCTTAATAAAAATCCAGCAAGTTTATCGTATGTCCGGTTTTCTAGTAGTCGGTTCAGAATAGACGGAAGTCGATTCGGGACCGTGTTTTTCCGCTGTTTTTAATCAACTTTGATAAAATATTTTAAATCCTTTAAAAATAAGGAGGTGATCTATTCACCCCCCCCCCCCTCTCGATCACTTTCCGCACTGTCTAACAGCATCTCGTCCCACACTTGACCTTCAGGAATCGAACTTTAAAGCCATTATAGTTTGAAGTATATACTTGAATAAATCTCTTGTGGGGAAGGCCGCTAATTTGGATCTCGGAAAACTTCTCAGCCCCTTTTACCTCAAAGAAGGAAAAGAGCAAATACATTGTAGGGACGATGTTCATCGCCTCATAAACTATTTCAAAAGTATTTATGAAGCCTCAACTATTGGGGAGAAGCTGAGAAGGATCAAAGTTCACGGTCTTTAATATATCCAACTCAAAATCAGAAAAGGGTACATGGGCCTTAAAGTTCTCTAAAACCACGGTATAGAAGTAGAAAAATTCCTCATCAGAACCTTTCTGGTGAAGTATACATACCCGTTCTCCATAGACACAAGACTCAAGGATGACATGATCTTCATCCCCGGTCGATGAGACGTTTATCAGAGACCGAAGTTTGGCAATTTCTTCATCATCGAGCGAGCTATTCTTGTAGCCCATAACTTTGAGGTCAAATGAAGCAGATGTTTCCATCAAAATGTCTACAGAACCTGAGGAGGAAGAATCAGAGTCATAATCACTCAAAGAGGTGAAGGTACAACCCTAAACTTCCCTTGTGATCTGATTAAACTCCTCATAATTGAGGTTACCCTTAACCTCATTCATGCATTGATTCCATAACTCCCTCCTCTCTTCAAAATTTGTGGTTCTTATAATATTTCCCTCATTATCGCATTCTCTTATGGTAACCATTATCTAGAGATAAAAACAAAGAAAAAAGAGAAAATAAAGTGAAGGAGGAAAAGGGAAAATACCTAAAATTGATGAACACATGGATAATGTACACGCTTTCTCTGGAGTTGTAACATTTCCAAATGCTGAGATGAAAAAGGAAAGATGGAAATAGGGTTTTAATATGGCCCAACGAATAGTGCATTGAGTAAGGAAACGTCACCCGATAAACGAAGACTTAAGTAAAGGTCATCATTGCATAATGAGAGAGAAGATGTGTGACCTTTCAGTCTATGACACGTACGCAAAGATAAAGTCGGATTACAACCTGGTCCATACATTAATACTTCTCGTGCTTTTCGTGATCGAACACTTCATTCTTATAGAAGAATTTGAATTCGGGGGCTTATGTACATCCCAAAAATATTAGTTTTGACCGGGTCATGAAGTCGTCTGAGAAGAGAACGAGACTAGTGTCCGGCCCATCATAGTTAAGAGTACCCAGGATGAGGTGCAACTCGGCTAAAGGTGCTGAACGACCATAATTTTCTCCGGGCACTAACCCATCTGCACTACCAACCCGGATAACACTTGTGACTGACTCCCATCTACTCAGATACAGTTATCAACTCAACCTATTAATGATTATAACGGTTGTCAGCGTATTAAACCCAACGTTACATGGCTTTGAACACCTTCATTCACGGTGATGACGAAATTTATGTAGTTATGAAGCCCAAGAGTTACTCCTTGAATGAGGCTCTTGATGGCGCAGAAGAAAGGCTATATAAGGGGATCCTGCAAGAGGGATAAGCAAGACATTCATGTTGGGACAATACACATCATTGTTATAGCTCCCAAATCCCCCAAATAATCTATTGAAATCTACCCCTTGCATCTCTCCTTGTACCTATAGGGAAGCTACTCGTTTGTTGTACACAAGAACAAAAACCTTGTTGTAACAACAGATCAGTCAATGAGAGCATTTTTGGAAGGAGATAAAATCATCCTTAATAACAGTACCCCACTCACCATAGGAGAGAGACACGAGTTTGTTCTACTTTCTCTCTTTCCAAGCTTTGACTGTTGGAAAATATTAAAACATTTGAAATGACATTCTCTATGCCATTGAAAATATTTTTTCTGAGATTGCACATATCACAAGATGAACATAGTTAACAAACCAACCAACCATTTATTACTATAATTCTTCAGTAGTGCAATTTCAAAAATACACGTCATATTCTCAATGTAACTTGCACCTCGAGTTTAGATGAAAATACTTCCTAGAGCTTGTCATACATACCAAGCTTAGGAGTGCCAATATTTTCTTATAGCAAGACCCCTTACATAATGATGACAAGTACCAATGACTTTGTTCTTCAAGCAGACTAAAAATCTCGAGAACCTTTATTCTAACAGCTTGTCACAATTTTATGACACCCTATTTGACATTGTACTTTCTTAATAACCAACACAATTTAGAACATATTCCTTCAGCAATATACTTATCCTTAAAGATAAACTTGGATAAAATAATTTTTTATTCAAAAGACAAGAATGTTTCTTAAACAGAACATCCTCCATTCAAACTATCTTCATAGAACTTGGCCAACAGATTTTACTCCAAGACTCATTAGATATTTCATATATAAAACTTTTAATGATCACAAACTCTAATAAACTCCAAATAATATATTCTAAATTGTACTTTTTAAATAGCCAACACAATTTAGAATACATATTCCTTTAGCAATATACTTATCCTTAAAGATAAACCTGGATAAAATAATTTTTTATCCAAGAGACAAGATTGTTTCTTAAACAGAACATCCTCCATTCAAACTATCTTCATAGAACTTGGCCAATAGCTTTTACTCCAAGACTCATTAGATACTTCATATCTTAAACTTTTGATGATCACAAACTCTAATAAACTCCAAATAATGAACTCCATTTTGACAAAATTTTGTTTTCTTGAGAATTTTCTTATTTAGTGAATGCTATCCTTTTAGAGTCTTTCACATTTTCTAGAGTATCAATATTTTCCTTTAGCTTGAGTATTATGATGTCTAGCACAATGTTGAGACATTAAGATTGATATCTTTGACTCAACTTGCCTTTTGATGGGAAAAGTCTTTTATCACTTGAGTTTTCTCTTTGCGTGAAAGCCATATTCCTTTTTAGGCTTCCAATCATCTTCACTCTTCAAAACTCCTCCAACTGATCTGAACTCTCCTACATACTTGATAAAGATATCAAGTTTGAGGATCAATAGAGTCACCTTACCCTGTAAGTTACAGATGGTAGACAAACCTTCCTTCTCTTAAGACGTAAGATAAGAAATAATCAGCTCTTATTTTCTTCATGGTTGACAAACCTTTTATTCTAGATACACAAATCTTTGAATAAAACAACCAGCTCATCATGAGACAAAACATCAATACATGAATCTGCATCAGAAATCCATATTTTAGTCAACCCAATAACATTCTTAGCAAACTCATAACCACTCATTGAGATAGGTAGAGCATTCTTCTTTACAAAGATCCAAGGCATTCACACTCATTCTACTAAATGCTTTGACATTGAGTGGTATTTACTCCAGATCCAGCTTTTTCTTGAGCCTTACAGACTTGTTGATGTCAATATAGATGTTCTGGACATTTGGTTTGGACATTATGTCCACTATCCTCAAATCCTGGTTGGATTTCCTTCCAAGGAACATAATAGCAATAAGAAACCCTTCACTAGAGACCAGGACACAAACTCCCACATATTTTGAAACAAAATTCATACTTTTGTTCTTCTTCAAAAGCTATAATTTCCATGTCAAACCTCTTGAATAAAGACCTGAGTTTATTTCTCTTTCTTCTGAACTCTTTTCTCCCAAAACACTTAGATGTGCCTTTATAAATGGACTTGAGAATTTCTCAAATATCTTTGGCCACACTATAAGTGATATTGAGTCTGAACAAAAGCTTATCAATTTCATTTATTAAGATATTGACAATTTCATATTTACAAAGAACCAACTCATATTCTCCCCTTCTATCTCCTCGAAACCAGGATTCTCCTATCTTGACAATTCTCTAAGATCTAATGTCTATTGAATTCCATTATGATATCATTCTAGCCTTCCAACAAAAAGAACAGTAGTATCATAAATACTCCCTAAAGCTCACCCAATAGACAGATCAGGGGCCTTGCTCACATGCCAATTGAAATTATGGCACTTGTAACACATATTAATACTGATGACCCAACATCAAAAGACGATGTCAAGATAGATGTTGAGATATTTGTTCCTGATACAGAATAATACTAAACTGTAAAATAAATTGCAAAATGATAAATAACACATCAGATTGTTAACCTAGTTGGCGAACAACATCACCTATTATGAGGGCTACCAAACCAAGAAGGAAATTCACTATGATAGTACTAGTTCAAAGCCTAAATAGTCACAGTTTACAACTTCGCACCTAATCACTATCTTGTGCAACTTCTACCTAAAAATCACCATCTAGATATAAGATCCCCCTCTCACTTCCAATCACCGCAGTGATACATACAATCATAAATATTGTGAGTAGATTAGAAATTCAAAAAAGATTATCAAGTAACAAACTGTCTACCACACTGTATCAAAAGATACATGGATGACTTACACAAACCACAAGAGACTCTCAAAACCTAAGACTTTGACTTCCCTTAATTTTACAATTATGAAAAGTTAAATTACATTAGGTTAGATCTTCTCTTTAAATACACCTTAGTAGTCCATGGACTTTGAAATCTTCACCCAAATATTTCTTGATCCACATGCTGAGAGCTGCACCAATTATGCAGAAAAAATCTTCTTAAATCTTGAAACAAATCTTCAAGATTTCTAGATTGTCTCAACATCCAATTTTATAAACTTTAATGTTGATGGAGATTTGATTTACTTGTTCCAGATTGAATCCTCTTGACCTGCGAAATTTATGAGTTATATCTAAAAGAAATATTCCAAAATCAAATCAAATCTATCAAAATTTAAAATAGCTTGTACTGCTATTTTGGTACAACATATCACAACATTTGGCAAAATATTTGTCTTCGGTGTAACCTTCACACTCTACTGTAATAGTCAGATCAAGATGTTATGACTAGAGATGTTTGTGGTACAATTCTGTTAGAAAATTGAACTGAATCGAATCATTATATATATTTATCCGAACTGAATCAAACCGTTTCAATTTTTTTAGAACCGAACTGAACTAAATTTTTGGTTTGTATAACGGTTCAGAATTCCGAACCGTACCAAATCATTAGAAGCCAATTTATTATAAACTGAATCATTTGTTAAACAAAACTAAACTGTTATATTTAGTTTTGATTTTTTTTAATAAAAAACCTATTTAAATTTATTTTTTAGATTTTTGAAAAAGTCAATTTTTTGTATTTTCCGGAAAAAATCAAATTTTGGATTTTCAAAAAAATTGACTTTTCTTATTTTATAAAAAATTGGGTTTTTTTATTTTCGAAAAAAAATGACCTTTTTGAATTCGAAAAAAAATTGACTTTCTTATTTTAAGAAAAATCGGATTTTTGTATTTTTTGAAAACATCGACCTTTTGATTTTTTTTTTTTAAATCAACTTTGTTTATTTTTAAAAAATCGACTTTTTGATTTTCGAAAAAATTGACATTTTGATTTATTTATTTTTAAGTAATTTTTTTTATTTTTCGAAAAAAATGACTTTTTGATTTTCGAAAAAATCTATTTTTTTATTTTTCGAAAAAATTGACTTTTTGATTTTCGAAACTAGCGACTTTTTGATTAACAAAAAAAAACGACATTTTTTATTTTACAAAAAAATCGACTTTTTGATTTCTGTAAAAATCAATTTTTTTTTTTAATTTTTGGAAAAAGTGGCTTTTTGGTATTCGATTTTTTTTAATTTTCTAAATAAACCTACTTTTTGATTTTCAAAAAACGGATTTTTTTTATTTTTTTTAAAATTGAGTTTTTTAGTTTTTATTTTTTTTTAAATTGAGTTTTTTAGTTTTGAAAAAACCAACGTTTTGATTTTTTTTTTAAAAGTTGACTTTTTGATATTCAAAAAAATTAATTTTTGAATTTTCGAAAAAATCAACTTTTTGATTTTCGAAAAAATTAATTTTTTATTTTCAAAAAAAGTGATTTTTTTTTTTTCGAAAAATCTATTTTTTGATTTTCGAAAAAATTGATTTTTTTTATTTTTCGAAAAAATCGATTTTTTGATTCTCGAATAAATGACTTTTTTATTTTCGAAAAAATTGAAATTTGATTTTTTTTTAAAAATCAACTTTTTTTTTATTTTTCATAAAAATCGACTTTTTTTTATTTTCGAAAAAATTGACTATTTAATTTTCGAAAAAATCAACTTTTTTTTTTATATTTCGAAAAAACCGACTTTTTGACTTTCGAAATAACTGATTTTTTGATTTCGAAAAAATTGACTTTTTGATTTTTGAAAAAATCAATTTTTTTTCTCTAAAAAATCAATTTTTTTTTTAAATCGACTTTTTTTTTAATTTTCTTAAAGATCGACTTTTCCATTTTAAAAAAAAGGACTTTTTTCCCAAAAAAAATTGACTTTGATTTTCGAAAAAATTGATTTTTTTTTTATTTAAACTTAAGTAACAACGGTTCGGTTCAAGATTATTTTGGGATTGATTAATTGCTTAACGGTTCAGTTCTAGAACCATTAATAAAATATAAGTTCGGTTCACTAACCGTTAGTAATAGTTCAGTTATTTTAACCCCAGTTCGATTCTGTTCAACGGTTTTTTTGAACATCCCTAATTATGACATCTTGCTCAGCATCTGTCATGAACCATGTTTTAGCAAAATTATTGTCAATCCTAAAACCATAGATCTAACAGAAGTGTTTAAGAAATTAAGATCTATGATGAATGTAGATAGCTTAGACACAATGAATTAGGTGGTGTGTTGAGATTGTAATCTGTTGTGTCGAAGCAGCATGTTACTCGACAGAAATAAAGTTGTGTCGAAATTAATCTAATATATATCGAGTTGTGTGTGTCAAAGTGTCGAAGCAAATTGTTTTTCATATGATTTCGGTTTAGGTCTAAATAGTTATTTTGGACATTTATAGTTGTGTTTTGACTTATGAAGCAAGCAAATTCATTATAAATAGAATGAATAACCCTTAATTTTGTATAACTTTTATTTACATAATTTTACATTTCCAAAGTGAATAAACATTTTCCAAGTTTGTGGATAGTTATAAAAAATCATCACTTTCGTTGTTATTATATATTGATAATAACCATGTTCAAATTAATTTTAAAAAAAATCATTAATTTTAATAAATTTCTAACATTTATCACTCTCACAAATAGAAAGTAAATAGAAGATCGATAAATGGAACAAATCAAAAAAGAAGGGGAATAATAAACTTTAACCTTCCTACCACACTACCACATCTCCATGACCTCATGCATATATCCATGGAAATGCATTCGTTAAATGTACAACGTGACTGAGGTTATATGGATATATTTATTGATTGTTAAAACAGAGCACATATGGGTGGGTGATGGTGAAGGAAAGGGGGGTGTAAGTCAGTAACAGTCGTGTAATTGTGGTGGCGATTAGAGTTGATGATGGTTCTCGAATGGCAGTTGGCTTGGAGTATGCTGGAGGGGAGAAAATAAGTTATTGTGTTGTATTTCTTTTATTTTTTAAATTATAACTTATTATTTAAAAACTAGCAGATGACACGACACAAATATGAAGTGTTGATAAAGTATAGTTACCAGAGTTTTTGAATCCAAATGGAGTGGTCGATAGATGAAATGAAGGGATACTTCAAGTGTAGTATGCAAAAGAATACTACCGTAAGAGTTTAAACATCACAAAATTACAAGAGCATGATAAAATGATCTACTTCTAAAGCTAGCACATGACATGATTTCACATTACCAGTAAGTGAAACAAAAAAACTGTGGTTGTTTTTATAACTGATTTTTTTACAATGTTTTTATAATTAATTAGCATACATATTTGTTGCAAAATCATTTAAATCTTTTTCTATATAATCCAATCAAATTCTTATTTACAAACATTCCTTATGATTGATAATTGGATTTTGTATCCCAAAATGTACAACATTCACACACCACTAACCACTTGCTCTAAATTGAGCCGGTACTTACAAGCTTTTATGAGCTTAAATGAATCAATCTGAAAATATAGTCACTACTTGTCGGATATAATCCGTCAAGTTTACAATATTATTTTAAAAAACATTGTTTGAATCAAGATATAGTTAGCTAAAGAGACAAATGCATGAAACCTGCATGCACATCTTTTCACCGTGATTCATTCATCTCCTACTAACTTTCTCAACAAACCTTTGAAAGGAGTTCCCCAGCCCGACACTGACAGCTTCTGCTAAATATCGTGCCTGAAAATTATCGGGATGGCTCAGAAAACTTAAAAGCACCAACCCTTAAATCTATATTATAATTTCAAAAACTAGAAGGACCAATCGCAGTATCAACTTGAGGACTTACCTCCTGAATGGTTTTCTTCAGATTAAATGCATCTTTCACCCGAGCATCCAAAAATGCCCATGTATCCCGAAAATCTGTCACAAAACAAGCCACTGAAGGATCAGAGACAGTTCTCACAAGTAACTTTTATTCCACATCGAACCAAAAACATTTCTCAACCCAAAATGGTATTTATTCCACAAGAGACACCAAAACCACTGCAGTATCCATGGGAAAAAGGCATAGACGAATAAAATCCCTTTTTTTTTTCCCTTTTTTTTTTTCAACAGTAACTTTATCAAATTAATCATCTATATATTGTTGGTGTAAGGTGATGAAATTGAGGAAGAAGAGAGGAAAATAAAGAATGACGGCTACTAATGATTGGTAAAAGAATTAAATTATATTAAATGAGACCTAGGTACACCTATTTATACACAAAGATAGCAAAGATAAGAATGCCACATAGGCCCTAAAAGTGGATAAACTTCCAAATATAGCAAATACTAAATTACCCTTTAATACCATCCCTTAATTTAGTATCTATCAGAAACTAACAACACCAATTTCATTCCTCAAATGAAAAAATTGGTCTGTTTTGATTGCCTTCGTCAGAACATCTGTCAGCTGTTTCTGGGTGCTACAGTGCAGAACTTCTAACACTCCTTTCTGCACTTGACTTCTCAGAAAGTGATACTTCGTCTCAATATGCTTGCTTCTTCCATGCAACACTGGATTCTTGGCAAGATTGATTACAGACTTGTTATCAATCAACAGTTTCAGAGGTTTCTCTATCTCAATCTTCAAATCCTCCAGAAGATTCAGAAGTCAAACAGCTTGACATGCAGCTACAGCACCTGCAATGTACTCAGCTTCACACGTTGGCAGAGCCACAACAGGCTGTTTCTTGGAATTCCAAGAAATAGAACCTCCCAGAAACTTGAACAAGTAACCAGAAGTACTTCTTCTGTCAACTCTATCTCCACACTAGTCAGAATCAGAATAACTCACTAATTCGGGTTCTGTCTTTCTTTCAGAAGGAAATAGCACTCCATATTTCAGAGTTCCCTTGATATACCTCAGAATCCTGACAACAGCTTGGTAATGAGACCACTTTGGTTTACTCATGAATCTGCTAACCATTCCCACTGCATAGTAAATGTCAGGTCTGATATTGCACAAATACCTAAGAGAATCAACCAACTGTTTGGAGGTCGTAGCATCCACAAAATCACCATCAGAATCAGAATCCAATTTATGATTGGTTTCTGATGGTGTCACAGCAACTTTACAATTCTGCAGCTTAAATCTCTTCAGAAGTTCAAGTTCATACTTCAGCTGATGTAGAATAATGCCCTTCTTTGAGTACATAATCTCCATTCCTAGAAAATATACCATATTTCCCAGATCTGTCATCTCAAATTCATTCATCAGAACTTCTTTGAACTTGATTATATCTTCTGGACAACTTCCTGTTAGCAGTATGTCATCAACATATAGACACACCAGAATCATATTGCCACCAGAATGCTGCACATACACGCCATATTCCATCTCACATTTCTGAAACTTCTGCCTCTTGAAAAACGTATAAATTTTCAAATTCCAAGCTCTGGGCGCTTGTTTCAATCCATACAAGGCTTTATGTAACTTGTATACCATCCATTCCTGATTCTTTTTCACAAATCCAGGAGGTTGTGACACATATACCTCTTCTTGTAATGGACCATTCAGAAATGCAGACTTCACATCCAGATGTATCAAAGGCCAATTTCTATTTGCAGCTAAAGCAATCACCAGTCTGATTGTTTCATGTCTAGCCACATGCGCAAATACCTCAAAGTAATCTAGCCCAGATTTCTGAAGAAAACCTCTAGCCACTAGTCTCGCTTTGTATTTGCCAATTGATCCATCTGACTTAAGCTTCACCTTGAAAACTCATCTGACGCTGATGGCTTTCTTCTTTTCTGGAAGCTTTGTCAACTTTCAAATTTTGTTTCTTTCAATAGCCTCAAGTTCTTCCTTCATGGCATTCAACCATACTTTCTTCTCGAGAGCTTCTTCAATATCCACTGGTTCAGAATCTACTAACATGGCACACTGAACGACTTCTCCTTCAGAATCTACTTCAGTGTCATGCAACATGTTAAAATCTGCAAACCTACTTAGTATTTGTCTGATTCTATGGCCTCTGAACTTGTTCTGAAGCTTCTCCAGAACTTGGAACAGTGCTAGCTTCTGGACCTTGTCCAGAACTACTTCCTTCAGAATTACCACCTTCAGAGTTACTTCTGGAAGCTTGTCCTCCAGACCCTATGTCTTCAGAGTTTTCCCTTCCAGAAATATAATCACCACCAGATTCTGGATCATCATCAGAATCTGGATCAGAATCAGATCCACTATCAGAATCTCCCTGAGATTCTGACTCATCTTCAGAGTCTTCAGAATCAGATTCATCTTGACTCTGACTCGTCTTCAGAACTTTCTGAAGAATCTTAAGAAACTATCTCTGGTGTTGGCGCTACACCAGAATCTGATTGAGACTTGTTCCAATCCCATGTTTCTGACTCTTTCACAATAACGTCTCTGTTGATTTCAACTTTGTTAGTTTCTGGACAATAAAGCTTATAAGCACCTGTACTGTGGTACCCCACCAGTAACATTACTTTGCTTCTATCATATAGTTTCCGTCTTCTAGCTTCTGGAACGTGTTTGTAACATACAGAACCAAACACCCTCAGATGGCTAACACTTTGCTTATCTCCAGTCCACTTTTCTAAAGGAACAATTTCCTTCAGCTTCTTCGTTGGACACCTATTCAGAACATATGTTGATGTGGCAACAACTTCTCCCCATAACATGTGAGGTAGCTTCTTCTCTTTCAGCATACTTCTGGACATATCAAGCAAAGTTTTGTTTCTTCTTTCAGCAAGACCATTGTGCCGAGGAGTATATGGAGCAGTAACCTCATGTTCTATTTCATTCTCCTCACAGAACTTCTGAAACTCTGTAGAGTTATACTCACCTCCACCATCCGTTTACTCTACTTCTCAGCCTTCACCTTGAACTTCTGAAACTCAGTAAACACTTCATGCTTGAACTTGATGAGTGTTACCCATGTCATTCTTGTGAACTCATCCACAAAAGACAAAAAATATTTGTTTCCTCCAAGTGAAGATACTGGAAATGGTCCACACATCAGAATATACTACTCCCAAAGCATGCTCGCTCTGGGGGCTACTTCTGATGCAAATAGCAATATGGGTTGCTTGCCTTTCATGCATATCTCACATGACTTCTCAGGCTTCACAATCTTCGAAATGCCATGTACAAGCTTCTTAGAACTTATATGTCCTAAGCTTCTATAGTTCAAGTGCCCCAACCTCTTGTGCCACAGCTTACTGTCACCTTCAGCGCCTTCTGCACTAAGACACTCTGCTTCAGCTGTTTCTACATTCACCTTGAATGTTCTGTTGCTTCCCTGCTCAGACTTCATAATCAACTTCTGATTGGAATCATATAACGTCAAGAGGTTGTCCTTCGTAACAACTGAGAAACCTTTCTCAATGAGCTGACCCACACTCATCAGATTGCTTTTAATTCCAGGAACATACCAGACATCTTTGATCAGAATGTTTTTTCCATTCTTCACTTCGACTCTGACATTTCCCATACCTTCTGCGTTAAGATACTTATCATCAGCACATCTGATCTTTGTTCTCCTTCTGGAGTCAAAGTCTATCAGCCATTGTTTGTTCCCAGTCAAGTGGTTTGAACAGCCAGTGTCCATATACCACCAATCTTCTGAACACTTTCCGTCAGAATCAGAAGCCATCAGTAGCACAGGTTCATCATCAGAATCTCCTCTGGCTATATTTGCTTCTTCTGATTTCCTTCCTTTCTTTCTACAATCTCAGGCAAAATGGCCAAACTGTTTACAACAGTAACATTGAACATTCTTCTTGTCATACCTTTCCTTTCCCTTCTGATATTTCCTTTCATCAGAAGTTGAGGTTTCTGACTACTGGAATTTATCACCACATTTATTCTGCTTCTGGTCCTTCTTGACAAAAGAAGCCTTCAGAACTTGCTCAACTTCCCTCTCAGAAGTTCCTTCAGTCAGACGCAACTCCTGCGCTTCTAGACTACTTTGCAATTCTTCTATTCTCATGGTTTCCAGATTTTTAGAATGTTCAATAGACACAACAATGTAATCAAACTGAGGAGTAAGCGACCTGAGAATCTTCTCTATGATTACCTGTTCAGAAATTGTTTCTCCACAAGCTTTCATCTCATTAGTGATCAGAATCATTCTGGAGATGTACTCAGAAACTTTCTCACTGTTCTTCATGTTGAGATTTTCATATTGCTTTCGCATGGATTGAAGCTTCACCTTCTTCACTGACGCGTCACCACCGTAATATCTGACCAGTATATTCTATGCCTCTTTCGACGTCTTCGAATCAGCAATCTTCTCAAACAAACTTTCATCCACACACTGATGGATATAGAACAGAGCTTTCTGATCCTTCTTCCGCGTATAGCTCTTTCTGCAGATCTTTGTTCTTCAGTAGCATTTGCTGCAAGTGAAACATAACCATCGGTAACAAGATCCAGAACATCTTAAGCACCAAACAGCACACGCATCTGTATCATCCATCTGTTCCAGCTTTTGCCATCAAAAACTGAAAGTTTAGTGTTCAAACTACTGCCTCCACTCATCTTAAACATTGCACAAATCTCAGATCTCACTCAGTGTTTCCCAAACCCACAGGACCAGTGTGATTCTGTTTAGATTTTGTTCAAGATTCAACAGAAATCAAGAACCAAAATCAAACACACAGCTCACTTTCATTCGTGTTTCCCAAAAATTCAGAATAACCAAGAGCTCTAGATACCAATTTGTTGGTGCAAGGTGATGAAATTGAGGAAGAAGAGGAAAATAAAGAATGACGGCGGCTAATGATTGGTAAAGGAATTGAATTATATTAATGAGACCTAGGTACACCTATTTATACACAAAGATAGCAAGGATAAGAATGCCACATAGGCCCTAAAAGTGGATAAACTTCAAAATATAGCAAATACTAAATTACCCTTTAATATACATTACAATTCAGAAAAGAAAAAAAACAAGTCTCGAAACTAGAGACATTTTTGTTAGATAATGGTAAACAGAATCCTGTTAATAACTTCAAAGCATTTATGGCGCTGAAATTTATGAGCAAAAGAAAAGTGATTAAGGCATTTTTGGATTTTCGATACAAACATACTTCAGCTCTAAAGAACTCTATAGATATTATGTATCCAACCGTATGTTTGTAATTTTCCAACACAACCAGGAGGTGACCCATAAATAAATTATTATAATTATAAAGGCACCAAGTTACTAGATAATGGATAAAAATTAATCAAGCAATAATTCAAGCAAGCTTGTATCACGAAAAACTAACCAGCAGAACTATCTGTCAGCATATAAATCTCCGTTGTTGAGTATACTCCTCCAAGGACAGTGCGCTTGGCATACCAATCAATGTCAGAAGCATTATCACCAATAACATGCCAGATCTCATCCACAAGCATTGCCCTCTGCTTAAAACTCGTTGGAACATTTACTGGTTGTGCCTGTAAATGTTATTTACCAGAAACTCTTTCATATCTACAATTCACAAATACCTGAGCCTCTAAAAGGAAAAAAAGACAAAGGCAAAAACCTGGATACTTAGAGCTTCAGGCCATATGGATACATAAGGAGCTTGCATTTCAAGACGAAATCTGATAAGCTTAGAGATGCAATCACTTGGTGACAAACTTTTTAAGCTTTTGTCTGTGTCAATTCTATCAACGAGTCTTTGTAAGCAGTCATCCATGAAAAACTGAAAAAAGAAGTTTTATGATGAACAAAAAGATTGACTCAAAACAAGTAAGCACAACTGAAAGAGAGTAAGTAGTCTTCACAATCCACTAAACTGATAATTCATACTTCCTCCAGTCACTATTATAAGCAAAGATTCTCTTTTTAGGTTTCATTAAATAGTTGATGTATCTAGTCTACATAAAGGTTAGATACATAAATTATTTAATGAACCTAAAAAGAGAATCTTTGCTTATAATAGTGACCAGAAGGAGTTCTTGATAATGAACAATTGGAAAGAAATTCATGCATTAGAAACTCGCAACTGAAGAAAGCAACCGAAAAAACTGACAAACATCATTGACAAATCCTAAAATTATAGTTGGCGAAAGGTCACATCTTACAATGATACGTGACTTAAAGAGAATACAGGGCACCGCACATACAAGCAAAAAATCGAGAGGAGAGAGGGTAAGGAGATATCTAACTAAGAAAATATTATAAGTCAATTATTTCATAGTATCAAAAAGACATAAATAACTAAGATTTTTTTCCTCTCATTTTCACATTTATCCTTACTGTTGGAGAAAAGCTTCTCCCCAATGGGTTAGAGAGGAAAGGTTGCTGCATAATTGCGCCTCGCAACTGAATTTACAAGATAAAATGTTTTAAGATCATTATAATATGGAATATTATGAAGCAGCTGATAGTACCATTTTATACAACTTGAGATAATACAATTTGGCTACTATAGTTCTCTTCTAACTATGACAGAGGATTGAACAGTTCATCATGGGCGATGGTTAATGGTTAAGTTCATTAGATAGATAGTTAGATTGTAGTGAAGTTGCTTAGTAATTAACTGCTAACCAACTTAACCATTTTATACCATAAGTGCATAGAAGGGAAAATTAACTGCTAACCAAGTTCTAACTATCTAAGAAATGCTAACAGAAAAATGTAAAAGCAGAAAACTAATTCACTACAACAGCTAATCAGCAATTAATACTATAAAAGGTAATCAACAATTATTTAAGCATGTAACAACCAAAACTAATCTCTCTACTTTAACAACTACTCTACTCAAATCATACTAACAGCTAATCAGCAATCATTAAGTTTAATACAGTCATTAAATGCGGGAAGGGAAAAACCTTAGCATTTATTGGGAAAAACCCAAGTTCCATATTGATTAGAGATAGAGCTTTGAAAGAGTTTATATAGAGCGACACCCCTCACCTTACAAACCGGTTTTTAAGGTCAAACTCTAATAGCATTGACACCTCTCAAAAAAGAGATATATGTGTCTGCGCGACACGACATTGACATTTAAGATTACCTTCAATTTATTTATTTTTCCAAGTTATTACCGGGGTAGACGTCTCTGGTGTCTGTGTCAATGCTTGATAGGAAAAAAGCCACTGGAAATAATCAACAACAACAACAAGATATTGTAAAGACTAAGATAGAGATGAAAATGAACCTCAACCAATGCAGCTTCCTTCCTTGACAAAGATCCAACTATAGAAGGAGAAAGACCAACATCCTTCGCTCCTGACACTAACGCTGCTTCTGTCCATCCCAGCTTCATCTGAAAATCCACAATTAGCAAAAATGGAATAATCAAGATGCAGAAAAAGATGCTTAAATCGAAAAGAATAAGAGAAACAGAGTCGGTGCACTGACGACGTGAGTGAGTGAGGCGTGAAGCAAGCGAGCATGTTCGTCCTCGTACTTAGCTCTCGATTTCGAACTCTCGCGCCGTGAATCTTCATCAGATGATGATGATGATGATGATGATGATGATGATGAAGAGGTGGAATCATTGAAACTAGGGTTTTCGGTAGTGGAAACGGGAATCGCATCGTGGATAGAGTGTGGATTTGAAAAAGGTTGATTCTCCGTCGTGGAAAAGCGAGAAGAGGTTATCAATGTAACAGGACGCCGGAATCGGAGCCCAATGTTTCCGTTGTAGTGCCTTGCACCGGACAAAAACCGATTCGCCGCCGTTCGAAACATTCTGTTGCCGTCGTTATTTCTGAGATGTGAGGTTTTTTGTTGGGGAAGAAAGAAAATAACAGTTAAAGGTCGACGTAGCAGGTTTATTGAAGCGCCACGTGTTTAACCAATATGTATGACCTTATTTGTATGTAAACTAGCTTATCATATCAAAACTAGTAACAAATAGTCGGGTATTGATTTGGTTGACACAATTATTTGCATGTAAAAAAGAAAAAAAAAATATTTAAATCAATATTTTCATGTATATAAAAATATTCAAATTAATAATTAATTTCTTTCGTATATATTTTTGGATGATAAATATTATTTTTTATATATAAAAATATTTAAATTAATAATAAATTTTTTTATATATAAATATTATTTTTTTTATGAATCGTTTACAAAAATATTATATCAATAGTAAATTTTTGTATATTTTATAATAATTTTTTTTTTTCATATACTATTTTTTAATCAGAAATAATTTGATGATAAATATTATTTTTTCGTATATAGAAATATTCATATCAATAATAAGTTTTTTTTATATAAATATTATTTTTGTTTAGACATTATTTATAAAAATATCTGAATCAATAGTAAATTTTTGTATATAAAAATATTTAAATTAATAATAAATTTTTTCCCATATACCATTTTTTAATCAAAAATATTTGAATCATAAATATTATTTTCGTATATAAAAATATTTAGATCAATAAATTTTTTTTTTGTATTCAATTTTTTATGTTTAAGTATCATTTACAAAAATATTTAGATCAATAGTAAATTTTCATATATAAAAATATTTAGATCAATAATAGATTTTTTTTGTCATATATAATTTTTGAATAAAAAATATTTGGATAATAAATACCATTTTTTATATATAAAAATATTTAGATTAATAATTTTTTTTTCTATATACAAACACTACAAAAAAAAAAGCCCTTTAGCTAGGGGTTTAACTCCTCACTAAGACAAAAAAAACACCTCACAAAGTCAACATTTGCGAGGGGACATAACCCCTAGCTAAATCACTGGTCGCAGATTAGGGACGAGGGGCTAAGCACCTAACCAATTAGCTTGGGGCTAAATGATAACGAGAAATCGTATCATATAATTGCTACATTTTTAATCGATTTTCATATTGCATTAACTCATTTAACTCCCGATTGTTCCGAGTTTTTATGTCTTTTCACAGGTACAACATGTTTCAAATCAATTTAGTGAAAAAAGATCACATGAAGAAAGCTAACATAAAAACCAGAAGAAAAGGAACTAATCTGTAAAATTCTGCAAAGTTTGATGTTGTGACGATCGTCACACGTCCATTACGAGCGTAACGCGCCCACAACATGAAGAACGCTCGTCACACATCATTGACGAACGTAACACGCTATTTAAGCGCATTACGACCGTCACCTCTTCATTACGACCGTCACACGCGTAATTCAACGTCACGAAGAATAAGAGACGTGGGCAACGTAATGGAATGATCTTTTCAACTCCTACAAATTCTCAACCTCACCAACGTCCAGTACTGGTCTTTCTCCACTAAAGTAGTACAAGTCCATGTTCCTAATTTTTCTTAATTGCCAATTTCTCTTCTATAAATAGGAGATATTTCAATGAAGGAAGGGAGAGTTTTTTTTACAAAATTTCTTGCGGAAGCCCTGCCAAATTTACGAACCGTCCGTTTGCATTTTTTTGTTCTTGTTTTACTTCCCTTTTACCAATTAATAGCTATTTCCAACATTAGGAAATTTCTATTGTAGTTAGAATTTATTTTTAGCTTTAGAATTCGTTTCAAGTTCCGATTCCGAAGGTTCCAATCTTGCCGACTTGTGGAAGAGGGAGTTTGAGGAATAATATTATTATTCAGGTTTTTAATTGCATTTAATTTAATTTTAGTACAATTTGCTTACGTTTATTTATTTATTTATTTATCATGAATGTTTTATTCTTTCCCAATTATATTTCCTGTATGTCTGTTTCAAGTACTATGACTAGCTAATTTTCCAGAGTCGGGATGTGATAATAGTAACCAAATGGATTAAATTATGCCTAAGCTAAAATCTAAATTAACTTAATTTCTGGCTGTGACTTTTTATAATTAAAATCAATCTTTTTGTTACGGGAGTAAGAAACGTAGAATAGGTTAGGATCGAGACCATGAAAGTGTGAGGTTTTAACCGGATATCTAAAGTTAGGCATTTGATTTAAATACAGCGAGAGCGCTTTAAAACGAATTAGATTTTATTAAGTTTTCAAAGAGTATTTTCTAAACACTTATGGGCTAGCGAGAGCAGGCATATGGTTTTAGGGGTATAATCCGAGATAAGACCACGAAAGTGTGAGTTGAGGGTTTTTAAACTGATAATTTCTACATAACCATCTAAGTTAAACATCTTTATATGCTTAGGTTCGATTAGATCCACTTAGGTTCACTATATTACATACCGACCGTTTTATTATTATTATTCCCTTAATTCGATTTAGTTTTCCTCTACCTTAACCTCTAAAAAACCAAACGTGACAACATCCGCCTTAGCTAAACTAGCAAACCTTTATAGCACTAGAGTGATTACAAAGTCCCTATGGGTTCGACATCTTTTTATTACTACCACGATAGGTTATGCACTTGCAGTTAAGATACCGTTAGACACATTAGGTCGATCGCACATCAAGTTTTTGGCGCCGTTGCCGGGGACTTTGATTTAGTCACTAGTGCACTCATAAAGTAGCACTATATAGACTAAGGCAACTATTTATTTTTCCCTCTGTTGTATGCCAAATACTCGCTCCCGAAGCGAGCCTTTGCATCTACAAATCAACGATATTGAGCGCTATCTCAGAGTAAGACGCTGAGTTCAAGAATACCGTGATCTCAACAATCTTCCTCCGATTAAGCTTCCTGATATCTCAATCCCTGAATTAATTGAAGAATCTAAGATGGCTGACGTACCAAATCCACCTCGTGCTCTTAAGGATTACGCAGTTCCTTCTCAAGCGAAGCCCCACAACAGCATTGTCGCTCCTGTTATCGCTCAAAACGATTTCGAGCTGAAACCTTCGCTTCTATTCGCCGTTCAGCAGAACCAATTTTCTAGATCTCCTACTGACGACCCAAACCTACATCTGTCAGTGTTTGTGCAGTATGCAGACACTGCAAAAGTGAATGGTGTAAACTCCAAGGCGATACGATTGCACCTATTTCCCTTTTCTTTAAGAGACAGAGCTCGAGCATGGCTCCAATCACTTCCTTCAAACTCAATCACCACATGGGATGAGTTAAAAAAGGTCTTTTTAGCTAGGTATTTCCCACCAAGCAAAATTGCTATGCTCAGAGCCAACATCAATGGTTTCAGACAAAAAGATAACGAATCACTTTTTGAAGCGTGGGAACGCTATAAGGACATGATCACACTCTGTCCTTATCATGGTTTAGAAGAATGGCTGATCATTCATACGTTCTATAACGGTCTCTTGTACAACACAAGAATGACTATAGACGCTGCTGCTGGTGGCGCATTGATGGATAAGCCGTATACCAAAGCAAATCAACTTATCGAAAGCATGGCTCAAAACCATTATCAATGGGGAAGCGAAAGAGCTAATATGGAAAAAACTCAAACAAAAGGTGGCATGATTGAAGTGAATAGTCTAGATCAATTCAACGCTAAAGTAGAAGCCCTTACCCAAAAGCTAGAAAATCTTACTACCGCTCCCGCAGCTACCGTGGCTGCAGTAGCTCAAGCTTGCGATCTATGTGGTCTTCAATCACATCCTGCTCCAGAATACCCACTTCTAACAGGAGTCCCAGCTGAACAAGCGAATTACGTACAGGGAAACCCTTATAGCAATACCTATAACCCTGGTTGGAAGAATCATCCGAACTTTTCATATAAAAGCAACAATGCTTTGTACGCACCTGGACAAACTCCTGCCACACCACCTGGCTATCCAAAAGCTGCCCCAAATCACCCCAATAATGGACCTAATACATCCAATGCCCCTAGGAAGTCTAATCTAGAAATCATGATAGAACATTCCATTGCTTCCCAATCTCAAACTAATAAAGATGTTCTAAATCAAAATTTACATACTAATGAGTAGATTAAACAATTATATAGTAAAGTTGACGCTTTGGCTACCCATAATAAGATGCTTGAAACTCAAATTTCACAAGTGGCTCAACAACAAGCATCTAATGCTGCCCCAGCTGGATTTTTCCCTGGTCAACCATAACCTAACCCAAAAGGACAAGCTAACGCTGTAATACTGAGAAGTGGAAAAGAACTTGACGGACCTGTTGATCCAAGACTCGAAAATCCAGCCATGTACCAAAAGCAGAACAAGCCAACTGAAAATGAGAATGAACCAAAGGAAAAGGAAAACGAGAACTAAGAGGCAGTGGAGAAAGAAAAGCCTTATGTGCCTCCACCACCCTATAAACCATTGATTTCGTACCCTCAGAGACTTACTAATTCCAAAACTATGGGACAATTCAAGAAATTCGTTGAACTTCTGAAACAACTGAATATCACAATACCGTTTATAGAAGCTATCACTCAGATGCCCTCGTATGCTAAATTTCTCAAGGAAATCCTATCTAACAAGAAAAAGATAGAAGACAACGGAACAGTTACACTTACTGCTGAGTGTAGCGCTATTATTCAAAACGATATGCCCCCTAAGTTAAAAGATCCATGTAGTTTCTCTATACCTTGTAACATTGGAATGTTTGTCATAGACAAAGCTCTATGCGACTTGGGAGCAAGTATTAAAGCCATGCCCTTATCTATTTGTAAAAAGCTGGAAATAGGAGAACTTAGACCCATAAAAATGTCCATTCAATTAGCTGACCGATCAGTTAAATACCCTGTAGGTATACTGGAAAACGTTCCAGTTAGAATAGGTCAATTCTATATCCCGGCCGATTTCATAATCATGAACATTACTAAGGACTCAGTTACTCCTATCATATTAGGAAGACCCTTCCTAACCACAGCTGGAGCTATAATTGATGTAAAGAAGGGCAGACTGACATTCGAAGTTGGAAAGGAAAAAGTGGAATTCATCCTCACTCAATTCTTACAAGCACCAGCCATGAATGACACATGTTATCTAATCGACGTTATAGACGAGTGCGTAAGAGAGATGGAAGCGGAACAGACCACATACTCCAAAATAATGAAAATCCAAACCCCTCTAATATTCGAAGACAACAATTGGCGTGAACCATACCAAGATGATAGTCTAAGCGAAAGTCTAGCACTTACACCTGATCATATGCCATGTCCGAAGAAACCGGGTTTAGAATTAAAAACCTTACCCAGGAACCTAAGATACGAATTCCTAGATACCAAATGTACGCGACCAGTAATAATTAATTCTAGTTTAGGAACGCTCGAAACTGAGAAACTTTTAGACGTCCTAAGAAAGTACCCGACTGCATTAGGTTATAACATATCCGACTTGAAAGGAATATGTCCTTCAATTTGTATGCATCGTATTATGCTAGAAGAAGATTGCAAAACCTCTAGAGAACCCCAAAGAAGGATTAACCCAATCCTTAGCACTATAGTCAGAGATGAAATTAAGAAGCTATTGGAAGCAGGAATCATATATCCAATCTCTGATAGTAAATGGGTTAGCCCAGTACACGTCGTACCGAAGAAAGGAGGTATCACTGTTGTGAAGAATGCAAAAGGTGAACCGATAACATAAAGAGTGTTAAATGGGCATAGAGTGTGCATTGATTATAGGAAACTAAACAAAGCTACTCGAAAAGACCATTTTACTCTACCCTTCATAGATCAAATGTTAGAGCGATTAGCCAAACATTCCTACTTCTGCTATCTAGATGGTTATTCCAGATTTTTCCAAATTCCTATTCACCCTTATGATCAAGAGAAGACTACATTCACATGTCCCTATGGAACATTCGCTTATAGACGAATGTCGTTCGGATTGTGCAATTCCCCAGCAACCTTTCAACGATGTATGATGTCAATATTTGCATATTTCATCGATAACATCACGAAAGTGTTCATGGACAACTTCTGTGTGCGGGCAAAGCTTTGAAGGATGCCTATCAAACCTAGAAAAGGTTTTAGAAAGATGTGTGAAAGTAAACCCCGTGCTTAACTGGGAAAAATGCCATTTCATGGTCAGAGAAGGAATCATACTAGGACATGTTATATCTAACAAGGGAATTGAAGTTGATAAAGCCAAGATAGAAGTCATAAAAGAACTTCAACCACTTAATACCGTTCGAGAAATACGAAGTTTTTTAGGACACGTCGGTTTCTACCGACGATTTATCAAGGATTTCTCGAAGATCACTAAACCACTTACCGGTCTATTAATGAAAGATGCTGAGTTCATATTCGACGAAGATTGTCTTAAAGCGTTTGAAACTCTAAAATCAGCCCTCATCACCGAACCAATCATGCAACCACCCGATTGGAGATTACCTTTTGAAATCATGTGCGATGCGAGAGACTACACCATAGGCGCAGTTCTTGGACAAAGGAAGGACAAAAAACTTCACGCAATCTACTACGCCTGTAGAACGCTAGACTCAGCTTAAATGAACTACGCCACAACTGAGAAAGAGTTGTTAGCAGTTGTCTTTGCGCTTGAAAAATTTCGTTCTTACCTAGTAGGAGCAAAGATAATCATCTACACAGACCATGCTGCTATCAGATATCTACTAACTAAGAAGGATGAAAAACCAAGACTCCTTAGATGGATCCTACTTTTGCAAGAATTTGATCTAGAAATTAAGGATAAGAAAGGAACGGAAAACGTCGTAGCAGACCACTTGTCAAGATTAGAAGGTATAAAACCCGAACAAGTACCGATTAACGACGATTTTCCGTATGAACAGTTGATAACACAAATAAGAAGCGATCTAGCTCAATTGGACCAAAACAAACCAAAAGCCAAAGAAGTCGTGGAAGCGATCCATACAACCATGGGATTGCCATGGTATGCTGACATAGTCAACTACTTAGCTGCAGGCGCGCTCCCACCGGACTTAACTTATCAACAGAAAAAGAAATTCTTCCATGATCTCAAGTATTATTATTGGGATGAACCTTTATTATTTAAAAGAGGATCGGACGAAATTTGCTGCCGATGCGTACCTGAAGAAGAAATGGAAGATGTTATCTCTCACTGTCATTCATCTCCCTATGGCGGACATGCTAACACTTCTAAAACTTGTGCAAAGATCCTACAAGCCGGTTTATTCTGGCCTAATCTATGGAAGGATGTCCACATCGCTGTTAAAAACTGTGATCAGTGTCAACGCAACGGTAATATTTCAAGACGCGATGAAATGCCTCAAAGAGGAATACTAGAAGTAGAAATCTTTGATGTTTGGGGAATCGATTTCATGGGACCTTTCCCATCTTCTTTCGGAAACAAGTATATACTCGTAGCTATCTATTATGTTTCAAAATGGATTGAGGCTATAGCCTCTCCTACAAATGACACACGAGTAGTAATTAAGCTCTTTAAAAACATAATTTTTCCAAGATTTGGTGTGCCTAGACTTGTCATTAGTGACGGTGGCTCCCATTTCATTTCAAAGATATTCGACAAATTATTATCTAAGTATGGAGTCAAACACCGAGTAGCAACACCGTATCATCCATAAACCAGTGGACAGGTCGAAGTCTCGAACAGAGAAATTAAACAAATCCTAGAGAAAACTGTCGCCATATCTAGGAAAGATTGGTCATCTAAGCTTAACGAGGCTTTATGGGTTTATAGGATAGCCTACAAGACCCCTATAGGAACTACACCCTTCAAACTTGTGTATGGAAAGTCCTGTCATCTCTCGATAGAATTAGAACACAAGGCATATTGGGCAATCAAAATGCTCAACATAAACTACACAGCTGCTGGAGAAAAGCAAATCCTCGACTTGAATGAATTAGAAGAATTGAGATTAGACGCTTATGAGAACGCTAAGATATATAAGGAAAGAACCAAAAGATGGCACGATAAGCGCTTATCCCGGAAGGAATTCATTGTAGGAGACGTTGTGCTATTATTTAACTCTAGACTTAGGCTTTTTCCTGGAAAACTGAAATCCAGATGGTCTGGTCCTTTTGAAGTTACAAAAATATTCCCTAGCGGAGAAATAGAAATTAAGGGTAGGAATAGTGACCCATTCACAGTGAACGGGAAGTGATTAAAACAATATCATCATATCGAGAATAGAAACTATGCGAATAATCTAAAACTTTTAGAATTACCCACTATTTCCCCTGAATGATCTACTGCTAGGCATTATGTCAGGCTTATGACGTTAAAAACAGCGCTTAGTGGGAGGCAATCCACCTATTTGTTTTTGTTATTATTTCCGTTGTTTTTATTTATTACTTTTGATTTTCTTTTCCGTTTCTGCATTTATTTCTTTTAAAGCCTTATTTTCATTATTTTCTTTTCCATTTTTCCTAAAAATCTTTATACAACTACTGCTGATTTTCAAACAACTTTATTCACTACAGGTTTTCTGAAAAAGTCTTTTTCTATACTACCTTATCCCCTGATTTGTTTCCCCCATTTAGTATTTAATATGGAAACCACTTTTAGAGGAATGAACCAAATGAGGAGATTTGAGGAATTATCACACATGAATATTGGTATGACATTGTATTATGATGAACCAACAATGGACACTTTAGGTATTAAGGATAGTGTCCTTTATCTGTTTAACCAACTGGGATAGGAAAAAGCCCACATTAAGTCTATGTTTATTACATACTGCGAGCTTACCCTTGAATTTTTGAGCTCCTTAGTTCATTTACCTGAGCGCGGTTTTGGAACTAGAAAGGGATTTATAGCTTTCAGACTGTTCGGTATTGAATTTGCTTATAACCATAAAGAATTAGCCGACCTTCTAGGATTCCCTAGCGGATCTTTTGCTTTTACTACCACCCAGGCAGAATTAATGGATTTCGAGCTAGATTACTTTTGGAGAACCTTAACCGGAAACTACCACCCTGATCCGGATAGCATGGACAATAATGAAATACACAACCCTGCTATCCGCTATTTCCATAAGATTTTATCCCATACTATATTCGGAAAAGAATAGAATCGTACTGCAGTATCTAAGGATGAGATATTTTTACTGCAGTGTATGACCCAAGGCCGACCTGTTAATGCAGTGCCATTCTTGATGCAAACCTTTTCTCGCATTGCTCAGAACCCTAATGAACTGATCATTGTAGGAGGCCTAGTCACCATGATTGCCAATGCCCTCAGACTTAGATACCAACTGCATAGGTGTACACAATTTGGTTCAATCCGCCCTATGAATATTGATTTCTGTTTTCACCTACGAATAATAGGTAATCTAGGTCCTGCACCTTTCGAATATCTGATAAGGGATGAAGTTGTCACGGTATTTACACTTCTAAACCATGCTAAAGTAAGTACCCACAATCGCGACAATTGGTTGTATGAGCTAAACCCTCCCGACCATCCTTCAACACCTGAGACACCACAATCCTACCAAGTTAATGATGCCACAATGTCTGATGAGAGTGATCCTGAGACCCCTTCTGGTTACCATGATGGTAACAACATTGCATAGGATATTGATGCCCCTGAAATAACAAAAGGAGAATACGCTGAAAATTTGAATAAAATCTTTACTACACTGGATGTTTATCAGACGGACATTAATGGAATCAAGAACGAGTTGAAGAGCATGCGTATGGACGTAATAGGCTTAACTGATATAACTCTGGAGCAATTTTATCACATAAATGCAACTTTCGAAGATTTGAAAACGCGACTGGGATGAAGTAGCAGAATCAGCATTTATTTTTACTTTTTGTTTTATGTTTCTAGGCAGTTTAAGATTTCATTTTAAACAAGTTTACTTTCTACAGTTTTTAAAGTTCTGTTAGAAACAGATATTTATTTCAATTTCAGTTTATTTTCATTTTCATTAAATTTACTGCGTGCTACATCAAATATTAAATTCACTATATATATTATCATTCTGCAAAATTTTGTTATAAGATGTGTGTTGGAATTAATCTGCATGTTTATTGTCTTATGAGGTCTTGGAATTAAACTGTTTCGTTTATTTTATAAATGCAATTATTTGTATCTGTAACGATCGTAACATCCCTATGACGAGCGTAACACGCGTTTCACCGTGTTACGCCCGTCAGCCCACTATGACGGTCGTCACGCACGCTCAAAAGCATATTCTGCTATTACAGAAGTCGTTCCCCTTCCCATTTCTTCTTTCCTTTTTCCCAAACCGTAACACCACCCATTCAATTTTCTCTTAAATTCCATCACTCCAACACTTAAATTCCATCACTCCACTACTCCATCCATATTCTAAACCCTTTCACGATTCAATCTCTTGCATGCAATATGGCCAACAACCAGCAAATCCCCAATCTCACTTTCAGAGACGGCGAGCAAGGTGAAACCCAAAGACTAAAATTCCAGAAATTCCAATGTCGCGGTATCCAACCAACTCGGTATGTTGACCTTGATTGTCTGAGAAATTTGGGACTTCTAGAGAGCGTCCGACAACTTTTGCAGAATGTGAACTTATGGAACCTGTGCCGCCAACCGTAACCCATCTACGAAACTCTCACCTTGGAGTTTCTGAGTTCCTTTTCATACATTACTCCCACTGGAGCCACAAACCAACTCTCGGGCGTGGCTAAATTCCGTATGTTTGGCACTGAGTATCAGCTGTCCCAAACTGATATCGCATGGCTGCTCGGTTTCAGTTCCGACGAAGGTGTCCACCTCCGTGTGCCGGATAATTTTGGCGAGGAAGCTTTTAATTTATGGCACAATATGACAAACATTCGTGTCGGATCTTATGACCACCTCAACGCCACCCATATCCATAATCCGACTATCTGATACTTTCACCACATCCTTTGCTACACCATCTTCTCCCGTGACAGCAACCACAAGCTCAACTCTAAGGAGCTTTTCTTCATGCACTGTGCATTCACTGGCCAGAAGATCAACACCGCCCCATTTTTATTAGCCCATATTCACTCCATCTGTGCTAGAGGCGGCAAACCCTTCTATTTCGGAGGGATTTTCACTTCTCTTGCCATATCTTTGAATCATGGTGCCGCTCTCACGGATATGCCTTTTATGGCACCGACATTGCTGACTCTGGACCACTGCAAGGCGACACACCTCATCTATGAGCGGGAGGATGGAAGATTCCATCCTGTGATCCAAAATATTGTTTATAATAACATTACTTTGCCTTGATGGGACCGAATCAACCCACAAAACAGAGCCAACTGGTTATTTGATCCTGCAGCTCCCGAGGGCCATGTTCCTATTCATGAAGACCAGCCTAATGCCCCCGCAGACGAGATGCAAGAAGAGTTGGACAGTGATGCCCCCATTCACGACATTCCAGGACCTTCATCCGCACCACCTCCTATTACTCGTGAAGAAATTCTCCGAGCCATCCATCAGCAAAATCAAATAAGTGACGCACTTGAAAGAAGACAACAGGAGCAATATGACTATTTATGTGCATAAAACGCTCAGATTCTGACTGGCCAGTGGAGCATGAACGAGAGGTTGGACGAGGCTCTGTCTGAACTTAATGCTTTAAGGTTGGACGTCAGTACCCTTGGCTACCAGGACACTGATACTGAAGCCACGCCTACCAGGCGATCACGCACCAGGAGTAGAGGACGTGGCCATCAGTAGTTTTTTATTCTTAAGTAGTTTACTTTTACTGCTTCTTTTTCTTTTTTTGTTTTTGTATTTGTATTTCCCCGCCTTTATACTGCAACATTGAGGACAATGTCGGATATAGTGTGGGAGAAGTACATTTCCATTTACCATAAACAAGTAATTTTTTTAACGATATTTCTCAGTTTAAATTCTTCCCCGCTTTATTTAGCCATACCGAAATTTTTTGCTTTATCTTCGCATTAGCCCGACATACCTATCTTAACGAAATCCTAGTTAGGAAGCCGAGAACGATTCAACAAGATCGATACGGTTATGACACCTTAGACTTCCTACTTACGCGATCCGTTTCAATAACCGTTATACCTATATCTTGAGTTTTAGCTCTAAAGTAACCCCTAGTAGTTTATACTAGAAGTCAGCATCGTCTTGACACAAACCACGTGGGGAGCCGATGAATATAAGTGTTTGATGTCTGATCAATGAAATATCCTTCTTATCTCGCTGCTAAAAAGGAAAAAATTGCACCAAAATACAAGGTTGCATATAAGAGATGAGCAAATAATGAAGGAGTCCATTGTTGGTTGGTTCAGAGGTATCTGGTTCTGAACTTGGTAGGGCGTGCTACGGCTCGATCCCCCACAACTTCCAATTTGGATAATATGTGTAGGGTTGCCATATTCGTGTACCAGACCCCGTGCTAAAAGGATCAAAGTCACTAGCCGGTTACTCCACTACGTGCGTGCTAAGACAAAGGGCTTAATGTGATTGCGCTAGAACAAAACCGGGTGAAATAGATACAAGAAACTCTGGGCAGAATTATAACAGAACTATTGGACAGTTTGTTTAAAATGGAAGTTCACAACTTAGCTTATTGCTTGTGTCATTAGCGTATCGTTAGTGTTTCACTTAAGTATCGGTCGAACTGACGAGGATTTCCCGTAATTGCTTTAAAAATCAAAGGTATGTCATGCATGTGCGCCTGATAAAACTTGTCCGATCTTTCTAAATGATTATTTGCTTGAGGACAAGCAAAGGTTTAAGTATGGGGGAATTTGATAACAAGAAATCGTATCATATAATTGCTACATTTTAATCGATTTTCATACTGCATTAACCCATTTAACTACCGGTCGTTCTGAGTTTTTATGTCTTTTCACAGGTACAACATGTTTCAAATCAATTTAGTGAAAAAATATCACATGAAGAAAGCTAACATAAAAATCAGAAGAAAAGGAACTAATCTGCAAAATTCTGCAAAGTTTGATGTTGTGACGATCGTCACACGTCCATTACGAGCTAACGCGCCCACAACATGAAGAACGCTCGTCACACATCATTGACGAACGTAACGCGCTATTTAAGCGCATTACGATCGTCACTTCTTCATTACGACCGTCACACGCATAATTCAACATCATGAAGAACAAGAGACGTGGGCAACGTAATGGAAGGATATTTTCAACTCCTACAAATTCTCAACCTCACCAACGTCAAGTACTAGTATTTCTCC
Organism: Vicia faba; assembly: GCA_948472305.1. Lineage (NCBI taxonomy): Eukaryota > Viridiplantae > Streptophyta > Magnoliopsida > Fabales > Fabaceae > Vicia > Vicia faba. Next base: position 1,417,009,795 of record OX451739.1, on the reverse strand, counting down.
ACTAAAGTCGTACAAGTCCACATTCCTAATTTTTCTTAACTGCCAATTTCTCTTCTATAAATAGGAGATATTTCAATGAAGGAAGGGAGAGTTTTTTTTACAGAATTTCTTGCGGAAGCCCTGCCAAATTTATGAACCGTCTGTTTGCTTTTTTTTTGTTCTTGTTTTATTTCCCTTTTACCGATTAATAGCTATTTCCAACATTAGGAAATTGCTATTGTAGTTAGAATTTATTTTTAGCCTCATAATTCGTTTCAAGTTCCGATTCCGAAGGTTCCAATCTTGCCGACTTGTGGAAGAGGGAGTTTGAGGAATAATATTATTATTCAAGTTTTTAATCGCATTTAATTTAATTTTAATACAATTTGTTTACGTTTATTTATTTATTTATTTATCATGAATGTTTTATTCTTTCCCGATTATATTTCATGTATGTCTATTTCAAGTACTATGACTAGCTAATTTTCCAGAGTCGGGATGTGATAATAGTAACCAAATGGATTAAATTGTGCCTAAGCTAAAATCCAAATTAACTTAATTTCTGGCTGTGACTTTTTATAATTAAAATTAATCTTTTTGTTATGAGAGTAAGAAAACTAGAATAGCTTAGGATCGAGACCACGAAAGTGTGAGGTTTTAACCGGATAGCTAAAGTTAGGCATTTGATTTAAATACAGCGAGAGCGCTTTAAAACAAATTAGATTTTATTAAGTTTTCAAAGAGTATTTTCTGAACACTTATGGGCTAGCGAGAGCATGCATAGGGCTTTAGGGGTATAATCCGAGATAAGACCACGAAAGTGTGAGTTGAGGGTTTTTAAACTGATAATTTCTACAGAACCATCTAAGTTAAACATCTTTATATGCTTAGGTTCGATTAGATCCACTTAGGTTCACTATATTACATACCGACCGTTTTATTATTATTATTCCCTTAATTCAATTTATTTTTCCTCTACCTTAACCTCTAAAAAACCAAACGTGACAACATCCGCCTTAGCTAAACTAGCAAACCTTTATAGCACTAGAGTGATTACAAAGTCCTTGTGGGTTCAACATCTTTTTATTACTACCGCGATAGGCTGTGCACTTGCAATTAAGATACCGTTAGACACATTAGGTCGATCGCACATCATGTTTTTGGTGCCGTTGCCGGGGACTTTGATTTAGTCACTAGTGCACTCATAAAGTAGCACTGTATAGACTAAGGCAACTATTTATTTTTCCCTCTGTTGTATGCCAAATACTCGCTCCCGAAGCGAGCCTTTGCATCTACAAATCAACGATATCGAGCATTATCTTAGAGTAAGACGCCGAGTTCAAGAATACCGTGATCTCAACAATCTTCCTCCGACAAAGCTTCCTGGTATCTCAATCCCTGAATTAACTGAAGAATCTAAGATGGCTGACGTACCAAATCCACCTCGTGCTCTTAAGGATTACACAGTTCCTTCTCAAGCGGAGCCCCACAACAACATTGTCGCTCCTGCTATCGCTCAAAACAATTTCGAGCTGAAACCTTCACTTCTATCCGCCATTCAGTAGAACCAATTTTCTGGATCTCCTACTGACGACCCAAACCTACATCTGTTAGTGTTTGTGCAGTACGCAAACACTGTAAAAGCGAACGGTGTAAACCCTGAGGCAATACGATTGCGCCTATTTCCCTTTTCTTTAAGAGACAGAGCTCGAGCATGGCTCCAATCTCTTCCTTCAAACTCAATCACCACATGGGATGAGTTGAAAAAGGTCTTTTTAGCTAGGTATTTCCCACCAAGCAAAACTTCTATGCTCAGAGCCAACATCAATGGTTTCAGACAAAAAGATAACGAATCACCTTTTGAAGCGTGGGAACGCTATAAGGACATGATCAGACTCTGTCCTCATCATGGTTTAGAAGAATGGCTGGTCATTCATATGTTCTATAACGGTCTCTTGTACAACACAAGAATGACTATAAACACTGCTGCTGGTGGCGCATTGATTGATAAGCTGTATGCCAAAGCAAATCAACTTATCGAAAGCATGGCTCAAAACCATTATCAATGGGGAAGCGAAAGAGCTAATATGGAAAAAACTTAAACAAAAGGTGGCATGATTGAAGTGAATAGTCTGGATCAAGTCAACACTAAAGTAGAAGCCCTTACCCAAAAGCTAGAAAATCTTACTACCGCTCCCGCAGCTACCGTGGCTGCAGTAGCTCAAGCTTGCGATCTATGTGGTCTTCAATCACATCCTGCTCCAGAATGCCCACTTCTAACAGGAGTCTCAGCTGAACAAGCAAATTACGTACAGGGAAACCCTTATAGCAATACCTATAACCCTGGTTGGAAGAATCATCCGAACTTTTCATATAAAAGCAGCAATGTGTTGTAAGCACCTCGACAAGCTCCTGCCACACCACCTGGCTATCCAAAAGCTGCCCCAAATCACCCCAATAATGGACCTAATACATCTAATGCCCCTAGGAAGTCTAATATAGAAATCATGATAGAATATTTCATTGCTTCCCAATCTAAAACTAATAAAGATGTTCTAAATCAAAATTTACATACTAATGAGCAGATTAAACAATTATCTAGTAAAGTTGACGCTTTGGCTACCCATAATAAGATGCTTGAAACTCAAATTTCACAAGTGGCTCAACAACAAGCATCTAATGCTGCCCCAGCTGGATTTTTCCCTGGTCAACCACAACCTAACCCAAAAGGACAAGCTAACGCTGTAATACTGAGAAGTGGAAAAGAACTTGACGGACCTGTTGATCCAAGACTCAAAAATCCAGCCATGTACCAAAAGCAGAACAAGCCAACTGAAAATGAGAATGAACCAAAGGAAAAGGAAAACGAGAACCAAGAGGCAGTGGAGAAATAAAAGCCTTATGTGCCTCCACCACCCTATAAACCACCGATTCCATACACTCAGAGACTTACCAATTCCAAAATGATGGGACAATTCAAGAAATTCGTTGAACTTCTGAAACAACTGAATATCACAATACCGTTTACAGAAGCTATCACTCAGATGCCCTCGTATGCTAAATTTCTCAAGGAAATCCTATTTAACAATAAAAAGATAAAAGACAACGGAACAGTTACACTTACTGCTGAGTGTAGCGCTATTATTCAAAACGATGTGCCTCCTAAGTTAAAAGATCCAGGTAGATTCTCTATACCTTGTAACATTGGAAAGTTTGTCATAGACAAAGCTCTATGCGACTTGGGAGCAAGTATTAGTGCCATGCCCCTGTCTATTTGCAAAAAGCTAGAAATGGGAGAACTTAGACCCACAAAAATGTCCGTTCAATTAGCTGACCGATCAGTTAAATACCCTGTAGGTATACTGGAAAACGTTCTAGTTAGAATAGGTCAATTCTATATCCCAACCGATTTCATAATCATGGACATTATTGAGGACTCAGTTACTCCTATAATATTAGTAAGACCCTTCCTAGCCACAACTAGAGCTATAATTGATGTAAAGAAGGGCAGACTGACATTCGAAGTTGGAGAGGAAAAAGTGGAATTCATCCTCACTCAATTCTTACAAGCACCAGCCATGAATGACACATGTTATCTAATCAATGTTATAGACGAGTGCGTAAGAGAGATGGAAGCGGAACAGACCACATACTCTGAAATAATGAAAATCCAAACCCCTCTGATATTCGAAGATGACAATTGGCGTGAACCATACCAAGATGATAGTCTAAGCGAAAGTCTAGCACTTACACCTGATCATATGCCATGTCCGAAGAAACCGGGTTTAGAATTAAAAACCTTACCCAGGAACCTAAGATACGAATTCCTAGATACCAAATGTATGCGACCAGTAATAATCAATTCCAGTTTAGGAACGCTCGAAACTGAGAAACTTTTAGACGTTCTAAGAAAGTACCTGACTGCATTAGGTTATAACATATCCGACTTGAAAGGAATATATCCTTCAATTTGTATGCATCGTATTATGCTAGAAGAATATTGCAAAACCTCTAGAGAACCCCAAAGAAGGATTAACCCAATCCTTAGCACTATATTCAGAGATAAAATTAAGAAGCTATTGGAAGCAGGAATCATATATCCAATCTCCGACAGTAAATGGGTTAGCCCAGTACACGTCGTATCGAAGAAAGGAGGTATCATTGTTGTGAAGAACGCAAAAGGCGAACCGATAACGCAAAGAGTGGTAAATGGGCATAGAGTGTGCATTGATTATAGGAAACTAAACAAAGCTACTAGAAAAGACCATTTTCCTCAACCCTTCATAGATCAAATGTTAGAGCGATTAGCCAAACATTCCTACTTCTGCTATCTAGATGGTTATTCCGGATTTTTCCAAATTCCTATTCACCCTGATGATCAAGAGAAGACTACATTCACATGTCCCTATGGAACATTTGCTTATAGACGAATACCGTTCGGATTGTGCAATGCCCCAGCAACCTTTCAACGATGTATGATGTCAATCTTTGCAGATTTCATCGATAACATCATGGAAGTGTTCATGGACGACTTCTCTGTGTGCGGGCAAAGTTTTGGAGGATGCCTATCAAACCTAGAAAATATTTTAGAAAGATGGGTGAAAGTAAACCTCGTGCTTAACTGGGAAAAATGCCATTTCATGGTCAGAGAAGGAATCGTACTAGGACATGTTATATCTAACAAGGGAATTGAAGTTGATAAAGCCAAGATAGAAGTCATAAAAGAACTTCAACCACCTAAGACCGTTCCATAAATACGAAGTTTTTTAGGATACGCCGGTTTCTACCGACGATTTATCAAGGATTTCTCGAAGATCACTAAACCACTTACCGGTCTATTAATGAAAGACGTTGAGTTCATATTCGACGAAGATTGTCTTAAAGCATTTGAAACTCTAAAATCATCCCTCATCACCGCACCAATCATGCAACCACCCGATTGGAGATTACCTTTTGAAATCATGTACGATGCGAGAGACTACGCCATAGGCGCAGTTCTTGGACAAAGGAAGGACAAGAAACTTCACGCAATCTACTACGCCAGTAGAACGCTAGACTCAGCTTAAATGAACTACGCCACAACTGAGAAAGAGTTGTTAGCAGTTGTCTTTGCGCTTGAAAAATTCCGTTCTTACCTAGTAGGAGTGAAGATAATCATCTACACAGACCATGCTGCTATCAGATATCTACTAACTAAGAAGGATGCAAAACCAAGACTCCTCAGATGGATCCTACTTTTGCAAGAATTTGATCTAGAAATTAAGGATAAGAAAGGAACGGAAAACATCGTAGCAGACCACTTGTCAAGATTAGAAGGTATAAAACCCGAACAAGTACCGATTAACGACGATTTCCTATATGAACAACTGATAGCACAAATAAGAAGTGATCTAGCTCAATTGGACCAAAACAAACCAAAATCCAAAGAAGCCGTGGAAGCGATCCATACAACCATGGGATTGCTATGGTATGCCGACATAGTCAACTACTTAGCTGCAGGCGCGCTCCCACTGAACTTAACTTATCAACAGAAAAAGAAATTCTTCCATGATCTCAAGTATTATTATTGGGATGAACCTTTATTATTTAAAAGAGGACTGGACGAAATTTTCCGCCAATGCGTACCTGAAGAAGAAATGGAAGATGTTATCTCTCACTGTCATTCATCTCCCTATGGCGGACATGCCATCACTTCTAAAACTTGTGCAAAGATCCTACAAGTCGGCCTATTCTGGCCTAATCTATGGAAGGATGTCCACATCGCTGTTAAAAACTACGATCGGTCTCAACGCATCGGTAATATTTCAAGACGCGATGAAATGACTCAAAGAGGAATACTAGAAGTAGAAATCTTTGATGTTTGGGGAATCGATTTCATGGGACCTTTCCCATCTTCTTTCGGAAACAAGTATATACTCGTAGCTGTCGATTATGTTTCAAAATGGATTGAGGCTATAGCCTCTCCTACAAATGTCACAGGAGTAGTAATTAAGCTCTTTAAAAACACAATTTTTCCAAGATTTGGTGTGCCTAGACTTGTCATTAGTGACGGTGGCTCCCATTTCATTTCAAAGATATTCGACAAATTATTATCTAAGTATGGAGTCAAACACCGAGTAGCAACACCGTATCATCCATAAACCAGTGGACAGGTCGAAGTCTCGAACAAAGAAATTAAACAAATCCTAGAGAAAACTGTCGCCATATATAGGAAAGATTGGTCATTTAAGCTTAACGAGGCTTTATGGGCTTATAGGACAGCCTACAAGACCCCTATAGGAACTACAACCTTCAAACTTGTGTACGGAAAGTCCTGTCATCTCCCGATAGAATTAGAACACAAGGCATATTGGGCAATCAAAACGCTCAACATAAACTACACAACTGCTGGAGAAAAGCGAATCCTCGACTTAAATGAATTAGAATAATTGAGATTAGACGCTTATGAGAACGCTAAGATATATAAGGAAAGAACCAAAAGATGGCACGATAAGCGCTTATCCTGGAAGGAATTCAATGTAGGAGACGTTGTGATTTTATTTAACTCTAGACTTAGGCTTTTTCCTGGAAAACTGAAATCCAGATTGTCTGGTCCTTTTGAAGTTACAAAAATATTCCCTAGCGGAGCAATAAAAATTAAGGGTAGGAATAATGACCCGTTCATAGTGAACGGGCAGCGATTAAAATAATATCATCATATCGAGAATAGAAACTATGCGAATAGTCTAAAACTCTTAGAATTACCCACTATTTCCCCTGAATGATCTACTGCTAGGCACTATGTCAGGCTTATGACGTTAAAAACAGCGCTTAGTGGGAGGCAATCCACCTATTTGTTTTTGTTATTATTTCCGTTTGTTTTTATTTATTACTTTTGATTTTCTTTTTCGTTTCTGCATTTATTTCTTTTAAAGCCTTATTTTCATTATTTTCTTTTCCATTTTTCCTAAAAATCTTTATACAACTGCTGCTGATTTTCAAACAACTTTATTCACTACAGGTTTTCTGAAAAAGTCTTTTTCTATCCTACCTTATCCCCTGATTTGTTTCCCCTATTTAGTATTTACTATGGAAACCACTTTTAGAGGAAGGAACCAAATGAGGAGATTTGAGGAATTATCACACAGGAATATTGGTATGACATTGTATTATGATGAACCAACAATGGACACTTTAGGCATTAAGGATAGTGTCCTTTATCTGTTTAACCAACTGGGATGGGAAAAAGCCCACATTAAGTCTAGGTTTATTACATACCGCGAGCTTACCCTTGAATTTTTGAGCTCCTTAGTTCATATACCTGAGCGCGGTTTCAGAACTAGAAAGGGATTTATAGCTTTCAGACTATTCGGTATTGAATTTTCTTATAACCATAAAGAATTAGCCGACCTTCTAGGATTCCCTAGCGGACCTTTTGCTTTTACTACCACCCAGGCAGAATTAATGGATTTCGAGCTAGATTACTTTTGGGGAACCTTAACCGGAAACTACCACCCTGAGCCGGATAGCATGGACAATAATGAAATACACAACCCCGCTATCCGCTATTTCCATAAGATTCTAGCCCATACTATATTCAGAAAAGAACAGAACTGTAGTACAGTATCTAAGGATGAGATGTTTTTACTTTAGTGTATGACCCAAGGCCGACCTATTAATGCAGTGCCATTCTTGATGCAAACCTTTTCTCGCATTGCTCAGAACCCTAATAAACCGATCATCGTAGGAGGCCTAGTCACCATGATTTCCAATGCCCTCAGACTTAGATACCAACTGTATAGGTGTACACAATTTGGTTCAATCCGCCCTATGAATATTGATTTCTGTTTCCACCTACGAATAATAGGTAATCTAGGTCCTGCACCTTTCGAATACCTGATAAGGGATGAAGTTGTCACGGTATTTATACTTCCAAACCATGCTAAAGTAATTACCCACAATCGCGATAATTGGCTGTATGAGCTAAACCCTCCCGACCATCCTTCAACACCTGAGACACCACAATCCTACCAAGTTAATGATGCCACGATGTCTGATGAGAGTGATCCTGAGACCCTATCTGGTTACCATGATGGTAACAACATTGCAGAGGATATTGATGCCCCTGAAATAACAAAAGGAGAATACGCTGAAAATTTGAATAAAATCTTTACTACACTGGATATTTATCAGACAGACATTAATGGAATCAAGAACGAGTTGAAGAGCATGCGTATGGACGTAATAGGCTTAACTGATATAACTGTGGAGAAATTTTATCACATAAATGCAGCTTTCGAAGATTTGAAAACGCGACTGGGATGAAGTAGCAGAATCAACATTTATTTTTACTTTCTGTTTTATGTTTCTAGGCAGTTTAAGATTTCATTTTAAACAAGTTTACTTTCTACAGTTTTTAAAGTTCTGTTAGAAACAGATATTTATTTCAATTTCAGTTTATTTTCATTTTCATTAAATTTACTGCGTGCTACATCAAATATTAAATTCACTATATATATTATCATTCTGCAAAATTTTGTTATAAGATGTGTGTTGGAATTAATCTGCATGTTTATTGTGTTGAATTACTGTGTTATGAGGTCTTGGAATTAAACTGTTTTGTTTATTTTATAAATTCAATTATTTGTATCCGTAACGATCGTAACATCCCTATGACGAGCGTAACACGCGTTTCACCGTGTTATGCCCGTCAGCCCACTGTGACGGTCGTCACGCGCGCTCAAAAGCATATTCTGCTATTACAGAAGCTGTTCCCCTTCCCATTTCTTCTTTCCTTTTTCCCAAACTGTAACACCACCCATTCAATTTTCTCTTAAATTCCATCACTCCAACACTTAAATTCCATCACTCCACTACTCCATCCACATTCCAAACCCTTTCAGGATTCAATCTCTTGCATGCAATATGGCCAACAACCAGCAAATCCCCAATCTCACTTTCAGAGCCGGCGAGCAAGGTGAAACCCAAAGACCAAAATTCCAGAAATTCCAACATCGCGGTCTCCAACCAACTCGGTATGTTGACCTTGATTGTCTGAGAAATTTGGGACTGCTAGAGAGCGTCCGACAACTTTTGCAGAATGTGAACTTATGGAACCTGTGCCGCCAACCGCAACCCATCTACGAAACTCTCACCTTGGAGTTTCTGAGTTCCTTTTCATACATTACTCCCACTTGAGCCACAAACCAACTCTCAGGCGTGGCCAAATTCCGTATGTTTGGCACTGAGTATCAGCTGTCCCAAACTAATATCACACGGCTGCTCAGTTTCAGTTCCGATGAAGGTGTCCACCTCCAGGTGTCGGATAATTTCGGCGAGGAAGCTTTTAATTTATGGCACAGTATGACAAACATTCGTGTAGGATCTTATGACCACCTCAACGCCAACCATATCCATAATCCGGCTATCCGATACTTTCACCGCATCCTTTGCAACACCATCTTCTCCTGTGACAGCAACCACAAGCTCAACTTCAAGGAGCTTTTCTTCATGCACTGTGCATTCACCGGCCAGAAGATCAACGCCGCCCCATTTTTATAAACCCATATTCACTCCATCTGTGCTAGAGGCGGCAAACCCTTCTATTTCGGAGGGATTGTCACTTCTCTTGCCATATCTTTGAATCATGGTGCTGCTCTCACGGATATGCCTTCCATGGCACCGGCATTGCTGACTGATAACGAGAAAACATATCGTATAATTACCATGTTTTTTACCGATTTTATATTTCATTAAGTCGTCTAACCCCCGATTATTCCGAGATTATTTGTCTTTTTACAGGTATAACACTTGTCGACTCAAACCGATGGAAAAGGACAACATGAAGAAGGCTAGATAATAAACAAAGAGAAAAAGAATAAAAAAAATAAAAAGTTTGGATTTCTGGAACAGTAACGGTCGTCACGTCCCTGTGAAAGGCGTAACACCCCCCAACATAAGGAAACACTCGTCACACACCACTGACGAGCGTAATGCACTACTTCAGCGCGTGACGACCGTCACCCACCTGTGACGACCGTCACCCACCTGTGACGACCGTCACGCGCGTGAAGGTGGACGTTATGCATGGATTGAGACGTGGGTGTTAAGGGAAGACTCATTCTCCCTTTTTCTACTGAGTCCCCTATTTTCTTGCCACCACTATTAGTGCTCCTGTATTTTCTCCACTGAAGACTTCATCAAGAATTCAAAAACTGATGATTTTTCCTATGCTATATATATATGTGTACCAGTGCACAGTTCAAGGGTCGAAGAATTTTCCTCAGAACAAATATTATTTTCTTTTTGCAATTATTTTCCAATTTGCTTGTTTTGGAATTATGTTTTCACTTTCCTGTAATTTTCATTCAAAGTCTTAGTTTTTAGTTTTAAGTGTTAATTCTTCTTTCAAGAATTAACACGAATCATTTACTGCAAGTCAAGCTCAAAGATTGGATTATTGTAATACCTCAAGATTACCATAGCAACTTTGATTCCAGGTTTTTTATATTGCAATTATTATTCATTCAGTTTCTATAATATGCCAATTACTGCCATGAATTATATTTTGAACTGTATTGCTGTTAAGTTAATTATGTCTGGCTAAATTATTAATACCGGTATGTGACCGTAAGAACTGAAAGAATTCAGTGATACCTTGGCCAAAAATATTTATAAAACAATTTCTGGTTTCCAATTTCCAAGATTAATTTAACTATCCTTGTCACGAGAGTGAGAGGTTAATTAACACGATTTTGCCACGAGAGTGGGAAATTAATTAAGGCAAGAACCTGCATGCGAGAGTTGGGGTTCAACCCAGATAGTGGTAACGAAACATTGATTTTTAAATACACGAGAGTGTTTAAATAAATTAATTAGATTCAAATTTTTTTCAAAAAGTGTTATCAAATTTAAAGTGCATCCACTAGGTTTAGTAGCATGACTTATTTCATAAACACGAGAGTGTATGTCTAAGGTTTTTAAACAATTAGCTTTTACCGAAATACTTTATAGGCCAAGCGATTCACCGAATTCCCTAAGTCCGATTATCACATACCGGTATGATTAGTACTATTATTCTTAATTAAATTGTCTCCCCCAAAAATCGAATATTCATCGCTTAGTTAGACAAAACTGTAGCATTAGATCGTATGCGATTGATCCTCAGTCTCTGTGGGTTCGATAATCTTTTAAAACTAGAACGACTGAACTGTATACTTGCAGTTAGTATCCCGACAGACTTATAAAGTCCCGATCAAGTTTTTGGCGCCGTTGCCGGGGAATGGTAGTCAATTAATTACGATTCTTCTGTTGCGCGTTTAGACTAAGCAACAGACACCCTTTGTCGATTTGTATGCCAAGGACTCGCTCACAAGGCGAACCACTTGACAAATCGACGGACGAACCTGAACGCATTCTTTCCGTAAGACGTGCAGTCAGGGATTACTGTTTAAATCACGCCATTCCTTTACCTAAACCCGAAATCAAGATTGATTCTGAAACAGATTCTAATTCTTCCTCTGAAGCCGAAACCAATCCAGAATTAGACATGGCCGAAGAACAAAGGACCCGTCCACTGAAGGAGTACGCAGCTCCATCACAATAAGAACCCCATAACAGCATTGCTGCTCCAGCAATAAACCGAAACGATTTCGAGTTGAAACCGTCATTGATATCAGCTATCCAACAATGCCAATTCTCTGGAGATCCTTCTGAGGATCCGAATGAACCTCTTACAAAATTTATTCAATTTGCCGACACAGTTATAGCGAACGGTGTTAGTAAAGATGCGATAAGATTACGTCTTTTCCCTTTCTCACTAAGAGATAGAGCTTGGGCTTGGTTGCAATCCTTGCCATCAAATTTCGTCACTACGTGGGAAGGACTGAAGATTGTATTCTTGGCACGATACTTTCCCCCAAGCAAGACCGCTGCACTAAGAGCCCAAATCAACGGATTTAGGCAGAAGGATACTAATCGCTATTCGATGCATGGGAGCGCTACAAAGATATGATGTGAATGTGCCCACATCATGGATTAGAAAAATGGCTGATAATCCACACATTTTATAATGGACTCTTGTACAACACAAGATTATCTATAGATGCCGCCGCAGGTGGTACACTGATGGACAAGCCTTATGACGAAGCTAACCAACTCATTGAAAACATGGCTCAAAACCACTATCAGTGGGGAGGAGAAAGAACATCTGTGGAGAAAACTCAAGCCAAAGGCGGGATGTACGAGGTTAGTAGCCTAAATAAAGTTAATGCTAAGGTAGATGCTCTTACCCAAAAGATAGAAAGCTTGACCTTGCCTCCTGCAGCTACCGTGGCTGCAGTTACCCCAAGCTGCGAAGTTTGTGGAGTACCTGGTCATGTTGGAACCGAATGTCAAATCTTAGCAGGAATATCAGCTGATCAGGTAAATTACGCTCAAGGAAATCCTTATGCCAATACCTATAATCCTGGTTGGAAGAACCATCCTAACTTCTTGTACAAGAGCAATAACGCTTTATATGCACCTGGCCAAGCACCTGCTGTACCTCCAGGGTATCAAAAACCCGCTGTCAATGTTCCTAACACTCCTAAGAAATCTAACCTTGAAATCCTAATGGAAAATTTTATCGCTAATCAAGCCCAACAAAACAAAGAATTTCTAAGACAAAACGTTCACACCGGTGAACAATTGAAGCTATTAGCAAACAAGGTAGATGCCCTAGCTACTCACAACAAAATGTTAGAAACCCAAATCTCCCAATTAGCACAACACCAAGCTAGTTCTGCCACACCTGCTGGTGCATTTCCTGGACAGCCACAACCCAATCCTAAAGGACATGCAAATGCTATTACATTACGAAGTGGGACAGCCCTTGATGGACCGGTAGATCCTAGACTCCAAAACCCGACCATGTATCAAAAACCTGAAAAAGAAATAGAAAAGTCGAAAGATCAATCTGAAAATGTAGAGGAAGACGCGAATGAGAACAGAGAGGCTTCAGAAAAACCTTATGTGCCTCCACCACCATACAAACCACCAATTCCATACCCCCAAAGACTTGCAAAATCCAAGAACGAGGGACAATTCAAGAAATTTGTAGAACTTCTGAAACAACTAAACGTCACTATTCCGTTTACAGAAGCTATAACCCAAATGCCGTCATATGCTAAATTCCTAAAAGAAATATTGGCTAATAAGAAAAAAATCGTTGAGAACGAAACCGTTATGCTAACTGCCGAATGTAGCGCCATAATTCAAAATAACATGCCTCCAAAGCTAAAAGATCCTGGTAGTTTCTCCATACCATGTGTAATTGGAAAATCTGTCATAGACAAAGCTCTATGCGATTTAGGAGCCAGTGTCAGTCTAATGCCCTTATCTATTTGCGAGAAGCTCAAATTAGGCGACATGAGACCTACTAAGATGTCCCTATAACTAGCCGACAGATCAGTCAAATTTCCTGTTGGTATGCTAGAGAACATTCCTGTCCGAATAGGACAATTTTACATACCGACTGACTTTATAATAATGGACATCAAGGAAGATTCAAACATTCCCATCATACTAGGAAGACCATTTTTAGCTACTGCAGGAGCCATCATAGACGTTAAGAAAGGAAAACTTACCTTCGAGGTAGGAGAAGAAAAAGTAGAATTCATTCTTTCCCAATTCTTTAAAGCCCCTGCTATAGATGACTCATGTTGTCTCTTAGACATCATTGATGAATGTGTCAAAGAACTTGAATGCCAAGAGGACACCTATTCTGAGATGCTGAAAATTCAGACACCAACTATCCTCAAGAACGAAGACTGGAAACAAGAACACTTAGATGCCAACCTAAGCGAATGTTTAGCCCTAACGCCCGATCCTGACCCAACTAATACGAAATCTGGTATAGAACTTAAAACATTACCCGAAGATCTTAGGTATGAATTCTTAGATAAAGAACTCGAACGACCAGTTATAGTCAATGCCAATTTAGGAGAGATCGAAACTGAAAAACTTCTTAGTGTGTTAAGGAAATATCCAGCCGCATTAGGCTATAATATATCAGATCTAAAAGGAATCATCCATTCTCTCTGTATGCACCGCATTATGCTGGAGGAGGACTGCAAGACTTCTAGAGAACATCAAAGACGAATAAATCCTATCCTAAGTGAAGTTGTTAAGAAGGAAGTGCAGAAATTACTAGAAGCAGGCATCATATACCCAATATCAGATAGCAACCGGGTCAGTCTAGTTCACGTGGTGCCTAAGAAAGGAGGCGTTACGGTTATAACAAACACAAAAGGCGAATCGGTAGCACAACATACTCAAACATGATGGAGAATGTGTATCGATTATAGAAAATTAAACAAAGCTACGCGCAAAGACCATTTCCCATTACCATTCATTGATCAAATGCTCGAGCGTTTAGCCAAACATTCCCATTTCTGCTACCTTGACGGATACTCAAGATTCTTTCAAATTCCCATTCATCCTGATGATCAAGAGAAAACTACGTTCACATGTACCTATGGTACCTTTGCATACCGGAGAATGCCATTTGGACTATGTAATGCACCTGCAACTTTCCAACGATGCATGATGGCGATCTTCGCAGATTTTTTAGACGGAATCATGGAAGTATTCATGGACGATTTCTCTGTCTGTGGAGAGAGTTTCGACGGATGTTTATCAAACCTTGAATTAGTCCTGAAACGCTGTGTCAATGTTAACCTAGTGCTCAACTGGGAAAAATGTCACTTCATGGTGAGACAAGGAATTGTGTTGGGTCACATTGTATCAAACAGAGGGATTGAAGTCGACAAAGCAAAGATCGAAATTATCAAAAACCTTCAACCACCCAAAACAGTTAGATAAATACGAAGTTTTCTAGGACACGCGGGTTTTTACCGACGTTTTATAAAAGATTTCTCTAAAATCACCAAGCCACTAACCAAATTATTAATGAAAGAGGCTGAGTTTATTTTCGATGATAAATGCTTGAACGCATTCGAGACACTTAAAGAGGCCTTAATCTCAACACCTATTATGTAACCTCCTGATTGGAACCTACCATTTGAAATAATGTGCGATGCGAGCGATTATGCTGTAGGCGCAGTCCTAGGACAACGCAAAGAAAAGAAGCTTCACGCTATCTACTATGCAAGCTGAACGCTTGATCCCGCGCAGATGAATTACGCCACTACGGAGAAGGAACTCTTAGCTGTAGTATTCGCGTTGGATAAATTTCGCTCCTACTTAGTAGGCGCTAAAATCATTATTTATACGGATCATGCTGTGATCCGATACTTACTAAGCAAAAAGGACGCCAAACCGCGACTGCTCAGATGGATCTTACTCCTACAAGAGTTTGACTTAGAAATAAAAGACAAGAGAGGAACTGAAAACGTGGTAGCAGACCATTTATCGAGATTAGATGGAATCTAAACCGAGAGTGTTCCCATAAACGAAGATTTCCCTTATGAACGCCTTATTTCCAAGCTAGAGATAAACCCTACCGACAGTTTAGATCAACATAATGAACCTTTAACAATTGCGGTAGTAAAAGCCATCTGTACTAACACCACACTGCCATGGTACGCTGACTTCGTCAACTATTTAACTGCCAGTGTTTTACCACCTGATTTGACGTACCAACAGTGGAAGAAATTTTTCCATGACCTTAAACACTACTTTTGGGATGAACCATTACTCTTTAAAAGAGGCGCCGATGGTATCTACCGTCGCTGCGTTCCCAATGATGAAATAGACGATGTCATTTCCCATTGCCATTCCGCCCCTTATGGTGGACACGCTAGTACGTCAAAAACCTGTGCAAAAATACTTCAAGCTGGCTTCTTTTGGCCTACCTTATGGAAAGACGTCCACGTAGCAATTATGAACTACGATAGATGTCAACGCACAGGAAATATATCTAGACGCGATGAAATGCCGCAAAAAGGAATCCTCGAAGTAGAAGTTTTCGATGTATGGGGAATTGATTTCATGGGACCTTTCCCCGCATCTTTTGGAAATAAATATATTTTGGTAGCCGTCGACTATGTATCAAAATGGATTGAAGCCATCGCCGCACCCACAAACGATACACGTGTGGTACTAAAACTATTCAAGAATATTATCTTCCCACGATTCGGTGTACCAAGACTAGTGATCAGCGATGGTGGCTCCCATTTTATCTCTAGAATCTTCGAAAAGTTACTTTCCAAATATGGCATTAAACATCCCATAGCCACACCATACCATCCTCAAACGAGTGGACAAGTGGAAGTGTCAAATAGGGAGATCAAACAAATACTTGAGAAAACCGTAGCCACATCCAGAAAGGACTGGTCCTCCAAGCTAAACGATGCTCTTTGGGCATATCAGACAGCTTTCAAAACTCCTATCGGAACAACACCGTTCAAGTTAGTTTATGGAAAATCTTGTCATTTGCCAGTAGAATTAGAGCATAAAGCTTATTGGGCCATAAAAACCCTTAACTTAAATTATAAGAGTGCTGGCGAGAAACGAGTGTTAGATATCCATGAACTAGAAGAATTGCGTTTAGACGCTTATGAAAATGCTAAAATCTATAAAGAACGAACAAAAAAATGGCACGATAAGCGTATCTCGCGGAAAGACTTTAAGGAAGGAGACATCGTACTCCTATTCAACTCTAGACTGAAACTTTTCCCGGGAAAATTACGTTCCAGATGGTCCGGACCGTTCGAAATTAACAAAGTTTTCCCAAGTGGTGCGATAGAAATTAAAGGTAGTTCTATCGAACCATTCATAGTTAATGGCCAGCGCCTAAAGCACTACTTTAACGTCGGAAATAGCGACTACTCGACTTATCTTCAGTTAAGTGAGCCGCCTACCCCAAATACCTAACTGAATAGGTGTTAACTGTCGAGCCGTCGACATAAAATAAAGGCGCTTCGTGGGAGGCAACCCATGTTAATTATTTTTTCTGCTTTAACATACTTTTATTTTTCTTTTTCTTAATCTTAAAACATTTTCATGATTGCATCTCTTACTCCTTTCTATTTTTCTTCTGTTTTTATTTTCCCTTTCTTCTTTCCTTTTCATTTTAATTTAACTTTGGCAATTTCCTAACCCGAAAATACTTACTTAATTTCTCCTTTTTTTCAAACATTTATCAAATATTTTCAGGGGGGTAATTCTTTTACTTTCATATTTCGCGCTATGGATTGTGCAAACTTCATGAATGTCAAATTGAGAAGCCGACACCAAAGAAGACGATTTGTGGACCTGGGTGAACGGGAGATGTGCCCTACTATCTATGCAAATGATCATGCTATGGCTGCCATTGGCATTCGCGAGAGTGTCATGTACTTGCTGCATCAGATTGGTTGGGACACTGCTCCTATCCGCCGACGGTTCTGTACCTACAAAAGGACGACTCTTGAGTTCCTAAGCACCTTGAGTTTCATTCCAAATCATGGGATGGGATTCAACCGTGGGTTGATCACATTCAGAATGTTTAACATGGATTACACTTATAACCTGCCGGAGTTTAGCCAGCTGCTTGGGTTCCCTTTTGGACCCGATGTTATCAGTATGACACAGGAGAACCTCTTGCCTGAATCTGATCTTGATTATTTCTGGGGAAGCATCGCTGGTAATAACCATCCTGAGCCGTCTGATCTTTACTCTGAATTCATCCATAACCCAGCTATCAGGTATTTCCACAAGATCATAGCCCACACTATCTTTGGCAAACAGCAGAATGTCACATCTGTATCCCGCGATGAGCTGTTTATTATGTATTGTGCATCCCAGAGCCGTCCGGTGAATGGTGTAGCTTATATGCTCGCTAATATGGAGCGTATCATCCAGACTCCGAATGCACCGATCTTGTTGGGTGGGTTAGTTACCATGCTGTCTAATGCAATTGGGCTCCGCCGGCCTATGCTCGGATCTGCCCCGCTTTATGGAATAAAGCCGATGGATATTGCATTTTGTTTCAACACTAGCATGATCGGAAACCTTGGACCAGATAAATTTGACCTGCTAGTTAATCATCAGATCGTCCACCAGTTTAAGCTTCTGGACCCTATCACCAGTGTGCACAACCGAGATAACTGGCTGTTTGACCTTCACCATCCTGCTTCACCGCCCTCCTCACCATCTACGGTTGGCATTTATGAGGTTCCAAACACTACTAATGCTGATGAAGATCCTGCTACACCGCCAGGATACCATGAGTCCTCTGATCCTTGGGAACAACAGGCTACTTCCGCTGAGACCGCGACCCAGGCTCCTGAGACTACTCCACCTCCACCCACTGTTACCCTGGACTCCTTACATGAGGCTATTATGGACATGCGAGGCAAGCTGACTTCTCTCAGGGTGGACTTCATAACCTTCATGGACTTGGTGACTGATCAGTTGGACTACATGCATCAGCATATGTTTCTGCCTCCCCGTGGCTAGAGTTGCCATTGTTATTCATTTTCTTCTCTCTTGCATTTGTACGTACAGTGGGGACACTGTTTAGTTTCAGTGTGGGAGGGATTTTTGGTTATTATCTCAGCATTATCATTTTTTATTCCTAGTTACTTTGAAACAATTTGTCATGAATTTATTCAATTAAAATTTATTTTAATTTTCATTTCTTTTCATTTCCAGTTTACTGTTTTATTTACTGTCTATGTTTATACGCAATATTTCTATTTCGTTATATACTGGTAACTAGCATTACAAAACTTTAATTATTAAAACACTTTTATATTTAAAACTCTAATTGATTAAAATATTTCAAATAAACCAAAAAAAAAAAAAATTCTTCAAAAACCTTATTACCAAGAAATTAATAAAATATAAAACTATAAACACCCCAACGGTCATGTAACGGTCGTCTTATTAATGACGCTTCCTGCGTTACGACCGTCACACCCTTGTGACGAGCGTAACGCGCCTTTTTGCCTCATGACGAGTGTCACACCCTCGTGACGACCGTCACGCAAACAGTGTATCAGAACGGCTATTGCAGAGAACCGTTCCAACTTTCAACCATCCCCTTCATAAACCCACTTCCTTCCTCCATTGTTACCACATCACACGAAAAACTACCCACTCACTCCATTTTTCTTCTAATTTCTAAACTCCCAACACCAAATTACCATCCATACAATACCCCATTCTCATATTCCCAAATCAAATCCTACCTCCACCATGGTAAATAACCCACACGCTCAAGCCATCAATTTTAGAATCGGAGAACATGGGGAGAATCAACGAGCAAAGTTTCAGAAATTTCAACGTCGAGGTCTCCAACCCACAAGGTATGTTAACATCGACTGCCTGAGGAGTTTGGGATTACTCGACAGTGTCCGCCGATTATTGCAAAGCGTAGATTTGTGGAACCTGTACCGCGAACCAAGACCAATCTACGAAACTCTTACTCTTGAGTTCTTGAGTTTGTTTGTTTACCTCACTCCGCCGGGTGTCACAAACCAACTGTCGGGCCTGGCAAAATTCCGTATGTTTGGCATTGAGCACGAGTTGCCTCAATCCGACATCGCGAGACTTCTAGGATTTTGTTCGGACGAAGGTGCTCATTTTCAGGTACAGGATAGTTTTGGTGAGGAGGCTTTCAACTTGTGGCACAGTTTAACGAACATCCATTCCGGATCCTACGACCACCTCAATGCCACCCACATTCACAATCCGGCCATCCTCTACTTCCATCGCATCCTTAGTAACACGATCTTCGCCCGTGACAGCAACCATAAGCTCAACTCCAAGGAGCTCTTCTTTTTACACTACGCGTTCACTGGGCAAAAGATCAATGCCGCCCCGTTCCTGCTTGCCCACATCCACTCTATTTGTGCTAGAGGTGGAAAACCATTTTATTTCGGAGGGCTGGTTACTTCAATTGCCATTGGTCTAAACTACGGTGCTGCTCTCGTAACCTTGCCTTCTATGGAACCGGCTTTGCTAACCTTGGATCACTGCAAAGCCGCACACCTCATCTACGAGCGGGAAGACGGCAGATTCCACCCTGTAATCAGGAATACTGTCTATCAGAATATCATTTTGCCGAACAGGGACCGAATCGATCCAAGTAACCGAGCAAACTGGTTGTTCGACCCTGAAATTCCCGCAGAGCCTGCACCTGCCCATGAAGACCAACCTGCAGCCGCCGCAGACGATATATAAGAAGAGTTGGATAGTGCTCCTCCTGTCCATGACATTCCAGGATCCTCATCTGCACCTCCTCCTATTAATCTTGAAGACATCCTCCGCGCCCTCCACATGCAAAACCAAATGAATGCGGCGCTTGAAAGGAGGCAAGCCGAGCAATTTGAGTCTCTGTGCGCCCAAAACGCTCAGATCTTGACTGGGCAGCGCAACATGAATGAGAGGTTAGATGAGGCCCTGTCAGAGCTTAACGCCTTGAGGATAGATATGAACACCCTTGGCTTCCAAGACACCGACACTGAAGCCACTCCTACCAGACGCTCTTGCACCAGGAGTAGAGGACGTGGTCACCAGTAGTCTTTCTTTAATTTCTATGTAATTTGTTATTTTTCTGTTTCATTTCTTTTCCTTTTGTTTTTGTAATTGTACTTCCCCGCATATATACCGCAACATTGAGGACAATGTCGGATTTTGTGTGGGAGAGGTACCTTTCAATCTTTTATAAACTAGTAAATTCTTACGATATGTCTCGATTCAAATTCTTCGCTTTATTTTGCCATACCGAATTTTTTTTATTATTTTCGCATTAGCCTGACATACCTATTTTAACGAAATCCCAGTTGAGGAAACCGAAAACGACATAACAAGATCGATACGGTTCTGTCACCGTAGACTTCCTACTTACGCGATCCATTTCAATAACCATTATACCGATATCTGGAGTTTCAAGTTCTAGAAGTAACCCCTAGTAGTTTATACTAGCAGTCAGCACCGTCTTGACACAAACCACGTGGAGAATCGATGAATATAAGTGTTTGATGCCTGATTCTAAAAATATCCTTCCTATCTCGCTTCTAAAAGAAAAGAAAATCTGTGTACCAAAATATACGGGCACATATAAGAGCCGAGAAAATAATGAAGGAATCCAGTGTTGGTTGGTTCAGAGGTATCTGGTTCTGAACTCGGTAGGGCGTGCTACGGCCCGATCCCCCACAACCTCCAATTTGGATAACATATCCAGGGTTGCCACATTCATGTACCAGACCCCGTGCTAAAGGATCAAAGTCACTAATCGGTTACTCCACTACGTGCGTGCTAAGACAAAGGGCTTAATGTGATTGCGCCAGAACGAAACCGGGTGAAATAGATACGAGGAACTCCGGGCAGAGTTATAACGGAACTGTTGGATAGCTCGTTTAAAATGGAAGTCTACGGCTAAGCTTATTGCTTGCGTCATTAGCATATCTTTAGTGTTTTACTCAAGTATTGGCCGAACCGACGAGGATTTCTCGAAACTACTTTAAAAATCCAAGGTATGTCATGCTTATGCGCTTGACAAAAACTTGTTCGACCTTTCGAATGACTATTTGCTTGAGGACAAGCAAAGGTTTAAGTATGAGGGAATTTGATAACGAGAAAACATATCATATAATTACCATGCTTTTTACCGATTTTATATTTCATTAAGTCGTCTAACCCCCGATTATTCCGAGATTATTTGTCTTTTTACAGGTATAACACTTGTCGACTCAAACCGATGGAAAAGGACAACATGAAGAAGGCTAGACAATAAACAAAGAGAAAAAGAATAAAAAAAATACAAAGTTTGGATTTCTGGAAAAGTGACGGTCGTCACGTCCCTGTGACGGGCGTAACACCCCCCAACATAAGGAAACGCTCGTCACACACCACTGACGAGCGTAATGCACTACTTCAGCGCGTGACGACTGTCACCCACTTGTGACGACCGTCACGCGCGTGAAGGTGAACGTTATGCATGGATTGAGACGTGGGCGTTAAGGGCAGACTCATTCTCCCTTTTTCTACTCAGTCCTCTATTTTCTTGCCACCACTATTAGTGCTCCTGTATTTTCTCCACTGAAGACTTCATCAAGAATTCAAAAACTGCTGATTTTTCCTATGCTATATATATGTGTACCAGTGCACAGTTCAAGGGTCGAAGAATTTTCCTCAGAACAAATATTATTTTCTTTTTGCAATTATTTTCCAATTTGCTTGTTTTGGAATTTTGTTTTCACTTTCCTGTAATTTTCATTCAAAGTCTTAGTTTTTAGTTTTAAGTGTTAATTCTTCTTTCAAGAATTAACACGAATCATTTATTGCAAGTCAAGCTCGAAGATTGGATTATTGTAATACCTCAAGATTACCATAACAACTTTGATTCCAGGTTTTTTATATTGCAATTATTATTCATTCAGTTTCTATAATATGCCAATTACTGCCATGAATTATATTTTGAACTGTATTGCTGTTAAGTTAATTATGTCTGGCTAAATTATTAATACCGGTATGTGACCGTAAGAACTGAAAGAATTCAGTGATACCTTGGCCAAAAATATTTATAAAACAATTTCTGGTTTCTAATTTCCAAGATTAATTTAACTATCCTTGTCACGAGAGTGAGAGGTTAATTAACACGATTTTGTCACGAGAGTGGGAAATTAATTAAGGCAAGAACCTGCATGCGAGAGCTGGGGTTCAACCCAGATAGTGGTAACGAAACATTGATTTTTAAATACACGAGAGTGTTTTAATAAATTAATTAGATTCAAATTGTTTTCAAAAAGTGTTATCAAATTTAAAGTGCATCCATTAGATTTAGTAGCATGACTTATTTCATAAACACGAGAGTGTATGTCTAAGGTTTTTAAACAATTAGCTTTTACCGAAATACTTTATAGGCCAAGCGATTCACCGAATTCCCTAAGTCCGATTATCACATACCGGTATGATTAGTACTATTATTCTTAATTAAACTGTCTCCCCCAAAAATCGAATATTCATCGCTTAGTTAGACAAAACTGTAGCATTAGATCATATGCAATTGATCCTCAGTCTCTGTGGGTTCGATAATCTTTTAAAACTAGAACGACTAAACTGTATACTTGCAGTTAGTATCCCGATAAACTTATAAAGTCCCTATCACTGACTCTGGACCACTGCAAGGCGGCAGACCTCATCTATGAGCGGGAGGATGGCAGATTCCATCCTGTGATCCGAAACATTGTTTATAATAACATTACTTTGCCTTGCAGGGACCAAATCAACCCACAAAACAGAGCCAACTGGTTATTCGATCCTGCATCTCCCGAGGGACATGTTCCTATTCATGAAGACCAACCTAATGCCCCCGCAGACGAGATGCAAGAAGAGTTGGACAGTGCTGCCCCCGTTCACGACATTCCAGGACCTTCATCCGCACCACCTCCTATTACTGTTGAAGAAATTCTTCGAGCCATCCATCAGCAAAATAAAATGAGTGCCGCACTTGAAAGAAGACAACAGGAGCAATATGACTATTTATGTGCACAAAACGCTCAGATTCTGACTGGCCAGCGGAGCATGAACGAGAGGTTGGACGAGGCCCTGTCTGAACTTAACGCTTTAAGGTTGGACGTCAGCACCCTTAGCTACCAGGACACTGATACCGAAGCCACGCCTACCAGGTGATCACACACCAGGAGTAGAGGACGTGGCCATCAGTAGTTTTTTATTCTTAAGTAGTTTACTTTTACTACTTATTTTTTTTTTTTTTTTGTTTTTGTATTTGTATTTCCCCGCCTTTATACCGCAACATTGAGGATAATGTCGGATATAGTGTGGGAGAGGTACCTTTCCATTTACCATAAACAAGTAATTTTTTTAACGATATTTCTCAGTTTAAATTCTTCCCCGCTTTATTTAGCCATACCAAAATTTTTTGCTTTATCTTCGCATTAGCCCGACATACCTATCTTAACGAAATCCTAGTTAGGAAGCCGAGAACGATTCAACAAGATCGATACAATTATGACACCTTAGACTTCCTACTTACGCGATCCGTTTCAATAACCGTTATACCTATATCTTGAGTTTTAGCTCTAAAGTAACCCCTAGTAGTTTATACTAGCAGTTAGCACCGTCTTGACACAAACCACGTGGGGAGCCGATGAATATAAGTGTTTGATGCCTAATCAATGAAATATCCTTCTTATCTCGCTGCTAAAAAGGAAAAGGTTGCACCAAAATACAAGGTCGCATATAAGAGATGAGCAAATAATGAAGGAGTCCATTGTTGGTTGGTTCAGAGGTATCTGGTTCTGAACTTGGTAGGGCGTGCTACGACTCGATCCACCACAACCTCTAATTTGGATAATATGTGTAGGGTTGCCACATTCGTGTACCAGACCCCATGCTAAAAGGATCAAAGTCACTAACCGGTTACTCCACTACGTGCATGCTAAGACAAAGGGCTTAATGTGATTGCGCTAGAACAAAACCGGGTGAAATAAATACAAGAAACTCTGGGAAGAATTATAACGAAACTATTGGACAGTTCGTTTAAAATGGAAGTTCACAACTTAGCTTATTGCTTGTGTCATTAGCGTATCGTTAGTGTTTCACTTAAGTATCGGTCAAACTGACGAGGATTTCCCGTAATTGCTTTAAAAATCAAAGGTATGTCATGCATGTGCGCCTGATAAAACTTGTCCGATCTTTCTAAATGATTATTTGCTTGAGGACAAGCAAAGGTTTAAGTATGGAGGAATTTGATAACGAGAAATTGTATCAATATAATTGTTACATTTTTAATCGATTTTCATACTGCATTAACCCATTTAACTCCCGATTGTTCCGAGTTTTTATGTCTTTTCACAGGTACAACATGTTTCAAATCAATTTAGTGAAAAAAGATCACATGAAGAAAGCTAACATAAAAGTCAGAAGAAAAGGAACTAATCTGCAAAATTCTGCAAAGTTTGATGTTGTGACGATCGTCACACGTCCATTACGAGCGTAACGCGCCCACAACATGAAGAACGCTTGTCACACATCATTGACGAACGTAACGCGCTATTTAAGCGCATTACGACCGTCACCTCTTCATTACGACCGTCACACGCGTAATTCAACGTCATGAAGAACAAGAGACATGGGCAACATAATGGAAGGATCTTTTCAACTCCTACAAATTCTCAACCTCACCAACGTCCAGTACTGGTCTTTCTCCACTAAAGCAGTACAAGTCCATGTTCCTAATTTTTCTTAACAACCAATTTCTCTTCTATAAATAGGAGATATTTCAATGAAGGAAGGGAGAGTTTTTTTTACAGAATTTCTTGCGGAAGCCCTGCCAAATTTACGAACCGTCCGTTTGCATTTTTTTTGTTCTTGTTTTATTTCCCTTTTACCAATTAATAGCTATTTCCAACATTAGGAAATTTCCATTGTAGTTAGAATTTATTTTTAGCCTCAAAATTCGTTTCAAGTTCCGATTCCGAAGGTTCCAATCTTGCCGACTTATGGAAGAGGGAGTTTGAGGAATAATATTATTATTCAGGTTTTTAATCGCATTTAATTTAATTTTAATACAATTTGTTTACGTTTATTTATTTATTTATTTATCGTGAATGTTTTATTCTTTCCCGATTATATTTCCTGTATGTCTGTTTCAAGTACTATGACTAGCTAATTTTCCAGAGTCAGGATGTGATAATAGTAACCAAATGGATTAAATTGTGCCTAAGCTAAAATCCAAATTAACTTAATTTCTGGCTGTGACTTTTTATAATTAAAATCAATCTTTTTGTTACGAGAGTAAGAAAAGTAGAATATGTTAGGATCGAGACCACGAAAGTGTGAGGTTTTAACCGGATAGCTAAAGTTAGGCATTTGATTTAAATACAACGAGAGCGCTTTAAAACGAATTAGATTTTATTAAGTTTTCAAAGAGTATTTTCTAAACACTTATGGGCTAGCGAGAGCAGGCATAGGGTTTTAGGGGTATAATCCTAGATAAGACCACGAAAGTGTGAGTTGAGGGTTTTTAAACTGATAATTTCTACATAACCATCTAAGTTAAACATCTTTATATGCTTAGGTTCGATTAGATCCACTTAGGTTCACTATATTACATATCGACCGTTTTATTATTATTATTCCCTTAATTCGATTTAGTTTTCCTCTACCTTAACCTCTAAAAAACCAAACGTGACAACATCCGCCTTAGCTAAACTAGCAAACCTTTATAGCACTAGAGTGATTACAAAGTCCCTGTAGGTTCGACATCTTTTTATTACTACCGCGATAGGCTGTGCACTTGCAGTTAAGATACCGTTAGACACATTAGGTCGATCGCACATCACTAAACCCCTCGCTAAAGGTAAAATATGATTGGCCATTGGCTAGGGGCTTTACCCCTAGCTAAATACCATCCTGCTTTTGTATATGTAATATTAGCTAGGGGGTTTACCCCAAGCTAAAAACCATAATTTATTTTTTAAATTATAAACGTAATTATTTTATTTATTTATTATTATTATATTTATAATCAATTAATTTCATAATTATAATTTAATAAAATAAAAAATTCAATATTAATAATATTAGTAATATATTTTTAAATATAATATATAATATAATTTATAATTAATATTATATTAATAAAATATTGAATCAAAATTAAAATATTACAAGAATATTGTTTATAATTATAAATAAAAAGTGTTATCGATAAAAAATAATTTTCTTCATTGGTGTTACTGTCTTCATTGTCATTTTGCCCTTGATTATCACGTCCGCCAAATTGTTGCATAAACTATTGAAAAGTACGCATAGATTTCTCATATTCTCTAGTTTTTCTTCTCATTTCTTCCTCAATTTCTCTTTGTCTCTTCTTCAATTCTTCTATTTCAGCATTTCTCGCTTCCACTTCACGGGCAGCCTCAGAGTGCGCTAATGATCTCACAGTTTCCATCATGTCTGGGGTAAATGATGGTTGAGTCGAAGATCCTTCACCATCAGCAATTTGCATTCTGAAACTCCTATCACAGTTTCCATCATGTCTGGGATAAGTATACTATTTTTTTTTATATAAATTAAATATATTATATTTTATTTAAATTAAATATACTTTTTTTATATACTAAATAAGTAAGTATACTCTTTTTTTAAATAAATAAGTATACTATTTTTTTTATATAAATTGAATATATTATGTTTTATTTATACTAAATATTTAAATTACATATAAACTAAATATATTATTTTTTCTATAAACTAAATAAACTAATATTATATAGATTAACTATATATTTGTTATATTTTATATAAATTAAATATATCTTTTTTATATAAACTAAATATATATTGTTTTCCAAAATATCTAAGTAAACTATTTATAAACTAAATATACTGTATTTTTATATAAATTAAATATATTATGTTTCATTTAAACTAAATATTTACTAAATATACTAAGTATTTAAGTTAGATATAAATTAAATATATACTGTTTTTTCTTTAAATTAAATATACTATTTTTTAGATTAATTAAATATTTATTATATTTTATATAAACTAAATATACTATTTATAATCTAAATAAACTGTTTTTTTATATAAATTAAATATATGATTTTATATAAACTGTTTTTATGATATATAATATATAATATATAAATTATTTAATATAATTAAATATATAAATTGTTTTAATATAATAAAATATAAAATATATAATATATTTTGGAATAAAAATTTAATATATATAAACTGTTTTAATAATCTATTTAATATAATAAAATATATAATATATAATATATTTTCGGAATAAAAAAAAAGTAATATATAAACTGTTTTAATATACTATTTAATATAATAAATATATTTTATATAATATATTTTTGAAATTAAAAAAAATATATAAACTGTTTTAATATATTTTTGGAATAAAAAAATATAAAATATATATTATATTTTCAGAATATTAACAATTAACTAAATCTAACATATATAATTATATAAACTAAATCTAATATATATCTAAACCAATTTAATTTACCTAAATATAACATATA
The DNA here is from genome assembly GCA_948472305.1 of Vicia faba. NCBI lineage: Eukaryota > Viridiplantae > Streptophyta > Magnoliopsida > Fabales > Fabaceae > Vicia > Vicia faba. The sequence continues at coordinate 1,416,981,827 of OX451739.1, read as the reverse complement.
ATTCAGAAAAATTTCAATAAAAAAATAAAATAAATTACATACCTTGAAGCTTTATTAAACAAAGCTTGTTGATGGAGGAAAAAAATGAAGGAAAGGAGAAGGATGAGAGTTGCAGAGATCTGAAATTTTGATGGTGTATGAAACAATATGAAACAAATGGAAGAGAAAGAGGAAGATATAGAGTGCAAAACGTATAAAATTTTGCTTGGGGTTAGCCCCTCGCTAAGTGTCAAACGGTATCATAATTAGCCAGGGGCTAGCTCCTCGCTAGATGACACTTAATATAATTTTCTCTACCACACGCAAGCTGCTCAAAGATGGTGCATGAGTAGCAGTGGTGTTATAAATGGCTTGGGGATAGCCCCTCGTAAAACATCTTATTTGTTGGCGAGGTGATGGCCCCTCGCAAATGGCCAACGACTATTTTAATTGGCGATGTGCTAGCCCCTCACTAAATGGTTTTTCTTTTACCCACGTGCTACCCCTCGCAAATGGCCAACAAATTTATTTTTAAACTCCCTCCTAAAATTTAGCTACGGGGAGCTCCAAATTTGAAAAGTTTTTTTTGTATATTATTTAGCCAGGGGATAACCCCAAGCTAATGTTAAATTTAGCTAGAGACTTAATCCATAGTCATTTGCCCCAAGCTGAATCACATTATTCTTGTAGTAAAAAATTATTTTTGTTTAGATATCACTTATAAAAATATCTGGATCAATAATAAATTTTTGTATAAAAATATTTAGATAAATAATAAAAAAATTTCCCATATATTATTTTTGAATAAAAAATATTTTGATCATAAATACCATTTTTTGTATATAAAAATATTTAGATCAATAACAAATTTATTTTTATATGTAAATATTATTTTTGTTTAGGTATCATTTACAAAAATATTTGGATTATTAATAAATTTTCGTATATAAAAATATTTAGATTAATAATATATTTTTATAATGCATAAATGCTAAAAAAAAAGTGGTGTTTTTCAAAATCTAAAATTGATAATATATATATATATATATATATATATATATATATATATATAT